>JABWPP010000049.1:89320193-89920193 GCA_016920855.1 Puya raimondii
AACGTGGTCCGGCGGAACTCACCTACCACCACACACGTGTCAAAAGGATCGATATTCACGAGGTAAACTTTCGGACTCACTTTCCGGGCGCCCTAAAGCTGAATCCGAAATGACTCAGTAATTCAAAGGACTAGCACTCAATATCTGGGCGCCCTTAACCTAACTTCTGGGCGCCGTAAACTGCCAAACTTTTAAAACTTCAGTTTTGGCTTATTTCGGTGCTCCGAGTCCGTTTTCGCGTCTATTTTGCGCCAAAAGGACTCCGACTCGTCACGACACTCTCCAGAAGTGTCGAACAGTCTATGATACTGCAATCATTTAATCAGTTAAGCCCCAGGGGTACTATATCCTTCCCCCCCTACGAAAAGTTTCGTCCTCGAAACTTAAACTCATACCTCAAAAAAAAACTCGAAAAGGTAGGGATAGGATTCCCGCATCACCGTCTCCGGCTCCCAAGTCGCCTCACGCTCCTCGTGATTACTCCACTGCACTTTCACCTACGGTATGACCCGGTTGCGCAATTCTTTAATCTCGCGAGCAAGAATCCGCACCGGGTGCTCCTCGTACCTCAGGTCCTCAGCCAACTCAAGTAGGGTGAAGTCAATCACGTGGGAGGGGTCGAACACATATCTCCTCAGGGCCGAGACATGAAACACATCGTGGACTCCGGAAAGTCGCGATGGTAGGGCAATCCTGTACGCTTGTAGCACACTGAACTTTAGCAAATTGCGGAGTTCTAGTGAGAGGATAGTGCCTTATACTATTCTGGAGATTCGGGTTGAGTTTGGTGAGCTTGGGAGTGTCTTCGGGACTTGGAGTGTGCGAAAACGGACTCCGGAGAGCGAAATCTGCAAAAGGTGCAGATTTTGCACAGTATTCCGGATGTGCTTTTAGATTTCGGAACATATTTAGTTTATTCCGGAATGGATTTTGGGATTCCGAAATGCTGTATAAAAATTTGTTTTGGCCGAGGCTCGGGTTTTGCGAATTTTTGCGGCTGATTCCGGAATGCCTATTCGTATACCGGAATACAGTGCTGCAGAATGTGATTTCGAGCAGTTTTGCAATTTTAGACTTTGGAGGGGCTTTTGGGGATATTGTTACATCTAATATAACTTACCCCACACCTCCCTCATTGCTGTTGTTGGCTGAGGCTTGGGAGAAGATGGAAGGTGGGTTTTTCTCTCTCTCTCTCTAGATTTTCTCTTCTCCAACCCTCTAGATCATGGATTTGATCTCTTTTTCTCCATTTTCTCCTTGGAGGCTTGCTCCTAGGCTTTGGAAGGAGCTCGGGATGGTAGAGATGAGCTTGTTTGTGGATCAAACTTCAACCCTAGCACTTGCTAGCTTGGGGTGGAGCTCTTGAGATGGTGAGTGGCTCTCTAGCAACCTCTTTTCATGAGTATTGCATGAATTTTTTGATGTAAACCTAGTTTGGTAGAAACTAGGGTTTGATTTAGGGTTTCTTGATTATGAGCCCTTGAATTGAAATTGATGGGTGTAGAATGATGCTTTAGGTTGGATTTGAAGATCCCTAACCTTGATTTGGACTTTGGACAAGTTCTACTTGATCAAAGGTAATTTCCACCCATTTTCCTCTTGTATTATGGTGATTTTTGAGATGTGATCGTTCGAAACTTCTTACCCCTTGGAAAATTATCTTAGGGCATGAGAAGCTTAGGGGACAACTTCGTGCGAAGGAACGACGAGGTTTCGTTGGGTTTCCAGTGGGTCTGACCTCACCGAAATGGGTGAACTCCCCCTATGTCTCCTATTTTATTATAGGATTGATTAGATGCATAATTATGCTAATTATGACATGGTAGAAATTGTAAACACATGATATACACATGTTGCATGTGAAAAGTCGCATACTCCATATAGTAGAGTATTATGAGAATGATAAGCATGCTAGAGTACTTGCACTAGTATTATGATGACGCATTCATGAAATGCTATTTAAAATATGCATGCTAGTGAGGAGTAGTATCATGTGAGACACTACTTGGCTATTGGATGAGTGAATTTAGTTATGCATACTAAAGTATGCTTGCTATAGAGAAAAGAAAGGATATGACAAAATGCGAAACAAGTATGTTGCACCTCATCTAGGTGAGCAACTATGATAGGCATTGTTGACATTGAGATCGACCTTTTGGTCGTTGAACAATTCCATATTTAAGACATGAGGAAATGGGTTCTCTTTGTATTTGATAATTGTGATTGGCTAAAGCATGTGTTTACTTGGTTAAATGAGAGATCGAACTTTTGCATGGTGGAGGTTCATGTAGTATGACATATGTATGTCATGGATGATGATTTTGTTAGCATTTGTAGAATGCATGATATATGGCATTAGGATAATGCAAGATTATGGCATTTGTAGAATGCATGATATATGGCATTTGTAGAATGCATGGTTATGACATTTGTAGAATGCATGATATATGGCATTTGTAGAATGCATTGAATATGAACTTGGTAAATTGAGATGTGAGCATGTACATGTTAGAGGCATGTTGCATATTGGTAGAGACATACCGACGAGTAATTTGAGAACAAAACGACATATGATATACTTGCCATTGATAGTAGTAAACATGACACATTGTATATTCTTGACATAGTGTGAGGTTAAGTATATTACGCTTCACTTAGGTGAACAACAAGGTTGACATTATGATATAGTGTTAGACCCCTTTGGACATTGGTTCGCTATTCCATGTTTAGACATGACGAGCAGGATTTTATGTAGTTGATTATGCTTGTTTGCCATTGTGCTCATGCGCACATGCTTGTGAGGGTCGCTCCCTACAAGCCGGCACTCCGGAGTTAGCCTATGCGACAGTTATTTCGCTTGCGACAGTTATTTCGCCCGCTCAGTATTGAGATGCCGAAATGGAACCGCCGTGGGCAAGGCTCATCCTTAGCGTGAGGGTGGTGACTACCACGGAGCTATTAGGCATGGCACAAGCCGGGACGTTACCATGTGTAAGTCCCTCGTGGATTGGGTAAAAGCTAAGTAAACTGGTCATAGTACATCACAGTCGGTTGATGCATATACATGTAGTGTATGGATATAGTAGTGAGTTGTTATTTGGTGGTATTACTTAGCTTGACACCTTTTGGATGCATGCACCATAGTTGGACACTCGTTTTAGTCATTATTTGCATGGGCATCCATAGTGGCTTTAACCTATACTCATGAGGATTAGTATAGAGACATGGTATTATGATCATAATAAAGGGAATCTTTTAACTAGTATCTATGGCATTAATTTGACATGCATGTAAACTAGTGAGAATAACATATTGTGCTTATGATAGTAGAAATCATATTCATGTGGATGATTTAGTCATTTGGAGGTATGATAGTAGTAGTATTATTGTTTAGCATTTACTGTTTATTACTTTATATTTCAGCTTATACTATCTTTGCCTCAGTTGACCTAGCGGTGTATTTCGCCACTCTCGGCGGCTTACCCACTGGGAACTATTGTTTAATAGTTCTCACCCCCATTGTTGTTGGGTTTTTGTTTCAAAGCCTTCCGCAGCGGGAGAGGCTTGGGATCGTGGCGAGGGGTTAGCAGCTAGCTAGAGCCTCTACGATGATGTCATAGATGTACCATGGTCACCTTTCTTTGTATTTTGAGTGAAAGGTGTATAGTTGTGTTTCGTTGGATGATCTTTTAGCTTATAAGATGTATAATTTTATTGTATGTCTTGAGAGATAGTTGTGATGAACTCAATTTAGTAGCAGAATTATATATTTGCTCTGATCATCTTGTTTAGGATGTACTCTTGCTACTTCTTGTGTTATTCTTGTTGTAGACGCCTTGTGTACTTTGTGGGATGTCTGATGTACACGGCGAGTCTGTGCACGTGCCTGGTAGGCTTCCGCTAGGGGCCCGGGGCGTGACAACGCTACTGGCCCCACTCGCTCTAACACCTCGAACGGGCCAATGAACCGTGGACTAAGCTTTCCACGAACTCCAAATCGGTGAATCCCTCTGGACGGCGAGACTTTCAGGAATATATGATCTCCAACCTGGAACTCTAAGTCTCGTCTCCTAGTGTCCGCATAGCTCATCTGTCGACTCTGGGCGGTCTCAAGATGTCGTCGAATCATCTTGACATTTTCTTCCGCTTCCAACAGGATGTCAGGACCCAAGGTCTTTCTTTCACCCACATCACTCCAATGCAAGGGCGATCGACACTTGCGTCCATACAACGCCTCAAACGGAGCCATCTGGATGCTCGCTTGATAGATGTTGTTGTACGCAAACTCAACCAGTCCTAAGTGTCGATGCCACCCTCCACCAAAGTCTAAGACACACGCTCTCAACATGTCCTCCAGAGTCTGAATGGTCCGCTCAGACTGACCATCGGTTTGAGGATGAAATGCCGTGCTAAATCGGAGCTGAGTACCCAGTGCTGTCTGAAGACACCTCCAAAACTGCGAGACGAACCGTGGGTCTCGATCCGACACAATCGAGGTAGGCACTCCATGCAACCTCACTATCTCGTCCAAATACAACTGAGCAAGTCTATCCCTGGACCAAGTAATCTGCACTGGTAAGAAGTGGGCAGACTTGGTCAGTCTGTCCACTATCACCCAAATGGCATCGAAACTAGCCTGCGTCCTCGGTAATCCCACGACAAAGTCCATGGCAATCTGGTCCCACTTCCACTCAGGTATTGGGAGACTCTGAAGCTTGCCAGCAGGTACTTGGTGCTCCGCCTTTACTTGTTGACAAGTCAAACACTGAACCACAAATCTCCCAATATGCCGCTTCATTCCATTCCACCAATAGTGTGCCTTCAAATTCTTATACATCTTGGTTCCATCGGGGTGAACCGTATAAGGCGAGTAATGAGCCTCTCTCAAAATCTCCTCTCGGATCTCAGAAACCGTAGGTACACACAGTCGGTCCCTGTACCGCAGTACTCCTGAACTGTCAACACTAAAGTCCCCTATTTGTCCTCTGGCAATCTGATCTCGAATCCTCATCAAGTAGGGGTCCACACTCTGTTTCTCCCGGATCCCATCCAACAAAGTGGGCTGCAAAACCAAAGACATAAGTTTTGCAGTAAATCCAGGGGACACCACCTCAAGCTCAAGCCGCCTCAACTCCTCAAGTAATGGCGCCTGCTGAGTGATCATCATACTAAGGCTCTGCACTGATCTCCTGCTCAACGCATCTGCCACTACATTCGCCTTGCCGGGGTGATACTGGATGGTAATATCATAATCCTTCAACAACTCTAACCACCGGCGTTGCCTCAGGTTCAATTCCTTTTGAGTGAACAGATACTTGAGACTTTTATGATCTGTAAAAATCTCACAGTACTCACCATACAAGTAATGCCGCCACAGCTTTAGTGCAAACACCACAGCTGCTAGCTCCAAATCATGCGTAGGGTAATTCTTCTCGTAATCCTTCAATTGCCGAGAGGCATAGGCAATTACCCTACCATACTGCATTAACACACATCCCAAGCCACTGTGTGATGCATCACTATAAATCACGAATCCTTCCCCCATAACTGGAAGGGCAAGGATGGGAGCAGACATCAGTCTCTCCTTCAGCTCCTCAAAGCTACGCTGGCACTCGGCACTCCAAACAAATCTAATCACATTCCTCGTCAGACGAGTGAGGGGTGAGGAGAGCTTCGCAAAGCCTTCCACAAACCGACGGTAATATCCAGCCAATCCAAGAAAACTCCTCACCTCGATAACCGTCGTCGGTCTGGGCCAATCCCGAACAGCATCAATCTTCTGCGGGTCCACCGCCACTCAAGTGGCTGAAATCACATGGCCCAAGAAAGCTACCTCTCGCAGCCATAACTCGCACTTCTTCAACTTGGCATACAACTTCTTCTCCCTCAGAAGTTGCAGCACTATCCTCAAGTGCTCCTCATGCTCAGCATCACTCCGAGAGTAGATCAGGATATCATCAATAAACACCACTACAAATCTATCCAAAAATAGCTTGAACACTCGGTTCATCAAATTCATAAATACGGCAGGAGCATTAGTCAATCCAAACGGCATCACCGTAAACTCATAATGCCCGTACCGGGTCCTAAAAGCCGTCTTGGAAATATCCTCGGCCTTCACCTTCAATTGGTGGTAACCGGACTGCAAATCAATCTTCGAGAAGACACAAGATCCTTGCAGCTGATCAAACAGGTCATCAATGCGCGGCAAAGGTACTTATTCTTGATGGTCACTTTATTCAACTCTCGATAATCCACAGAAAGTCTAAGTGAACCATCCTTCTTCTTCACGAATAACTCCGGCGCTCCCCAAGGCGATACACTGGGTCTCACAAACTCTTTATCCATCAATCCTGAAGCTGCGCCTTAAGCTCTCTCAGCTTAGCCGGTGCCATTCGGTAGGGTGCCTTCGAGATTGGCACAGTTCCTGGGACTACGTCAATCACAAACTCGACCTCCCTGTCCGGTGGCATAGCAGTCAACTCTGGGGGAAACACATCCGGAAACTCGCAGACTACAGAGATGTCCTCGAGTCCCGGTGCCACCGTAGGCACCTCTACAATAGTCGCCAGGAATGCAGCACATCCTCGACTCATCTCTGTCTCGCTCGTGCCGACGAAATCCACATCGCGAATAATGTGCTCCTGCAATCTCTATACACATACTCCTCCTGGCCTGGCTCGCGAAACATCACGGTCCTCTCGCCGCAGTTGATCGTCGCGAAATAGCGCGCCAGCCAATCCATGCCGAGCACCACATCAAAATCCTGCAATTGCCCCAAGACCAATAGGTCTGGGGGCATCACCCAAGGTCCAAGCTGCACTGGACAAGCCGAACAACACTCCGCCACAAGCAAAACATGCTCGAAAATCTGCACCTCTCGTGCATGTGGTAATGGTCCTATCACTAGTCCATGCAGTGATGCAAATACTCGACTAATAAATAAATGTGATACACCGGTATCAAATAATGCACGAGCTCTAATACCAGAAATTAAAATGATACCTGCCACCACATGATTTGCTGCCGTGGAGTCCTCAACCTGAGCCGCAAAGACCCTGCCGCTCTGCGCCTGCTGTCGCCGCTCAACCGGGCGTGGCACTGAAGCCCGGTCCGTATGGCTATGAGTCGGTGGAGCTCCATATATCCGCTGATACACTTGGGGTGCTGATGTTGTCGATGGTGCTAGCGACGCTGATCGGGGACAAGCTGTCCGTAAATGTCCTGGCTGACCACACCCAAAACACCGGCCCTCTCTCTGCTCGCACTGCTTAGGCCAATGTGGACCTCCACAGATGACACATCTCGGTGCTCCCCTCTGTTGCCGTCCCTGCTGACAGAATCCACCAGACCTCTGTCGCTCCGAAAACCCACGACCCTGAGAACGTGATCGTGGAGGCCTCGACGGACGTCTGCCGCTGGTCTGTCCTCCGTCGTCTGGAGCCGGGCGTTTTCTATCCAGACCTTGACTCAGTGCGGCCGCCCGCTCTCTCGTCGTCAAGGCTCCTTGCTCGACCCACAGTGCCTGCTCGATCGACGCATCCAAGGTATGCAACCTCTGCGCCTGAACTAAAGTGAAAATCTCCTGCCTAAGTCCCCGCTCGAACAAGTAAACCTTGTGAGCCTCATCCCTCGCAGCAAATGGTACACAGTTCATGAGTCTGGTGAACTCTCGAGTATACTCCTGCACTGTGCGGTCTCATTGTAGTAGATTCTTTAGATCCTCCTCGAGTTTTTGCTTCACGCTGTTTGGGAAATAGGATCCGTACAGCATCCCGCAAAACTCGTCCCAACTCAACCGCAGCGCATCCAGCAACCTACTCTGTCTCATCCTCCTCCTCCAGATACATGCGTCATCCGTCAAGCAATGAACCGCCAAGTGAACCTGCTCTCGCTCTGGTATGAAGAGATCCTCGAATAACTTCTCCATCTCACCTACTCAGGCCTCCACCACCCATGGCTCGGTGTGGCTACCATCAAAGCGAGGCAGATCAAATCGGCAAAAACGAGCCAGCCTCTCAATCATCCGCTCCTGCTCAGCCTCAGACATCTGTCCACCTGACCGCGAAGCATCGCCAATCGACGCGGCCGGAACTGCCGCTGATGAGGGTGCGGCTGTAGCTGGAACATCCACTGGAGTAGAAGAAGGTGGCTCCTGCGACTCCGTCGCTCTAGGTGCTGTACTTGGCTGATGAGTAAAAGTATCACACACCCTCTGCAATAGCGCACCCTGCTGCCTAGATGCCTCAGCTAGGGCAGCCAACTGCTCTCTCAAATCTGGGGGTGCACTAGATCTCGCCTGCTCTGGCACCTTAGAAGGCGCGGGGGTAGCCCGCGTCGGGGGTCGACCTAGGCGTCGGGGGTCGACCTAGGCGTCGGGGTGGCATCATAACCACCTGCACAACACACACATCAGTAACAAAACACAAACAACTCTTGACCCAATCAAGCGAAAGTCTAGAAGGTCGCCTCTTGTCCTCCACTACTTGACGTCGTTTGTAGCCAACGCAAGTTCGCGGCAGGAAAGGACACACGCCTTCGATCACTCCCTCCACTTAAGGATGAGTTCAACAGTCAAATTGATAACTTTCGCAGCAAGTCACGTCTCACACGTCTTACATTCCTAGGGTCTGCCAAAGCCTAGGGTTTACTAAGTCCCAACGACCTATTCATAAGCTCTGATACCAACTTAATCTGTCACCCCCTGGATTATACGTTTCCCCGGGCTCGTCAACAGATCCGTCGTATACATAGAATTTTTCATGTATACGAAGCGATAGATAACCTGTAAATAATGCATACAAGCAACTACAAGAGATATAGAGCTAAAAATAAGATCATACTAATAGAACAAAAGCCACCTGTACATATAGGATCCAAAATACAACAGTTTCTCCAAAGCCAAAATAGATACAAATCCATCTCTCACAGGAACAACAAGTTCACACTATATGTACATGGCACAATCCAAAATAAAACTATCTCCAGTAGGGTCCTCCTCTAGAAAAAATTGGGAATGGTAGGGATTTAGCTCGCGACTCCCTTACTTCGATCCGCAGGAACAGAAGCAGCAGCCGCAACAGTCGAAGGCTCTGCAAGAAAAGGTGGCAACAATGGGTGTGAGAACTACTATCAAAAGAAGTAGTCCTCAGTGGGTACCGCTACGGACCTCAACGGTCCACCCACTAAGTCTACGAGACTAACAATATAGCTGGTAGGTAAAGAAACAATAAAGTAAGGTGGAATAAACTCTACAGCTGTAATGCCACTACCCTACCAATATCCAAGTCATACTCTCAAAGTATATGCATCGCTAATGTGAATAGTCACTCCTGACCCAATCTAACGGAACCGCCCAAAAAGGCTCGTCCAGCCAAAAGCCTAGCCATACCGTACACTACCAGAAGGTAGCCGGTCACAGGATCATATCCAAATCGAACTACAGTGACATCAACGCGTGAGAGGCCTCACTCCGGAGCGGCACTCAGGGGAGCTACCCAACCGAGTTAGTAAGCGTATCTCTGTCGAGCACAATCAGGCTCCGACAGGCTATAATCAAATAAAAAGGGGTCAAATGGGTCAAAGACTCCAAGCTCACGTGCCCTCGGCACAATCTGATACAAAAATAAAAATATGGGTCCACCGTCAACCCCGACGGCATCCGGCAATACAAAACAGCCTAACCCTGCTGTATACACAAACTCAGCATCTCAGCACGAGCGTAAAATCGTCCTACAACAATCTAAGTATCCACCTCGTACTAACAGCGGTGATACAAGAACAGAAACGGCTCCTAGAGCTAAATCTGATAACAGTTTCGAAAAGTGACGATTGTACGTTCACGAGTTTTCTCCTAAGTCAAATCCCAGTTCAGCATGTAAATCATGTCTATAAATTATTAATTTATGCTCCAAATTCAGATTTTATATAAACACATGCAAATTCATGAATTCGAGCTACTAACATAAAAAATCTAATAATAAAATAGCATGCTGCACTCTCTACAACTTAGGAGGAATTCCGACGATTTCGGTAACATCAACCCACCTCAAACGCTAGTCCAACAATGGCCAGAGGTCGATAGGAAAGCCCTCGCACAAATTCAGCCTCAACCGAAAGCAACCCTGCTGAAAACAGGATTCGAATCCACTCTGCAGCACTTCTGGGCGCCCAGAACTTCAGCCCAGAACTGCAGCCTGGCAGCACGACCAGCACGAGTTCAACTTGCGATAAAATTCAATTCCATAGTCCAAATGTAGTGAAAATTACCCAACTCACCAGGAGAGGTTCAAGAATAATCCTACAAATTTTCAACCAAAACGGAGTTCGATTCGATCTCCAAAAAGGGTCCCAACCAGATCAGATCCACTTCTGGATGCCCAGATTCTGCATCCAGAATTTCAGCACTTCAACCCTTTAAGCAATTTAGCCCAAAATGAGAATTCCAACTTATAAAACTAGTGAAGTAGGGTTACAAACCTTCCAAGTACAGTGAGGGATCAACCCAAATCTTTCCCAAAGCTTCCAACAAAGATCTGGATTCAAAAATCCAAGAAACTCATAAAAAATTCACAATTTCAGCACTTAAGCTTAAATCTCTAAATCTGAGCTAAAACTCACCTTTGAACTCTAAAATCCAGGTGGAAAGAACTTCCAAATCAGCAAGGGGTGAGGGAAAACCAATCCTCACTTCAAAAATCCAGCTCTAAAGAGATTTGGATCCATAAAACCAAAGAAAACCCAAGTTCAGCTCAAGAACACAAAGGGTCCAGTAAAACGGCAACTGCAGCGTACATACCAGTCCAAATCGTAATTGGAAGGATCCCACGCCTTCCTCTGCGAGTCCGCAATCCAACAAATAAAGTTTCACAGGATTTGGACACTCCTACACTGCACACGAGCTGAAACACCACAGGTTGATGCTGCTGTTCTGCAGGGATCCGAAGCCTTCAATGGGAAATATGCAATTTAGAGGAATTCGAGGGGTTTTCTGCAATTATCCAGGGCTCACCATGAGAGGGAGTAAAAGAGCTTCAGGGGGTTCGTCCTCCTCTATTTATAGCCAAAGGAAGGGATAAAATAGGCCTCAAGAACACAAGTTGCTAACCTGCCCATTGCAGAAAAAACAACATTCGGGCGCCCAGAACCCAAGAACTGGGCGCCCCGATCTTCCAGCCTGCACTCGACCAGCACTTCGAAAAATCCGCCCGGCGGTCTGGTGTGCCCTAACGTGGTCCGGCGGAACTCACCTACCACCACACACGTGTCAAAAGGATCGATATTCACGAGGTAAACTTTCGGACTCACTTTCCGGGCGCCCTAAAGCTGGATCCAAAATGACTCAGTAATTCAAAGGACTAGCACTCAACATCTGGGCACCCTAAACCTAACTTCTGGGCGCCCTAAACTGCCAAACTTTCAAAACTTTAGTTTTGGCTTATTTCGGTGCTCCGAGTCCGTTTTCGCGTCTATTTTGCGCCAAAACGACTCCGACTCGTCACGACACTCTCTAGAAGTGTCGAACAGTCTAGGATACTGCAGTCATTTCGTCAGTTAGGCCCCAAGGGTACTACAACAAGCTTGGTAAAGGTTAAAAAACTCCAAATGCTAACAAGCAAATTTGATTCAATTCACATGGAGGAACATGAAACCTTTACCGAATATTATACTCGTCTTCAAGACATAGTTAATACATGCGCGAACTTAGGAGAGAAAATCTCGGAACCCAAAATTGTAAGAAAATTTTTTAGAACTCTTCCCGAAAGATTTCGTCCGTAGGTTGCGGCGATTGAAACCATTAAGCATCCGGATGAGATGAAAGTAGAGGAATTAGTAGGCGCTTTACAAACGTATGAAATGACTTTTCCTACTAATCAATCTTCTTTCAAGTCTTCTTCTAAAAGTACAGGTGTTGCACTCAAAACCACAAAGGAGGAAGATGACGACTCGGATTCTGATGAAGAACTTTCGCTCGTCGATTTTGAACATCAATTAGCGCGTCTCACGAAGAAATTTCGTCGAAATTTTCGGAAGAATAAGACAAATAGATCTACATCCAAAACTTCTTCAAAAGGATCTTCAAATTCAAATTCCTTAAAAGAAAAGAAACTTGCAAAATCTTCTAAAGAAAAAGATGATTTTGAAGGAAAAATCTAATGTTACAAATACAAAGGCTACGGCTATATTTCTACGGATTGTCCCACTAAGAAATTCTATAAGAAGAAGGCTTTGCAAGCAAAAACTTGGGATCTGATGAATCGACCTCAAGTGATGAAGAGAAAAATAATGTTGCTTTTAGTTCTCACACTTCTTTGCCTTTAGCTACATATTTTCTTCATCTATTTTTTCTGACTCTTCTCTTTCTCCTTCCTTGCATGAAACATCGACGGACGATGGTGTAGTACACTGAATTTTAGTGCATCGTACCGAACTTCCACAAATTGTGGAGTTCCGATGGAAAAATAGCAAGAGAGGCTACATGTGAGGCTTCAGCCAAGTTTGGGACTTGTGAGAAGTGTTTTCGGCGCAAATGAGGCGCGAAAACGGACTTCGAAAAGTTAAAACTGCTAAACTTGTGAAGTCTGCACTGGATTCCGGTATGTGGACCTCCATACCGGTACTGAAGTGATTAGTACCGGTATGTGATGATGTTTATACCGGAATGCCATAGTTGAAACCGAGAACCCAGCTCTCGGGTTCTGCGGAATCCTCCGGGGTATACCGGAATAGCACCCGTATACCGGTATGCAATGCACATACCGGTATACAGTGTTACGAAATTCCAGTTTTGGCTGGTTGAAGGTGTTAAGTGTGGAGAGGGGCAAATGGGTCTTTTCACACTCGAGAGAGTGTTAGAAAGGCAGGGAACACCCCCTTTCTCAGTCATCTTCCTCCTCCACTTCTCCTCTCCATCTCCTTCACTTTCTCTCTCTAGAGATCTCTCCAAAACTTGGAGAAAAGGGTGGATTGATCTTGGAAAAGGCTTCCAAAGGAGAAAAGAAGCTTCTTGGTGCAAGAAGAAGCTTGGGGAATTCGTGGTTAAGGTTAGTTCCTCACGTTTTGGGTTCAAACCTTGGATTTAATCCTTTGAAATGAGGTTTTTGGAAATCCTAGGCAATCTAAAATACAAAATGTGGAGATTGACCAAGAAATTTTATGGTTCTACATGCATGCATGTGAAACCTAGGTTAAATGAGGGTTTTTGCCTTGGGAGGTTCTAAAAATAATTGGACCTTTGGGAATTGCAATTGAGGCATAGGAAATCATGTTAGAATGCTTGATTTCGAGTATTGAGTTGAATTATGGGTTCGTAACGAGTAACGAACCGTTTTCTTGTAGAAGCTTGGGTTGAAGCAAGAACTCAAGGCTTGGACACTTAGGATGTGACGCCCCAACTTCCCAGGGGGTCACCCATGCTAGGAATGTGATATCCCAATAGTCCCACATCGGATAATGTGAGAGAGTGTGATGGATTTATAAGTGACGGACACACTAGTAATAATAACTGGGCTTAAGCATTTTGGGCCGGTGATTTGGGCCCAACGAGTTATTATTGCTAGCGGGTCGGGTCGTTACATTTTATATCAGAGCCTGACAACCAGCCGGAAGTGTGAGATAGATCTCACATCGCCTGGTGAATCTTGGGCTATGTGTGTGATTGGGCCGGGCTGACGAGGACGTCAGGACCTAAACGAGGGGAGTATGTGATATCCCAATAGTCCCACATCGGATAATATGAGAGAGTGTGATGGATTTATAAGTGACAGACACACTAGTAATAATAACTGGGCTTAAGCATTTTTGGCCGGTGGTTTGGGCCCAACGAGTTATTGTTGCTAGCCGGTCGGGTCGTTACATAGGAGCTTGAGGAATACAAGAATTTGGAAGCTCTTGAGGTGGGTTTGTGTTTACCGAAGTGATTAGGTCACTTCCATGTCTAGGGTAAATATCCATTTAAAGATAAAATAGTATGTGTTGTGAACCCTAGAACTTGCATGTTGGCAAAGGTAAAATCATGATAGGTAGAGCAATGAGCTCCTATTGCATGATATAGAATTCAAGTATAATTCAATTATCTATACTTGTTGCATGGTTGCATGTATGATTGAACCTAATGTTATTGAACATAGGTTGGAACATGTGAGAATGGAACCTAGTGTTAACATAGGTTGGAACATGTGAGAATAGAACCTAGTGTTATTGAACATAGGTTGGAACATGTGTGAATCGAACCTAGTGTTATTGAACATAGGTTGGAACATGTGAGAATGGAACCTAGTGTCATTGAACATAGGTTGGAATATGTGAGAATAGAACCTAGTGTTATTGAACATAGGTTGGAACATGTGAGAATGGAACCTAGTGTCATTGAACATAGGTTGGACATGAGATTGGAGCCTAGAGTCATGGAACCTAGGTTGAGAATGAGAAAGTAAACCTAGTGTCATTGAACATAGGTGAGACTTAGTGACATGAACCTAAGGTCATGAGACTTAGATTGGCAAGTGAAAAATGTGAACAACGGGATGTGCGACGATTTTGCTATCCCGGGTAGGCGACGATTTCGCTACCATGCCACGAGTTGGCGGTGTTGAAACGGGATGTGCGACGATTTTGCTATCCCGGGTAGGCGACGATTTCGCTACCATGCCATGAGTTGGCGGTGTTGAAACGGGATGTGCGACGATTTTGCCATCCCGGGTAGGCGACGATTTCGCTACAATGCCACGAGTTGGCGGTGTTGAAACGGGATGTGCGACGATTTTGCTATCCGAACTATGCGACGATTTCGCAAGTACCATGAACTATTTCAGTTGGTCATGGTTGCATGTATAATTGAACCTAGTGTTATTGAACATAGGTTGGAACATGTGAAAATAGAACCTAGTGTCATTGAACATAGGTTGGAACATGTGAGAATAAAACCTAGTGTCATTGAACATAGGTTGGAACATGTGAGAATAGAACCTAATGTTATTGAACATAGGTTGGAACATGTGAGAATGAAACCTAGTGTCATTGAACCTAGGTTGAGAATGAGAAAGTAAACCTAGTGTTATTGAACATAGGTGAGACTTAGTGACTTGAACCTAAGGTCATGAGACTTAGGTTGGCAAGTGAAAAATGTGAACAACGGGATGTGCGACGATTTTGCTATCCCGGGTAGGCGACGATTTCGCTACCATGCCACAAGTTGGCGGTGTTAAAACGGGATGTGCGACGATTTTGCTATCCCGGGTAGGCGACGATTTCGCTACCATGCCACGAGTTGGCGGTGTTGAAACGGGATGTGCGACGATTTTGCTATCCCGGGTAGGCGACGATTTCGCTACCATGCCATGAGTTGGCGATGTTGACACGGGATGTGCGACGATTTTGCTATCCCGGGTATGCGACGATTTCGCTACCACGCCATGAGTTGGCAGTGTCGAGATGGGATGTGCGACGAGGTTGCTATCCCGGGTATGCGACGAGTTCGCTACCCATGCCATGTGATGGCGGTGTTGAGATGGGGTATGCGACGATTTTGCTATCCCGAGTATGCGACGAGTTCGCTACTCGAACTAGGAGGTGACGAGTTCACTCCTTGAATGTTGGAACCCTTATGGTAAGACGGCGATTCCGAAACCATAACTAAATGACAAGTAATTGAACTTAGTCAATGTGAAATATAGGATGAACCTAGGAGAGAATGATAATTTATATTTTATTTGGTTGCATCCTTTATATTTATTTACAAGCATGTAAATAATTGTTGCATAGTTATTTGTGAGCTAACTTATGCATATGGTGTTTCTTTGGACCTGGTGGGTCGAGCTTCTCTCTTGGGTGGCCTTACCCACTGGGAACTATGTTTATAGTTCTCACCCCACGTTTTCTAGGTCCTTCCGCGAGTGAGGCGGCGGAGCGAGGCAAGGGTTCGGCTCTCTAAATAGCGGCCCTTCCATTTTGGTGATACATAGAGTTGTACCCCTAGTCTTGGACTTTGATAGTATAGGAGATTTCCATTACATGTATGAAACTTATGTATTCCATAGTTTTGGAACATGGTGTATGGAATGAAAAGAAAGAAAAGAAAATTTTGGGCATGTATAAATGTGCAATGTGATGTAATAGAAGTAGAACTTCTTTATGTTGATGCTTTCCTTGTGCAACTCTTGTACTCCGTTCCTAGTTGGAATCTCGTGGATAAGCTTGTTTTGTGACGCCTTGGGCGGGTAGAAGAGGCTCTATCCGTTCGGCGGGTCTGGGGCATGCGCCCGTGCGGTTATCCTTTCCACCTAGTTGGTGTTAAAGGCCCGGCGGGGCGTGACAAATATTATTACCCAATGGGGACCACTCAATCCTAGGAGGACCACTTAACTCTAAAGAGGACCACTATCATCCTAACCGTACAATCCTTGATCTAAGGTCCAAAAAGTCGGAAGCACCAACTCCCTTATACTTTCGATAGCATAGAGCATCTGATGAGCATATAGAACTCCCAAAAGCAGCCGTGCGAATTAAATGTGATATTGAGTTTTGGATTGCTGCTTCCTCGGATGTTGGCTTCTGTGGGATTGGCTTGATCTTGAGGCTTCGTTTGGTTCGGGTATGAGTAAGAACTGCTTATTCTAGGAATAAGTACAAGTTCAGGTATAAGCGAAACTAGACCAATTTTGCGTTTGGATGAAAATTAGGTTGTTCCCGGGAATAAGAAAAATTACGTTTGAATAGATAAGATGGAATAAGAAGAATAATAGATAGTTATAAATTAGAAATAATAATATTACCCCTCACATTATATTTGAATTTTAAATTTTTAAATTTTGCATTTAGAATTTTAAATTTAAATTTTTAACTTTTAAATTTTAAATTTTAAAATTAAAATTTAAATTTTAAATTTTAAATTTTTAATTTAAATTTTTAATTTTAAATTTAAGACCAAATTTAAATTTGAAAGATATAAAATATTAAATTTCAATTTTAAAATTAAAAATATCAAATATCAAATTTAAAATTTAAACTTTAAAATTTAGAATTATAAATTATAAATTATAATTTAAGATTACAAATTTTAAATTTAAAAATTTAAATTCTAATTTAAAAATTTAAATTCTAATTTAAAACAAATCTCTCTCTCTCTCTCTCTCTCTCTCTCTCTCTACCAGGGAACAAGGGGTGGGAACAAGCTTGTTCCCACCCCTGGGTGGGAACTATTGTTCCCAGCCCAATTGGTGTTTGGGTACAAGAGGGGGGGATAAGGCCTTATCCCCCCTCTTGTACTCAATCCAAACGGGATGACAAGGTACAAATAAGTTCTGCCTCAATAATGTTAGCGAGTTCATTTATGCCAACTCGACTGGTAAGGGAAAATTATATGCTATCTTACGAGCTCTTCAAATTGCTAGTTCATTGCCAGCTTTTAGTACCACTATTTACAGTGATGCTTAGAAGGTAGTTTCTACTATTCTTTCTACTAACACACCGCCGAATTGGACCGTCGCTCCTTTCGTTAATGACTGTAGAAATTTGTTGCAGTTGCATCCAAATATTATTATATACTATGTTAGAAGATATCAAAATGTAGAAGCTCATAATCTTGCCAATGCAACTTTATGATCATGTTCTTCTACTGTCTAATCTTTTCGTCATCTTTAATGTACTTCTAATTTGCTAATAAAATTGCCTAGGGTTTTTCTCTTGTTTGCCGAGTAATGATAGATATATTTCAGTGACTAATTTTCAAGAACATTTGACCAAGTCTTTATCAATCTTTTAATGAGAGAATAAACTAAAAAACCTTTTTCCTGTGAAAACAGAAATTTATCAATCAAAAAGGTCTAGGGCCCGAATGCGGGTCCTTGAACATGCCAGCACAAAATAGAGCTAAGCTCTGAACAGAATTCCCGGAAAAGACGAAAAAGATTTGTAAGCGACCAAAAGAGGAGAGTCAATTTATAACTTGATCAGACTCGTAGGATACATAATTTATACAAAATTGACCAAAAGAGTTGAGGAAGAAACAGCTAGTAAAGAAATCACAATCAGTATACTTCTCTCCTTTAAAAAATAAAAATAAAAATCAGAGAATTGTGATCACGCTTGATACACAGAGTATGATGATTAGGCAAAGCATAAATGCAAAGTTGCTTACCTTAGCAAAAATGTAAAAGCACATCAAAACAATGAGTAAGGATCAAGTTAACGCAAGTTAAGAGTTAGACACTTTTTACACAAGATGCGGATTCAATCATAGTGACTTCAAAATCAAATTCGAGACCACCAAGCATAATCTGAAAACATTAAAAAAAGAAAAAGTTTTTTAAAACCTACACTTTGAACAATAGCTCTTGTGGAAAATTATAGGCTGCTAATTTTTCTACTTTCAAATGCCAGTGAAATGGGTCCAACAACTGTTTAAATCTTAGTTTTAAGGCTTTCAAGGATTGATTTTTGGCCTTGTGTAGAAGGTGTGCAGCTTATACTTGTGTAATTTGATCCTTACTCTTAAAAGCATTGTATCTTCTAGACAAGCTAAGAATTCAAAAGCAATTAATGGCATAATATTGCTTGTCAAATAACACTATCAAACACCAACTCCATGGCAACAGACATGCGCAACAGTCAGAGGTCAAACATTCCTTCTGATAGCATTAAAAAATGTCACATAATATTGAGAACGGGAAGACCTAAAATGTAGCAAAACCCGACCAATTACGAGTTCCATCATGAGCTTCAATTGTAGTACAAATGCTGTTGAGCAGATGAGCTGGAGGGATAGCCATTGTACATCGCCTGGGAGCTGCCGGAGAGTAGCCCAGCCATCGCGCCAGAAGCAGCAGCTGCCTGGCTCAACGCTAGCTGGCGCTGATAAGCCAGAAGCTCTGTTGCAGTGTAACCGGCTGGTAGGAGCTGGAAAGGTGAAACAGGGGGCGGCAGCGGGTTTGATACTGTACCCGGTGGAGTAGGCTTTGTTCCCCACGAACACTGCAAAGCAACATACGTCTACCTAGATTAGAACTAGGGTTTTGTTTCCTCAATTTAGTTTATAAAACAAACAATAACCGAACAAAGAAACAAGAAAAGATAATTCAGTTAGGTTAGCTTGGATCTGGATTTGCTTTATGTTTCGCAATTTGGTTACAACATGAAAATCAAAAGCAAACCCAATAAGACAACTTGATTTTGTGTTTTTTTTTTGTCTTTGACATTCAATTTGGTTTGCTCGGAAATATGGATATTTCAGTTTGCAGTTTCGGTTCGACTCCACTTTTTCATGCAAACAATAAAAAATCCCTGGTTAGCACCCCTGATGTCTCACAAAAGAACAATAAGAATCTAGTTGCTAAACAAGTATGTGAAAGATTGCAGACAATATTATCCTTTTCTAACGTAGTAAATAGGATAAATATAGTGGAAAATAACTCAGTTCCTGATTTCCTTTATTCTAACCTTTTGCAGGGAAATGACCCCAAAAAAGAAAAATTCATGAAAAGGGTACCTGGTTCTCTAACTTGTCACCTCCTAAAAGAACAAGTATGGAAATTTCAACTGCATTATCACCACAATTAGAAATTAAACCTTCTAGCCATAGAAAGGGCAGTGCAAAATGTTATCCCACTCAAGATGGTAGATCATACTTGCTGGCTAAGCAAGGCATATGAAAATCTAAGTGTTTAACTAACACATAATTTTCAGAATAATTATAAAACTTGCTCTAGAGAACATTTGACTCCAAGGGATTAGGATGTAAGAAATAACTCAAAATTCCAACAGCATTAAAATTTTGGTTTCTTGTCCCCAGTAAAGGAGCTTAAAATTGTGAAGATAATTAAAATACATGGACAAATATTCTTTAGAACACTCCGGTTTATGTCCAAAAACCAAGTGCAAAATCTTTCCTAACGGCTCTACACTAAGGACATGTTTGGTTGGCCGAAAGTGAAGCATCGAAAGTGACACCTTTGAAAAGTGACATCTTATCGGTTGTTTGGTTTGCGAAAGTGAATATGAAAGTCACTTTACAAAAGTGGCCAATAAAGTGAGTGATAACTAAATCTCACCTTTTTTACTTTGGCTCAAAAAATTCGGAAGTCACCGAAAATGAAAGGCTTAGCTAAGAAGTTATATTTGGTCTTAACTTTAATCTTTGAATTTATTTTTAAAGTTGAATTTCACTTTAAATTTGAATTAAAATCATGATCACATTCTGAATTTTATTTGTAAATTCAAATTAAACATAAAATTTTAATATTCAAATTTGTGACTTTGTATTTAAATTTAAAATTTAAAATTTTTATTTTTTAAAAAATTTGAATTCTAGAATTTAAATTTTAATTTTAATCAAATTATTTTTAGCTAAGAACTTCAATTTGAACTTTGAACTCAAATTGTTCCAACTATAAATTCAAATTATTGACTAAAATTTGAATTTAAAATTTAAAATTTTAAATTGAAATTAAATTTCAATTTTAAATTTTCTATTTACATTTAATTTCAATAATGAGTTTCAGTTTGAATTTTGAATTCGAATTATGAATTCAAATTTTCAGTTTGAATTGTGATTTAAACTCAAATTTTAATTTTAATTTAAATATTAATTTAAATTGTGAATTCATATTTGAATTCAGAATTTAAGATCAAAGAGAAAATTAAAACATGATTTACATTATAAATTCAAATTATGAATTCAAATTTGAATAAATGTTCTAATTTCTATGTTGAAATTTTATTTTAGAATTTAATTTCAGTTATGAGTTATAACTTAAACTTTAAATTCAAATTGTTAATTTAATTTGTCTTAAATTTTAATTACAAATTCAACTCAAATTTAAGTTTAAATTTAAATTTTAAAATACAATTTTGAATTCTAAATATAAATTTAAGTTTAAATTTTTAATTTAAATTGTGAGTGTAAGTCGTTTGTTTATATTTTCACCTCTTTATATATAATTAAAGAATCAAAATTACAAAATTATAATTTTTCATGTTTCACTTTATAGCCAACCAAACAATCAAACTGAAAAGTCACTTCTGTAAAAATCACTGTTGCAAAAGTGATTTTTTTCACTTCAGCCACTTTCGAGCAACCAAACATGTCCTAAATGCGGCATAAGTTTGGATTTTCTAGATATCTATATTTCTATATATATATATATATACACACACTCAAAAGAAGGTTGAATAGAAAAGATTTCTCAAAATGAACTATGCTAATTCTTATATATTCTAGTACAACACAGCTGATATCAGATTATTATGAATCATTAGCCGTGGATTCAATATTGCTCATGAGGAATTCCCACTTCCCAGCAAACTTAAAAGGGACAGATTTATGTCAAACGATGGAATAAATTAATCCATCACCAATCTTGAAAGGCTAGAAGGCTGTCAGAAGTATCCAACCGAGAATAACCATGATCCTTATGAGGTTAAACATCACAATAGACAAGAAGTAAGATCATGAGGCCTAAGAGCAGCAGAAGCTCCAATTTGGGCTTTTGATTCTGCTGCCAAAGCTGTTGTGTTCCTATTTACTATGATGCTTCTCCTAAAAGCACTAGTTAGCACTAATTGGTGAACAGCACTACACTCTACAACAGGGCAAAATAGGGCTTAAAGATAATTGACAATCTCCATAAATAATGGCCGTGAGGATGGATAGCTTAAAGAGTCCAGGAGAATCATCATCACAATAAAACAGAAGATATCGAAAATAAAAGAAAGCAAACAGCCAGAAATGTAAATTGCAGCTTACTTTCATTGATTTTCCTGAAACAATCTTTCCATTGGCTAGTTGAATGGCTAAAGCTGCTTCCTCGTGGGTACGGTATCTCACAAACCCAAATCCTTTATCCCTCTGTATGCGCACTTCCTCAATCACACCAGCACCTAAAATGTGAAATTGGCGATGAAGCTCAGCTTGTGTCACCTGATTCAATTACTAGCAGATGAGTAGAAGAATTTCCAAAAACATGTCATCGCTTCTCTCTCCGAAAAGAGAGATCAGAGATGATCTTCATGTCTGAATTTTAACAGACAATATGCGGAAGACTGCCATAGAGGGGGTGACAAAAAAAAAATTAATAATGATGTTTTTTAATCTTACCTCATGAGCCAAGTTACCAACATATACAGTTGTGTAGGCAGGGTTGTTTTCAGGAGACTCGCCGTTCAAATTCTTTGGCTCTTTTTCTGTTGCAATAGAATGAAAATTGAGAAAAATATATATAGGACAGTAGAGTTCTTCAACTAATTAATAGGAAGCTACCATTGTGGAATAAAAAGATCCACGAGCAAATACCAATTGTTAGATCTTCATTGAGCAATTACTAACCTACTCTACCAGAACTTCCATTTGTTAATACAACTGCATTAGGATTATCACTATCTTGTTTGTCCTCCCCACTGTTCGCGATTGCCCAATTACACCGAATCTGTCTACTTCCAAGCCATTTACCTAACAACAATACCCCGCCAATCAAAACACTATCAAAACAAAGGAAAATCTTTTAATCTCAGATCAATTGAGCTCTATGTTACATGTCTCACATCTTACCTGTCATTTCATTTATGGCATTCTGAGCATCCTGCATACAAACAAGGGAAAGGAAAAAAAAGAATCATTGCCAGACAATATGAAAATCAGATTACAAGTTGGAAAATGATATTTATACACCCTCCAAACCACCAGTACTTGCTGAAATCTAGTGAAAGTTCACTACTTAAAATTCAAATATAAAATTTGATATTTAAATTTTGAAATTTTGAAATTTAAAATTTAAAATTTAAAATCTGAAATTTCAAAATTTACATTTTATCTGAAATTTTAAATCCAATATACAATACATATAAGTGCACATGTGTGCCCGTGTGCGCATGTTGCAATTTTACTATATATATTTTTCTCAATTTTCAGTATTAGACTATTAGCGCCTTGTTCGATGAATCAACTAACAAAAAGAAGAGTATAAAGGCATAAAACAACATGGTGCACGTTTACTAAAAAATTTACAACCACTGCCAAAGTACAAAAGAGGGGAAAGTTTATTAGTACCTCTTGATTACGGAACGAAACAAAGCCAAAACCTCTGGAACGTTCATTTTTCTTGTCCCACATGACTCGTGCATCACTAAATCATAAATGAATAATTTATTAAGTCTACAACAAAAGATGTAATGTAAGAATGGTAGCCAAACAACAATATCTGTAACAGCAATGCAAAAAAAAATTACGAAGTTAGACATCTTTCTAACAACAAATATATTTTGGTTCGAATAATAGCCAGATTTTACTAGTAGTATCAAGGGATCAAGGAACTTACGAACAACTAGGATATGCTGAGAAAAAGTCAAAAAGAGTCGCATCGGTAACCTCAGGGCTCAAATCACCAACAAAAATTTGAAAGTGTCCTAACCAGCACAGCATTTAATGGAATAATAAGTAACAGGCACATCATATCTAGGAGATGGAAAGTAAGCATACAATAGATGAAAAGGAATATGCTAGAAGATCTCACCAGATGTATCTTCCCTATGCCCACTTGCATATGCCCAATTCACCTTAATTGCCTGACCATAACTGCAAAATTTTGATTTCCTATAATATGCAAACTGAGAATGATAGTAAATAATTAGCTAGAACTATTTAGATGTACCCAAATTTCTTACATTTGGCGTCCATGCAGTGTCGTTATTGCTAGAGCCGCCGACCTCCGATCAAGGTAGTCAACAAATCCGAAAGAGGACTACAACAGCATGTTGAAATGGCACTAATCAATTAACTATAATATCCAAAAATAACAAAATTCCACTTACAAAGAAAAACAGTTATAAATTAACTGTTAATCATGATCTAAATCAAAATAAAAAATTCCAGGAGAATTAGCGGTTTTAGCCACTATCCACCAAACTACTACATGTGCATCTACCAAAGGGATAATTGGCCTCACTTCTCCTTCTGCTTTCACCAACAAAAGGCTCTAGTAGAGCATTTAGCTAAGAGAAAAATCTGAAACTTCCACTGCATGAGGAAGGAGAAATAAGATTCTCAGCCTTAAAAGCAGAAGTTGCTTCTGATTCTGGTGCATAAAGGAGCTATTTACGGTATTTCAACATAGTTCTTCTCCGAAGTATACTATTCAGACAACACATTATCAAATAGCACTACACCCTGCGGAAGGGCCAAATAGGAGCCCTAAGGGCCTGTTTGGACGAGGTGTGAAGGAGCCCACTGCACAGCACACAATCGCCACTACAGTGCACAAAGCTGGGCCAAACAAAACCTTAGGCATGTTTTCTCTGCCTGAAGCTCTTGCACTAAGGAACTCGACACCTACAACAAGGCCAAATAGGCCCTAAGGGCTTGTTTAGACTGGCTATACACAGGGTCCATCTCATAGCACCTATGTTACACGGACATGGACACGGGACACGGGACACGACTCGAACACGGCTAGATCAACAATAAAATATTATTTCTTAAATATAATATCATATAATACATCTAATATAATATCGTATATATATATATATATATATATATATATATATATATATATATATATATATATATATATATATAATTTATAAAAAATTCTATAATTTTTTCAAATTAGTAAATAAAGTTTATTTACCGCATATAGCACAATAAAATTTCGAACCTAATTTATTAGATGTATTATATGACATTAAGAAATTATATATCAAAAATTATAAAAGGGCTTTTTTTACATTTGGCCCCCTCAAAAAAAGTATTTTCACAAATGGCCCCATCAAAATTGTATTTGCAATTTTGGCCCTGCCTCCGCCACGCGAGCGCCACGTCAGCGCCATGCGGGCGGAAGCTAGTGTTAAGTTGAACACGGTGAACCATTCACCGTGTTCAAACACGGTGAATGGTTCACCGTGTTTAGTTATATGTGGACCCACGCACCTAAGTCAATATAATACACTAAACATGGGTCTATAATAACTAAACACGGTGAACCATTCACCGTATTTGGACACGGTGAATGGTTCACTGTGTTCAACTTAACACTCCTCCCCCACATGCCGCTGACGTGGCGCTCGCGTGGCGGAGGCAGGGCCAAAATTACAAATACAATTTTGATGGGGCCATTTGTGAAAATACTTTTTTTGAGGGGGCCAAATGTAAAAAAAGCCCATTATAAAATTTTGAATAATAATTTTTTATAAATTGAATAATAGTTCTTTTAATATTGTTGATTTTTAAAATTACTTAACATCTAGATATTAAATTTTTTAGAATAATTATATTTATACATATGTCTTAAATATTATAGATTATATATTTCAAATTATATTTTAATTGTAAAGCATTAATCAAACTAATTGAGGTTTATTCTAGATAAAGATACACTGGGTGCAGGCAAAAATATTTTTCATTAAAATCCTTGGGAACTCATCCTTGGCGCGGAGAGGACTCATGTGACGGACGCGAGTCCTCTCTGCGTCTCAAATTAAAAAAAAGAAAAAAAAAAGAAAAATCACTGGACGCACAACGGACACGCGTCGTCGCGAGTCTACTGCGCGTCCAGCATCCGACGCGAGTCGGACATGGAGGCGACTCCTTCTGAGCCACGTCTGTGTAACCTAGCATAGCACTACAGTGGCAGAAAGCATCCCCTATAGCTGTCTGTTGTTAGGGATTTCTATAAGAAATCTACGGCGGCAGACCGCCACCATGGTTCTTGAAGGCCCCACCTAACAAGGTTCTGCGGCTCACAATTGCCACTTCAGTGCCCACAGCAATCAAGCCACACCACACCCTACGACAGGACCAAATAGGCCCTAAGGGCCTTGTTGGATTGCCTATGCAATAGGTCCATCGCACTGTGCTACAATGGCAAAAAGAACCCTCCTGGTGCTTTTCATCATCACAAATTTCTGTAAGAAATCTACAGTGGTAGACTACCACCACAATTCCTGAAAGCCCACCACACGGTGCTATAGCTTGCAAGTGCCACTGCAGTGCCCACAGTGGCACCAAGAGAGACCTTGGCCTATTTGGTTTAGGCAAAAGCTTATATAGAAATGCAAGTAGGTAAACTTGTTCAAAGAAGCAACAACTTTCTCACTAAAGTCTCATTAATAGCTTTCTACAATAGAAACAAGCTTCAAATTGGATTTTTGCTTTGGGACCAAGAAGCTAGTATTAGCTCCCTACAATAGGAAAGCTCAAGCAACAGTTTTGTCACTAAACTCTCATTAATAGCTTTCCACTACAGTAGAAATAGAAGCTTCAAATTGGTTTTGCTTTGGGACAAGAAGCTCATATCAACTTCCTACCATAGCAAAGCTTAAGAGTGAAGACTTTTTGTTTGCCAAACACTAATTGATGCTCCTTGGGAGTACACAAGCAATTCCAAAAACCAAGCCAAAATAGAGACATAAAAACCAGGATTGGGTAGCTATACGATTGATTCAGGTATGTCAAAATAAATAATTGCATCAATATGTTCAGTTACTACAATCATCTTAACTAGGTTGAGAATATTCCATATTCCGTGGGACTGATAGTACAAGCAACTTTCTATCGTTAGCAGATTTTAGTTTAAAGTGATCGTTCATTTTCAAACCATAAGGAAACGTTTTCATTATGCATCAAACTTTTACTTGGGAAATTTTTTATTAATTTATGAGTTAAATTGGTTTTCAGTTTACTTCATATTACAAGTAAGAGCCAAAGAAAACGTTCAATATGAGAATGGATGTCCATTTCCATGCTACAATCTATTTCTTCTCCACTCAGGAACTTGAGAAATGTTCTTTGCATAATAAATTTGCTCCTATATCAGGATTCAAGAGAAAAAAAAAAAACCAAAGAATCAAATTTTGATTCAAATATTATTGTATCAAAATTGTTTGACTATCCTAAAGTGAACAGATTTTATTATGAGGTATGATTATCCTTGTTTTCTGTTGGATTTGGAGGAATATAAGGAGCATACAAAAGAAGGTAACCCCTTACAGAGTAGATTGAAAGCAGAAAATCCAGAATGCAGGCAATATGAAAGCCCTTCTTTACCTACTGACTAAGTGCATTCTTCTCCCTCCTCCTTTCGCTTTTCCATTCCTCTCTTCTCTCTCTTTTTCTCATACTCTTTCCCCTCTCCTAACCACTACCACTACAAAAGCTTTTTGTAGCACCAGCAATTTAGTACCACCAGATGTCTTCTTCAGCAAATAAAATGGCGAGAAGACATTCCACGAACTTTTGTCCCTAGGCCAATTCTAGGATTCTTGAACTAGAGAGTTATAAACTAGATTTACAAGGCTTTCTTTTGAGCCCAATTAATATTGGGCTGTTTAATTTTGGTCTTCCTCGTAAAGCTCGGTCCTAGCCATAATATTTTCAGAGTTGCTTATTGATAGACTTCTAGTGCTGTATTTGGGCGCTCAATTCTCCCTGTGAATCTTTCTCATTGCTCAACATATCTGAATTGTTCGATGAATGATTACCATTAGTTCCAGCTTTTATTTTGTACTTATTCTCAAATCAATATCAAATACGTTCAAATATTTACATATTTGTACACGTAAGCATCACCTGCATCGACTTCAACAAGTTCTCCAAAAAAACATGTCCATTGATTCTGTCATTCCTTCAGCTCAATGTTATCAACAAACTAAGATTTTGTCAAGACAGCCAATGCCAACTACCAGAAAGATAACAACTCCAAATAAAACCTATTTCGGAAGGACCCTCAAAGGTCCTGAACCCTGAAGTGAAAAATTGCCTGATAATTCCTGGGACTATGCCCAGAAAGTTATTTACTACAGCAAATTAGCTAAGGGAGTTATTTACTATGACAAATTCCTCTAATAAATAAACAAATTATGTTTTTATGTCTCCACAAATTGACAGTTACACCTACAGCATATCATACTCTTATTTTCCAAAAAATTCCCAACAAATTTATCGTATCTTATAGTGACTCTCTCCCCTTTTTTTCTTGATGCTTTGTAACCAAAACAGACCTGAACCTAGACACCTGCAGCAGAAGATGCATACGCATTTCTAAAGAAATTATTATGGTAATTTCCCAAAAAAAAGAAAAAAGGCAGTCAACAGAGGAACCACATTCTATAGGCAAAACTGCAACTATGATCATTAATGAAGGAAACATGAGCCCACATCAAATTAATTTCACATGCTAGCACATATCTCACTGCCTCAAACTGTTAGTACAAAAGGAAGGCTACATCAAGCTATGTAGGGTGACCAGAATAATTTGTTTTCTATGTAGGGTGACCAGAATAATTTGTTTTGAAAGCGAAGTAGTGCTGTATTTAACTGAATATGGTCATAGCACAAATTTTAAAACTATCTTTACAAGTTATGCCTGATGCAATGATGTGCTAAAGAGTATGAAAAAGTTCAATAAATCTCCTCTCTTTTCTAGCGACATTAAAAATTCCTAACTAGTTGTCGCAGCCAAGGATATAACATATTAAAATTAATAATGGCAAGAAATGACTTCAACTATGAACAGACCTTCTCTTTCCGAATGAGCTTGCATGCTTCTAGCGGACCAACGGATTGAAAGACCTCAACTAGAAGGCCCTCGGTGACACTAGGATGGATGTTACCCACATACCTAGTAAGCATAGATTAGAAGATTAGTAATGATGAAGAACAACGAAATATCATTAAAAAAATCTTCACTGCATGTTATAACATTCACAAAGCATCCAGATCCTAGTGTATAAATAAGTGGCACTCTTCGAAAAGTAAAAAACAGCTACAAAACCTTAAATTAAATAGTATAAATTTTGCATCAATTTATCCACCCTGTATCCTATCAGAACATCCGCCCAAAAAAACACCAAAATTAGAAAAGAAAAAAGGAAGGGAAAAGAACTACTCAATGGACTCACACACTGCGGCATGTAGATGTATCAAAACCAGGCGGGAGATTGCCACTTGGAACAGGTTCCATCTGCAAAATATGAAAGTAAAAAAGAAGAAACTAAAAAAAGAAAAAGAAAAAGAAAACTACATGACCTATTGACTTCCCTAGGAAAATTATGAAGGAACAAAATAGGTCGTATAGATAGCACTAGAAATTTCTGGTGACATACCCACTGATAGACCTAAACTGAAGAAGAGATATATCCCAAAAAAAAAAAAAAGGATCTACCTAAACATAAGACTGCTTGGTATGGATGATGGATCAACATGAATCTAAATAATCTAAACCTATAATGTTCTAATACTTTTCCAATACTTAATCAGAGATATAGTGAAGGAACAGAAACAAAAAAAACTGCATCAGCACTTCTGCCTAGAGATAATATGTGTACAGAGCCGCACTACATAGAAAAACAAAAAGCACGACAACATTATTTCTTCTCATGCTAGACACAAGAACTTTAATTCTACCCTGAAAAGGAAAGAACAACAAAAATAAAAGATATAGATATGAAACATCAATCTTCGGTATAAATACTATGTCGTCTTAGAATCACAATATTGTTCTGAAAATTAGAGAGTTACTCTGCAAAGTTACATTCTTCAAAACCAGATGAACCAGGAAGTTGGCTTGTCGTTTTCCCATCAAAATATGGTCCACAAATATGAAATACCATAAATTTGTATAGGGATTTGAACTTTCACCGACAAAATTAGCAAAATTAATAACCGAAGAAAGGAACATTTATCACCTCTAGCAAGCTAAATTTTCAACTTAAACATAATTTCCGTGTGTTAAATTAATGAAGAAATACCCCGAATGCAAAGTAAAAAGAAATAGCTTGTACAAGCTTGTTTTCATGGTCATTTTCCAAACAACTCAAAGCAAATTGTAATTGCAGCCTTAATTCACTATATGATCCACTATAAGAAACAACGGGCATGATTAGTTCTGAGATCTAGGGCAAAATTATATATTAATACCCAATGTTTGCATCATTCTCTAGTTGGTTGCACGTTGGTTAAGTTAGAATAGCAGTAATTGGCTAGGCGACAATGTACCTAGTAATTGGCTTAGGCCAAGATATACCAAGTGGAGTCTCAATCAATTTGGACTTGCATTGCCTATCTTTTACTTCATTTGTATAGAATTTTGGTTTATAACACCCAAATATGGAATGATTCCATATTCTCCATTGGATAAATACCGCAGGACCAAGCAATTGCTTTTCTTCTTGTCACATTCCACTCAATAGTATTGAGAGGAGATAGTGAATCAATGTGTTTCTCTTACACATTACACAATAGTTCACCAAGCAGAATGCTTCAATTAAATGATGCAAACCGAGAGGGTGCCAAATCTGAATTTAAACTTTCTTTTCGTTTAAAGGTATCCCTTAAAATAAACTAGGTTCAATTTATCAATTCCGTTGAACTTTACTAAAATTAAAGCAAGGAAGCAAAAAAATTCAGCAAGATGGAAAATTAAAATCGAATTGAAGCAATACTAGGATGGTGATAAACCTTCAATATATGATATAAAAACAACCAACTGAAAATACATATAATAGTTCCAAAAAGGTAAATTCGGTTTTATCAGACTTAAAGCTTTTAAATTTAGTTGTTTTGGCAAAGATGGTTGGTAATGGCGGAAGACTAGATTGAAAGGGATAATGGATATCAGGAGATGAGGGAAAAGAAGCACACCGATCACACGATTGCGAGGGATCCACAATCGACGAGGAGGGGCGATACACCACAGGTAAAACTTCGGCAATAGGGAAGATGATGAGGCAAGGACACGGAAGAAGAGGAGGGGTAAAAGCATAAGGCGGTCCTGCCACGAGGAAGAAGCGACAATGATCAAGTTGAGGAAGAAGAAGATCTCGGCGCGAAGAAATAGCGTCGATGATCACACCGGAAAGAAGAACACCACGGCGAGGATAAAGAATAAGAGTAAAAAAATTTATTCATCAAATCTGCCCCTCACAGCACCAAGAGCCAAGTATTTATAGTGTTAAAAGCCTATCCTGTAATAAAGTCTTGTCGTTTCGTCTTCAACACAACACGGTCACCCAAGAGTCATGCAAACGAGGTGATTTTGGAAAGTCGAAAGGTCTTTTTGGATTTGTTTCTATGTTTAAGTTGACCGAACCAACTAAAACTAAACGATTTAAGCCCGAATCAAACACAAACTTACAAAATAAAAGAAAATTGCATTCAAAAATAAAATAAAGGTTTATTTGTTGCATCAGCTCTCCCCGGGTTGGAGAAATCTCGACACCGTCGAGATGGCATCATGATAGCTCTGATATAAGTCCTCTCGAAGTCAACACAACTCTGCCTCAGAAATCCAATTGCTATCAGACAATGGTCGTCCATGCCAATGTACCAAGTATCGGCGATGGGTACCACGACGCGTCGCAGACTCGTGCACATCCAGAATATCCTCCACCTCATCTGATGGTGTTTCACTGTCGGTGCGAGAAGTCAAGGCATCAATATCGATAGTAGAGGGGGCCTCTCTATGGTACTCGTATAGGTCGCTGACATTAAAGATCGGAGATGGCAGTACTTCCGAGGGCAGATCAACTAGATATACGTTTGCCCCCAACTTCTTCAGAATTTTGTATAGCCCGTACTTTTTTCTATTCAACTTACTATAGACTCCCGCTGGGAACCTTTCTTTTCTAAAATAGAGGACATAATCCCCTCATTAAAAGTCATACCTCGGCGATGTTTATCCGCCGACTCCTTGTACTTAATAGTGAAAACCCGCAACCTCTGATGAACCTGTTGTTGCACCTCTTGAATCTGTTTTAGGTAATATTCTGCATCTGCACTAACTCTACTAAGGTAAAGTAAAGGTATTCGGTCAAGGAAGTGGGCTATAGGACGGCCATATAAAGCTTCAAAAGGAGATTTTCTAGTGGTTCGGTTTATCAAATTATTATAAGCAAATTTAGCTTGAGGAATGATTAAATCCCATTGTGTTGGTTTTTCTCCAGCTAAACATCTTAAGAGATTACCCAAAGATCGATTTATTATTTTCATCTGCCAATCAATTTGTGGATGGTATGGGCTACTGAAATTCAATTTGCTTACTGCTTTTTACATTAAAGTTCTCCAAAAATGACTAACAAATTTTGTCTCTATCAGATGTAATTGATTTAGGAATACCATGTAAACGTACAATTTTATTGAAAAACAACTTTGCAATATGTGATGCATCAGAAGTTTTTTTGCAAGGAATAAAATGAGCCATTTTTGTAAAACGATCAACAACCGCAAAAACTGTTTCAACTTGGAGTGCAGTCTTGGGTAGGCTTAGGACAAAGTCCATGGTAATTTCTTCCCGGGGTATAGTACGAATGGGCAGGGTGGTATAAAAGCCGGTATTTTGAGTTTGTCCTTTAAATAATTGACAAGTTTTACACCGCTGAACGAATCTTTCAATGTCCTTACTCATGTTAGGCCAATAATACCGCTCTTGAACTAATCCCAAAGTTTTGTCTCTCCCGAAATGTCCTCCTAGCCTGCTACTAAGAAAATCCTTTATTAAGGAGTCTCTTAACGATCCCTGGAGAATGCACAACTTGACATTCTAAAAAGGTATCCGCCATCCAAACAGTAATCAGTAGGTGAATCAATGTTAGGAGATAGACACTTTTCTAGGATAAGACCGAAGTTAGGGTCATTTTGATATTGGTTCTTTTCTACCTCAAATCCTACTATCTGTAAGGAAGTAGTGACAAGCAAATAGTCTCGATGGCTGAGTGCATCAGCGACACGATTAGCAATGCCTTGTTTATGCCGCAAATGAAAAGTGTATTCTTGCAGGAATGCGGTCCACTTGGCATGCCTTTTGTTCCAGTTCTTTTGAGAACTTAAATATCGCAATGCATCATGGTCCGAATTAAGAACAAACAAACTCTCGATGAATCAAGTAGGATCACCCATGTTTCAAAGCATACACAATCGCGTAAAATTCAAGATCATAAGTGGAGTAACGCACTCGTGCATCTTTCAATTTTTCATAAAGAAGGCTATAGTACGTACGTTTCTCTTGAGAGAGTACGCCTCAAATCCCGATATGTGAGGCATCACAATCAATCTCAAACATCTTTTCGAAATCAGGCAAGGCAAGTACTGGAGCTTTTGTAAGTTTGTTCTTAACCAATTGAAAACTTTTTTGAGCTTCAGGCGTCCAAGTAAATTTACCCCTTTTAGGCAATCAGTTATTAGTGCAATTAATGAACTGAAATTTCGAATGAAACGCCGATAAAATGACGCAAGTCCATGAAAAGTTCAGATTTCAGTTATGATCTTTGGGGTTGGCCAACTCTGAATAGGTTCTATCTTAACAGGATCTACCTTAATTCTCTCGGTGGACACCACATATCCTAAGAAGGTAAGGCCATCAGTCAGAAAAGTACACTTCTTAAGATTCAGATATAAGTGGTTACCTTTTAAAGTTTGAAGCACTTGTCATAAAAGATCTATATGAGTTTCAGGACTTGTGCTATAAATCAGAATGTCGTCGAAGTAAACTACGACAAACTTCCCAATGAATTGTCGCAAGACTTGGTTCATGGAGCGCATGAAAGTATTAGGGCATTGGATAGCCCAAACGACATAACGAGCCACTCGTATAATCCTTCTTTGGTTTTAAACGCTATTTTCCATTCATCTCCAAGTCGAATACGGATTTGATGATATCCGCTCTTAAGGTCAATCTTAGATAATATCTTCGCACCTCCTAACAATGTCAAACATATCATCAATGCTAGGGATAGGAAACCTATATTTGATGGTGATCTTGTTAACTGCTCAACTGCCAACACACATTCGCCACGTTCCATCCTTTTTTGATGCAAGAAGGGCAGGCACCACGACAGGGCTTATACTCTCTCTAATGTAACCTTTTTACAGAAGTTCAAAGACCTGCCTATGTAAATCTTCATATTCAGTGGGACTCATCCTATAATGGGCTAGGTGTGGAAGGCTAGCACCAGGTACAAGATCAATGCAGTGTTGGATGTCTCTCATAAGTGGAAGGACATCGAGGAGTTTCTCAGGCATGATATCAGAAAATTCATTCAGCAATGGCTAAACAGCTTGAGGAACTTCAGTGTTCTTAAATATTTCTTTTGCTAAAAGGATATATACCATAGGGACTTTGCTAGATCTTTAGAGAATTATCTCTTGTTCAAAACCATTATTTTATGTTCATTAGTAAAGGGTTGCTTTTGAGACTCTTTCGGTTTAGACTTTGGTTTGGGTAAGTAATTTAGGAGAATCAATCTTTCTTATCGTCCTTTATGACTATGTAAGTGTTCTCCCTACCATCATGTATAGTGCTACAATCAAATTGCCAAGTTCTACCTATTAATAGATGACTCACATCCATAGGTACAACATCACACCAAACCTTATCAATATAAGCTTTTCCAATAGAAAATTCAACAAGACATCGCTCTGGAACCATAAACTCATCCCCGTCCTTAAACCAAGCCATTTTCTACGGTTTAGAAAGTTTTTCAGTTTTCAATTTGACCATTTCTCTAGAGAGTTTTCAGTACTCCCACTATCAATGACAAGAGAGCAAAACTTACTCTCTGCGCTACAAATGGTTCTAAAAAGGCTACGACGCTTCCAATCATCTTGGGTGGACTTAGAGGTTGATAAGACTCGATGGATCATGAAATTTGTTTCGGTTTCTTCCTCATTTTCATTTTTCATAATCTACATCTTTTTCTTCTACAGTTTCTTCCTCATTTTCATTTTCTTCCTGATTTTCTATTAGATTGGCTCTAGAGTCAAATTTTCTCAAAGTGCAATTAGAGGATTTATGTCATGGTTTGTTACATTTATAACAAATGATGCCAGAATCAGCGGGTTTCATACCTAAAATTCCTTTGCCCTTAAGATCTTGAACATTTTGAAGAGGGTTGACTATCATTCTGGCCCATGGTGTTCTTTACACTCGCACTTCCCTAACGAAAGGTTTGTCTTTTTAAGTTTATTCTTAGCCTTAAGTGCATGACTATAAGCCATGTCGACCTTACAGAAAGTTAAAAGGGCTAACTCGTCTTGGATTTGAGTTCGAAGGCCGGCTAGATAGCGAGTTATCCGCTGTTCTTCGTCCTCTTTAAGTTCATTACAAGCTTGAAGAGTGTAAAACTCTTCATTGTACCAGCATAGACCCCTACTTAGGATTGTGAAATTCTTGAAGAATGTTTTGGACTTGTTTCCACCACACTAAGGCATAACCTTTCAATTTAAAGGAGATAAATTTAACTTTTTTTGTCATCAGATAATTCTTTCCATTCAAAAAATTGTTCCATTTGGTCTAGCTAGTCCACAAATTCTTTAGATTATAATTTACCCTCGAACTCGCTCACATCTACTTTAATGCCCTGATCCCATCGAAGTATACTTTCTTGATTTTGAAAAAGAGGATTTCTTCTAGCAAGTAAAGTAAGATTATCAAAATCAGTGTCACTTTTCGAATCTTCTGTTACCGCATTTTGTTGTTGCATAGTTAACCTTTCCAACAGTTGTTGAATGTTATTAATTTAATTTTGTATGTTTCTTATGGAATCTTGTTGTTTCTCATACGCTTCTCTCCAATCACGAGGATTTTCACTACTGCCTGCCATTACCAAATGCTTCCAAGTCAATCAATGACGTGATGATTTTTTTTACCCAAAAAAAAAGAACAAAAAAGACAAACTTTAGCACCAAAAAACAAGTATTGATAAAAATAAACGTTCCCACGAAAAGAACTTGCTATGATACCAATTGATGCCAACTGAGAGGTTGCCAAATCTGAATTTTCAACTTTATTTTTATTTAAAGTTATTCCTTGAAATAAACTAGGTTCAATTTATCAATTCCGTCAAACTTTACTAAAATTAATGCAAGGAAGCAAAAAAATTTCAGCAAGACGGAAATTAAAATCGAATTGAAGCAATACTACGATGGTGATAAACCTTCAATATATGAGATAAAAACAACCAACTAAAAATACATATAATAGTTCTAAAAAGGTAAATTCGGTTTTATCAGACTTAAAAGCTTTAAAATTTAGTTGTTTTGGCAAAGATAGTTGGTAATGGTGGAAGGCTAGATTGAAAGGGATAATGAATATTAGGAGATGAGGAAGAAGATAAGATACAAGAAGGCACACCGATCACACGATTGTGAGGGACCCACAATCGACGAAGAGCGCGGTACACCACGGGTAGAACTTCGACAACAGGGAAGATGATGAGGAGGCAGGGATACGGAAGAAGAGAAGGGATAAAAGCATAAGCCGATCCTGCCACGAGGAAGAAGCGACAATGATCAAGTTGAGGAAGAAGATCTCAGTGCGAGGGAGTAGCATCGATGATCACACCGGAAAGAAGAACACCACGGCGAGGATAAAGAATAAGAATAAAAATTTTATTCATCAAATCTGCCCCTCACAGCATCAAGAGCCAAGTATTTATAGTGTTAAACGCCTATCCTGTAATAAATTCTTGTCGTTTCGTCTTCAACACAACACGATCACCTAAGAACCATGCATAGAAGACAAGGTGATTTTGGGAAGCCGAAAAGTCTTTTTGGATTTGTTTTTATGTTTATTGGAGAAAAGGGGTTTGGATTAGCCAAACCAACTAAGACTAAACGATTTAAGCCCGAATCAAACACAAACTTACAAAATAAAAGATAATTCCATTCAAAAATAAAATAAAGGTTTATTTGCTGCATCAAATAGTTGGTACGATTTAGGTCGGGTAGGTCGGGAATTCTGTAATTTAGATTTTTTTTGGTTTTTGGTAAAAATGTGTGGAACTAACCTGAACTATGGTCCAATCTAATCTTACTACCTAACTTCAAAAGTTTGGTACCCAACCTTTCACTTGCTTAAGATTGAGCCATTTGATGACACATCGGTTACAAAATTTGGCACCCTTCATGCTATAATAAAAATGTAGTCATGTGAAAAAAAAAAAAATTGAAATACTCTAATCAAGCCCCTTAAATAGACTTGCTCATATTCTAAGGTAGAAGAGCTATTAAATGGCTCAAATTAATGCATCAAAAGGCTAGGTAGCAAAACTCAACTTCTAATTGTTATCTCATCGAAGCAAAACAGGGCATAGTTAAGGAAAGTTCCATACGTTTCATCTTTTCTTCTTTGTCAATCGGAATAGGCTCGCCAAATCGGTAAACACACTTAGATCAGGAGGCCATTGATGCGTATAGTGTGGTGCCCTCTTGATCCAAGAGACAATGCCAATTTGGCGTTCAGCTCTCTATATAGGTTGGAGTCCTCTTGATCCAAAGGTTTCTGCTAATTCTACGAGCCTATTATGCTCGCTATATAGTGGTCCTCTATATCCAAGGGTCAGTACCAATTTGGAGGGCATATTTTAAGTAGGTAGAATATTCTAGGACAAACATGTTAGCCCATATTCCAATGGTTCATAAAAGAAGCGTCTAATCCGATTCAAAGCAAGTCCAATTGAAACACCCACCACCCCGGTTCACTACCTAGTTTATTTCGTAATGCACGATCCACAGTTCTTTAGCAAAGAAATAGTCCATCAAAACCAATATCGGACCGTCTCTAAAACTCCAACACTCTCCCACATAGAACTCTCTATGCATTTAAAATTCAAATTTAAATTTTTTAAATTTTAATTTTAAATTTTAAATTTTAAGTTTTAAATTTTGAATTGTCAAATTTTAAATTTGAATTTTTAATTTTTAATTTAGATTTTAGATTTTAGATTTGAAATTTAAAATTTATATTTATATTTTTAATTTTTAATTTTTAATTTTTAATTTTTAAATTTTAAATTTTAAATTTTAATTTTTAATTTTTAATTTTTAATTTTTAAATTTATATTTAAAATTAAAATTTTAAAGTTTACATTTATGTTCAGATTTTAAATTTCAAATTTCAAATTTTAAATTTTAAATTTAAATTCAAATTTTAAATTATTTAAAAATAAAATTTAGTAAAAAAATTATTATTTGCAAACAGCAAAAAAAATTTGCCAAATAGCTTTACAAAATAACTTCAAAAAAATCACTTTCCATCTATTAGCCAAATGTATACACTTTTAACCAAAATCAATTCTCCAAACGAAAATCAATTCTGCAGAAATCACTTCTCCAATAGCTAGGCCAAACGGGCCCTCATAGAGTTCCTTCCTCTCCACCTCCATGCATAGAGGTGTTCATATAGAAGCTTTCCACTCTATTGGTAAAGGTAACGTGATAGAATAGTTCAATACAACCATAAAATTTGTCATATTTGTTTAGATTTTAGCTCATATTAATCTATTTATGATCTCGTAAGGGTAGTACTTTTATTAACACCTACATCGAGTGCAGTAGTTGTTTTCTATCTATTTGATCTAGTATTGATGAATCTTTTGCATACGTAAAAAATAATAATTTTAAACACATTGTACAATGTATTTTGTAGTAAACACTAGATTAAACGGTTATCTTTTTGTTTTGATCCAATCCATATGAGTTTTTTTCATTTATATGAAAAGGAATAACTTTAAACAAATTATAAAATGTTTTCGTAGTAACGTCGGTCCTGCTCTTTGAAATGGAAGATTGGAATGCATGTAGAGAATCATATTTTGTCGGATTAAATAGATAAAAGTACCTTTCAGGGAAATTTCGAATTGAAAGGATCAAGTACTTTTAAATGGTCATTGTTTAGAAGATTGGCAATGTATGTAGAGAATCATAAATTGTTTAAACATATTGTTACATGTTACATTTCAAAATACTTAAAAAATAAAATGTATAAATAATTAAATGCTCATCATTTAGAAGAAAATGGTTCTTCCTTTATTTTGAGTTTTCTTGTGTAAAATGTATAAACAATTAAATGCTCATCATTTAGAAGAAAATGGTTCTTCCTTTATTTTCAGTCTTCTAATGTTTTACAAATGGCTAAATCAGGGTATGTAGCAAAGGGAAATTCTGTTTACTTGTCCTATCAAGAAAAGCGACCGTCACGTAGGAGTTTATAGTAAATATCAAATTTTCATATTACTTAGTCGGTTTGGACCTCCAGTTAGTTTCACCCAAGCTTCATCCTGGTCATGGACAGATCACCCATGGAGTGAAGTCGTAACAAGGTCGCCATACCGGATGGTGCGTCTGGATCACTAATTACAAAATGTTTAAATCCTTAAAAAAAACATTCCCAAAATAGCAATTAAATCAGCACACCTTCTTGGCTCCTTTTTGGGCTCAAATAGTGAAAGATAATGGATTATTACGAGGAAGCTTGAGTAAATCTAATAACATTATAATAATTTCACCCAAAACTCCAAAACAGAGAAAAACACGAAGGAGAACATATTCTTTCTAGAAGAAATAAGGACTCTATGAAGCTAACTTAGCTTAAACTAACAACTTAGGCTACATGAAGTCTATAACATCAGGACAGTGAGCACACTTAACATACAAACTAGTTAACATGCAATGATTGATGCTGAAGGGGTTAATACACAAGATTCATTGGATTAGAATACTGGTTGAATAGTAAGATGAGCGACATTAGAAGAAAAAAGACGAGTGTGAATTACAGTCAGTAGTTCTCGCTAAAACTACAAAACTGAAACATTTTAGTTTTGTTTCGTGCCAATTCGAAAAAAATGAGGATTGACTACAGTTGGAATTGGTGCCAATCCGATTGTCAAAATGTTTCAATTGGCCGATTCTCATTAAATGATGCATTTCCTTCACCATTTGTCAACGCCATTCCAATCCAATATGAAAGAACAGTTTTGCATTTGACCTTCAAATAGTAAAGCTAATAAGCTATACAACATATTTGCAAGCACAAACGAAAAGAGCAACATGTACAGGATTACCATTGTAAGGAAAACCAAAAACATAAAAAGAGTCTTGTGTGAGGGTAATTCTCAAGCTTTTAACATTTATGGCAATCAAACCCAACCTTTAAACTTTCAAACAAACAAAAAGAATGCCATTGGCAATATTGATGCTATTACACACGAAAAAAAGCAGCTAATCATGCAGAAAATGTAGAAAGGTGAGTCGTTCTTTACGATTATCAAATATGAAGCAACAAAGGGGCATTTCATTATATTTTTAACCCTCCTAGCAGTGTTTGAAAAGGCACAAGGCACAAAAAGGCGCAAAGGCCTTCTGGAGCCTAGGCGCGAGGCGCACCGCGAGGCGCGCGCCTCAAGAAGGCGAGGCGCACATCTAATAAAAATAAAATACTATTAACAAGCCTAGTTTAAATGAATTTTTTAAGTTAAAAAGTTCTACAATGGCCATAGAAAAACAAAATAACCATAAAAAAGTAAAGAAATCACATGTATAAATATTCTCAAATGTAGAAAGAGAGAAGAAAGCGTTCAAATTGGAAAATCTTTTCAATTCTTTAACATTTTAGAATATATTAGAAAAAAACCAAGACCCGGAAACCCAAACCCTAGACCCATTAAACGTAAATATCACGAGGCACGTTTGAGGCGCACGCCTCGCTCCCTGAGGCGCTGAGGCCTGCGCCTTGCGCCTAGGCGATGAGGCACGTGCCTGAGGCGCGCCTTTTCAAACACTGCCTCCCAGAACAAAAATTTGGGATCTAGTCTCATCAAAAATTTATTTCGAGAACTATCCTCCACCGTACCACGTCTACACCACGTCAGAACAGATGGACATGGTTTCTTTAATTTAATTTAACTGAAAGCTTAAGAGGGTAGTAAATCGCTTACCACTTTTTGAACAGACAAATGAACATAACGGTTTTCTATCCTCTCCTTCCACTCCCATAGATGATACCTTGATATTATGCACAATATTTTTAACAAGCAGAATCATATAAACCTCAAGAGGATGATCATGTATCTCTTCAGTTCCATATCCATTATTTTCTTGATACATGAAAAAAATGGTAAATCATTTACCAAAATCATCCCTGTAAACGATTCAACAATTTTTTAACATAAGTGACATGAGGGAGGGCTATCTTTCCTAGGGTTGGTTTTCCAAATAAAAATTTGAAATCGCTATATCTCAAAAATCTTTTCTGATAAGATTTAATTAGAAAAAGGACCCAACAAAAGAATTGCTCAGAAAATGCACGATCAGGAGATGCATGATGAAACCCTAAAATAAAAAAATAAAAAAAATAAAAAAAAAACAACAACAACAACAACATCATTCACAAAAAGAGGCAAAAGAAATTTGAGATGGAATTGTTCGAACCTGAGAGAGGTAGAGCTGCTGCTGCTGCTGTAGCAGCATCGCCTGTTGCATCATGGCTTGCTGCTGCTGCTTCAGCCTCTGATCCATCTCCCACCCGCAGGGAATCACGGAATTCGAAGATCCTACGAAAAAGAAACCCTAGGAACGGCGATCGAAGCGCGTCGGAAAGGTCGATCGGAGAGAGAGAGGGGGAAGAACTAGAGCCGATTGCTTATTGATGGAATCGATTTGAAGACGAGATTTGGGGTGAAACCCTAGCGGACGGTATAGGCGTTGTTTCAGGCTTCAGCGGAGCCTGGGAAGAAAGGGGAGGAAAAAAAAAAAAAAAAAAAAAAACCGACTCGGCTAAAGAGGAGGAAGTCTACAGTGTCCCGCTTACACCACGTCATCAATAACAAGCCAATCACATCTCTTCTTTTCAAAAAAAAGTACAATAAAAATATTTTTTTATAATTATGATGAGACATATATACCTAAAAGAAAAGATTTGATTGGTTTGGGACACCACGTCAGCATATGCACCCGTTGCATTTTAGAATTTTTCGCTAAAGAGAGGACCTGCGTTGTCCTACGGGCTGAGAAATTATGATGGACGAAGCGTACGCTGGTTTGGATTTTCGGTTAAATTGCACCTAAGTCCCTAAGCTTTATCTTTTGTGGCCTTTTTACATAAAAAAAATTGGGTTAATTGCATACATGTCCCCGCAAACATAGTGAATAGCAGAAATATCCCTGCAAAGTCCAACTTTCATTAGTTATCCCTGCAAAAGTCGTAATGTATGCAGATATGTCCCTACCGTCAGTTACCGTTAGAGAATTTTAGTTAACCACAGTTAAAATGCTTAACCAAGGTTAATTAATAAGTTGAAATGAAACTTCATCTTCCTCATCCATCTTCCTCACCATCTCCATCTTCCTCATCCATCTTCCTCACCCTCTCCATCTTCCTCATCCTCATCCGCCCCCCGGCCCCTCCTCCGCCTCCTCCCCGCCGCCCTCTTCCTCTACTTCTCCTCTCCCCGCCGCCCTCGTCCGCCCCACCCCCCCCCCCCCCCTTCTCCGCCGCCGCCGCCGCCTCCCCGCCGCCCTCGTCCGCCCGCTCCGCCGTCCTTGAACACATCAAGGGATGCCGCTGCGGCGGGAAGCGGGGAGCACTGCCGCGCGCCGCGAAAGCGGGAGCACCGCCGCGCGCCGCCGCCGCCGCCTCTTTCTTCTTCCTCGTATCCTCCTTTTGGAGGGATATATTTGTGAGGGCAAAACAGTCATTTCACATCCCTACTGTTAAAAAACAAACAGATTTCAAACGGCAACAAACCAGAGGGACATATCTGCATACATTATGACTTTTGCAGGGATAACTAATGAAAGTTGGACTTTGCAGGGATATTTCTGATATTCACTATGTTTGCGGGGACCTGTATGAAATTAACCCAAAAAAATTTACTAATTTAGAGTTTTTATAAATTGGACCATTTTTTTAGATTTTATAGATTTGATCTAATTTTTTAGTAAATTGACCAAAATATCTTTTTCCCCTCTCTCTCTCTTTCTTTTTGTCTTTATTTTTCTCCTTTTAGTTCGTCTTCCTTTTCCTCGTTGATTCTTCCTATCTTTTTTTTCCCGTTTCCTCTCCTTTCTCCTCCTCCCCCTTCATCGCCCCAACGTCAATGCCACTCTCTTCCTGCTTACGTCGCTTACATCTCCGTCAACGCCGGCTTAAATGTGGCACATATCGCGAAGGTTAGATTACAGTGGAGGGCATAGTCGTGGACGGTGACGACAATGAGGGTGCCGCTAGGCCTGGCAAACGAGCGAGCCGGCTCGCGTTCGGCTCGCGTTCGGCTCGATATTCGGCTCGCTCGAGCTCGACTCGAAATTAAATGAGCCGAGCTTGAACAAAAAAAAAACTCGAAATATATTTCAAGCCAAGCTTGAGCATTGCTCGGCTTGCTCAAATTAGGCTCGAAAAGCTCGAATATATATTAATATATATATATATATATTAAAAATATTTATATATAAATATTAAAAATATTTATAGATATAATATATTTTAATTTTAACTAGAAATAAGCTGAGTAACTTGAGTTTATTTTAATTGGGCCATTATTTTTGGCCCATAAAACAAACCCAATAAAGTATAATTCTCACTCCAACTTTACCCATTCTCTCTCTCTCTTTCTAAGTCACAGGATGTGAGGAAACCCTATTTCCAAATTTTCAATCCCAAATGTTTAAATCCCTAATATTTTTTTTTCCTCTTCATCACTCTCTCGCTCGCCACCCTCCTCAAGTCCCCATATTTTTTTTCCTCTCCATCTCTCCGTCCCTTACCAGTTACCAAGTCACCCTCCTCAAGTCCCCAAAGGGGCAAAGCAGGCGCGGGCGTAGGCGCAACCGCAGGCGCAGGCGCGGGCTGGCGGCTCGCAGGTCGCAGCCACCAGCACCACACGGTCACACCAAGCCACCTCCTCAACCGCTGTCGCTGAGCTCGTCCGCCGCCGTCGCCCCAAGCCTCATCCGTCGAGCTCGTCGGCCGCCATCGCGCCAACCTCGTCGGCGTCGTTGCCGACCTCGTCAGCCACCGTAACCGCAACCTCGACGCCGCCATTGCTAACCTCCACATCGACGCATTTTGTAAGAAAATTTTGATTATAGTATGCAATTAGAGTATGCAAGTATGCAACACAAGAAAAAAAATATTATGTACAATTTGTGTTATCATAGCTTGCATTTTTTTATGCATCCCTTATCATGCATAATTTTTTCTCAATGCAACTTGATGTATTTTTTGCTTTATTAATTTTGACTTTAATTTATGATTGTTATAGGTTGTGATTATAGAGTCAAAAGCTAAGACTCCACAAGTTGATATTTATACTTTTGTTAGAGCATTGTCATAGAGAAGTATAGCCAAGAAGATATAGGTAATGATTTTTGCTATGATATTTATTTTAGTTTAGGTTGAATTTGCTCTTTTATCCTTTGAAATATTTTTGTAAATCTTTTTAGTTTGTTATGTGATAATTTATTTTTGTATTTAGATGTCTTCTTCACGGATTCCTTCTTCTCAAAATTCTATATCTTCTCCTGCCATTGATGATATTATTGCCGATCACTTACTAATCGCCGTCGACGAGGAGTGCGAAGATGATGGAGATAATGACCAATTGATGAAGGAGAAGGCGATTGCCACCGGTAGCCCATCAAAGAAAAGGGGAAGAAAAAAAACATCAGATGTAGGAAAAAGCTTTAAGAAAATTCAGGTAATAGAGAAAGAAAAATCTATTGAGAAATATAAATGCTGCAAGTGTCCGGCAACTTTTCACATACCTAAGTATGGTACCACTTCTCAATTTAAAAGGCACTTGCTTGATTGCCTACAAACAAAGCTGGGTAAAAAGCAAAGTACTATATCTTTTGCTTCCACTTGCACAACAGTTATTGATACTATTGGAGAAAAATACATTTCTAAGATTTCGAAAGGAGAATATGACCACAAAATGATAAGAGAAATAATTGCAAAAATGATTATGGCGCATGAGTATCCGTTTAGTATAGTTGAGCATGCATGGTTTAATGTGTTATTGAAAGTTTTGAATCCTAGTTATGAAAAGATTTCTAGAAAGACTATAAAGAATGATTGCATGGAAGTTTATGAAAATGAGAAAGATAAGTTAAAGAATGTGCTTAAAAGTGTTGGTAGGATAAGTTTAACATCGGATACATGGACATCCAACCAAACAATTGGCTATATGTGCTTGACTGCTCATTTTATAGATTCTGAATGGAAATTACAGAAGCGCGTCATAAATTTTTGTGAGTTGGAGCCTCCACATACGGGGGTTGTCATTGTTGATGGTATTGTTGAATGCCTACTTAATTGGGGTATTGAGAACAAAATATCTACTATAACCTTGGATAATGCCTCCTCTAACGATGTTGCGGTTCGATTTTTAATGGATAACTTTGTTGTTAGAGGAAGACTTTTTTTTAAAAGAATTATATTTCAAGTAAGATGCTGTGCTCATATCTTAAATTTAGTTGTTCAAGATGGGCTCAATGCAATTGGAGATATTATTGAGAATATTAGGAAAAGTGTTGTTTACTTGAAGAAAAGCCCATCACGTCTCCACAAATTTAGTGAAATTGCTCGACAACTTAATATCTCTACAAGAAAAGGATTGGCATTAGATGTTGCAACTCGTTGGAATTCTACATACATCATGCTAGATCATGCCTTTACATATAAAGCCGTTTTCCAACAATATGCAACTAGAGATGCTAATTATAAATGGCTGCCATCTCAAAGTGACTGGATGAAAGCTCAAAAAGTTTTTGACTTTCTTGAAATTTTTTATGAAGTGACAAATATCTTCTCCGGTTCACTTTATCCTACAGCAAATCTTTTTCTTCCAGAAGTATGGAAAATAAAAGAACAGCTAAATCAAAAATCTGAATGTGAAGATGAATTTTTGAAAAACATGGCTGTTGAGATGCGAAAGAAGTTTGACAAATATTGGGATGAGTGTAATATGTTGATGTCCATTGCAGCTATTATGGATCCTCGTTACAAAATGAAGGTTGTCAAATTTTGCTTTCCTAAAATTTACTCTCAGATTGAATTTGTTGATCATATTCTAAAAGTTCAGAAAGCATTATTTGATATATATGAAGTTTATGTGCTTGAGCAAGCCACAAAAGTATCTACACAAGAGGTTGGAGGATCAAATTTATCAAATGATGAAATTGGGCAAGATTTATTTAAGAAGACAAAAGCAAAGACAAAAGGAAGAGCTGAGTTTGATTTATTCTTGGAGACAGTTGATGCAACGAAAATTGAAAAACCGGAGTTGGAGATTTATTTAGAAGAACAAAATGTGAGATGTGATGCATCCACAGACACAACATTTGATGTTCTTAATTGGTGGAAGGTGAACTCTCACAAGTTCCCTATTCTTTAACAAATGGCAAAAGATATTCTTTCTGTGCCAATTACCACGGTAACATCAGAATCTGCATTTAGTGCTGGTGGAAGAGTTCTTACAGATTACTGCAGTTCATTATCTACTATTACTGTAGAGGCCCTAGTATGTGGAGGAAGTTGGATTCGTGATGCTTCAAAGTTACAACTAAATCCTCCCAATGTAAGTTATTAAATGTTTTAAATTTTGAATTTCATAATCTACCATTCATTACTAATGTTTAGATAATTAACCATAATGGCTAAATTTACGGTATGATTATCTAAATGAGGAGAGTCTCATCATTCCGATTCCCGAAGTTGTGGATTCTTAGCTTACTTATTTCTTTTTTGCAAGGTGAATAATGTTAAGAATGCACATATTACATACATTTTATTACTTTTTAAATTATTTTTTATATAACTAACTTTTCTTATGTTTCTTGTACAGGATGAAGTGATTTTGGGTTGAAGACTTAATGTTGTTTTCTATGCTTTATTATGCCACCGTGATGGCTCTTAACCTATATGCACTTGGATTGATGTTAAATTTTAATTTTTATGTTGGTGTACTTAACTATTTGATGTTGTTACTTTTATGATACCATGCTCAACTAAATATGCTTTGCTAACTTTTTAATTTTGAAAATTTCTAGTTTAATATGATTTTGTTACATTATTATAAAAATGAATGCCATTGAATGTTTGTTTGAGAAAATATGCAGCATATTTTTAAGGTAAATAAATTATTCTTTATACAAAATTTTGATCTAGTTATATATGATTGAATAGTTCGATTCAATATTTGCTTATATAATTTTTTTTCATCTTTTGATTATATAGATTAAAAAGAGTAATATGAAGATCGAAGGAAAAAGAGAAGATATGTAAGGCTGGAACAAAAATGCAAATGGATATTGACATTCATTACAAGGTTAGATATCCAACTCAAATTATTTTTCTTCATATTATAATATCATATTTCATGCAATTATTTTGTATTTTGAACTATTGGATATGTTGCATCAAATTGTAGATAATGTTCTATAAAATTTAAACTATTGATTATATGATGTCGAGAATTTCAAGCGGCTCGTTTAAGGCTCGACTCGAAATTAGGCTCGCTCGAGCTCGGCTCGAATTAATTTCAAGCCAAGCTTGAGCTTAAATTTAGGCTCGAAATTAATTTCAAGCCGAATTTGAGCCGAGGCAAGCTCGCTCGAGCTCGGCTCGTTTCCACCCCTAGGTGCCGCAGGTGTAGGAATTCAAATTTTTGAATTTGAATCCTTTGTGTTTTCTCTCTCTCTACCTTGTATTTGTATATATGTATAGGTATATATATATTTAGGTGTATATATATATGTATAAATATATGTAGTTTATGTTGTTGTGGTTGTGTTGGAGGAGAGAGGATGGGTTGTGTCGCGATTCGGCGACCGTTTCTGACGATCCAAAATAGTAGATTCGATGTCTCGGCAGTGCTGAACGCGATGGCGTGATCTGTTTGCACATGCAACCGTCGGATCGTGAGATATCGCGAGATCATCGCCGAGAGGTCGTAATACGAGTTTTGATCGTTTCGCGAATTGGACCCTGTTTTATGCACCGTTTTGCGTGAAATCTTGTGTGGAGGGGTGTTTGTGCGTTTTACGCATGCTGTGAGGGACTCGGGACATATTTCTCTGGTTTCGAGGGCTTTTTTGTAATTTTACCATTTGTATATTAGTGTGTAGAGAGGAGAGATATCCATTTTTTTGTGTTTTTCTCCCTTAGCTCCCCCAGCTGGTGCCTACTCCCTCCACAGCTCCCTGCCCACCTCCCTGTGCGCTGCCGACCGCCGCCGACCTCCCCTGGCCTGCGGGGAGCTCCGTCATCTTCCTCTCCACCTTCTCTCTCTCTTTTCTTTCTTCTTCTTCTTCTTCTTCTTCTTCTCCTTGCTGTGTGCACCCAGGGTGAACCCATGCCCTAGGTCTTCCCCTGAGGTTGCACGGCCACCGGCGACATGCCCCGTCGTCGGGAGCCGCCGCCGAGCGCCGCCGCGCTGCCGAGCCGTCGAGCCGCTGCAAGCTGCTGTTGGAGCTGTGCGGGCAGTGGGAGCTAGGCCCGAGCCGCCGACGCCTCCCGCCGGCGCAGGGACCTCCGGCCAGCCTCGAGAGGACCTCCGCCGCCGTCGCCTTCCTCCCCGGCCGCCCCCGTGCCGTCGGTGCGCCGCCCAACCGCCGCTGTTGCCGCTAGGGCTGCTAGGGCAGCCGCGGCCGAGCGCCTTGCGCCGCCGCCGCCGCCGCCTTTTCTTGTTGCGGTCACCTCCCACCCGATGTCCGGCGAGCCCCTCTTGCCGGTGCTCGCCGTCCCGACCGCCGCCGCCGCCGTGCCCTAGCCACCCGAGAGCTAGTGCTCTCCCCGCGCCGTCGCCGCCGCTTCCTACCGCCGGTTGAGGTGAGCTCCCCCTTCCTCACCTACCCTGCGTCCGACCCTAGCCGCCGCGCGCGCTGCATGTCGGCCGGCAGCCGGCCGGAGCAAGCTTGCTCCGGCCAGGCTTGTTTTTGCTCGGTTTGGGCCACATGCATGGATTTGAGCCTTTGGCTGCCTCCCGAACCTCGAGAAGGTGAGCCCGATGATCGCGGCGATGCGCTGATCACCGTGCTCACCTCATTTTACTGTTTTGGCGCGCCGCTTCGCTGTTTAGCCTTTGTCGGGCTTTATTATCGCATGTTGTTGCTATTTTTGTGGTTGTTTGAGCTTGCGACTTTCCCTATCGCAGGGGGGCTGTGAGCACGGCCTCTGTTGCATCATTCCCTATCCGCTGTGCTTACAGAGGGTCGCGCGGACGAACGGAGTGCTCTATCGGCCTTCTTTATGCTATTTTTAGTGTGTATGTTGCTTGTTTTAGGGCCTTTGTGAGTTGTGGCAGTGTTGTGATGCTGCGGGTAGCAAGGGCATGACCCTTGAGGCCCAGTGGACTGGTTGTCCAACCTCTTCGCCCTTCGCGGAGATCCGGATTGATTTCCGGTGCGTTTTCCGATAAAATAGTCGGCGGAACGCGTGTTTCGGTCGTGCGACTCACTTGCTGGTTTCGTGAGCGACCTGGGTTCGTTGTTTAGCCTTGTTGGCTGTTCTTCATCGCTGTCTCGAAATTTTGAGGGCAGCAGATGAGTGACGGAGGGTTCCGGTGCCAAAGCGGCATTTTTTGGGAACCCGAAAAGCCGTTTTGGGATGCGTTGGTGTTCGCGGCATCCCGGCCTTGTGCCCGCTGTCCAACCACCTTGTTTGGTGTGGTTGTGGATAGCGGAACACTCGCGTGGTTTGTTGGTACCCCTCTAGGGCTTGGTTTGAGTTCGGGATCGTTCCGGCGGGTTTTCCGGACGATCCGACGATTTCGGATTGTGTGCTTGTATGTTAGTGTCGACTCAGTGGGTCTTGACCCTGTTGGTACCTCGTAGGTTTGGTCGACTTCCCCGTGAGCCGTCGGTGTTAGACGCCTCGTTTCTGCAGGTGGGTACTTCGATCCGGAGTCGGTTCAGTGGACTAGTGGTGATACCTTTCTATCCCTTTCTCTTGCATGTTGATTATTAGTTCACTAGACTCCCTTTCCTCTACTTTTGTGAGCTTGCCATTAGTAGAGTAGTGTGATTGCATGGTTTATTGAGACGACCTAGTTGGTCAGTGGTGATCGCCTGTTGTTCCGAGCGATCCTTGGACTTGGTCCCGTTGCTATTCTCGGCTAGTTGTCGTTCTGTGGTTTGAGCATATTGTATCGATCGTCACAGCTTTTCTAGCACTTCACGTATGCCAGCGGTCTGATCCACCGCTTAGGGTGTTCTTTTTCGGAAAAGGGTTGTGTGCTTCCAACCCGTGAGCCTCTCGACATGTGCATCTGCGGAGGTTATGTGCCTGTGAGTGAGCGATTGTGATAGTGCCAGGGATCCGTCCCTGTGGCCTGGTGGTGATTGGGTTTCATTATCTATCTACAGTTGATGCATATACTATTTGCTTACAGTAGCGTAGTCGTTCATTTATGGTTCATACTCATGCTTACTTATGCTACTGTTTTACCTATCTATCTATCTGTTGACCCTCGCGTCGGTGTGTACACCTCGCCTTCGTCGGCTTGCGGTACCCACTGGGAGGGGAGACATGTTTATCATGTTCTCACCCCCCGCCATCGTTATTTTTTTTAGGTGAGCCGGGTAGTGGGAGTCGGGACGTTGTGAGACGCGACTAGATAGCTGCATTAGAGGTCCCGACCTGTGTTACCACCGTTTTGGTTGCTACCCTGTCACTCTCCCTTTACCTAGTAGACTTATGGATATGGTTCAGTATTTTGTGTTGATTGCATGCGTAGATATTGTGGATGACTATGCTTAGTATATCATTCTTATGGTTTTGGTTATTGCCGAGTTATGTGATCATCTATGTATCTTGGATTTCTACCCCTCGTGGTAGCGGTTTTCAAATAAGGTTTCTGTGTGGGAAACGATTTTCAAACGGCTTTCGTTCGATCGGCTTTTGGTTTTCAAAAGAGAGTTCTCGTGTGGAGAACGATTTTCAAATGATCTTTAAACGATTGAGATTAGGGTTTCAAAATAAGGCTTCTGGATAAGAAGCATTTTTATAGAATGATCTGTTGTTTGTGCATCGCATCATCCTTCGCCTAAGGACTTGTTTAGATACATGCAATTGCTAAGGACGGTTAGCTGTATTTATTGGATATTGTGCTTGTTGTTTGTGTGATGAATGAATAGTGGTTGTAATTCTGTTTGTATCGTGTGTACGCCGTGCAAATACAGGGGAGACTCTGTCCGTGATGGGACCTGTATTTGTGGCGGGTCTGTACGTGGCACGGGCTAGACTTTCAAAAAAAAATGGCACGTTTTTTCGCTTCTAAAACTAGCCCGGGGCGTGACAGCAGGATTGAGGACGACAGAAAGAGAAAGCGCGTCAATTCGAGCGGTGGCTGCTGCAGAGGGCGAGAAATGGGGCGCAATAATGGAAAAAGATACATGGAGTGGAAGAAAAGAAAGAATAAAAAATAAAAATAATATATATATATATATATATATTTCGAAGAATAAAAAGTAAAAAGAAAAAAAATATATTTTTCTTCTCATCACGTATCATGGCTACTATAGGAGAAGTTAAGAAATAGAGAAGAAAGGAGAAGAAGAATACAAAGTTGTATTGTTTGAAACAAAATTATATTGTTTGAGAATAAGTTTCACTGTTTGATGCTAAGTTGCACCATTTAAAACTATATTACACCACAGAAATAAAAGTTGTATTGTTTGAGACTAAGTTGCATTCTTTGAGACTCAAAAGGTGCAACTTAATATTAAACAGTGCAATTTAAGTCTCAAATAGTGCAACTTGCTTCAAACAGTATAATTTTTATTTTATGTAATACAATTTAATCTCAAATAGTTTTAAATTATGCAACCTAAGTCTCAACTAGTATAACTTAACTATCAAACAGTACAATTTAATCTCAAATAGTGCAACTTTTATTTTATATGGTGTACTTAGTCTCAAATAGTTTTAAGTGGTGCAATGTCATGCCCCGAATCCATTTGGAAAATAGATTTTTCTAAAAATAAAAAAAAATTAATCAGATGTAGCGGAATCTCATTTCAAAAAGACTTAAAATCTAGCCAGGACACAATAGACCACCACATGCACATCTCTGTTCACACGGATAGAATTTTTTCTGTACGTGTACAGCTTCGAAATACAAAGCATACACAGAACTAAACAAGAAAGGCATACATCCTACAACAATAATTATAATAAGAGAAAGTAACTAACTAAAACTGAAATCATACAATCCACTACTAACAACTATTAATTCAATAGAAAAGAACAACAATCAGTTATAACTAGAATAGTAAAATAATAGGTAGACAGAAATAAATAGGATCTACAACTCATGTCGATGTTAGCTCTATCTAGGTGCGAGCCTTACACCACATCTTAGTTCTCACCACCCAAGCCACCTGTAAAAATAGGGTGCAAGAAATATATAGAAATTGCAATAATTAGAAGTATAAATATAATGACAAAAAGATCTGGATAATTGAATAATAATCTGACAAATAACTAATAGCTAGTGTAGCTAGGACAAGCAAAAATATGATATCAATCTAGTATGATTAAGCATAACAGTAGCAAAAAATGTCTCTACATTATAGATAAAATCATGACATATGTGTCAAGATAAACAAGTTGACTGTCACGCCCCAAGCCCGCAACGGAAGCACTCATCGGGCACGTGCGCCAGACACGCTGAACGGACAGAGTTTTTCCTATCCTCCCAAGACGTCACAAGCATATATATACAACACATTCCAAATATGAATTGAATACATGAATTACATAAAGAAAGTATTACAAGTCAAAAATAAACTACTTTCTATTACAACTTTCATTCATCAATGTTTACACTTTGTTTCAAAAATACAACCCAAAATATTACATTATAATTTTCTTTTTCTTTCTAATACATCATCCAAAAAAAGAGGTATATCTATAGTGACCTGAAAATATGGAAATGCCGCTATCTACTGAGCTACGCCCTTTCCTCTTCCGTCGCGTCCATCTCAGATGGACCTGAATAATATGAGGGTGAGAACTATAAACATAGTTCTTAATGGGTACAGCCACCCAAGAAAAAAGCTCGACCCACGAGGTCCAAAAGAGACAACATAAGCATGAGTTAATACAATGCATATAATCAAGTAAGTATATGAATTCCTACTATATGCAACTAGCAACAAACATGCTTTTTTCCTCTGCTCATGGTAATGAAATCTTACATGTAAGCTATTTTTCATTTCTACTTACTATTTCATTATCCTATCGTATGTCGCTGGACTCATTCTTGAGTCAATCAAGAGTGACTCATCGTTTTAATCTTGACATTAGGTGGCGAGATTGTCGCCCACCCCGGCCACATGTCCATAATTTATGAAGTCGCTCCATTCCTCGGTATTAGGTGCACTACAAGAACTATAAGTTTTAGCAACATTTAACTAGCAACATTTCAGTAAGTGACTCTGATTATAAAATTTTAAAATATTTTTTAATTTGTGTTGCTAAATGTATTTATTTGTCAACATTTAAGTACAAATATTGCTAAATACAAATAACACCAACACTTATTATTAAATGTTGCAACGTTTAGCAACATCTGGTGATAAATATTAATAAAATTTTCAAATTTTGAAAAGCCCGCCTAATTTTTAAATTTTCATCTTTACCTCCTGTTTTAGTGTTCCTTCTACCTCTCTCTCTCTCATTTCTTTGTCTACTCTCATGGTTTCTTTTTGTAGTGCTTAGTTCGACAAAATCCTTCTCACTAATTTTTCAAATTTGCGAGATTGAAGAAAAAATGTTAATTCGAAATATCTATTGTGGTTCTAAAGATAAGTAAGTATCCATTTTTCGTAAGGTAAAATAATTTCATATTAACTTCTAATCAAAATTATAGATTTGAGATTATTTCCTCTTTTTTTTCTTTACTAATAAAGTTTAGTATGACTAGAATAGGATTGCTCTTTCCACCTTTTGATTCACCATTGTATTAATTTATTGCATTATATGGTATAATATGAGGATTTTTCTTTCTTAAATTTTTCATTAATTTTTGTATTTTTTACTCTCTTTTTTTCGAGTAAACAGGGATATACACTATTTAATTGACGAGTTACAGGAGAAGGAGGCGGAGGAAGAGAAAGTAAGTAAGTACAATTGCACCCATACAAAGCCCAGTGAGCAACTTAGCCTCCAGTACCAGAAATAAAATTAGTCCCAATTGTAGCTTAGGTATTGAAGGTGAGTAGAAACCAAACAACCCAAACATCCTTAGTTGCTCAAGATTGACTTCCACAGAATGACTGTGCCGACTATGCGATGTCCCAAGTTCTCAAATGGGGTAAGCCGGTTGGCGAAGATCCTCGAGTTCCGCTCTTTCCACAGTTCCCAGCAAGCAGCCAGGAAACATAGATCAAACATGTTTCTTTTTTATCCTACTAGCGACTCCCTGCAGCGACTCCACCTAGTCGCCATGTCCTCTGTTGAGTTCTCCATCAAGGCCGCAGTTTTCGGTATGGTGTAGAGCAGCCAATGCCATATCTTTCTTGCATAGTTGCTGTAGCACTCTGAATTTTGGTGCGTTGTATCGAACCTTACTAAATTTGATAAAGTTCGATGAAAGACGATAATGGCTGGTGTGGAATTGGGTTCCGAAGGTTTCGAAACATTATGGGTACGAGTGGAAACCCGAAAATCGAAAAATTATGAAAAAGGGACCAAGTGGAGCAAAACTGCTCACGGGGTCCGGACCCTGGAAACTGGGGTCCGGACAATAAAGTCCGCGGGCAGCCACGGTCCGGACCCGGATGTTACGGTCCGGACCCGAGCTGGTTTCCGAGTTGGGGTGCGTACGGGTTCCGGACCCGGACACCAAGGTCCGGACCCGGCCTGCGCGCTGGTCAGTTATCAGTGCGGGGTCCGGACCCCACTTGCAAGGTCCGGACCCGGCTGAGGCAGAATGCCCAGTGAGGGGTATTTTGGTAATTTCGCGGTGAATAGGTTATGTAGGGGGGCTGAGGTCTCTCCCCTCATTCCTTCTTCACTTTCCTCTCATTCCCTCTCCCTCTCATTCACTTTCTCTCTCTAGAGATCTCTCCAAAACTTGGAGAAGTGGTGGATTGGAGCTTGGAAAAGGACTTCCAAGGAGCAAAGAAGCTTCTTGGTACAAGAAGAAGCTTGGGAGCTAGGGCTTCGAGGTGAGTTCTTGTGATTTAGGGTTTAAACCTTGGATTTAATCCTTCAAGATGAGGTTTTTGGAAACCCTAGGCAATCTTAACCACAAAAGGTGGAAGATTGGCCATGAAATCTAGGGTTTGGCTTGTATGCATACAAACCCTAGGTAGATTTGGGGCTTTTGTCATTGGAGGTTCTAAAAATATTAGGACCTTCGGGAATTACAATTGAGGCATAGGAAATCATGTTAGAACACTTGATTTCAAGTATTGAGTTGATTTAAGGGTTCGTAATGAGTAACGAACCATTTTCTTGTAGAAGCTTGGGTTGAAGCAAGAACTCAAGGCTTGGACACTTAAGGGCTTGAAGAATACAAGAATTTGAAAGCTCTTGAGGTGGGTTTGTGTTTACCGAAGTGATTAGGTCACTTCCATGTCTAGGGTAATTATCCATTTAAAGATAAAATGGTATGTGTTGTGAATCCTAGAATTTGCATGTTGGCAAAGGTAAAATCAAGATAGGTAGAGCAATGAGCTCCTATTGCATGATATAGAATTCAAGTATAATTCAATTATCTATACTTGTTGCATGGTTGCATGTATGATTAAACCTAGTATTATTGAACATAGGTTGGAACATGTGAGAATAGAACCTAGTGTTATTGAACATAGATTGGAACATGTGAGAATAGAACCTAGTGTTATTGAACATAGGTTGGAACATGTGAGAATAGAACCTAGTGTTATTGAACATAGGTTGGAACATGTGAGAATGGAACCTAGTGTCATTGAACACAGGTTGGACATGAGATTGGAACATAGAGTCATGGAACCTAGGTTGAGAATGAGAAAGTAAACCTAGTGTCATTGAACATATGTGAGACTTAGTGACTTGAACCTAAGGTCATGAGACTTAGGTTGACAAGTGAAAAATGTGAACAACGGGATGTGCGACGATTTTGCTATCCCGGGTAGGCGACGATTTCGCTACCATGCCATGAGTTGGCAGTGTTGAAACGGGATGTGCGACGATTTTGCTATCCCGGGTAGGCGACGATTTCGCTACCATGCCATGAGTTGGCGGTGTTGAAACGGGATATGCGACGATTTTGCTATCCCGGGTAGGCGACGATTTCGCTACCATGCCATGAGTTGGCGGTGTTGACACGGGATGTGCGACGATTTTGCTATCCCGGGTATGCGACGATTTCGCTACCACGCCATGAGTTGGCGGTGTCGAGATGGGATGTGCGACGAGGTTGCTATCCCGGGTATGCGACGAGTTCGCTACCCATGCCATGTGATGGCGGTGTTGAGATGGGGTATGCGACGATTTTGCTATCCCGAGTATGCGACGAGTTCGCTACTCGAACTAGGAGGTCACGAGTTCACTCCTTGAATGTTGGAACCCTTATGGTGAGACGGCGATTCCGAAATCATAAGTAAATGAAAAGTAATTGAACTTAGTCAATGTGAAATATAGGATGAACCTAGGAGAGAATGATAATTTACATTTCATTTGGTTGCATCCTTTATGTTTATTTACAAGCATGTAAATAATTGTTGCGTAGTTATTTGTGATCTAACTTATGCATATGGTGTTTCTTTGGACCTGGTGGGTCGAGCTTGTCTCTTGGGTGGCCTTATCCACTGGAAACTATGTTTATAGTTCTCACCCCACGTTTTCCAGGTCCTTCCGCGAGTGAGGCGGCGGAACGAGGCAAGGGTTTGGCTCTCTAGATAGCGGCCCTTCTATTTTGGTGATACATAGAGTTGTACCCCTAGTCTTGGACTTTGATAGTATAGGGGATTTCCATTACATGTATGAAACTTATGTATTCCATAGTTTTGGAACATGGTGTATGGAATGAAAAGAAAGAAAAGAAAAATTTGGGCATGTATAAATGTGCAATGTGATGTAATAGAAGTAGAACTTCTTTATGTTGATGCTTTCCTTGTGCAACTCTTGTACTCCGTTCCTAGTTGAAACCTCGTGTATAAGCTTGTGTTGTGACGCCTTGGGCGGGTAGAAGAGGCTCTATCCGTTCGGCGGGTCTGGGGCATGCGCCCGTGCGGTTATCCTTTCCACCTAGTTGGTGTTAAAGGCCCGGCGGGGCGTGACAGACTGAGGTGGTATCAGAGCGTAGAAATGGTCTAGATGAACCTAAGAAAACCCTAGGATGGAAAAGACCCTAGGAGTGTAGGCTCGTGAGTGACGAGATCTTTGATTATGGCGAAAGATAAGTGATTGGGTTATGTCCTTATGCCTCTAGTTGGAAATAGAGGTAGATTCGAGGTGTGTCTTATTCTTCGCCAAGTGTGTTCGTGTTGGCGGCCGACAACATGAAACCAAGTGAGGGGAATAAGGACCCTTGTGTGACTTTCGCCTAGATTGGGTTCACATTTATTTTCGTGAAATATAGTGTTGCGAATGACTTTGAATATCATGAAATGACCAAAGTCGTTGTGTTTTCATGAGATAATGGTACGTGGACGGCCTCCTACGAGGGCTGGGCTCGGAGAATCGAGCGCGGCTCCCGAACAACTCAGGGAGGGCGAGAACTCGGGTCTTCGTAATGAGTTGACCGAGTTGATGGGCGTGGTTCGGCGACAGGCCGAAGCCATGCAGCGACAGGAGGAGCAGATTAAAAAGCTCCAAGACGAGATGGCGCAGCAAGCGGCTGCAATTAGGGAGGAGAGGTTGGGAGTACCTCCGGCCTCTGCTTCGGCATCGGCCGAAGAGGTGACACCGGCGCCGGCTGTGGCGCCACCGGCATCACCGATTGTAGCCGGTGGGTCGGGTACTCCTATGCCCGACTCCGAGATGGAGGATGCGGAGCGAGAGCGCGCACTTGCGGCTCTCATGAGGTTTAAAAAGTTCAACCCGCCTATCTTCAACGGGGAGAACGTGGATCCATGGGATGTAGAGACATGGATCGATGCTATGGAGACACTCTTCGAGGATCTATATACCTTGGAGAGGGACAAAGTGCACCTCGCCGCTCATTGTTTAGAACGATCGGCGAAGGTGTGGTGGAAGGGAGTCCGGCGTGATCGACTCCCTAGCCTTCCGCCACCGACGTGGGAGGAGTTTCGGGGTATGGTATTTGCCGCCTACTTCCCCGATAGCGAGAAAAAGAAACTTCAAGAAAGGTTTCGGAAGTTGAAGCAAGGGAACCGCACCGTGCGCGAGTACGAGAGGGAGTTCTCGTACATTATTAATTGCGTACCGCACGTTGTCCGCAGAGAGTTGGACAAGGTCGACTGTTTCGTGTGCGGACTTCGACCGGAGATCTTTCGGGCGGTGCACGCCCTCAAGCTAAAGACCTTTGCGGAGGTCTTGGACCGTGCTCTTTGGGTAGAGCACGGGAATGCTTGCGCGCGCGAGGAGCGCGAATCTTGGAAAAGAGAGAATGAGAAGGAGAAGGATAAGGAAAAAGAAAAGAAACGACCGGCGAGTGGCTCGGGTGGGCAATCTAGCTCTAAGCGGCCCCCGAAGCACTCGCAGTCGCAAAACAAATCGTGAGGGTTCCGGCGGAACCGACCCTCAACCCAGTGCCCGATTTGTAGCGGCCCCCACGGCCCTCAGCAATGTGATTATCGTGAGGGCTGGTGCTACAAGTGCGGACAGCCGGGTCACATGCGGTACAACTGCCCGATGGATGATGGCCGAGCACCGTCGTCGGCATCGGCGTTTGCACCACCGAGGCAGCTTGCGGGCATCCCACCCGCGGCGATGTCGTTAGGCCGTACACAGCTGCCGAGACCAGCGGAGGGCCATCGACCAGCGCCCTGTGGACGGGTATTCGCCTCACAGGTGGAGGAGCCTTCTGCCCAGGATGATGTCGTGGCAGGTATTGTGTTAATTAAAGGCATTCGATGTAGAGCTTTGTTTGATACTGGTGCATCGCATTCATTCATTGCTCGATCATTTGCTATTGCACACGGAATAGAAATTGTAGATGCCACACATGCAAGAACTGTGCAAGTACCTGAACACACCTTTTGTGTACATCACGCGTGTGTAGATTGTCCAGTGAGGGTTGAAAACTGGATCATGCCAGCTGATTTGCTGGTGTTAAGTCGAATGAATGAGTATGACTTAATCCTAGGAATGGATTGGCTCTCGAAATATCACGCTACTATTGATTGTGAGAGCCGGATAGTGAGGTTTAGAGAACCCGGGCACAAAGAGTTTGTGTACTGTGGTTGCAAGAGTTCGCTCTTTGCGTCAATGGTGTCCACGTCGCAAGCAAGGAAGTTTATTGCTAGTGGTTGCATTGCCTACTTGGCGACGGTAGTGGATGACCGAAAAGAAGTGTTGGGGCACGAGGACATTCCTATAGTCCAAGAGTTCCCGGATGTATTTCCGACGGAGTTGCCCGGAATGCCACCGGACCGGGAAATAGAATTCGTGATCGATTTGCTCCCGGGTACGGCGCCGATTTCTAAGCCCCGTACAGGATGGCACCCGCGGAACTGAAGGAATTGAAAGCACAATTGCAAAATTTGATGGACAAGGGTTTCGTAAAGCCAAGTGTGTCACCTTGGGAAGCCCCTGTTCTATTTGTGCGAAAAAAGGACGGTTCGCTGCGGTTATGTATAGATTACCGCGAATTGAACAAAGTGACCGTTAAGAATAAGTACCCGTTACCCCGAATTGATGACTTGTTCGATCAGTTGCAAGGGTCTCGGGTGTATTCAAAGATTGATTTACAATCCGGTTATCACCAATTGAAGATCAAACCGGAGGATGTGCATAAGACCGCATTTAGGACGCGGTATGGACACTATGAATTCACGGTTATGCCTTTCGGGCTTACCAATGCTCCGGCGGCGTTCATGGATTTAATGAACCGTGTGTTCAAACCACTATCGGATCAATTTGTGGTTGTGTTTATAGATGATATTCTTGTCTACTCTCGGAGTGAAGAGGAACATAAAGAGCACCTAAGGATTGTGCTTCAAGTTCTTCGAGAGAACAAGTTGTTCGCCAAGATGAAAAAGTGTGAATTTTGGATTCGTGAGGTTGCTTTCTTGGGTCATGTGATCTCCGCGGAAGGAGTATCGGTGGACTCTATGAAAGTTGAGGCAATCAAGGATTGGCCTCGCCCGACCAATGTCACGGAAGTGCGAAGCTTTTTGGGTCTTGTGGGGTACTATCGGCGGTTCGTGGAGGGATTTTCAAAAATCTCCGGTCCACTAACGCGTCTTACCCGCAAGGGAGCCAAATATGTTTGGAGCGAGGAATGCGACCAAAGCTTTAAGGAGCTAAAGGAAAGGTTGACTTCGGCTCCGGTTCTCGCCTTGCCGATTGCGGGGGAGGGCTTTGTGGTGTATAGTGATGCATCACGGCGTGGTCTTGGGTGTGTGCTTATGCAAAGAGGACAAGTAATAGCATATGCCTCTCGACAGCTAAAGAGCTATGAGCAAAATTATCCCACCCACGACTTAGAGCTTGCGGCGGTGGTCTTCCCACTTAAGTTGTGGAGACACTATTTGTACGGGGAACACTGTGAGGTTTACACGGATCATAAAAGCTTAAAGTATTTATTCACTCAGAAGGAGTTGAATTTGAGGCAACGAAGATGGTTGGAGTTGATAAAGGATTACGACTTAACCATCTTGTACCACCCCGGTAGAGCCAATGTGGTGGCCGATGCGCTCAGTAGAAAATCCGTGGAGAACTTCGCAATTGAGATGACGGGACAAATGCCGTTAATCAAGGAAATGGGCCGGTTTGACTTGGAAGTCGTGGCCCCGGGCATCCCCGCTAGACTTATGAATCTCGAGATTTGGCCAACTTTGTTGGAGCAAATAAAAAAAAAGCAATCCGGTGATCCGGAACTCCAAAAGGTGCGGAGTGCTATCGAGAGCGGGCGCGCCGGTGATTTTCATGTAGACTCGAAGGGCGCAATTCGATTCCGAAATCGATTGTGCGTACCAAAAGTTGAGAACATTCGTGGGGAGATCTTGAAAGAAGCTCATACTTCTCCCTATGCGATTCACCCGGGCGGCACCAAAATGTACAAGGATCTTAAATTACATTATTGGTGGCCGGGGATGAAACTTGATGTTGGACGCTTTGTGGCACAATGCTTAGTCTGCCAACAGGTGAAGGCCGAGCGTCGCTTTCCGGCGAGAAAATTGCAAGAGTTGCCCATTCCAGTTTGGAAGTGGGAGAACATAGCAATGGACTTCGTTGTGGGCCTACCTCGATCGCAAGGTGGCCACGACGCGATTTGGGTGGTGGTGGATCATTTGTCAAAGTCGGCACACTTTTTGCCAATCCACACCACTTGGTCGGGAGACAAGTTGGCACAAGTCTACCTGGACGAGATTATGCGGTTGCACGGGGTCCCGACCTCGATAGTTTCAGATCGAGATCCCCGGTTCACATCGTATTTTTGGAAAAGCTTGCAAGAAGCTTTGGGTATACGGCTCGATTTCAGTTCAGCATTTCATCCTCAAACTGACGGTCAATCGGAAAGGACAATTCAGATTTTGGAGGATATGCTACGAGCGTGTGTGATGGACTTCAAGGGTGCATGGCCTACATATTTGCCGATGGCTGAGTTCGCTTATAATAATATCTATCAATCTAGTATCGGTATGGCACCGTTTGAAGCCTTGTATGAAAGAAAATGCCGCTCTCCTATTCATTAGAGCGAAGTCGGCGAGAGAAGGGTCTTAGGACCGGATGTGTTGCGTGAAGCGGAGGAAAAGGTCCGCTTGGCACGCGAACGCTTATCGACGGCGCAATCTAGACAAAAGAGTTATGCTGATCGACATCGACAAGATTTGGAATTCGCGGTAGGAGACCGCGTCTTCTTGAAAGTATCACCCATGAGAAGGGTGAAACGATTTGGTGTTCGGGGTAAGTTGAGTCCCCGTTACATTGGACCTTATGAGGTTTTGGAGCGTGTGGGATCCGTGGCATATCGGCTAGCTTTGCCGCCGAAACTTGCGGGGATGCACAATGTGTTCCATGTATCGACGCTCCGCAAGTACATGTATAATCCGGCGCACGTCCTCGAGTATGTACCTATGGAGCTTCATGAGGATATGACTTATGAGGAGTTTCCCTTGTGTATCATGGATCGTGAGGTGAAAAATTTGAGGAACCGTGAAATTCCTTATGTAAAAGTACAATGGACGAATCACGGTGAGCGCGAAGCTACGTGGGAATTGGAAAGCTCAATGAGGGAGCGGTTTCCTTACCTCTTCGCTGAGTCCAGCTGAGGTATGATTCAGTTTCACAGCCGAAACTCTCTTTAAGGGGGGAGGAATGTAGCACTCTGAATTTCAGTGCGTTGTTTCGAACCTTACTAAATTTGATAAAGTTCGATGGAAGACGATAATGGCTGGTGCGGAATTGGGTTTCGAAGATTTCGGAACATTATGGGTACGAGTGGAAACCCGAAAATAAAAAAATTATGAAAAAAGGGACCAAGTGGAGCAAAACTGCTCACGGGGTCCGGACCCTGGAAGCTGGGGTTCGGACAATGAAGTCCGCGGGCAGCCACGGTCCGGACCCGGATGTTACGGTCCGGACCCGAGCTGGTTTCCGAGTTGGGGTGCGTACGGGTTCCGGACCCGGACACCAAGGTCCGGACCCGGCCTGCGCGCTGGTCAGTTATCAGTGCAGGGTCCGGACCCCACTTGCAAGGTCCGGACCCGGCTAAGGCAGAATGCCCAGTGAGGGGTATTTTGGTAATTTCGCGGTGAATAGGTTATGTAGGGGGGCTGAGGTCTCTCCCCTCATTCCTTCTTCACTTTCCTCTCATTCCCTCTCCCTCTCCCTCACTTTCTTTCTCTAGAGATCTCTCCAAAGCTTGGAGAAGTGGTGGATTGGAGCTTGGAAAAGAACTTCCAAGGTGCAAAGAAGCTTCTTGGTGCAAGAAGAAGCTTGGGAGCTAGGGCTTCGAGGTGAGTTCTTGTGATTTAGGGTTTAAATCTTGGATTTAATCCTTCAAGATGAGGTTTTTGGAAACCCTAGGCAATCTTAACCACAAAGGTGGAAGATTGGCCATGAAATCTAGGGTTTGGCTTGCATGCATGCAAACCCTAGGTAGATTTGGGGCTTTTGTCATAGGAGATTCTAAAAATATTAGGACCTTCGGGAATTACAATTGAGGCATAGAAAATCATGCTAGAACACTTGATTTCAAGTATTGAGTTGATTTAAGGGTTCGTAATGAGTAACGAACCATTTTCTTGTAGAAGCTTGGGTTGAAGCAAGAACTCAAGGCTTGGACACTTAGGGGCTTGAAGAATACAAAAATTTGAAAGCTCTTGAGGTGGGTTTGTGTTTACCGAAGTGATTTGGTCACTTCCATGTCTAGGGTAATTATCCATTTAAAGATAAAATGGTATGTGTTGTGAACCCTAGAATTTGCATGTTGGCAAAGATAAAATCATGATAGGTAGAGCAATGAGCTCCTATTGCATGATATAGAAGTCAAGTATAATTTAATTATCTATACTTGTTGCATGGTTGCATGTATGATTAAATCTAGTGTTATTGAACATAGGTTGGAACATGTGAGAATAGAACCTAGTGTTATTGAACATAGGTTGGAACATGTGAGGATAGAACCTAGTGTTATTGAACATAGCTTGGAACATGTGAGAATAGAACCTAGTGTTATTGAACATAGCTTGGAACATGTGAGAATAGAACCTAGTGTTATTGAACATAGGTTGGAACATGTGAGAATAGAACCTAGTGTTAATGAACATAGGTTGGAACATGTGAGAATGGAACCTAGTGTCATTGAACATAGGTTGGACATGAGATTCGAACCTAGAGTCATGGAACCTAGGTTGAGAATGAGAAAGTAAACCTAGTGTCATTGAACATAGGTGAGACTTAGTGACTTGAACCTAAGGTCATGAGACTTAGGTTGACAAGTGAAAAATGTGAACAACGGGATGTGCGACGATTTTGTTATCCCGGGTAGGCGACGATTTCGCTACCATGCCATGAGTTGGCGGTGTTGAAACGGGATGTGCGACGATTTTGCTATCCCGGTTAGTCGACGATTTCGCTACCATGCCATGAGTTGGCGGTGTTGAAACGGGATGTGCGACGATTTTGCTATCCCGGGTAGGAGACGATTTCGCTACCATGCCATGAGTTGGCGGTGTTGACACGGGATGTGCGACGATTTTGCTATCCCGGGTATGCGACGATTTCGCTACCACGCCATGAGTTGGCGGTGTCGAGATGGGATGTGCGACGAGGTTGCTATCCCGGGTATGCGACGAGTTCGCTACCCATGCCATGTGATGGCGGTGTTGAGATGGGGTATGCGACGATTTTGCTATCCCGAGTATGCGACGAGTTCGCTACTCGAACTAGGAGGTCACGAGTTCACTCCTTGAATGTTGGAACCCTTATGGTGAGACGGCGATTCCGAAATCATAAGTAAATGACAAGTAATTGAACTTAGTCAATGTGAAATATATGATGAACCTAGGAGAGAATGATAATTTACATTTCATTTGGTTGCATCCTTTATGTTTATTTACAAGCATGTAAATAATTGTTGCGTAGTTATTTGTGATCTAACTTATGCATATGGTGTTTCTTTGGACCTGGTGGGTCGAGCTTGTCTCTTGGGTGGCCTTATCCACTGGGAACTATGTTTATAGTTCTCACCCCACGTTTTCCAGGTCCTTCCGCGAGTGAGGCGGCGGAGCGAGGCAAGGATTTGGCTCTCTAGATAGCGGCCCTTCTATTTTGGTGATACATAGAGTTGTACCCCTAGTCTTGGACTTTGATAGTATAGGAGATTTCATTACATGTATGAAACTTATGTATTCCATAGTTTTGGAACATGGTGTATGGAATGAAAAGAAAGAAAAGAAAATTTTGGGCATGTATAAATGTGCAATGTGATGTAATAGAAGTAGAACTTCTTTATGTTGATGCTTTCCTTGTGCAACTCTTGTACTCCGTTCCTAGTTGGAACCTCGTGGATAAGCTTGTGTTGTGACGCCTTGGGCGGGTAGAAGAGGCTCTATCCGTTCGGCGGGTCTGGGGCATGCGCCCGTGCGGTTATCCTTTCCACCTAGTCGGTGTTAAAGGCCCGGCGGGGCGTGACAGTTGCAATTGAATAGGATGTGCTCTAATTTTTCTTCGTCCGCGCAGCATAAACACATATAGATGGTCCCTGATAGCCTCGCCTAGCTAGAGTGTCCGCCGTCAATGTCCTGTTTCTCATAGCTAACCACATGAAGACTTTGATCCTCAACGGTGCCTTGAGTTTCCAAAGGTTGGGCACCTTACAGTCACTTATTCCGCTGGTGGCGAGGAAGTCATATGCACTCCGTGTCGAGAAGTGTCCAGCATTAATCCATCTCTAAATCGGTGCGTCATTCACTTCATGTTGCAGCTGGGTGTTGGAGACTAGAGCCCGAAGGTCCCCAATTTCTTCCTGCTCCTCAAGGCTAAAAGGCGGATTGAAGCCCAGAGTGGTGTGCCTGGCGAACCGCCGAAACCAACTTTTCACAGAGGCGTTCTTGTGCGCTGATTTTATGTATAGATTAGGAAACATATTTCGTAGTGATATTTCTCCACACCATCTTGAACTCCACAGAGAGGTTGCCATACCGTTGCCTATTGAGAAGTTGACAGAAGACGAGAAAGGCGCGGTAGTGGTAAGTATCGCCTTCCAAACAAGGGAACAACGAGCTGGTTTCCTGCTATCCAGTAGCGGCGGCCGATGCATGTAGTGTTTCTGCATGATTAGTCTAACCCAGGGAGCCATGGGTGAGTTGTAAAACTTCCAAAGTCCCTTCATTAGGAGGGCAGAGTTCATATGGCGTAAGCTCCGAACTCCAATTCCCCCCAATCTCTTTGGGCGGCATACAATTTCCCACTTGACGAGGCAATGGAAGCCTGTAGCAAGTTTCTTTCCTCTCCAAAAAAAATCTCTGCGGATTTTGTCAATGGCTTTGATGACCCAGGTTGGTAGAAGAAAAGCAGAGCAAAAATAGGTCGGTATACTTGAGAGAACCGAGTTTAGGAGGATGAGCCGACCACCCTTAGAGAGCACAAGACCTTTCCAACCCGCTAGCCTATTATCCATTTTTTTTGATTAGGGGTAAGTAATCAGCTCTGCGCAGAGGTTTGGGCGAGAGAGGCATCCCCAAGTATGTAAATAGAAACCCATGTGAAGGGCAACCGAAAAGGTTAACCAATGTGGAAATTTGGTCGGCAGACAAATTGATAGGGATTAGTGAGCTTTTGTTGTAATTGATCTTAAGTCCCGAATTCTGCGAGAAGGCATCCAAGATCATCTTAATGACTATTCCTGACCTATTAGATCCGTCGAAAAAGAGAAGCATATCATCGGCAAATTGGAGAGTGTGGAGCTTGTAATTACCGATTCCGACCGCAGCTAAAGAGTTGGAATTAATAGCTAGTTGTAGCATTCTTTGGAGTACATCTGCACATAAGATGAACAGGAGTGGTGACAGTGGGTCACCTTGTCGAAGCCCACGTTTGCATGTGAAAGACGTACCCGGTGCACCATTAAGTATTACCGATGCGGTTGCAGACCGCAGAATAGAATTGATCCAGGAAATCCATATGTCTCCGAACCCTCTTACATGGAGAAGCTTGAGTAGAAACTTCCAGTTGATATGATCGAAGGCTCGCTCAAAGTCTAGTTTCAAGAGTGCAGCTTGCTGCTTAGTTGAGTGCAAGTGGTGTATGAGCGTGTGAGCACTGTAGACGTTGTCAAGTATATGTCGCCCTTTTATGAAGGCAGCTTGGAATGGATTGATAAGTACATTCATGAAACCTTGGAGTCTGGAAGCCAAAACTTTAGAAATAAATTTAGCCAAACTATGTACCAAACTTATTGGTCGAAAATCCTTCGCGGACTTCGCTTCAGTTTTTTTCGGCACAAGACAAATCCAGCTAGAGTTGATCCCCCCAAGGTTGTCGTCTCCGGTGTAGAAACTGTCGAAGGCCCTCATAATGTCCTCTTTGATTAAGCCCCAAAACCGTTGATAGAATAGCGCAGGAAAGCCGTCCGGCCCAGGTGCCTTCTCCGAGGCGCTTTGAAAGATTGCGCGTTTAACTTCCTCCTCGAAAAAGTTCGAGTGGAGAGTGGTAAGGTCGAAATTCTCATGGCCATAAATCAGGGAGAGGTTGATAGTTGGTTGCCACTCTTGTTCTTCTCCTAATTGGTTGTGAAAAAAAGAATAAAGGTGATTAGCAATAGAAGCGGAGGAGAGTAGGGTGGAGGTACCATCAGAGAGTTGTGAAATGAAGTTCTTGCTCTTGTTGCAGTTTGCAATCGAATGGAAGAATTTGGTGTTAGCATCCCCTGCCCTTAGCCACTGCACTCGTGACCTTTGTTTCCACTTTAGCTCCTCCTGTAGGCAAAGCTCTTCGTATCTTAGCTTCAGCTTAGGTCGCAACATGCATTCTAGATCAGTCAGGGGTCTGCACTTTTTTGCTTTATCGAACCACTCCATCCACTGTAAACAGTGGTTAATTTTCTTCTTGATGGATGTAGATAGACCGGCACTCCAGGATTTAAGAGCCTCATGAAGATGGTTGATTTTTTCCTTGATGCATTGCATCGGCCCAGATTCCGAGCTTGTAGAGTTCCAAGTGTTTGTGACCACCTCATTTAAAGACGCGTAGCGGAGCCAGAAGGTTTCGAACTTGAACAACTTCGACGCCGGCACAAAAGTGTAGGCAGAGAGAATTAGAGGTGTGTGGTCGGAGCGGGGACGCGGTAGGGCCCTCAGTGTAGATCTGGGAAAGGTAGATTGCCATCCTTGAGAGATAAAGGCCCGGTCTAGTCGCTCCAGGGTTGGATTCCGTCTTCCATTAGTCCAGGTATAGCTCCGGTTCATGATTGGGAGATCGATTAACCCGATCTCATTGACCACTTCCCTGAAACGCAAGATTTGAGAGATGTTTGCCGGCAAACCATTTTTATCATGCGCCGAGAGTAGAACATTGAAGTCGCCTACCGCCGTCCAAACTTCGCCCGACACTTCGTTTAAGACTCGAAGCTCATTAAAGAAGTCTGCTTTAAGTGCATCATCTGTGGGACCGTAGATGTTGGAAATGAAGAACTCTTTTCCATCAATTTTTCTTTTGAGCCGCACACTGAGCGAGTGCGAGCCACCCCATTCATCGACAAAATCAAAGAGCGACGGGTTCCACGCCGTTAACAGACCACCTCTCGTCCCCACCGCATTAAGAGAGCGAAAATCTTTAAACTGGTACCCACAAATGGAGAGCACCTTAAATAGAGAAGCAGAAGATAACTTGGTTTCTTGGAGGCAAACGACACAACTTTTGCTATTCTGGATAACAGACTTGACAATCACACACTTGTCCTGGTCGTTTAGGCCCCTTACATTCCAAAACAAGAAACGAAAAACTCTATTCCTAGCCATCAACCACAGGTTTCACTCGACCCCTAAACAACAAACAAAAGACACTGGGCTACAGGCCTTCCTTGTCGCCCGCAATGATGCCAGTCTTAGGCCGCGCGGTGGGAGTTCCAGCCCCATCATCGATAATGCCGCACGAAGCCTTAATGAGTTGTATTTCCTCCGGCGAGAGAGGGAGCGCCGAGTTGAAGCTTGACGCTAGCGAAGATAAGCGGCTGGCAGGCTGCAGAGGGAGCGCCGGGGGGTGAGGAAGGAGCTCCGTCACCGGGGGCCCATCGGGGGGGGCGGACGTGAGCGGTCTTCCCGTCCGGGAGGTGAGCCTGGCCAGCTTCAATTTCTTACCCATGAGCTCCTGGGCTTTCTGTAGGGAATTCTTGTTGGCCCCTTTGCTCTTTGCGGCCAAGCGAAGGCTCCGTCTGTAAGAGAATAGTTTTCCGGGTGCAGAGTTCTCCAAGCGAAATGTCTTGGGCCGCAATGGGTCGTGATCCTCAAGTGTCGATGGAAGTCCTCTCATGTTTAATACAGGAGTAGTTCGGTCCATGGGTCTCTGGACCATTGTGTCGGCGGCCTCGAGGTTGGGAGAAGAATTCTTCAGAGCCGAAGTCGATCGGTCCATGGGCCCCTGGATCAAGGAGACGGAAGGCTCGATGTTGTGGGGAAAATGGTTCACAGCCTTGGGCCCGATCTGGCCCCGATTGGCTAGGTCCAGATCCACAAACTCCTTGGATTTTGAGTGTGAGACCTTACCCAATACCAAGGAAGAAGCGATTTGCTTGCCAGCAGAGCCTATGGCCTCGGAAGGACCAACAGGCGAAAACGGTGCAACAGTTGTGGGGCTGTCATTAGCCGTACTGCTAGAGGCCGCCTGCTCGTACTGGAAGATGTGATGGGTGTCCTTTGGGTTAGAATTCAAAATACGTGGGGAAGTGGGCCTCCACACTTGTTGACTCCGGTGCTGCTCCGGCGTTCCCCGTCGGTCGACGCCACGTTCTGACCTGTGCGAGACTCCACTGGATCGCCAGCTCCCTCGAGCTTCCCTGGCTGGGGGGACCGCCGAAAAGCCGGTGAGCCGGAGGAAGTCATCTTGGGCCTCCGACGTGTCCAGCCCGAAATGCCTGTCGAGATCTTCACCGAGTAGGATGGGTGTGGCTTCTTCCCAGGACTCGATCTCGACCGAAATTGAGAAGTGTCTATCTTCCACCATGAGGTTTAGGAACTCGGGTATTAGACGCACGTTCTGGCAGCGGATATTGACCCTGTAGAAGGAGACATCGAGCCTCCTTTCGCTCCGGTCGTCGACTTCCCATAGGGCTCCAAATGCACTGATGGCTGCTTTGACGTCCTCTTCATTCCAGCAAAGGATCGGCCAGTGATGGAGCTTAATCCAAGCCTTGTGCAATAACCGACCCCGTTCTTTCTCCCCTGTCTCCACCCAGTTAGAGAAACGAAACGAGAAGCCATCGAGCGTGAGGGGGTTTCTGCCAATAGCGGACTCCCTCGCTGCCCAATTAGGGAAGAAGACAGCGTAGGAAGGTGGTCGGAATGAGGCCACCTTGTAGGCGGAGCAGGATCCCCCAAACCTTGCCGCCAGCCCTCGAGATAGGGAATCCGGGAGGTTGATGGGTTGTGACCCAATAGCCTCTACCAGAGCTACACAGCCTGAGAGGGGCGGCTGTCCCGGCGGTGTAGGCCTACAGGGGAGGAAGGCTGCAGAGGAGTGTGGCCTAACAGAGTTTCGACTGCGCTCCATGGGAAGCTGCTGCTCAGCCTTTCTACTACGACAGTATTTGGCCGAGTGGCCGATGCGCATGCATAAGAGGCAGCGACGTGGCTCCCTGCACTGGATAGCGAAGTGTCCCCTCTCGAAGCACCTAAAGCAACGCCCCTTAAGGGAAGGGTTGAGGAGGTATCTGGGTGGGTTAGGGGGGAGGCTTGTTTTAAAGGTTCGAAGTTTGGCTGAGGGAGTTGGTAAAGGGGGAAGCACTGTAGGGGTCAATAAAGCATCTTTAAAGGAGAAGCTAGGGTGTACGCGTGTACTTCTAGTGGGGTCGGAGGTTGGTTTAGGGTGGGGTGCAGCAGGAGGTAAGCGGTGGGGAAGCTGTTGGGGGACAAAGGAGTGGGTGGTGGATTCGCCTTCTCGTTGTCGCCGCTGTATCGCCATCGGAGAGTGCTACTTTAATTATTATATTTGATAATTGATAAAACGTTGGCGGTAAAGATCACAGCAGCTATTTATTTTTTACTTTTAAATCTTAAATTTGTGGTGGTTATTACATTGCTATTATTTTAGTTTGATATTTTTTCTTTGTTTTTTTTAGGAAATATAGTTAATTTTGAAGATGTTAGAGCAAGTATGGTGATCTTATATGATTTGGTAAGGAAAAAATCTTTTCTCTTTTAATAGTTTATAGTATCATATATCTTACGACAAATTGTATAAAAAATTAACTTTTAACTTTATTCTTTTTACAAGATAAGCAAATTATAAGATTGTTTCATCCAAGCATTTTAGAGACTTTTACAATAAATGTGGAGGGATAATTTCTTATTTTGTCATGACCATATTTGTAATTATGAGAAAATTCAATTATTTTTATATTCAAATGTGTTATATGAATTGTAATATATTACAAATTTTAATTGTCTTATGATATATATGAGATTTTTAGTGTTTATGATTGTTGTCAATTTTTACTATAATTTGGTTAAAAAATTATAAATGAATGGTATAGACCTAGTAGAATATTCTTATTATAGTTGTAATTATTTTTTATTAATAAATATACTCTATTTATACCAATCAATCCTAAATTCTCGCTATAATAATAAATTAATGTTAATATAATGAACACTTTTATCAATAATTCAAAATACTATTGTACATGATTGTTTAGTAACATTTGATTATTATTTGCTATAATTATAATAATTAATCAAAAATTAATAATAATTTAATTTAATTAATATCAAGAGCTATAATTATAGCTATAATTAATGAAATATTTTTATTTAATTTAGAAAATAATTGTTATATTAATACAAGAATTAATTAAATAATATGCATCACAATTTACCAAATGTCCTTTTAAACTTTTCATATAGCAACATTTATTAATTGTGCTAATTCTTCAGCATTAGCAACACTCTCTGTATATGTTGCTAAAAGATTCATTAACATGGGCATAGGCAACACAAAACTTTAAGTGTTGCTAAAAGATTTAGTTGCATTTCTTGTTTATTTAGCAATATTTATAAATGTCACTAAACCAAAATTTTCTTGTAGTGGTGGCATACCGCGCACCCCCGACCATAAGAATTGTTCGTAGCGAGTTCAATCATCTCACCTCTCACCTCGATATTAGGTGGCCTTTAGCACACCCCCGACCATAGGCTCATAGGCATCGAGTCATCCCCTTAGCATTAGGTGGCATTCCGCATATCCCTGGGCGCGGGTTGTTGGGATTTTCGAAATTCTTTCTTTTATGCATGGTCTCAAGAGTCAATTGTTTCCATCCTACTTTGTCAACCTTTCTAGGTTCTAGTCATCATGTCCAAGGGATATCATGTCCTTTATGTTTTTCAACCTATATTCTAATGGCACTATGTTCTCTATGTTCATATGTTGAGTTCTCTAATAACCCTAGAGAATGTCAACCTACCATTTAGTTCATAACATAGGTATACAAACTAACCATGCATAAATTTATTTATCTCATTAAAATTAGTAACTCTAATCAACATGTATCACAAGCATGCACTCATGCATAGGTACTGAAATTAAATATTCCAAGTAGCATATGCCCCTAGCATGCATATCTAACAATTAAACTACCATGCAATAATAAATAACTCAACTTAGTTTTTACACCCTAGACATGAAAGTGACCTATTCATTTCAGTACAGCCCAATCCACCTTAAAATACTCCTAATTGCTTGCAGACACTTGCAATTAGGCCTTTCTAAGGCTACTAGCTTGGTTCCAAGCTTTCTTGCCCTAAAACAAAAAAATGATTCGTTACCTCTTTCGAACCCCTAAACAATTTTATTTCTTGAAATCAAGTTGTCCCACATGATTTCCTAACCTCTGATTAGGATTTTAAAGGGTCAAATAATTTTTAAACTTTCAAAATCCAAAGCCCTAATTTAGCCTAGGGTTTCCTCAATACTAGAGAAAAATTCGAATCTCATGGCAAATCCCTACTATTTGTAGTCTAAATTTGCCTAGGGTTTGATAAAATTCAAAACTCTAACACAAAACACCAAGAACTCACATCTAACCCAAGCTCTCTAAGCTCCTTCTTGATTCAAGAAGCTTATTTTTCACCTCCAATGCCTTTTCCTAAATCAATCCCTCAAAATCTCCAAGTGGTTGAAGGATTTCTAGGGACAGAGAGAGAAGAAGAGAGTGTGAGAGAAGGTGTTCTTTTGTGTGGTTGTGTGGGGGAGAAAGGGCTGAGGTCCCTATTTAAATGGGTGTTGCAATAATTATCCAAAATCTCCTGAACTGCACATTCTGCTAGCGTAGGGTCCGAATCCTCCATTAAGGTCCGGACCCCGTACCTCTTTTTTTCACTATGCGCATAACAATGTCCGGACCCTTCCTCAAGGTCCGGACCCCGTACACAAACTTTAGAATTTTCACAGCCAAGGTCCGAATCCTCTATCAAGGTCCGGACCTTGATGTTTGGACACGTACGGAAAAGATCAAGGTCCAGATCCTCAAATCAAGGTCCGAACCCTGAGGCTTCGTTTGGTTCGGGGTTAAGTAAGAATTGGTTATTCCAGAGATAGGGTTAAGTTCAGGGTTAAGCCTGGAATAGACCAATTTTGCGTTTGGATGAAAATTAAGTTGTTCCCGGGGTTAAGAAAAATAGTGTTTGGATAGATTAGATGGAATAAGAAGAATAATGGGTAATTATAAATAGAAAATAATGATTTGACCCTAATTATTATATTTGAATTTAAATTTTTTTATTTTATATTTAAAATTTCAAATTTAAATAGATAACTTTTATAAAATTAAAAAATTCAAGTATAAAATTTTAGATATAAAATTTCAAATTTCAAATTTAAATAATTAAAAAAATAACAATTTTAAATTTCAAATTTCAAATTTAAAATTTAAAAATATAAATATATATTCTAAGATTACAAATTATAAATTTTAAAATTTCAAATATAAAATATTAAATTTAAAATTAAATAATTAAAATTAATAATTAATAATTTGAAATTTAAAATTTAAAATTTAAAATTTAAAATTTTAAATTTTAAATTTGAAAATTTAAATTTGATATTTGAAATTTGAAATTTGAAATGAAATTTGAAATTTGAAATTTGAAATTTAAAATTTAAAATTTGGAAGTTCAATTTTTAAATTTAAAATTTTAAATTTGAAATTTGAAATTTGAAATGAAATTTGAACTTTAAAATTTGAAATTTGAAATTTAAAAATTTAAATTTTAAATTTTAAAATTTAAAATTTAAAATTTAAAATATTAAATTTGAAATATTAAATTTAAAATTTTAAATTTGAAATTTTAAATTTTAAATTTTAAATTTTAAATTTTAAAATATTAATTTTAAGATTACAAATTTTAAATTTTAAAAATTAAAAAATTATAATTAAAATTTTATATTTAAATTAAAAATGAAATTGGGGTGGGATTAACTTTAATCCCACCCCAATTCTGGGGGGGGGGGGTTGGGGTTTGTTAACCCCATCCCAAATGGGCTATCTGGATAGCCCATTTGGGGTGGGGTTAACAAACCCCACCCCCCCAATTTCTTGTTTGGGGTTAAAGGGGGGTTAACCCCCTTAACCCCCCCTTTAACCCCGAACCAAACGCTACCTGAGAGTCCATCAGCCCAGAAACATTTTTTCCCAAAATTTTTGTTTTCGCTCCTTGGAGCTTTAATTCACTTCTAATCATTTTAAAACCCTCGGAACTCATTTCTAAATATATCCACAATCATTTCTCAACTATATTTTATCTAATTTGGCCAAAGTTCGGTATGGTATACGAAAATTTAGTACACTACATTGACCTACACAAGTATCATGATAAGAGTAATCCCAAAGATGTGTCTCGAGTCATTGCTAGAAGTCCACAAATCTACAGTTCACCAAATTACCCAATCGTTGCCTGCTTTATAAGATCTTGAGCGACTCACTAATCAATTGTGAGATGATGATATACGACTATGGTTGACGAACTAGTAGAATGTCAAATAACACAATCAGCTCCTGTTATCATATGATCTTGGGCTGCCCGTTATCATAGGATCTTAGGCAAATGCACTACTCGTTATCATAGGATCTTGGGCAAGCGTTAAGCAACTGGCACAACCATATAACTAATTTAAGCTTGTGGGTCAGATTCTAACCACTTTGTCGAAAATGAACACCCTTAGCCATGGGGTGGATCAGACTGTTACGAATTTTGGTATTGGCATATTTTGTAACGAGTCGTAATGTATCATTATGTGTCGTGATGGGTTGAGTTGGAGTCTTGAAGACTTCGAGGCACGAAAAGTTTTAGAAGAAGACTCTGAGACTGAAAGTATGAATTCACAATGTTCGGCTGTCACGCCCCGGGCTAGTTTTAGATGCGGAAAGCGTACCAATTTTTTTTTCTTGAAACACCTAGCCCGAGAAACGTACCCGCCACAAATATAGGTCCCTCTGTCCACACGGACAGAGTCTCCCCTATATTTGCACGGCGTATCACGATATATAACAGGATCCCAAACATCATTCATTCATACCAATAATCACATCCAAACTCATAAACACAATCTGATCATACAGCTAACCATCCTTACACCTGCATGAATCTAAGCAAGTCCTTAGGTGAAGGATGATGCAATGCACAATACAACAATCATTCTAGAAAAGTGCTTCATACTCAGAAGCTTTATTTTGAAACCCTAGGTTCAATCATTTAAAGATCATTTCAAAATTGTTCTCCACACGAGAACTCTCTTTTGAAAATCAAAAGCCGATCAATCGAAAACCCGTTTGAAAATTGTTCCCCACACGGAAACCTCATTTTGAAAATCGCTACCACGAGGGGTAGAAAACCACGATAAATCGATAATCAGAAACTCGACAATAATAAAACCACACGGACGACAAACAATGCATAATCATCCACCAAAAACCAAGTAGACAAAAAGATGGACAAACAAACATCGTAACTGAACCATAACTCAACTACTAGGTAAAGATAGAGGGTGATAACCAAATCAGACGAAGAACTGGTCGGAACCTCTAATGCGCACTAGCTATCGCGTCTCACCACGTCCCGACTCCCACCACCCAGCTCACCTGAAAAACACAATGATGACGGGGGGTGAGAACATGATAAACATGTCTCCCCTCCTAGTGGGTACCGCAAGCCGACGAAGGCGAGGTGTACACAATGGCACGAGGGTCAACAAAAGATAACTAAGGTAAGCAGTAGCACGAGTAAACATGTGAACAAATAGGCATGAGTACAAGTAGATAAAACGATAATGAACAACTATGCTACTGCATGTAAACATCATATGCATCAACTGTAAATACTCCACAAGTAACCCAATCACCACCAGGCCACAGGGACGGATCCCTGGCACTGGCACCACACGCTCAACTGTCCGCACATAACCTCTGCAGATGCACGTGCCAAGAGGCTCACGGGTCGGATGCGCGCGACCCTTTTCCGAAAAAGAACACCCCAAGCGGTGGCCAAACCGCTGGTGTACGTGAAGTGCTAGAAGAGCCGTGACGATCGATGCGATATGCTCAATCCACAGAACGGCAATCAGCCAAGAATAGCAACAGAATACGGGTAAATTAGGGTCACCGAAACAGCAGGCGACCACCACCGACCAACCAGGTCATCAATAAATCATGCAATCACAACTACTCTACTAATGGCAAGCTCACAAAAGTAGAGACAATAGAAGTATAGAGAACTGAAAATAAACCATGCAAGAGAAAGGGGTAGAATGGTATCACCGTAGTCCACTGAACCGACTCCGAATCGAAGTACCCACCTGTAGAAACGGGAGAGCCTAACACCAACGGCTCTCAGGAACAACGACAGGACCTACGAAAGATTCATAGGGTCAAGGTCCACTAAGTCGACACTAAAAACACTAACATGCAAAGACGCTCACAACCCGAAACCGTCGGAACGTCCGGAAAATCCGTCGGGACGATCCCGAACCCAAACTAAGCCCCAAAGGGGTACCAACAACCAAACCAAGTCCTCCACTGTCCCCAAACACACCAAACAAGGTGACAGGACAGTGAGCACAAGCTCGGGGTGCCACGAACACAAACGCACCCAAAATCGGCTTTTCGGGTTCCTGAAAAGTGCCGATTTGGCATCGGAACCCTCCGTCGCTCATCCGCTGCCCTCGAAACTATGGGATAGTGTATGGGGATAGCCAACAAGGCTAAGCGGTGAAACTAGGTCGCCCACGAAACCAACCAGTGGGTCCCATGACCGAAACGTGCGTTCCGCCGATAATTTTGTCGGAAAACGCACCGGAAATCAAACCGGATTTCCGCGAGGCGCTACGGGCCTGGACGACTAGTCCACAGTGCCTTGAGGGTCAAGCCCTCGCTGCCCGCAGCAACTCATGCTACGACAAAAACACATAAGTCCCTACACAAGCAATAACCATCCTAAAAAAAATACATAACCGGGCCGCTAGGGCACACCGCGCGTCCGCACGACCAACCGCGAACACCAGCGGTTAGGTCTTGATGCAGCGGAGCCCATGCTCACTGTCCGAGGCGACAAAAATAGTCGTGAAAAGCACCGAGCCCAAGAACAGTGCACAAACATAGGGTCCAAGGGCTCGACATCACCAAAACAGCGAAGCGAGGTCTTCCCGACACAAAGTAAGGTGAGCACGATGATCAGCAATAAGTCTCGATCATCGTGCTCCCTTTACTGAACATCGAAAGGCCTCGGATTGCTCGGAACCAAGCTACACTCCAAAATGTGCCCTAGATTGGGCTTGACCGGAGCGGCGTGCTCTGCTGGCGGCCGGCGACGCGGCAGCGCGCGCACGTGACAGAGTCGAGTGCGGGGGTCACAAGGAGTACCGTGCCCACCTCGGAAGGCGACGGGGTGCGGCGGCGGCGGCTGGAGGACGGCGCCGGGCGTCGGGGCCACCACCGAAGGGAGGTCTACCAGCGGGGAAAGGTCCACCAAGGCTCAGCCAAGCAGCAAGAAGAAGGAGAAGAAGAAAAGAAAAAGAAGAAAGAGAGGGAGAGGATGGCCGGAGCTCCGGCCGGCCAGGGGGGTCGGCGGCGCATAAGGAAGGCAGGAGAAGAGGAGGGAGGTCGGGTGGGTCAGCTAGGGCACGCTGGACGAGGCGAGGGTTAGGGTTAGCTCACCCAAAACCTAAGCATGCATATAAATACCATGTGCACATTTGCACAAAAGTCCGCAAAAACCCTGCGTTTCAACCCAAGCCCCTCGCAGCGGTGTAAAACGCGACGACACCCCTCCACACCCGATTTCACGCAAATTGGCACATAAAATATGGGCTTTTTTGCGAAAAGATCAAAATCGGATTTTCGGCCCCTCGGTGATGATCTAGCGATAACTCGCGATCCGACGGTCGGATCCACGAACGGATCATACCATCGCGATCAGCACAGCCGGAACGTCGAACCCACAATTTTTGATCTTCGGAAACAGTCGCCGATTCGCGACAAAACCCGTCCCCTCGTGATCAAACGAAACACTAAACGGCCAATAACTACCTCGACACCCCTCGGCAAGCAAAAGTACGGCTAAGGTCCCTCAACACGGACCGTCACACAAAAGGGTAGGCCTCTACTCACAAAGATACACGCAAAACGGAGCACAAAAACTTTCCAAGAAGCAAGAGCAACAAGAACGAAAAACCTTTTTTTGTGATAAATCTGTTTTTTCTCAAAAACCGTGCATCAAAAGTGAAAACTGATAGCACCATTGGTTCCAGAATAGTCGAGACGTTGAAAATGAGCTATTGGAACGCCTGAATCGGAGTTCGATTCGCGTCCGAAGCCCTTCTCTTCTCTCGGTCCATTCCGGAAACGCTGGTTACTATTCATTTTAAGTCATATTTAAAGATCACGTAAAAACTTTATTTTAAATCCTCTTTTACTGAAATCTGACGGGCAAGTTTAAAATCCAAATACACACGATAACACTGAAAAGGAAGTCAAACAATCATAAAAGAAAGTTTCAGTCATCACATCGGCAAGTTTTTACAATATTAGTGATGACTTATGAATATATTTAAGTCATTGAAAGTCGTCAAAATTGAGAAAAAGCATAAATATTATAAGTTAAAATTTTTCTATTGTCAAGGTCATGATCGTATTAGGATCCTGAAGGAAGGTCCGGACTCTGAAAGAAGGATCAGGATACCGAACTGCCGATTTGCTGTCTCGCAGGGAGGATCTGGACCTTGCACTGGATCCTGAACCCGTTATGAGTTTTTAAAAACCAGTTTTTCAGTCCTAATCTAATTCTGATTGCTTCCAAGACTATAAATATTTTATGGGAATCTCTCTAAATATGGTTAAGAATATTTTATCTTTTAGAAAATTTAGAAACTTATTAATAGTCGTCTCTCTCATTTTCTACAACAAATTTGTCTGAAATTGATTCTTGAAGTTCTAAATCTTGATATTCTTCTACAATCAATTTGAGATTTGCTTAAAGATTGTTCATGTAGATCTTTAATGTTCTTATAAGCAATAAATCATCACCAACACCTGGTTATTCTTGCTCTGGACAGAGTGCGCTCATGGATCGGCGTGTTGAAGGCTTCGTGGATTCAAATTATAAGCGTTTTATGGATTCGAAACGTTGCATTCGTGGATTCGAGCATGGGCGAGGACTAGCCGTTGGAGAACGCAAGATTTAGAGAAGATAAAAGAGAGGTTTGAGTCCATAGAGTCAATAACACATTGTAATCTTTTATTTCTTAGTAGATTGTTATCGTATGCTTGGTCCTATAATTATTTACTTCTGGTTGGAGTTTTTTCATGTTAAATCTTGGTGTGCTGATTTTTATTTTTCGCATTTATTTTTATCGTATTGAGATTTGTGTTTTTGGCCTATATACCTATTCACCCCCTCTAGGTATTTGATAGTTCCTATTTAGATCTTTGGGCTTAACATAAACCTACATAAACCGCCGCGCCGATGTTCATGAGATGTGTAGCAGTGTAAAATGCAACATGATCAAACACCATAGTGCCCAACATCGGCATACAGCCTCCTAAAGAGTGTCTTCAAACCCAAATAAGGTCTAACATCATGTGAATATGTCCAATCGTGTAAGATACTCTAGGCTCTACATAATCATGTAATCCAACAAAGTAATAAAACATGTGTATATGATTGACATGTACGGAATAATCAAGATATACCAACCTGAAAAGTAAGTAGTAAAGAACATGCAAGATAGCAGTAAGTAAAGTGAAATATATATGGTCTAACAAGTATAGAAAAGAAAATTCAAGTAAGTGATTATTTGATCAATTTCGGATCGAAGCACCCACCTAATCGAGAATCTGAGTCCTCAACTCGACCAATGTCTTTAGATGATACCTGTACTAAGGGCATGTTTGGTTGTTCGAAAGTGGCTGAAGTGAAAAAAGTCACTTTTACAAAAGTGACTTTTACCAAAGTGACTTTTTAGTTCGATTGTTTGGTTGGCTATGAAGTGAAACATGAAAAATTATAGTTTTGTAATGTCACACCCCGGGCTAGTTTTAAAAGCGGAAATACGTGCCAAATTTTTTTTTTGAAAGCCTAGCCCGCGCCACGTACAAACCCGCCACAAATACAGGGCCCACTGTCCACACGGACAGAGCCTCCCCTATATTTGCACGGCGTACACAACATACAAACAGGATCACAACCACCATTCATTCATCACACAAACCACAACAACACAATAAGGTTCATACAGCTACCAGTCCTTAAACCTGTATGAATCTAAGCAAGTCCTTAGGCGAAGGATGATGCGATGCACAAACAACAGACATTCTATAAAATTGCTCATTATCCAGAAGCTTTATTTGAAACCCTAATCTCAATCATTTAAGGATCATTTGAAAACCGTTCTCCATACGAGAACTCTCTTTTGAAATCTAAAAGCCGATCAATCGAAAACGGTTTGAAAACTGTTTCCCACACGGAAACCTTTATTTGAAAACCGTTACCACGAGGGGTAAAAATCCAAGATACACAATATAAAGCCATAATTAATCCAGAATAGAGATCTAGTAAGCAAAGTCATCAATAATGTCTAAGCATGCAATCAACACATAGAAACTGAACCAAATCCACGAGATCCAAACATGCAAGACAAAACAACCAAAGTGTAACTGAACCACATCCACAACTAACTAATAAAGGAATATATAAAGGCGATAACCAATCTGAAGGGAGGAACCTCACAAGTCGGGACCTCTAGTACCACTATCTAGGTGTGCCTCGCTGCGTCCCGACTCCCACCACCATGCTCACCTGAAAACAACAACGATGGCGGGGGGTGAGAACATGTAAACATGTCTCCCATCCCAGTGGGTACCGTAAGCCGACGAAGGCGAGGTGTACACACCGGCACGAGGGTCAACAAATGGATAGATAAGGTAAACAGTAGCACAAATAAATATGAGGCTGACATACAACTGAACAACTATGCTACTGCAAGCAAATAGTATATGCATCAACAGTGATAACCACAAATGTAAACCCAATCCATAAGCCACCGGGACGGATCCTTGGCACTGTCACAACCTGCTCAACCCTCGGCACAAAACCTTCCAGACGCACAGCGTCGAGGCTCACGGGTCGAACACACGCGACCCTTTTCCGAAAAAGACGACCAAGCGGTGGATCAAACCGCTGGAATACGTGAGGTGCTAGAAGAGCTGTGACGATCGATGCGAATGCTCAATCCACAGAACGGCAACGAGCCGTGAAGCAACTGATAAACCAAAATACGAGGATCGCTCGGAACAACAAGCGATCACCACCGACCAACGAGGTCGTCTCAATAACCATGCAAACAACAACTACTCTACTAAGGCAAGCACACATAAGTAGAGTCAACAGGAGTCAAGTGAACTAATAACGAAATGCAAGAGAAGGGATAGAAAGGTATCACCGTAGTCCACTGAACCGACTCCGGATCGAAGTACCCACCTGTAGAAACGATAGAGCCTAACACCGACGGCTTTCGGGAACCACGACTGTCACGCCCAGGCTAGTTTTAGAAGCGGAAATACGTGCTAATTTTTTTTTTTGAAAGCCTAGCCCGCGCCACGTACAGACCCGCCACAAAATACAGGGTCCACTGTACACACGGACAGAGCCTCTCCTGTATTTGCATGGCGTACACAACATACAACAGGATCACAACCACCATTCATTCATCACAACAACACAACAGCTCAATAAGATTCATACAGCTAACAGTCCTTAAACCTGTATGAATCTAAGCAAGTCCTTAGGCGAAGGATGATGCGATGCACAAACAGAAGATCATTCTAGAAAATTGCTCCTTACCCAGAAGCTTTATTTTGAAACACTAATCTCAAACATTTAAGAGTCATTTGAAAACTGTTCTCCACACGAGAACTCTCTTTTGAAATCTCAAAAGTCGATCGATCGAAAATCCATTTGAAAACTGTTTCCCACACGAAAACTTTTATTTGAAAACGCTACCACGAGGGGTAGAAATCCAAGATGTGCGATATAAAGCAACAATGATAGATCTAAAGCATCAACATCCACACATCAATACTAAACCAAATCCACAATATCTAAGCATGCAAGAAAGCACATCCAAAATATAACTGTACCAAAACCATAGCATGCTAGACAAAACAACCACAGTGTAACTGAACCATATCCATAACTAACTGATAGAGGATAAGGGTGATAACCAAATTTGGAGAGGGAAGCCTCACAAGTCGGAACCTCTAGAGCTACTATCTAAGCGTGCCTCGCAACGTCCCGACTCCCACCACCTTGCTCACCTGAAAACAACATCGAGGGCGGGGGGTGAGAACAAACATGTCTCCCCTCCCAGTGGGTACCGCAAGCCGACGAAGGCGAGGTGTACACACCGGCACGAGGGTCAACAAAAAGATAGATAAGGTAAACAGTAGCACAAGTAAGTATGAGGCTGACATACAACTGAACAACTATGCTACTGTAAGCAACTAGTATATGCATCAATGGAGATAACCACAAAGTAAATCCAATCCATAGCCACCGGGACGTATCCCTGGCACTGTCACAACCTGCTCAACCAACGGCACAAAACCTACCAGACGCCCTGCGTCGAGGCTCACGGGTCGGAACCAAACTCAACGACCCTTTTCCGGAAAAGAAGCCCAAACGGTGGATCAGACCGCTGGCATACGTGAGGTGCTAGGGAGCTGTGACGATCGATGTGAATGCTCAATCCACAGAATGGCAAAGAGCCGTGAAGCAACTAATAAACCACAACAAGGATCGCTCGAAACAACAGGCGATCACCACCGACCAACTGGGTCGTCTCAAGAATCATGCAAACCACAACTACTCTACTATCCAAGCACATATAAGTAGAGTCAACGGGAGTCAAGTGAACTAATAACTGAAATGCAAGAGAAGGGATAGAAAGGTATCACCGTAGTCCACTGAACCGACTCCGGATCGAAGTACCCACCTGTAGGAAAGCTAGAGCCTAACACCGACGGCTCTCGGGAACTGCGACAGGACCTACGAGAGACTCACAAGGTCAAGGTCCACCAAGTCGACACTAAACACATAGCTCTCACAACCCGAAACTGACGGACCGTCCGGAAAACCCACCGGGACGATCCCGAAACCACGCTAAGCCCCACAGAGGTACCAACAGCCAAACCAAGTCCTCCGCTGTCCCCAAACACACAAAACGAGGTGGCAGGACAGCGAGCACAAGCTCGGGGTGCCACGAACACAAACGCACCCGAAAAGGCTTCCCGGGTTCCCGAAAAATGCCGATTTGGCACCGGAACCCCTCGTCACTCATCCGCTATCCTCGGAACCTCGGGACAGCGATAAGGAACAGCCAACGAGGCTAAATGACGAAGCTAAGTCACTCGCGGAATCAGCAAGCGAGTCGCACGACTAGAACCACGCGTTTCGCCGACTATTTTATCGAAAAACGCATCGAAAATAAATCCGGATCTCCGCAGAGGGCGAAGGGGTTGGACAACCAGTCCACAGGGCCTCAAGGATCAAGCCCTTGCTGCCCACAGCATCGCAACACTGCCACAATCGCCAAAGTCTATAAACAAGCAACATTTACATACATACAAGCAATAATTTAGGCCGTTCGAGCAATTCGTACGTCCGCACGACCCTCCGCAAGCACCAGCGGATAGATAACGACGTAACGGAGGCCGTGCTCACAGCCCCACTGCGACAGGACCAGTCGCAAGCCCAGAAAACCCATAAAGACAGTGAAAACATGCAATAACATAGCTTGACAATGGCCGAACAGTAAAACGGCTCAACCAAACCGAAATCTAAGGTGAGCATGATGATCAACGCATCGCCGCGATCATCGTGCTCACCTTCCCGGGCTTCGGGAGGCAACATGGAGCCAAAACACAAGCGCGCGGCCAAAAACCATCAAGAGAAGACCCTGGCCGGAGTAACAAGCTCCGGCCGGCTGCCGGCCGACATGCACGGCCAGCGGCGGCCAGGGATGGGTGCGGGGGAGGTGAGGAAGAGGGGGCTCACCTCAGCCGGCGGCAGGAAGCGGCGACGGCGGCGCGGGAAGAAGGCCCACTCTCGGGTTGGCTAGGGCACGGCGGCGCAGCAACGGACGGCGACGGCGGCCGGCGACGACGCAAGCACCGGCAAGAGGAGGTCGCCGGACATCGGCCTGCCGGTGACCGTGACAAAAAAGACCGGCGGTGGCGGCGGCGGAGGGAGCTCGGCCGCGGCTGCCCTAGTTGCCCATGCTGAGCCCGCGGCGGCTGTGGCGGCGCTCCTGCGGCACGGCGACGGCCGGGGAGGTAGGAGGTGGCGCCGCAGGTCCAGAGGGTGGCGGCGCGCACCCTCCAAGGCGGCGGGAGGCGACGGCGTCTCAGGTCCAGCTCCCTCGGCCAGCAGCTGCCCTAGCAGCAGCTCGCAGCAGCTCGGCGGCGGCTCCCGGCGGTTCCCGGCGGCAGGGCTCGTCGCCGACGGTCATGCCACCTCGGGGGAGCTCAAGCGTGGGTTCCCCCTGGGTGCACACCGCAGGGAAGGAGAAGAAGAAAAAGAAAAAGGAAAAGAAGAAGAAAAGGAAGAGAGGGAGTTGGCCGGGGTTGCGCCGGCCAGGGGGTGGCCGGCGGCGGCCGGCGGAGCTCGGGGAGATGGCAGAGGAGCTGGGGGAGAGCGGGCTCACCTCTGGGAGCTGAGGGAGAAGTAGAGGGAAGAGGAAACTCACTCTCTCTCACTCCACACACACACAATACACATATACACATGTTTAACAATGCAAAAACACCCCTCAAACACAGGAAATAGCCCATGGGTCCCTCACAGCAGGAACAAAAAGCTCAGACACCCCTCCACATACGAGCTCACGCGAAACGATGCGAGAAACAGGGTCCAGATCGCGAAACTACAAAAAGTACAATACGACCCCTCGGCGAAGAACATGTAACATCTCTCAAACCGTCCGTCGCATGTCGAAACGGGTCTCGCTATCGCGTTCAGCACTGCCGAGACATCGAATCTACCATTTTGGATCGTCAGGATCGAACTCCGAATTGCGCCGTTAAGCCGTTCTCTCTTCGCAACAAAACTTAAAACAAACAAATACACATATAATACAACATATATACATATATATATACCTATGCATGTATATAACTACAAATACGGATCAAATACACAGTAACAGGGGAGAGTAACACAGAATTTAAATTTCCAAAATTCGAATTCTTACATCACTCCCACCTAACAAGAAGTTTCGTCCCCGAAACTTACTCACACACCATCCGCGAACAACAGCGGATACCTCTCACGCAAAAGCAAACTCCAGCTCCCAAGTAGTCTCACGCTCCTCGCGACTCGTCCACTGCACTCTCATAGACAGAAAGCTCCGGTCCCTCAACTGCTTCACCTTGCGAGCCAAAAACCTCAAAGGCACCTCACCGTAGCTGAGATACTCCTTCAGCCGAACCGTTGTCGGGCCGATCACAAGAGAAGGGTCGGGGATGAACTTCCGAAGCACGGACACAAGGAAGACACAGTGAACCCGAGCAAGACTAGGAGGAAGAGCTAACCGATAAGCCATCGGACCCACATGCTCAAGGATCGCGAACGGTCCCACAAAACGCGGACTAAGCTGGCTCCGCAATCCGAACCGCTAGATCCCTCGAGACGGCGACACCCTAAGCAGCACATGCTCACCGACCTGAAACACTAGGTCCCATCGTCGCTGGTCCGCGTAGCTTTTCTGCCGGCTCTGCGCAGTCAGCAACCGCTGCTTCGCACTGCGAATCCTGGCCACTGCATCCTCCAACGGGTCAGGCTCGATCACTCGACGCTCACCCACGTCATCCCGACAGATCGGTGATCGACAACGACGTCCAAACAGGGCCTCGTACGGTGCCATCCCAATGCTCATCTGGAAGCTGTTGTAGTAGGCGAACTCCACCAAGGAAAGGTACTGAACCAACCCTCACCAAAAACTAAAACGCATGTCCGGAGCATATCCTCGAGAGTCTGAAAGACTCGCTCCGACTGCCCATCACTCAGAGGGTGGTAAGCTGAGCTGAAGTCGAGCCTCGTCCCCAGTGCCTGCTCAAGCTCCTCCAGAACTGGGAAACGAAGCGAGAATCTCGATCAGAGACGATCGACACTGGCACTCCATGCAGCCTGACGATCTCATCCAAGTAGAGCTGCGCCAGTCGATCCCGAGACTAAGTCGTGTGTACCGGTAGGAGGTGACCTGCTTTCGTTAATCGGTCCACAAAAACCCAGATCGCAATATGACCTCGCTGAGAACGAGGCAACACGGTGACGAAATCTATGGTAAACTGCTCCCACTTCCCTACAGGTACATGCAACGGTTAAAGCTTCCCTGTTGGTCGCTGATGCTCAGCCTTCCCCTGCTGATAAACCAGGCACCGTGCCACATGCTGAGCTACATCCATCGTCAAAATCAGGCCACCAGAAACTCTGCTTCGGGTTGCAGTACATCTTCGTCCCTCCAGGATGAACGGTGTACGGCGACCGGTGTGCCTCAGTCAAAAACTCTCGCCTCAAATCCCGATCACTGGGCACAGACCTCCGTCCTCGAAGGAAACCATCAGCATGTAACGTGAAGTCACCATCTCTGCCCTGCTCGGCCTCTGCTCGCACTCTCTGCAGATGCGGGTCCAACAGTTGTCCACTGGCAATTCGAACAGACAAGGTAGGCTGCACCACCAAAGTCAACAGCTACGCGGTAGCTCCATGAGGTAGGATCTCCAAAGCTTGAGAGCGAACACCACTGCTGCTTACTCGAGATCATGCGCCAGATAGTTCTTCTCGTAGTCCATCAACTGGCGCAAAGCATACACGATGACCTTCTCTTGCTGCATGAGCACGCAATCCAATCCTATCCAAGATGCATCGCAGTAGACCACAAAATCCTCACCAGGCTGCGGTAATACTAGGATAGGGGCACGAGTCAGTCTGTCCTTCAGCTCCTAGAAGCTCAACTGACAAGCGGGAGTCTATAGAAACTTCACGCCCTTCCTCGACAGCTTGCTCAAATGGGCGGCGATCTTGGAGAAACCCTCAACAAATCGCCGATAAAACTCGCCAAGCCGAGGAAGCTCCTAATCTCCGTCACAGAAGTCGGAACAGGCCAATCCACTACAGAGTCCACCTTCCTTGGTTCCACCGCAATACCAGCCTGCGTCACGATGTGAACCAAGAGAGAAACTTCTCGAATAGATCAGTATGTCGTCAAAGGAGACCACGACAAATTGATCCAAGAACTGCCGAAAACCCAGTTCATCAAATTCATAAAAGCTGCTGGAGCGTTCGCCAAATCGAACGGCATAACCGTGACCTCGTAAAGCCCGTAACGAGTCCGGAAGGTCGTCATCGCAACGTCCTCGGCCTTGATCTTCAGCTAAAGATAACCTGGCAGCAAAACAATCTTTGAGAATACCGAGGCTCCCTGGAGCCGGTCGAAGAGATCGCAGATCCGCGGTAGAGGGTACTAAAACATCACCGTCATCTCGTCGAGCTCGAACTCACAATCAAACCAACGTAAAACTTTACGAGTCCATCACTCTGGTGCACAGGGTTGCCAATCGCAACAAACGATAAAATCACCAGTGACGCCAAACACCTGTCTCCAAGTGATCGGACACGTGCTCCAAACCAAGACTACACGAAAGCAGCGACGAAAATCTTGTACGCCAACACACGCACAGAAACCTCGGAGCCAACAACCAGGCTCCCGACATCAGGTCACCAAAACACTTGGCAAAAATCGAGATCACCTCGCAAAAAAAACCTTTCAGCTGTGAAGGCACATCTACCGAGCTAAAGGCAACCGAACTCAACCGGAGTCAAACCATCCGCAGTGATGGCAAATCAACTGTGCAGAACCACTCCAGGATCAGCTCCAGGCTCACTACGTGGTCAGGGATGACCACAACACAGCTTTCCCACAAGACGACGTAGAGAGATTGTCTTGCAAAAGAAAGCACCGACCCAATCCAGAAAGTCCCAAAAGGGAGCAACAAGCTCCGGCCGACTGCCGGCCAACATGCACGGCCAGCGGCGGCCAGGGATGGGTGCGGGGGAGGTGAGGAAGAGGGGGCTCACCTCAGCCGGCGGCAGGAAGCGGCGGCGGCGGCGCGGGAAGAAGGCCCACTCTCGGGTAGGCTAGGGCACGGCGGCGCAGCAACGGACGACGACGGCGGCCGGCGGCGACGCAAGCACCGGCAAGAGGAGGTCGCCGGACGTCGGCCTGCCGGTGATCCCGACAAAAAAGACCGGCGGCGGGGGCGGCGGAGGTAGCTCGGCCGCGGCTGCCCTAGTTGCCCATGCTGAGCCCGCGGCGGCTGCGGCGACGCTCCGGCGGCACGGCGACGGCCGAGGAGGTAGGGGGGGGCGGCGCCGGAGGTCCAGAGGGTGGCGGCGCGCACCCTCCAAGGCGGCGGGAGGCGACGGCGGCTCAGGTCCAGCTGCCTCGGCCAGCAGCTGCCCTAGCAGCAGCTGGCAGCAGCTCGGCGGCGGCTCCCGACGGTTCCGGGCGGCAAGGCTCGTCGCCGGCGGTCGTGCCGCCTCGGGGGAGATCAAGCATGGGTTCCCCCTGGGTGCACACCGCAGGGAAGGAGAAGAAGAAAAAGAAGAAGGAAAAGAAGAAGAAAAGGTAGAGAGGGAGTTGGCCGGGGTTGCGCCGGCCAGGGGTGGCCGGCGGAGCTCGGGAAGATGGCAGAGGAGCTGGGGGAGAGCGGGCTCACCTCTGGGAGCTGAGGGAGAAGTAGAGGGAAGAGGAAACTCACTCTCTCTCACTCTACACACACATAATACACATATACACATGTGTAACAATGCAAAAACACCCCTCAAACACAGGAAATAGCCCATGGGTCCCTCACAGCAGGAACAAAAAGCCCAGACACCCCTCCACATTCGAGCTCACGCGAAACGATGCGAGAAACAGGGTCCAGACCGCGAAACTGTAAAAAGTACAATACGACCTCTCGGCGAAGAACATGCAACATCTCTCAAACCGTCGGTCGCATGTCGAAACGGGTCGTACCATCGCGTTCAGCACTGCCGAGACATCGAATCTACCATTTTGGATTATCAGGATCGGACTCCGAATTGCGCCGTTAAGCCGTTCTCTCTCCGCAACAAAACTTAAAACAAACAAATACACATATAATACAACATATATACATATATATATATATATATATACCTATACATGTATATAACTACAAATACGGATCAAATACATAGTAACAGGGGAGAGGAACACAGAATTCAAATTTCCAAAATTTGAATTCTCACATCACGACAGGACCTACGAAAGACTCACAGGGTCAAGGTCCACCAAGTCGACACTAAATACAAAGCGCTCACAACCCGAAACTGACGGATCGTCCGGAAAACCCACCGGGACGATCCCGAAACCACACCAAGCCCCAGAGGGGTACCAGCAACCAAACCAAGTCCTCCGCTGTCCCCAAACAAACAAAACAAGGTGACAGGACAGCGAGCACAAGCTCGGGGTGCCACGAACACAAACGCACCCGAAACGGCTTTCCGGGTTCTCGAAAAATGCCGATTTGGCACCAGAACCCTTCGTCACTCATCCGCTGTCCTCAAAACTTCAGGACAGCGATGAGGAACAGCCAACGAGGCTAAACGACGAAGCCAAGTCACTCGCGAAACCAGCAAGTGAGTCGCACGACTAAAACACGCGTTCCGTCGACTATTTCATCGGAAACGCACCGGAATTCAATCCGGATCACTGCGAAGGGCGAAGGGGTTGGACAACCAGTCCACAAGGCCTCAAGGGTCATGCCCTTGCTGCCCGCAGCATCGCAACGCTGACACAATCACTAAAGCCCTAAAACAAGCAACATTCATACAAAATACAAAGTAGAGGGAGAGAAAACACTGAATTCAAATTCAAAATTCAAAAATTCGAATTCTCACATGTAATTTTGATTCTTTAATTATATCTAAAGAAGATATATAAACAACTATTTAAATTTAAATTTAAATTTAAATTTAAATTTAAAATTCAAAATTAAATTCTATATTTTAATTTTAAATTTAAATGTGAGTTGAATTTATAATTAAAATTTAAGATATAAATTAAATTTACAATTTGAAATTAAAGTTTAAGTTATAACTCATAACTAAAATTAAATTCTAAAATAAAAGTTCAACATAAAAATTAGAACATTTATTCAAATTTGAATTCATAATTTGAATTTATAATCTGAATCATATTTTAATTTACTCTTTGATCTCTTAAATTTTGAATTCAAATATGAATTCACAATTTGAATTAACATTTAAATTTAAATAAAAATTTGAGTTTAAACCACAACTCAAACTGAACATCTGAACTCATAATTCCAATTCAAAGTTCAAACTGAAACTCATTATTGAAATTAATGTAAATAGTAAACTTAAATTTGAATTTGAATTTCAACTTAAAAATTCAAATTTTAAATTCAAGTTTCAATCAATAATTTAAATTTATAGTTTGAACAATTTGAATTCAATGTTCAAATTGAATTTCTTAGGTAAAAATAATTTGATTAAAATTTAAAATTAAAAATTTAAATTTAAATTTAAATTTAAATTTAAATACTAGAATTCAAATTTAAATAAAATTAAAAAATTAAAAAAATTAAATTTAAATATGAATTCACAAATTTGAATTTAAAAATTTTATATTGAATTTAAATTTACAAATAAAATTTTATGTTAAATTATAATTTTAATTCAAATTTAAAGTGAAATTCAATTTTAAAAATAAATTCAAAGATTAAAGTTAAGACCAAATATAACCTCTTAGCTAACCTCTTCACTTTCGGTGACTTCGAAATTTTTTAAGCCGAAGTCAAAAAAGTGAGATTTAGTTATAACTCACTTTATTACCCCACTTTTGTAAAGTGACTTTTATGGTCAATTTCGCAAACCAAACAACCGATAATACGTCACTTTCTAAAAGTGTCACTTTCTAAAAGTGTCACTTTCTAAAAGTGTCACTTTCGGTGCTTCACTTTCGACCAACCAACCATGCCCTAAGACAAGACAATCAAGTACCATAGTCAGCCCCTATGTGTCATCTATGCTGACCGACACGACCGAACCAAAACCAACTTGCAATACGACGCAAACGGAACATCAGTTCTAGAAACCGACTTTCGAAACTAAGTCCAATGACTAACTGACTCAACAGGAATTTACAACAATTGTAGGGTCGCGACTCCTACAAGCAATGCCAAGTTTACTTATTCTCTAGTTCAAGTTCACATAGTTGTTTATATTCTGCTATATTTCACACCCTAGGTTTTCTTCTAGGTTTCATCTCACTACTATGTCTCCTAAATTTCAAAGTTCACATATAGTATCTTACTTGCACATAAAGTATACTATCATATTGACATGGCAAAGAGAATAATAACCCTACATCCTAGGTCAAGTTTCTATAAGTCCACATGACTTCTCAAACCTATCTCATGTAAACTAAACAAGTTTAGTCTATCTTTTACTCAAGAAACATGCATAGAAACAATGGATGTTTTAGACAAAGCAGAGATCAAATCCATTTCGATAAAATTCCCCATCTAAGCTTAAAATCCCTCTTGGAGATACTTCTTGGTCTCTTGAGAACTCTAAGAAACCTTAAAGAAAGAGTTCTAACCAAATTAGAATCTATAAATCTCCCATGGACAAACACCCTAGCAAGCGCTAAAAACTCCAACTCACATATTCTCTACCAAACAAAAAAAATGTGTGTTGAGATAGTTGCCTTCTCCCTCTAGTGCTCTTTCCAAGTGCTCTTAACCTTCTCCAAGCTTGCAAGAAAGTGGATCAAAGGGTTATAGCAAAAAGGAAAACTAGTATTTTCTCCCTTTTTAGAGAGAGGAAGTGGAGAGAGAGTGTGAGAGTGGAAATAAAAGTGGAGGGGTGTTTGGCTATGAGGGGGGCACTAATAGGAGTGGCAATACATTTAAACCCTCCAAACATTGATAGTTACAATCTATGCAAATTTAGGGTTTGCAGAATTGTGTACCGGTACATGAACATCAATACTGCAAGTGTACCGGTACTCAGGGGTAGTTTTGCAAAATCTGAACGCTGGAATCCATCATTTACTATAGTGTATCAGTAGTCACGAGTTTCAGTATTGGTACTCCAAGTTTTAGTACCGGTACTGGGGTGAGTTTCTCGAATTCCAGAAAACCTGAGAGCTCTCCCAGCCATTCCACAGCTGAGTACATACTCTATCATCAGTATTGGTACCAATAGGCAATAGCAAATCTACAGTTTTGCAAATTTTGCCTTTCGAAGTCCATTTTCACACTGTTTTCGCATCGAAAACACTCTAACACTCTGTTAACACTAGTAAAACTATCAAAATAGTATCAATTACTATTGTTCACTAAAACTCTGTAATTGGAAAAGTTTAATGCATTACACATGACGTCCATGATTTGCCGTAGCTTCCCAATTTGATGTGGCACACTGCTCCTCGAGCTCCCTTACTACCGTCGCCACCCTAACTGTCACGCCCCGAGCTAATTTTTGAAGCGGAAAAACGTGCCAAATTTTTTTTTTTGAAAGCCTAGCCCGCGCCACGTACAGACCCGCCACAAATACAGGGCCCACTATCCACGCGGACAGAGTCTCCCCTGTATTTGCACGGCGTACACAACAAACAACAGGATCACAACCACCATTCATTCATCACACAAACCACAACAACACAATAAGGTTCATACAGCTACCAGTCCTTAAACCTGTATGAATCTAAGTAAGTCCTTAGGCGAAGGATGATGTGATGCACAAACAACAGATCATTCTCTAAAACTGCTCCTTACCCAGAAGCTTTATTTTGAAACCCTAATCTCAATCATTTAAAGATCCTTTGAAAATCGTTCTCTACACGAGAACTCTCTTTTGAAATCCAAAAGCCGATCAATCGAAAACGGTTTGAAAACTGTTTCCCACACGGAAATCTTTATTTGAAAACCGCTACCACGAGGGGTAGAAATCCAAGATACACAATATAAAGCCATAAATAATCCAGAATAGAGATCTAGTAAGCAAAGTCATCCATAATGTCAAAGCATGCAGTCAACACAACCAAAATGTAACTGAACCACATCCACAACTAGCTGGTAAAAGGATAAGGGTGATAACCAAATCTGGAGGGAGGAGCCTCACAAGTCAGGACCTCTCGTACCACTAACTAGGCGTGCCTCGCTGCGTCCCGACTCCCACCACCCTGCTCAACCTGAAAACAACAACGATGGCGGGGGGTGAGAACATGTAAACATGTCTCCCCTCCCAGTGGGTACCGCAAGCCGACGAAGGCGAGGTGTACACACCGGCACGAGGGTCAACAAAGAGATAGATAGGGTAAACAGTAGCACAAATAAGTATAAGGCTGACATACAACTGAACAACTATGCTACTACAAGTAAGGTAATCATATGCATCAAAAGTGATAACCACAAATGTATACCCAATCCATAGCCACCGGGACGTATCCCTGATACTGTCACAACCTGCTCAACTCTCGGCATGAAACCTGCAAAACACACAGCGTCGAGGCTCACGGGTCGACTACACGCGCGACCCTTTTTCAGAAAAGAACACCCCCAGGCGGTGGATCAGACTGCTGCCGTACGTCAAGTGCTAGAAGAGCTGTGACGATCGATGCAATATGCTCAAACCACAGAACGGCAACGAGCCGTGAAGCAACTGATAAACCAAAATACGAGGATCGCTCGGAACAACAGGCGATCACCACCGACCAACGAGGTCGTCTCAATAATCATGCAACCAACAACTACTCTACTAAGGCAAGCACACATAAGTAGAGTCAACAGGAGTCAAGTGAACTAATAACGAAATGCAAGAGAAGGAATAGAAAGGTATCACCGTAGTCCACTGAACTGACTGCAGATCGAAGTACCCACCTGTAGAAACGAAGAGCCTAACACCGACGGCTCTCGAGAACCGCGACAGGACCTACGAAAGACTCACAGGGTCAAGGTCCACCAAGTCGACACTAAACACATAGCGCTCACATCCCGAAACCGACGGATCGTCCGGAAAACTCACCGGGACGATCCCGAAACCACACTAAGCCCCAAAGGGGTACCAACAGCCAAACCAAGTCCTCCGCTGTCCCCAAACACACAAAACAAGGTGACGGGACAGCGAGCACAAGCTCGGGGTGCCACGAACCCGAAACGGCTTTTCGGGTTCCCAAAAAATGCCGATTTGGCACCGGAACCCTTCGTCACTCATCCACTGTCCTCAAGATTTCGGGACAGCGATGAGGAACAGCCAACGAGGCTATACGACGAAGCCAAGTCACTCACGAAACCAGCAAGTGAGTCGCACGACTAAAACACGCGTTTCGCCGACTATTTCATCGAAAAACGTATCGAAAATAAATCCGGGTCTCCATGAAGGTCGAAGAGGTTGGACAACCAGTCCACAGGGCCTCAAGGATCATGCCCTTGCTGCCCGCAACATCGCGACGCTGCCACAATCACGAAACAAGCAATATTCACACGTAATTTAGCATAAAGAAGGTCGTTCGAGCACTCCGATTGTCCGCACGACCTTCTGCAAGCACCAGTGGATAGGTAACGACGTAACGGAGGCCGTGCTCACAGCCCCACTACGACAGGGACAGTCGCAGGCACAGAAAACCCATAAAAATAGCGTCTACATGCAATAACAATGCCCGACAGAGGCCGAACAGCGAAACGGCTTGCCAAAACAGCAAAGCAAGGTGAGCAAGGTGATCAGCGCGTCGCCGCGATCATCGTGCTCACCTTCCCGAGCTTCGGGAGGCAACAGAGAGCTAGATAGCAAGCATGCGGCCCGAACAAGCCAAAACAACACCCTGGCCGGAGCAACTTGCTCCGGCCGGCTGCCGGCCGACATGCACGGCGCGCGGCGGCCAGGGTTGGATTCGGGGGAGGTGAGGAAGGGGATGCTCACCTCAACCGGCGGCAGGAAGCGGCAGCGGCGGCGTGGGGAGAGGGAGAGCTCTCGAGTTGCTAGGGCACGGCAGCGCCGGCAACGAACGGCGGCGCCGACGGTTGGGACAGCGAGCACCGGCAAGAGGGGCCCGCCGGACCTCGGATGGCCTGTGACCGCGATAAGAAAAACCGGCGGCGGCGGCGGCGGCGGCGCAGGGCGCTCGGCCGCGGCTGCCCTAGCAGCCCAGGCTGAGCCCGCGGCGGCTGCGGCGGCGCTCCGGCGGCACGGGGCTGGTCATCGGCAGTGGTGCCACCTCAGGGGAACCTCGGGTGTGGGTTCACCCTGGGTGCACACTGCAGGGAAGAAGAAGAAGGAAGAAGGAGAAGAAAAATGAGAGAAAAGAGAGAGAGAAGAGGTTGCCGGAGTCCCCGCCGGCCAGGGGAGGTCGGCGGCGGTCTGCGGCGCTCGGGGAGAGGGCAGGGGAGATGATGAGGTGGGTGGCACCCACTGGGAGCTGAGGAAGAAGAAGAGGAAATGGATCTCTCTCTCTCTCTCCACTCACACACACACACACATAAACACACTTGCACAAATTACAAAAAAGCCCCCTCAAACAAAGCAAATAACCCCCGAGTCCCTCACAGCATGTACAAAATGCCCAGACACCCCTCCACATTCGAACTCACGCAAAACGGTGCGTGAAACAGGGTCCAGATCGCGAAACAATAAAATGTACATTACGACCTCTCGGTGAAGAACACGCGATATCTCTCGATCCGTCCGTCGCATGTGCGAACGGATTGCACCATCGCGTTCAGCACTGCCGAGACATCGAATCTACCATTTTGGATTGTCTGAAAAAGACTCCGAATTGCGTCATAAACCATCCTCTCTCCGCAAACATAACATAAAACAATATAAAATACATAAAATACTATACATATACACATATATATACACCTATACATATATATATACGTATACAGATACAAAAACACAGTAAAGGGAGAGAAACACAGAATTCAAATTTTAAATTAAAATTTTTAAAAATTCAAATTCTCACACTAACCCACCGCCTCATGCTTCGCATCTGGTGCCGCACCACCATTGCCATCACCGCGCATGCCACCACTGTGCATACCATCGCCACTCCCATTGCCACCTTCCCCATCTCTCTCCCTCCCTCCCTCCACCAAACCCAAATTCACCTCCCTCTGTTATGATGATGCCTACTTTCGGGGAAGAATATGTTAGATCATCTAAATGTTTTATTGATTACATATCATCATCTAAACTTTTTTAAAAAATTAATAGAACCGGCAAGCCCTGAATTCTGTTGTATTTTGTTAACAATCTTCGAGCAACTCTAATATGGGACCAATCAACCTGATCAATCAAAACAATTGGTTTGGTTCGATAGGTTATACAAATCGACTTCGGATCCAAATCGAATTAATATTTCTTACCTTATTTAAAATATTTTATTACCATATAAGAATATCTCTATATTTAGATAATTGTATTTTAATTTTCTTTTTATTAAGGTTCGGGATTCTGTTAGGATTTGATTTGAATTTGATATGTAGTAGGATTATTGATTTTTTTTCTATATTTGTTTTTCTACTAGTATTAGATTAGATTAAATCCTCTATAAATTAGCCTAAATCTTGTCTTGTATAATGATGATGGATAGTTTATTATTATTAAATTAACAAAATATTATTCGGAGCCTTCGTGCACGAGCGATATTTATTTTCCTTCGCAAATGTGTCGCCTCGGAGAGAGTCCTATACCGGAGTGAGTCCGTTTTTGGGAGTGAGCCCTGATTATCTTCCTTATCTTCTTTCTTTTTTCTTAATTTTCTTCTTTTTTAAAAAAAAATTCGTACTTTACATAATTATTAATTTTTAATCCCAAATAATTCTCAAAAAAATTTAAAAAAATTATTCAAAAAAGATTTCAAAAATTTTTAGAATTTCAAAAAACTTTTGAAAAATTATAACTTTTATTTTGAAGCCTTTTGAAGCGTAGGACTCTATATCTCGTCCTATATCAAATTGGAATCAAAGCCTAGGTTTTCCTCATTACTACCCGATCAAGATTAAAAATTTAGGAACACATTACCCGAAAACAGAAATGATGCCTTTAACAGATTTTAGAAAAAACTGAATGGCATGTTCATCAATTTGCAAGACATCAAAAGGTAGGGTTACCGAAAGACAACTCACGAGCTAGTGGATCGGACTCAAAATAACATTGTTTAGAGAGTGCCACAAACTGGTGAAGGATCTGTAGTTCGTATACCGCCATATAGACATCCTATACTGAGGGAACAGGGTGCACGCCGAATTGGCCTGAATGATTTTGATGACACAATTAGAAAAATTAGATTAGATGTTCCCGACTTTGATATAAAATTTGACCCTAAAGCTTTTTCTGATTGGCTAATTGATATGGACTAGTTTTTAGACTGATATGATATGTCGAACGGATAAGATTTTTGAAAAAGAAACTAACCGAAGTTTCAGAAGTCCGACCCAAGATTCCATTATAGAATCATCTCCACAGCCCGAGTTTCAGAAGTCCAGATTTAAGCTTCTTTATTGTACCGAATGATATGAAGTTACAAAAATTCATCAATCCTTATCGCACTGAGGTGTTCACCAAGACTTATGCGGTCAAGTGTTTGAACATCAATCATTTTTTCTATCACAAGTTCATGTCGGTTATTTTGTTGATGTTGATTGGCTGTATTCAAGGTGTTGGACTTCACAACTAGGTTATCATGGAAATTTGGTACTTTTCATTCGTTTTCTCAATCTTGTTGATCTCGAGGATGAGACCCCACGCAACAGAAGCGAATGATACAGGACCAAGCGACCCGATCAATCGAGCCCATTGGTTTGGTTCGATTTGTTTTAAAAATTGATGTCAGATCTAAATCGAATTAATATTTTTTACCTTATTTGAAATAGGCTAAATTACATAAAACCCTCCTGTCGAAACCCGATTTTTCACTTCCCCCCTGTCATTTAAAAACCTAAACTTTGCCCCTTTGAAAAATAAAAAATGTTCACTTCGGTCCCCGCAGTCAGTGTTCCGTTAGGGTTCCGTTTATATCTTATTATTATATACCTTTTATACCCAAAATACCTTCAGACACCTGCCGCCTCCTTTCTCGCCGCCCACGCTGCCTCGCCCTCCTCCGCCGCCTCGCCCTCGCCTACCCCCCCCCCCCTGTCCGCGCCCACACACACGCCCTCGTCGTCCTCCGCCGCCTCGCCCTCGCCCTTGCCCACCTCTCGCCCACCTCTCAGTCTACGCCTACCTCGATCTCTTCCCTACCGTCGCCGGAATGGAGGGGCGACGAGGATGCAGAAGGAGCGGGGGAGTAGGTGGAGGAAATGGAGTCGGAGCTGCGGTCGAGCGAGGCCGAAGAACGGAAGAAGAGAGGCGGCGGATGAGCAAGATTGGGGAAGAGACGAAGAGGGTGAGGGCAATTTGGTAAATTTGTCATCAAAGTTGACACCGTACCCCCCTGTGAACATTTTCCATTTTTCAATGGGGGAAGTGTAGGTTTTTAAATGACAGGGGGAAAAGTGAAAAATCAGATTTTGACAGGGGTGTTTTCTGTAATTTTGCCTTTGAAATATTTTATTATCGTATAGGAATATTTATATCTTTGGATAATTGTATTTTAATTTTTTTTGGTTAGGAATCGAGATTTAGTTAGGATTTGATTAAAATTTGATATGTAGTAGGATTACTGATTTCTTTCCGTATTTGCTTTTCTAGTAATTAAACTCTATACTAAAGGAGAAACCAAACGTGTTTCGTCGTTAAGCCACGTCGCCTTTTTTTTTAGTATGGAGTTTTAGTTCTGTGGGTATATTATTTTCTCTCTCTCTCTCTCTCTCTTTCACATGGGCTCTCTCTCTCTTTCACATGGGGTATATGTACTTTGCATCTCTTTCTCACAGAGGGGGATGTACTTAGCTACTTTACATCTCTCTCTCTCTCTCTCCATTAAAACTTTCACCTCTCCCTCTCTTTCCTCTTTCTCTCTCTCTATAATATTTTCTAAACTCATCTCCGGAGGTTGGTGGTAGTGGTTGCGACCCAACACACACACACACACAAAGGAGTTCCAAAAAAATAAAAAAATCACAAAGAGAGAGAAACAGTAAAAGAGTGGTAAAAAAAAAGAGAAAGGGAATTTGTTTGCTCTCTGTCTTTTTTTTTTCTTTTTTTAATTATTTTAAGCTATTTTAGCATTTAGGCGTGCTTAAATTTTATATTCTTTGGATAAAAGTTTTCTCTAAAATTGTTTTGATTTGATAAAAAAAAGAGTCTATCCAAATCCTGAGCGATGATGAACCCATCTTCGGCGTGGGTAGCGATAGCGGAGTGTGACGCCCGGACTTCCCAGGGGGTCACCCATCCTAGGACTACTCCCGTCCTAGCACGCTCAACTCTCTCAACCTCTTGGACCTAGCCACCACCCAAAATGCTTAAGCCAGGTTGAGAGGTTAGCCCTATTATATCTTTTATATAGGACTACCTAGGGTGTCACAATCTCCCCCCTTTTAAACCCTGACATCCACGTCAGGCTTCGACTCACAAGTACCAGGCGGTGTGAGACTCATCTCGCTAGCCTAAACCGGGGGAGCCGCGCTCTACCCATAAACCCTGGGGAGCCATGCTCTACCCATAACTACACCTGGCTCAGCCGAGACTCATCTTACACTTTCGGCTGGTAATTGGCTCTGATACCAACTGTGACGCCCGGACTTCCCAGGGGGTCACCCATCCTAGGACTACTCCCGTCCTAGCACGCTCAACTCTCTCAACCTCTTGGGCCTAGCCACCACCCAAAATGCTTAAGCCGGGTTGAGAGGTTAGCCCTATTATATCTTTTATATAGGACTACCTAGGGTGTCACACGGAGGGTACAAAAGGAACGACTTGGCAGTGGCGCGCGGCGAATGGTTTTTTTTCTTTTCTTTTCTTCGGGTTATAGTGCTAGCTTTAAAAACTGATATGTTAAAAGAAAGTGATAACTTGCATCATCTTCTTTCCAATTCAAACTATTAATTCGTAAAAAAATATTAAGAAGCAAAAACTACAAAACATAGTGTTCTAAGCTTTATGAGCCCTCAATTTTTTATTAGTGAGAGGAAAAAAGAGCCATTTCTTTACTTTGTTTTGTCATATTTTTATTTTTAAAGAAGTTTTATCATCTGAGTTGTGCTTAGATTTGATAATTTTCTGAGAAACTTTTTTTTACCCAAATTTATTTTATTTCGGCGAAAAAAGAGTATGTGCGAATCTTTCTCTTCTGTTTTTTGACCTTTTTTTTTAAATTTGAGCATCTGAATGTGCTACTTTATTATTTTTAATAAAAATATGTAGTTAATTTTAGAGTTAGAATCCACTTTTCTTTTTCTTTTTCTTTTTCTTTTTTCTACTTTTTGTTTTCTCCTCTCTCCACTTCGTAGAGTGAAAATGTGTGGAGATCCCTCAACTATAGGTTATTTCAAAATAAACCCTCTGTGTTTTGTTTTATCATCTTATTGTTTGTTTTATTTTCTCTTCTTTCATCAACGGTTTATCGCGATGCACAGTAACATTTATTTGTCATATCTATCTTTATTGAGTTCTGACATATAACTGTTTTTCGAGGAAAAAAAAAGGTTGTTACATTCTGAATGCTCAAAAGTAACTTGTGGTGGCGGCGGCAACAGCGGCAGTGGCAGAAACAATGTGTTGATATTGTAAACAAAAATTGCGTTTAAATCTTTCCTTCTGATTTTTTCCTTCATCCTTTTTAATTACAGTATTTTAAAAGTTCCATATTTATTTTGTTCTTCAGTGGATATCTTCCCTTTACTTTTTCTAATCTTTTTTTCTCCTTATCTCTCTATATTTTTTTTTGGATAAAATATATTGATAAGTTATGCTATTAATGGGCATTAAGGAAAGTACCAAAAAAAAGTTTTATCATTTATATTTGGATTATAAATGACATTATTTCATATTAGATAATATATATTATGTATTTAGTTACCTTACATAATTTGAATGCTATATGAATCTCAATATTTTCTGATTAATAAATATAACGAAATAACCATGTTATTAGCTTCTGACGTTATTAGCTCCCGCCGCGGAGCGCGGGACATTACACTAGTATTAGATTAAAAACTCTATATATTAGGCCTCAAGCCTGTCTTGTATAATGATGATGATATATAATTTAATGATGATGATAGATAATTTATTATTATTTTATTTAATTAAAGATGATTCGAAGCCTTCGTGGACGAGCAATTTTTTATTTTTCTTCACAAAATCGTCACCCTAGAGAGTGTCCAATATCGAAGTGAGTCTATTTTCGAAGTGAGTTCTTATTATCTTCCTTATCTTCTTCTTTTTTTTCTTTTTTAATTTTTCTTATTTTTCTTATATTTTTCTTTAAATTTCATAATTTCATGGTTATAATTTTTAATTCTAACAATTCTCAAAAATTTAAAAAATATTAAAAAAAGATTTAAAAAATTTCTAGAAATTCAAAAAACTTTTTAAAAATTATAACTCTTATTTTGGAGAATTTCAAAAGATAGGACTCTATATCCCGTCCTGCATCAAACTTGAATAGCCTTCTTTGTTTGAATGTTCAGAAAATTTTAGAAGCATTCGAGTCGCTTAGCTTTCCTTTCATCTAACTGAAGATTGTTCGAACACAAGAAAAAAATATAGAGAATTTAGGATTAAGTAGTCGATCGAAACAAATTAATGTTTCATTGGATTCTCTCAATCCTATTGTCACGCCCCGGGTTGCAACGAGACCCGGCCTCGCCAATAGATTTGCCGCATACATGAAAAGTCCCGTACACACGAAGCGTTAGACGTACCTGTAAACATTCCTAGAGGCTACAACTAGCCAATATCAGAGCTGAAATAAAAGCTACTAACAAGCTAAAGTATATAGTCATACTATACATTCATGATCCAAAAGTACAACTACAACTCCCACAGCTAAAAATAAAAATTTACAATAACCTAGCCAAGCCAGTCTCAGTATGTACAATACACTATCCCTAAAAAATTAGCCTCTATCTGGTGCTCTGCTAACTCGTACAGCTCAGATAGGTAAGCTAACTAGCCGACAATTCCCTTACCTCGGTCAGATGCGGCAACAGAAATGGAGGGCTCTGAAACAGAAAGAGCGACAATAAAGGGAGTGAAAACTACTGTAAAAGTAGTTTCCAACGGGTACCGTTACCGACGACAACGACCTACCCACTAAGTCTACTAGAGGCATAAAGTAAAGATTAATAGTATAACAGAAAGGAAGTAAAAGCTGGAATGAAACTCTACAGCTACTATGCCTTTAAACTATATATGCTCTAAACAGAACTGCAATATAGGTATGTATGCATCAACTAACTATCGGATGCTCACAACCATTAGCCAATCCCCCTGACCGACTCGAGGGTCCGGTAAAGCCTGCGCCTATCTACTGCCATGGCACCACTCTCGAGGGTGTCCTGTTAAAATGTAGGTCGTCCACCAGGACTGCTGCAACATCAACACTGTAGCCAGACTCCAGAGCAGCACTCGAGGGGCACGACCCCACTGAGTAAACGGCGTATCTCTGTCGAGCTCAAATACAACTCATGCAGGCTGTATTCAATACAAATGATCAACCAGATCATAAATAATATTATCCACGTGCCCCTAACATAATTCAGAGTGTAACTCAATGATCCAGAACTATTGTATCATCATACGACACAATAAAATACTAACCAGTCTACCAATTGCTGTACTAACTATCTCAGCCCCTCAGCACGGGCGTAAAATTATCCTATACTATTCTGAATCATCCCTACCTACTAACCTGGGTAAAAAAAGCATGTAAAAATAGATGCTAAAGTACAAGATGAAATGACGAAAAAAATGGGGACTGCACAGTGTGGAGTTATGTACACATAATCTAGTTTTAGGTGTCAAAGCTCATCTTCTACATGCAGGTTATACACAACAAATTCCAAAGTTCAGTATTCACGTGAATATCCAAAATTTCATGTTGGCAATAAATAGATTTAGAAATCAGCTGCAATGCATGTAGGAATTATACTAGACATAATAGGCAAACCGACCTCAACTAGCAAATCCAACTATAGCAAAGCACCACCAAATCATGATCTCTCTCCTCTCTGCACTGGAACCAGCATGACTCAAAAATAAACCCAGGAACTTAGCACGAACTCTGCTAGGATACCTAAATTCCAAAATTCATCAAATTTCCAATTCAGCTAATGAAATTCAGATTTTCATCGAAATTAAGTCAACCTACTTCATAATCCAGCTGGGGTAGCTCCAAATTAGCAAGAAGTGAAAGGAAATTCAGCAAAAAAACCACTAATAGCTCTATTAGAAGAATCAGACGAAGAAATTTAACGAAAATCCAACGAAATTTTGATTTCACCTCACTAATCCAATATACTTCAATTTCACTCAAAGTAACCTTAATTCTAGCGGGAAGAAATGATCCACAGGCTCTCATCCTTTAGCTAAACCACGGATAAGACCCAATTCAGCAACTGAAAGTGCTAATTCAACACAATTGGATGAAATTCCACTGCTATAGTTGTTGCTGCTGGGGACACTGCTCCCAGCCCCCAGGGAAGAAGAGAAGGAGAAGGAAGAGAAGATGATAGAAAATAAAGTCTCTAGGATGAAGGAGAGTGAAAAGGATAAGTGTAGAAACCTAGGGTGCTATTTATAGGTAAAAGAATTTGATAAAATGAGCCCTCGAATCAAAAGAAATAAACATGTTCCCAGCAAAAAATCTGATTCTAGGCGCCCGGAACCACATTCGGGCGTTTGAATTACCAAGTGGGTGTCCGCAGAGAGAGCGTGAATCCAAAACCTGCGTCGAAATCCAATCCAAGTCAAAGTACATGTGTCAACAGGCCGCGATACACTCGAGGAGTTCATCAACTCACGCTGCTACAGTAATTTTTGGGCGTTCGGAACTAGGATCTGAAATCAAGTCCAAGGCTACACAGTATATTTGGGCGCTGGAAACATGATCTGGGTACCCGAAACCTGTAAAAACTTTAGTTTCAACAGATTTCACGATCTCGAGTCTGTTTTTGCGTCCATTTCACGCTAAAACGGCTCCCGCTCGGTCCAACTCTCTACAGATGTGTCGATCAGCTACCTCCACAGTACTCGGACCTAGCTACTAAGAACTGGAACACTACATCCTCCCTCCCTATAAAAAGTTCGTTCTCAAAATTTAAATGCATACCTCGGGTAGAATCCTCGAACAAGTAAGGGTAGGACTCCAACATCACTGCCTCCGCCTCCCAATTCGCCTCGCGCTTCTTATGATTACTTCACAACACTTTTACATAGGGAAAGACCAAGTTACACAATTTTTTTACCTCTCGAGCAAGAATATGCACTGGTCTCTCCTCGTATCTCAAGTCCTCACCCAACTAGAGTGGAGTGAAGTCAATCACATGCAAAGGATTAAACACATATCTCCTTAAAAACGAGACATGGAATATATTATGGATACCCGCTAACCGCGATGGAAGTGCAACACTGTAAGCCATGGGTCCAACTCGCTCCAAAACCTCAAATGGACCAATGTACCATGGATTGAGCTTTCCACGAACTCTAAACCCCCGAATCTCTTGGGACGGCGAGACTTTCAAAAACACATAGTCTCCAACCTGAAACTCCAAGTATCGTCGTCGCGTATCAACATAACTCCTCTGTCAATTCTAGGCGGTCACTAGGTGTCATCGAGCAACCCTGACTTTTTCCTCTGTCTCCAACAGAATGTCTAGTTCTAAAGTCTTGCTTTTACCCACTTCACTCCAATATAGGGGTGACCGACATTTGCGTCTATACAATGTTTCGAAAGGAGCCATCTGCATACTCGCTTAATAGTTATTGTTGTACGCAAACTCTGCCAATATCAAGTGTCGATGCCACCCTCCTCCAAAATTCAGGACACAAGCTCCCAACATATTCTCTAATACCTAAATAGTCCTCTCTGACTGTCCATCGGTCTGTGGATGAAACTATACTGAAATGCATCTGACTATCCAAAGTTGTCTATAGGCTCCTCCAAGAATGCGAGACGAACCATTGGGTCTCGATATGATACTATCGAGGTAAGTACTTCATGTAACCTACCTACCCCGTCTATGTATAACTGTGCGAGTCGCTCCCGGGTAGGGGATGGAAACGAGCCGAGCTTGAGCTAGCTTACTTCAGCTCAAGCTTGGCTTGAAATTAATTTCGAGCCTAAATTTAGGCTCAAGCTCGGCTTGAAATTAATTCGAGCCGAGCTCGAGCGAGCCTAACTTCGAGTCGAGCGAGCTCGAGCCCTAAACGAGCCACTTGAAATTCTTAACATCATGCAATCTATAGTTTAATTTTTATAAAATATTATCTAAAATTTGATACAAAAAATGTCTAATAGTTCAACATACAGAATGAATGCATGAAATACGATATTATAATATTAAAAAATTAGGGGAAGTGACTCTACGAGCAAGTGAAAGAGAGAGAGAGCAATTAGAGTAGGGTTTTGCTGGTTTGGTTTTTTTTGGGCCCAATAACCTAAACTCTATAAACATATAATTAAAATACATAATATATATTATTATATATAATTAATATATATTATATATAATTATATATATATATATAGAGTCCGGCTACTATACTCTTATGAATATAGACCCCTTTGTACTCATAAATTTTCGACCGTTAGATCTACCCCTTTGACCATTTCCACCCGTTAAATCATACTATTCAATTAACCACTCACTCAACCCTAAGGGACCACTATCATCCTAACCGGAGACCACTATCATCCTAACCGCACATCTCTTTATCCAAAGGCCGAAACTTTATAAGTACAATGAGTCTATACTCATAAGAGTATAGTAGCCCTAGCCTATATATGAGTACGGCTACTATACTCTTATGAGTATAGTCCCCTTTGTACTCATAAGTTTTCGACCGTTAGATCTACCCCTTTGACCATTTTCACCCGTTAATCATACTATTAAATATATATATATAGAATTAGGCTACTATACTATTAATAGTACCAAGCGCTTGGTGCTATTAGGTTTTCGGCCCCTGGATGAAGGGATGTGCGGATAGGATGATAATGGTTCCCTATGGTTGAGTGGGTGATTAGTTGAATAGTATGATCTAAAGGGTGGAAATGGTCAAAGGGGTAGATCTAACGGCGGAAAACTCGATAGCACCAAACGCTTGATATTATCGATTATAGTAGCCGAACTCTCTCTCTCTCTCTCTCTCTCTCTCTCTCTCTCTCTATATATATATATATATATATATATATATATATATATTCGAGCTTTTCGAGCCTAATTCGAGCGAGCCCAGTAATACTCAATCTCGGCTTGAAATAAATTTCAAGTTTTTTTTTCTGCTCAAGCTCGGCTCATTTAATTTCGAGTCGAGCTCGAGCGAGCCGAATATCGAGCCGAACATGAGTCGAACACGAGTCGGCTCGCTCATTTGCCAGCCCTACTCCCGGGACCATGTAGTCTGCATTAGAATGAAGTGAACAGACTTGGTCAGGCTGTCCACTATCACCCACACTGCATTGAATCCACCCTGTGCGCGCGATAGTCCAATGATGAAGTCTATCGTGATCTGATCCCACTTCCACTCCAGAATTGGGAGGCTCTAAAGCTTGCCAGCAGATAGACGATGTTCAGCCTTCACTTGCTAACAAGTCAAGCACTGAAATATATATCTCCCAATATTTTTCTTCATTCCAACAATCATTAGTGTGCCTCCAAGTTCTTGTATATCTTGATTCCGCCGGAATGTATAGTATAAGGAAAACAATGAGCCCTTCTCAAAATCTCTTCGCGGAGCTCTGAATTCACTTGCACACATAGTCGGTCTCTGAACCGTAGTACTCTTGAGACATCAATGCTAAACTCCCATGTTTGTCCGCTCTCTATATTAACTCAAATCCTCGTCAGATGTAGGTCCATATTCTACTTTTCTCTGATCCTGTCTAATAGAGTAGGCTGCAAGACTATAGACATCAGTCATGCCGAAACCCTAGGGGACACAACCTCTAGTGCAAACCGCCTTATTTTCTCAAGCAATGGCGTCTGTCGAGTGATCATCATACTCAAACTCTGTATCGACTTCCTGTTCAACGCGTTTGCCACCAGTTAGCTTTGCCGAGGTGATATAGGATACTCACGTCATAGTCCTTCAACGGCTCCAACCATCAATGCTATCTCAAGGTCAACTCCTTCTGGGTGAACAGATACTTGAGATTGTTGGTTTAAATGGGCCAGCATCCTGCCCTGTGGCGGGGGGCTATGTTGGGCCTAGTCATGTTCGAAATGGTGTGAGGCTGGGTGGGTCGAGTCATGTTCGAAGTGGCGTGAGGCTGGTGGGGCCGAGTTGCAATCGAGACCCATGGGCACTATATCTGTACGCTTTAAGTGAATTAGTTGCATATTTCTAATAGCTCGAGCTTTTGAGATTAATGGTTAGCCCCAACGATTCGATAGAGACTCTTATGATCGGTGTAGATTTCACAATGCTCCCTATATAGATAGTGATGCCAAAACTGCAGTGCAAACACCACAACTGCTAACTTCAAGTCATGAATAGGGTAAATCTTTTCGTAATCTTTCAATTTTCGTGAAGCGTAAGCAAATACCCTACCATGCTGCATCAGCACACATCCCAGGCCACTATGTGATGCATCACTTTAGATCACAATTCTTTCCTTATAACTGGAAGGAAAGGATATGAGCTGACATCAGTCTCTACTTCAGTTCCTAAAAAATTCTCTGACAATCCTCACTCTAAACATACTTAATTTCCTTTCGTGTCAGTTAAATGAGGGGTGTGGAAAGCTCTATGAAGATTTCCACAAATCGACAGTAGTAACGAGCCAAACTCAGAAAATTTCTCACCTCAGTGATCGTCGTCGGTCTGGGCTAATCCCGAATTGCTTCAACTTTCTTTTGGTCTACTGCCACATCTGCGGCTGAGAGCACGTGGCTTAAGAAAGCAACCTTCCAGAGCCAAAACTCGCACTTTTTCATCTTGGCATATAATTTTTTCTCTCTCAGAGCTATAATACTATCCTCAAGTACTCCTCGTGCTCCGCATCACACCGGGAGTAAATCAGAATATCATTGATGAACACCACCACGAATCTATCCAAGTACGGCTTAAACATCCTATTCATCGGATCCATAAATACATCAGGGCATCCGTCAATCCAAATTGTAAACTCATAATATCCATACCGAGTCCTGAACGCCGTCTTGGGTATGTTCTCGGCCTTCACCTTCAATTGGTGGTAACCAAATTAAAGATTAATTTTCGAGAAAATACAAGATTCTTGCTGCTGATCGAGCATATCGTAAATACGCAGCATAGGATACTTGTTATTAATGGTCACTTTGTTCAATTCCCTATAATCAACACAAAGCCTCAGTAAACCATCATTCTTCTTTACGAACAACACCGGCACTACCCAAGGCGATACACTGGGTCTCACGAACCCTTTCACTATTAGATTATGAAGCTGCGCCTTTAACTCTCTCAGTTCAATCGGTGCCATCCTATAGGGTGCCTTTGAGATTGACGCAGTTTCAGGGACCACGTCAATCACAAACTCTACATCCCTGTCTGGCGGCATCATCGTCAACTTCGGAAAAAACACATCTGGTGCCATCCTATAGGGTGCCTTCGAGATTGACGTGGTTTCAGAGACCACGTTAATCACAAACTCAACATCCTGTCCGGCGGCATTATCGTCAACTTCGGGGAAAACACATCCGGGAACTCTCGGATAGGGCGGGCATCATATACAAAATATACAACTCCTCACACAACAGGCGCTATGTCTTTTGCTCGAAAAAGACAAGAATTTGTATGCTACTTTTATTATTACTTTAGTTCTTATTGAAGTGAAGCTTTTTAATTGTTTATCCCGATATTTGGCTTGGGAGTAATATAGCTCTATTTGATTATACTTTCTGTTCTTTCCTAAGTTGTTAATTAGTTTCGACTTGTATATTTGGGGCTAATTTATTCACTACAATTAGTTATAGGAAGAGAAAAACAATGAGAACCTAGGCGTGTTGAATTTTTTGCAATTACTCACAAATCAAAAGATGGGAGTTATATTAATGCTGCAACAAGTAACTTTGTAGTGCATAGTAAACACACGTTATTATAAATACATACACACAAATACTATAGTAGCCACAAATACAATTTTTTATAGTTGAATTTACTTTTCTTTTATTTTCTTTATGCAGGGTGACGCCATGGCGAAAGTGAATACTAGTATCACTTCAGGATCTTCAGCTTCAACTGCTGAGTCGGGGAATGATGCTTTCATTGGCATAAAAGAAAAAGATCGATATAGTCGAGTAAGAGGGTATGGGATTGGCGTAGTGCCAACACAAGTATTTGGGCCACAAGCATATATTGAAAGTGTGCAATATGATGATAATATGGAACGGGTATAAAGATTGAAATAAAAAATACAAATGCTACAAGATATGCACGAGTCAAGGTTGGTTGGAATGCAAGAAGAATATGAATCAAAATTAGTCAATATACATCAAAATTATGAATCACGAATGAGTGGGATCTGTAGCCATGTGATGTGTTGTGAGAATTCGAATTTTTGAAATTTGAATTCTGTGTTTTCTCTCCCTCTACCTTGCATTTGTATTTGTATATGTATATATGTATGTATTGGTGTATATATATATGTATATATATGTATTTATGTGTATTTGTGGTTTTTGAGTTAGTGTTGGAGGAGAGAGGATGGATTGTGTCGCTGTTCGGAGTCCGTTTCTGACAATCCAAAATGGTAGATTCGATATCTCGGCAGTGCTGAACGCGATGGCGCAATCTGTTCTTACATGCGACAGTCGAATCGTGAGATATCGCGAGATCTTCGCTGAGAGGTTGTTTTGCATTTTTGATCATTTCGCGAATTGGACCCTGTTTCACGCATCGTTTTGCGTGAGATCGAGTGTGGAGGGGTGTCTGTGCATTTTATGCATGCTGTGAGGGACTCGGGGCTAATTTCCCTGGTTTCGAGGGGCTTTTTGCAATTGTGCAAAGTGTTTTAGTGTGTGTGAGTTGAGAGAAGTGGGTTTTTGGTGCATTTCTCTCCCTTAGCTCTCCCCAGCAGGGTGTCACCCTCTCCTCAGCTCCCCTGCCCACCTCCCTGTGCGCCGCCGACCGCCGCCGACCTCCCCTGGCCGGCGGGGAGCTCCGGCAACCCCCTCTCCCTTGCCTTTTCTTCTTTTTCTTCTTCTTCTCCCTGCAGTGTGCACCCAGGGTGGACCCATGCCCTAGGTCCCCCTGAGATGGCACAGCTGCCGGCGACCAGCCCCGCCGTCGGGAGCCGCCGCCGAGCGCCGCCGCGCCGCAGCTAGCTGCTGCTGGGGCTGCTGCGGGCAGTGGGATTTGGTCCCGAGCCGGCGTCGCATCCCGCCGGCGCAGCGACCTCCGGCCAGCTCCGTGAGGACCTCCGCCGCCGTCGCCTTCCTCCCCGGCCGCCCCCGTGCCGCCGGTGCGCCGCCGCAACCGCCGCTGTTGCAGCTAGGGCAGCCGCGGCCGAGCGCCTTGCGCCGCCGCCGCCGGCGGCCTTTTCTGTCGTGGTCACCTACCTTCCGACGTCCGGCGAGCCCCTCTTGCCGGTGCTCGCCGTCTCGACCGCCGCCGTCGCCGTTTGTTGCCGGCGCCGCCGTGCCCTAGCCACCCGAGAGCAGGTGTTCTCCCCGCGCCGTCGCCGCCGCTTCCTGCCGCCGATTGAGGTGAGCTTCCCCTTCCTTACCTCCCCCGCGTCCGACCCTAGCCACCGCGCGCGCTGCATGTCGACCGGCAGCCGGCCGGAGCAAGCTTGCTCCGGCCAGGGCTGTTTTGGCTTGGTTTGGGCCGCATGCTTGGTTTTATGCTTTCTGTTGCCTCCCGAAGCTCGGTAAGGTGAGCACGATGATCGCGGCGACTCGCTGATCACCATGCTCACCTTAGTTTTCTGTTTTGGAGCGCCGTTTCGCTGTTTGGCCTTTGTCGGGCATTGTTATCGCATGTGGGCGCTATTTTTTTGGGTTGTTTGAGCCTGCGACTATTCCTGTCGTAGTGGGGCTGTGAACACGGCCTCCGTTGCGTCGTTCCCTATTCGCTGGTGCTTTCGGAAGGTTTTGCGGACGAACGGAGTGCTCAAACGGCCTTCATTATGCTTAATATTGTGTGATTGTTGCTTGTTTTAGGGCTTTAGTGATTGTGGCAGCGTTGCGATGCTGCGGGCAGCAAGGGCATGACCCTTGAGGCCCTGTGGACTGATTGTCCAACCCCTTCGCCCTTCGCGGAGATTCGGGTTGATTTTCGGTGCGTTTTCCGATGAAATAGTCGGCGGAACGCGCGTTTTAGTCGTGCGACTCACTTGCTGGTTTTGCGAGTGAATTGGCTTTGTCGTATAGCCTCGTTGGCTGTTCCTCATCGCTGTCCCAAAGTTTCGAGGACAGCGGATGAGTGACGAAGGGTTCCGGTGCCAAATCGACATTTTTGGGAACCCGGAAAGCCGTTTCGGGTGCGTTTGTGTTCGTGACACCCCGAGCTTGTGCTCGCTGTCCTGTCACCTTGTTTTGGTGTGTTTGGGGACAGCGAAGGACCTGGTTTGGTTGTTGGTACCCCTCTGGGGCTTGGTGTGGTTTTGGGATCGTCCCGGTGGGTTTTTCGGACGATCCGTCAGTTTCGGGTTGTGAGCGCTATGTGTTTAGTGTCGACTTGGTGGACCTTGACCCTGTGAGTATTTCGTAGGCCCTGTCGTGGTTCCCGAGAGCCGTCGGTGTTAGGCTCTATCGTTTCTACAGGTGGGTACTTCGATCCGGAGTCGGTTCAGTGGACTACGGTGATACCTTTCTATCATTTATCTTGCATTTCAGTTATTAGTTCACTTGACTCCCGTTGACTCTACTTATGTGTGCTTGCCTTAGTAGAGCAGTTGTTGTTTGCATGATTATTGAGACGACCTTGTTGGTCGGTGGTGATCGCCTGTTGTTCCGAGCGATCCTCGTATTTTGGTTTATTAGTTGCTTCACGGCTCATTGCCTTTCTGTGGATTGAGCATTCGCATCGATCGTCATAGCTCTTCTAGCACCTCACGTATGCCAGCGGTCTAATCCATCGTTTGGGTCTTTTTTTCCGGAAAAGGGTCGTGTGTATCCGACCCGTGAGCCTCGACGCCGTGCGTCTGGTAGGTTTTGTGCCGAGGGTTGAGCAGGTTGTGACAGTGCCAGGGATCCGTCCCAGTGGCTTATGGATTGGGTATACATTTGTGGTTATCATTGTTGATGCATATACTATTTACTTGCAGTAGCATAGTTGTTCAGTTGTATGTTAGCCTCATACTTATTTGTGCTACTGTTTACCTTATCTAACTATTTGTTGACCCTCGTGCCGGTGTGTACACCTCGCCTTCGTCGGCTTGCGGTACCCACTGGGAGGGGAGACATGTTTACATGTTCTCACCCCCCGCCATCGTTGTTGATTTCAGGTGAGCAGGGTGGTGGGAGTCGGGACGCAGCGAGGCACGCTTAGTTAGTGGTATTAGAGGTCCCGACTTGTGAGGTTCCTCCCTCCAGATTTGGTTATCACCTTTATCCTTTTCCAGTTAGTTGTGGATGTGGTTCAGTTACACTTTGGTTATTTTGTCTTGCATGCTTGGATCTCGAGGATTTGGTTTAGTTTTTATGTGTTGATTGCATGCTTAGACTTTGTGGATGACTTTGCCTACTAGATTCCTATTCTGGTTTATTTATGGCTTATTATGGTGTATCTTGGATTTCTACCCCTCGTGGTAGCGGTTTTCAAATAAAAGTTTCCGTGTGGAAAACAGTTTTCAAACCGTTTTCGAATGATCGGCTTTTGGATTTCAAAAAAGAGTTCTCGTGTGGAGAACGATTTTCAAATGATTTTTAAATGATTGAGATTAGGATTTCAAAATAAAGCTTCTGGGTAAGGAGCAGTTTTATAGAATGATCTGTTGTTTGTGCATCGCATCATCCTTCGCCTAAGGACTTGCTTAGATTCATACAGGTTTAAGGACTGATAGCTGTATGAACCTTATTGTGTTGTTGTGGTTTGTGTGATGAATGAATGGTGGTTGTGATCCTGTTTGTATGTTGTGTACGCCGTGCAAATACAGGGGAGGCTCTGTCCGTGTGGACAGTGGGCCCTGTATTTGTGGCGGATCTGTACGTGGCACGGGCAAGCAAAAAAAAATTGGCACTTATTTTCGTTTCTAAAACTAGCCCGGGGCGTGACATGTGTCCACATTGGCCGATTCTAATTCAACCTGATCCACATAAGATGTGAATTAGGATTTATCCTAATAAGTTAAGAATAAGGATAACTTTATATATTTTTTATTAGTTAAGAAACATATTTTCTAGTAAATATCTTAATAGATATTCTAATCTTAATCTCTATGTGGAAATCAAGATATTTTAAGAGGTCCCGATAATCTATAAATACGACCCCTTTCTCTCGAATTTTATATCTACGAGAATCTAAGAGAATCTACAAGAGAACATATTTCTTCCTTCTCATCTCTCTTCTTTCTCTCTGGAATTTTCACCTACGTGTCCGGAGTTTGGGAGTGTGGACATTGAAAATGACTATGATAGCCCTTTTCGCATCCAACGATTCACAACGCGTGGGAGAAGGCGAGATACGTGGAAGATCCAGAAGCATCGAGACAAGAACGATCAGGAAGGATAGTAAAACAAGCAATCCGATCCGTTTTTGATCCCTAGATACGTTGGCTATCATGTTTGTAAGTTTTTATTGCCCTCTAATTCCAACAGGACCCAATCTCAGTTGATTGAAATCACCTCTATATTGTTAAACTTTGTCAGACCATCTGATATTTTAGGTGCCGAGCTGAGGGGTCGTCTATCAACTTAGAGAATTTTGTTTAGTTCGTTATTTTGAGCTTTACTTATATTAAAACTCAAAAAGTTTATCATATATATCTTGTTATGTTGATCATTTTGAGCTTTGTATTTGGTGGAACTCAAATAATTCCGTACCACATTTTGTTTTAAAATTGAATTCTTCAATATTAATTAGTTGTCTTGTGGAATTATTTTTAATTTTTCATAAATTTGTTTGCGTAGATTTTTTCTATGGATGTCTATTTTTTTTATTGTTGTATGAGTGGATGTGCAATTTGTAGAATTTGCAAGTTTTAATAAAACGTTTGATCAGAAAAAATTAATCAAAATTTTCTAAAAGTTTAAAAATATTTTTTGATGCTTTAAATGCTCAAAAAATATATACGTGATAGTGCTTATATAAGTCTTTGGCCGACGCTACAAAGGGTCGTTAAATTTTGAAATTTTTTATAATATCCTCGAACTTGAGGACACACTGGAGCGTCGCCAAAATTAAATTGACGATGCACGAGAGCGTCGGCAGTAATTAACCATGCGCCCACAAAGCGTCACCATTTTGCTGCCGACACTGCATTTAGCGGCGCACCTGCCGACGCTTTTCTTTGCATCGGTGGACATTATGCCGGCGCTTAATAGCATAGTAAAGTTCAAAAAAAGGCGTAGCTATAAATCCCTTTCGTTGTAGTAGGGTTCGGCTTGTCCCCTTAAATAGTTTATAGCTACTTCTCCGTTTTATATTGAACAAACCAGTAATAGAAAATCAGCTATGACTGGGTTAAAGCCCGAGTATAAGATCCAGATATCAACTTCTTTCCATACAAAATATATAGTTGATATTTAAAATTAAATTTTAGTATTTTTTAATTATGGAAGAGAATTAAGCAATAATTATACAAAAAACTGAAGATTTTTTTTTTTTTTTTTTTTTTGTTGCACGAGGAGGATAAAGTGCAATTGACTGTATATGCTGATCTGAGTGAACCGAGGAAGGAAATAAAGAAGGCGCACGGAGAGGAAGAAGAAGAAGACGAGGGGATCGGATGTTAGTAGACTGAACTTACCACGTCAGTCAAACTGAGCCAACCAAATGTTTGGGGTTCACTGGGCTTGATGTGTGTAGTTTCTTCTCTAGTGAACCGCCTATTCCATTTTGAATCAAAATTTTTGATTGAACCCGTCACGTACAACAAGTCTAGCCAGCCAACTGCTTTACCCAAGCATAGGCTGCATCCGTACAACCCGGCCGCCGCGAAAATTTCTAGAATGCACCGGGTATATTGATGATGTGGCATCCCAAACCAATCAAATGCCTCCTTTTTGAGTTATATGTTTCATCATATTTATAAAAAATATTTTTATTGTACTTCTTTCTTAAAAGAAGAGATGTGATTGACTTATTATTGATGACGTGGTGCAAGCGTGACACAGTAGACTTCCTCGGCCACCGCAGTCCATTCGAAGTCCAACCTTCCTCTTCCTCCTCTTTTTTTTGTTGTTGTTAAATTACAGAAACCCTTCGATAAATATCTATCTTTTTTACTTTTCCCGCTGACTTTCAAAAATATATATTTTGCTCTCTTAAAATTTCGAAAATATTTTCATAGAAGTACGTCGTTAATGGAGTGGACAAAATGACCAAATTATCCTTACTCTTCTATCAGAAAAAAATAATTTTTTAAATATATTTGTGTCATTTTGAAGGACATTTTAAGTATAAATTATAAGAAATAGACGGAATAGTGATGAAATCCTGACGGACGGGGCTAAATGCAACAACTTGCAATGTTGAGGGGTAAAATGTAGATTTTTGAAAGCTAGAGAGGGAAAGTACAAAATAGCTACTTACAAAGGGTTTTTTTGTAATTTAGCATTTTTTATTTTAAGGAAGGTGGTGTGCTATTTGGTTCATTCTGCTTTTTTTTTTTAAATAAACTTAGGCCTAGTTTAATTTATAAAAGATTTTAAAAATTTAAAAATATTTATAATTTTTTTTTATTTAATACTTTAAAATTGCGGTTGCAGTCGCCACCAGAGAAGTATATGCTTCTCCAATGAAAATTATCGCCGCAATTTTATAGTATAAAAAAAGAAAAGATTAAAAGTATTTTTAAATTTTTAAATTTTTTATTGTATAGAAATAGTATTGTTAGTCACTACATTATCAAACTAGGCCTTATCTAAAAATATGTAAAGCAACTATGCTTCACATTTAGGATCTCAAATACCAATCATCAAATGTTTTACCACTTGCATCTCCGCCCATTCTAAACTTTCAATCACTGTACACAAGCAGCTTAATGATTGTTTTCTAAAACAAATTTAAAAAGTAATAGATTAAATTGTTTCTTAGGGTATCGTTTGCTTCAGGAATAAACAGGAATTGCTTATTTTTGAGATAGTTATAATTTTGGGAATAAGAAGGAACAAGACTAATTTTGTATTTGGATGAAAATTAAATTATTTCCAAAAATAAAGAATATAATGTTTGGATGGTTAGATTAGAACATCAATTAAAATAAAACTATTTTATCTAATTGATTAACATCAGAATATTAATAAAAATAATAATTTAATAAATTGATAAATTTTATAGTTATGAATATTGAATAAGATAATAAAAATACATTAATTAATTAATTAAATATAAAAAATAAGTTAAAATTTTAATTAATAACTAGATTATTTAATTAGTTAGGTAGTTAGCTAAGAAATTAACTAGATTAGTTAAAATATTAATTGACTGATAAATATAAATATATGGTTATTAAATTAACACACTAAATAGTTAATTTTAAATGTGCTAATTCATTATAAATAATAAATTAATTAATTACTTAACTATTTAAGCAATATATGATGACTTAAATACGTTAATTAGATTAATTAATGAGTTAGTGCACTAATTAAAATTGGATTTAGAGTTTACACTTAGAAACAAGCTTGTTTTAGGGGAGGAATAGATCAGCTATTCCAAAATTATACCAATTTATTTATTCTTCAAAAAAAGGAACTATTATTTTCCCTCTCCCAAAATAGTGTTTGGGTATATAAAGGGAATAAGGGTTTATTCCTCTCCTTATATCAAAACTAAACACTGCGTTAATGAACATGTCATGACCTTCTGATCAACGATCAAAGTACCAATCGAAGCACTAAACAAAGTAGTAGACAGTGGAGGTGCAGCTTGCAGCTTGGATTATTAAAATTATTTACAGCATTTTTCTTGATAATTTTTCTCAAATGCTGAATTAGATACCTTACATTAAAGCTTTAATTTTTAAGACTTAAAATTACATTTCTATATCTTGCTACAACAGACGCTTTAGGCATCTTAGATTACGTACTAAACGTTCTATTACAATTGAGTCAACATTGAGGCTAGTAATAATCTCAAAGATGACCGAACGATATATTTGAATAACGGAGAAAATTATTGCTCAAAATCTAAAACAAACGTAGCAGGAACCTACTTTTATTAAAAATACGATTGGGCCAAAATAAAATGGTTCAAAAAGAATAAAAATAGATTTCTTCCTTTTTTTTTATGGAACCACATAAATCACATTATAATGAATAATTATAAAAATAGCTAGACACAATAATTTTTTGTTGCACTTTTTCATAACACGTAATGCATTATTCTTCCAATTCCAAATATCTTATTGTTTAATACTAAATAGATCTTAAATTGATCTAGAAAAAAATCGTAGTCAATCCTTAATACTAATTAGATCCTTAACAAATATTTTAACTTGATTCGACAAATTCAACTATTGAACACAAATACTTCCTCACCATACATACCTAATACATCCCTTCGCAATTTCTGAAAATCTTAGGAATTGTTTAGTTAAATATAAATAAAAAATTCAATATAGTTAAAAATACTAGCAGTTAAAAATTTAGGAGCTACAACTATATGCCTCTCGCTTGATTGTATTTAGTAGAAAGTGATGTAATTAGAAATAATTTAGTTGATTGCATGTAGGTAAGAAGGACATTGACAAAATTTTGTCACTATATATGTAGGGTGATGAAATTACCTCCAATATAGTTAAAAAAAAAAAATTAAGTAATTATGGAGGTAAGCTTAAATTTTATTTATAGTTTCGCTCTTCAACTATTGCGATTGGATATGCAGTCAATTCGAACATAGTTCTAACTACTGCTGTTGGGTCTTCTCATGCAATTCCAACTATAACAATTAAATTCAAATACACCAAATCAAACACTGAACTTTGATCTATATGTATTTATAACTGTAGTTCAATTGTAAATACGTGCAACTAAACAACTTCTTAGGAAAACTTCAATACCAACCAAATACTTAACCCTAATTTTTAATTAAATTGATCTGATAAATTCAATTATCGACCACAGACACGATATAAAAGGAGCTAGGCTTGTATGCCTTTAGAAGTACGGTGGCCTTCGTATTATCAAATCATTTCGATGTTGAGATTTTCGAATCGACGATCGGCTCCGTCAAACTTGATCTAGATTATTGGAAGTACCTAGAAAATAAATTTCATGATTTTTCGATTTCATTTACCTAGTTATCGAATAGACCAAAAATCAATATTTTTAATGGTTGTGGTGAGCCATTTGCCAGTTTAACGGTGTAAAAATATTCAAATCACGTGATATTTTGATAATTTTTTTTTATAATATATAAAATAATATTAATATTTTTTATCTAAAATTTTAGTGTCATATTATTACTTTTTGTGAGATTTTTATTTTCAGTCGTTGATTTTGAACCCTTTCGATCACTAGGTAAATAATATAAAAAAATTACCCAATTTATTTTTTTGATACTTTTAATATTTTAAATTAAGTCTAATGAAGTTGATTAGAAATATACAGAAATCCTAACATTACAAATAAAATAATAGTACGGAGATCATCGTGCTACTAAAAGTACATAAGCACCCAAGGGGAACTCTGTAAAAAGGTAAAGTGAGGAGGAGAGGGAAGAGGAGGAGGAAGAGGAAGGAAGCAACAAGATGGGTTTCGTCCTCTCCTGCTCTGCTACCATAGGATTCCTTATCACCTCTCCCAGGTCTAATAATTGCGTTGACCCGTTCCACGGTACTGTCACTAACCCCGTCCAATCGCATCCCGCCACGTCATCATTTCCGATTAAATATGCTGCAACCACTGAACCGCTCAGATCCCTCGGTCTCGGGGAATTATATTGCTCTGGACCCGGTCCAGTTTTCCCCCCGGCCTACTAGACCGGGTCCAGGCGAGTTAAAAAATCCCGATCCTTAGACTCGGTCCATCCTCGCTCTCGCCGCTCCACGTTTCCCCCCCCTCGCCCCCGCTCTCTCCCCTCGCCGTCCCCGCTTTCTCCGATCTCCGATCGGCGATCGGATCGGCGATCTCTTCGCTCCTCGGAGGTGGAAGCTTCGTCGATGTGGTTCTCCTCGGCCTCCCGACGCGATCCGCGGTTCTTCTAGGGTTTGGTCCCGTGTTTGGTCGCGTCCGTGCCCTAATCGGCTGCTAGGGCAACTATTTGGGGATCTTGGTTGCGACTAGGGGTGATTCGGCGCCGAATCTTAGTTTTCTTGTATTAACTTCCCCAAAATCGGTGAGTTCTTTGGTTTCTCTAGATCTGTTTGTTGATACTTTTTAGATGCGTTTAATACTCCTCTAATCGGGTTTATTATTTTGTGTTCTTGTTTCGAAATACAATTTTTGTTTTTTTTTTTGGGGGTAAATCTCTTACATGGTAGTATTTGGTAGGGTTTCGTGCGGATGCTTTTAATTCTCCTCTAATCAGCTTAAAATCTTTGTTTTCTTGTTTCGAAACCCATTTTTTGTGGTTTTTTTTTGGGGGGAAACATCATAAAGTTAAGGTTTTTTAGGGTTTTCATAACATCAGGAGCAATCTCTTTTATTTTGGCTATTTTGTTTTGTTCTAATTTTTTTTTTTCTTTTGTTTTAGATGGAAGTGTTGACATTAGGGTTTTTTAGGGTTTTGTTAACTTTAGAAGTAATCCCTTTATTTTGGCTATTTACTTGTAATATTTTTCGTTTCAGATGGAATTATTGCTGAATCTCATAGCAGTTCTGTTGGAATTAGTTTTTCGTTTTAACAGTAATGTAAAACCAAATATTTTGGTCTTCGCAGTTGCCAAGTTTTTATCAGTAATCATGTGGTGGTAATATTGTGTTTAGTGTAATGTTAATATTTACTTTTCAACCATTATCTGATCTATTACATCGCCAGCCTGTCTTAATGGTGGATATTGCAGTGATGGACAACCCTACTTTCGACATGGAGGTCGCGCAAGAGACGATATCTCTTAACAGTAACCAAGATCAGGCGGAGAAAAATGGAGAGGACCGAGAAGAAGAAGCAGATAAGGGAAAGGAGAGCGGAGAAAAATCAGAAAGAAAGGACAAGTTTGCATCCGTTTTGAGCCGCGAGGAGGCGGACAAGAAACTAATGGAAAGTGTAGCAAATAGCGAAGAAGAAGCTTACCGGTTGTACTGCGACTATGGACATCGCATGGGCTTTAGCGTTCGAAAGGGAAAGCAGTATTATTATATAGGGACTAAAAAAATCCGTACGAAAGATTATTATTGCTCCAAGGAAGGACATAGAGATGATGAGCAGCTTACGAAGGCAAATTATAATCGGCCTGATACTAGAACAGATTGCAAAGCCATGATTCGCTTTCAAGTCGATGATCAGGGGCAGTGGAAAGTGATTCGGTTGGTCTCCGACCATAACCATGAGTTGGCTAAACCAGAAGAAAGGCACTTGTTGAGATCTGCGAGGTCTTTGACGCCTGCAAAGGGGGGTGTGACAGATCCACTGGCAATAGCTGGAACCCAACATTCTAATGCTCTAGCCGATATAAATGAAGAAGGCGAGGGAGTTGATAATGCGGAATTTACTATGCGGGATTGCTACAATAATCTCAACGTGCATAGTATAAACCTTATTGAGGCGGGAGACGCCCAGAGCCTGGTGAACCTATTTAAGCGTAGGACCAATGAGGATGGCATGTTTTATTGGGATGTGCAAGTAGATCAGGAGGGTAGAATGACTAATTTTTTCTGGAGGGATGGTAGGAGCCGAATCGATTATGATTGTTTCGGCGATGTTGTGGTGTTCGATACGACGTACCGCTCAAACAAATACGACCTAATATGCGCACCATTCATCGGGGTAAATCATCATTGGCAGAACGTCATGTTTGGTTGTGCGTTTCTTTTAGATGAGACGACAACATCCTTTATGTGGCTGTTTAAGACATTCTTAGAGTCAATGGGTGGACGGCCTCCTAAATCGATTATTACAAGTGGGGATCAAGAAATGGCAAAAGCTATCGAAGAGGTTTTCCCAGGCACACATCATTTCCTTTGTCATTGGCAGATTCAGAAGGATGCGCCCTCTCATATGGGAACTCTTAATGCCTGTCGCCCTTTTCACAACATGTTCGCCAAATGTATGCAAGGGTGTGATTCAGACATGGAGTTTGAGGATACGTGGGGTGCTATGCTTCACGAGTATAATTTACACGATAATCTTTGGCTTAATAATCTCTATAGATTCAAGGAGAGATGGTGCACGGCTCTTAACAAGGACTTTTTTGATGGTGGGATTCGATCATCGGACCGGAATGAGAGCACGAACGATGTATTCCACGAGATTGCCGATAAATCAATCACTCCTGCAAGGTTTGTTCTTGCGTTCGAGAAGTTGGTCAAGGATTGGCGTAAAAACGAGCTTGAAGAAGACTTCCGCTGCACACAAACTGTGCCTGCTCGTACTATTAAGCATAGCGAGATTTTGAAGCATGCTGCAAATGTTTACACCCGTAAATTCTACAGATTATTTGAGAATGAGTTTCTTGATGGATGCGGTGCAACATCATTCCAGGAAATTCCATTAGGTGGCACATTATGTAGATTTGAGCTCATAATGCAAGGAAGGGGTTCCAGGGTCTACATAGTTTTACTCGACACTTCTACATTGGAAGTTACTTGTAGCTGCAAAAAGTTTGAGACGATGGGTCTACTCTGTTCGCACGCCTTAAAAGCATTTAGCGTCAAGAATGTGGACAGAATTCCCGAAAGGTACATTTTAAAACGGTGGACAAAAGATGTTAGGAGGGGGGTGTATAGGTTTAAGCAAGATGAGTCGTTGACATTAGAATTCACTGAATCTGAACGTACCTTTCGCAATCGCGCGATGCGATTTGCTTATAATCTTGTTATGAAGAGCCAGGGGCACGAGGAATCAAGAAAGATATTTTGGGACATTCTTGAGAGTGGAGAGAAGGCATTGGAGAAATTCTTGGACAGCAAAAGTTTGCATTCACGTACTAAAGATAAAGGAGCGAGCGATGATGAGGACGATTCTAGTGATGGGCGTGAAGAAACTCATCCGATGTTCTATACTCCGCCGGTGACTCTTCTAGGAGTTCCTACCACCAAAGTTAAAGGACGTTATAAGAAAAGAAAGAAAAAATCATCCAAAGGAGAGCCTAGTTCGAGTAAGTTACCGTTCTTTTACTTATTTTTCCACCTTAATATATAGATACTTGACACATATACCCTATAATATCATCTATTTACCTATATACCCCTTAAAAATCTGAATTTTCATATATGCTTCTTGAAAACGTTATATTGTATGTATTCTTACAAAACTACCCCTCTCTGGAAAGCTCGTTCTAATATAGAACATGAATTGGATGACTCCGGATGACTCCTCAACTTAAAATAAGGTTATTTTTGCAGAAAACTACACTGTGTATATCTGTATATTTTTATATGGAAATTCAGATTTTACAGGGGGTGTACGTGTAAATGGACGATTTTGAAGGAGTGTATATGTAAAAGCCACTAAATTATTTTTATAACAATTAGTTTTCTTATTTGCCAAGAAATCTATGATTTTGTGATGTAGGAAAAGCAAAACAAGCAGCAGGATCCTCAAGTTTCGTTGTCTTACCTGGTGGGACGCAACTTTATTCTGTGCAAGATACTCGGAATTATCAGCAAGTTGTTCGGCCGAATGCTCCAAATGTTCCTCCGCAGGTCTACTATCCGGTATAACAAACTCCAACTCATCTAATTTCTTGAATTATCCAAGTCCTTTTAACACATAATTTTTTGAATATGAACTGAAACTATTCACAATCTGCTGTAGGGATTTCCTTCTGCTGGCATGCCGACAGGTCAAGTTTATGTACGCCCAAATGTGCATCCAATGCCTCATTTCACATCTCAGGTATTTGATGAAGAAGTTTTATTGGATAAATTGTACACTACTAGACCCTATACTTTAAGTCAAGTTTCACTATGGGAGTTGGACATTTAACACCCAACCGTTTAGATGGCTTCACTTTAGTCCTTGCCTGGGAGAAAACATTATTGCCTACACTCAGTGCTTTCGTACATCACGAGTCCGCCGGTCCTTCCATCAATCTCATACTTTCAATCCAACCATTCAATTTCTAAGTAGAGAAAAGTCCTAAATGGGTTCTATGTATTGAAATATGAGATGGGATGGAGAACCGATGGATGTGCGGATGCGCCTGCAGTAATTTCATCTCCAAATTCAGTGAGGACAAGAACTGTAGGGAATCATTTTTTAAAGTTTGGAGTTGTTGAATGGTTAACTTAAAAGCTCGAGAACCGAAGGGAAACTTGCTTAAAGTTCGGGGGCCTAGTTGTGCAACTCAACCGAGTTTTATTTTCTTGAAATTTACTCAACTTGAGAGATGGGAAAAACTAGCAATCTTGTTTAAAAGCCAACAGGGGGGGGGGGGTTCCTACAACTTTGATTGATTCTATTGTTTACATGTTCCAATAAAAAATTAACTTAACCAATCATGCCACCTATTATCCATACTTGTTAATCATGTCTAGTTCTGATAACTTATTTTGATTATTGTTGGTAGGAATCCTCGGCGCATGGTGGAAAGGTCCCTATTCCTCCGAACTATCGCACTGTAAAGAACACTTGAAGACTATGTAGGCAAGAGTAGTTCTAACTATTTAGATTTTCTTTGTTGTGGAAGAAGAAGGGATGCTAAATGTCTTGTAAACTTCATAGGGGTGTGACTCTATTATCAAATTTTTGTTGTTTCAATCTGAACACCCATAGTAGGAGTTAGCTTGTTTTTACTTTCCCCCCCCCCCCTTTTATTGTAGTAAAGAAACATAGCAACTCTAATGTTCGACTGTGTTGATTTCTAGTGGAATGCAGTGGAAATTGCTTGCCAAATTTTATTGCCGGATGGGAGTGATTAGGTAATCGTCTCTTTTCTTTGAAAGCAGTCCTGCTGTGTATGGATAGCAGTTTTTAGCTGTTCTCCGTGCGTTGTCTATCTCTAGGGAAACTTCCGTTGTGTTTGGGCATTTGTACTTCATTACCCTGTGACTTTGTTGCATTTAACTGTACCATAATAATTGTTCTTTTACATCGAGTTTCACACAAGGAAGAGAAGGTTCCGTCTTGCGAGGTTGCGTACTTCTCTTTGCATAACGAAGTACTTTGTTTTGCTCAACGGACTCTTTTCTTTTTAACTGTTTGTTGTTCCGACATATTCTATGGTATGTATTGCACCGGTAGTCTTGAAAAATTTGGCCAAGTTTCAGTAGGTCTTCAAATTCAAATCCAATATTTGATAGTTTTGATATTTTAAACTTTAGAAAATATTTCACTACAATTGCTGCCTTTGTTTCTATATATCTATTGACCGCACCTGCATTGGATCTCATCTTGTCTTTTAATTTCGCTGCACAGTTGCAATTTTCTCAATACTTGGAGGTCAAACTATTGCATGCAAACAGTGTCAAAATTTAAAGGTCATGCGTGTCATTTTCGCTTTCGAAAAAGTAGTCATCCTATTGAATCCTGGCATTTGTCGTGATTCAAGCTTACAATATTTTGCAAGCTTGCATACGTGGTCACATTTAATTAGTAGAAAGGCATCAATCACGTTGTGGTTTACAAGACCAATAATAATATTCAACCATTAAATTTCAAACTTAATAAAATATTATAGACTTTGTTCATCAGCGGAGTATTTTCCATCTGGGATTTATAGCTGCGGCAATTACCACTGTAAATGGCACTCTTTTAAATGGACAGAGGTAAAAAATTGATTCAGGATGCGCTTCACTATGTTTCGAAATAGATACAAAATCCAATCGCATAAAAAATGATCAAAATAGTAGTCAAATAATCAATTGAACTGAACATTTGCGTTTCATTACCCATTCTAGTAACTACAACATTTCCTGGTTCTTAGAGTTGGGAATTATTGATCATCTAATTAGCAAAGATAATTTCAAAAGTTCTAGAATCTCCTTAAATTTGTATTTTTTCAACTTGGCTTCTATCCTGAAGCAAACTTTGCGATCAATTGCATAATTACTGCACATTTAATCCAACCCCTCAAAAAAAAAAAAAAGAAAAAAAAAAGGAGAAAAAACAGGTGTGCTATATATTAATAGAAAAATTATGCTACGAAATATTTGGAAGGCTAAAAAAGGCGCCTATTTTTTGAAGTATAATTAAACAGTAGCCCAAACAATAGAGTAAAATAATAATTTAGGGTTTAGGGTTTAGGGTTACAACCAAAGGAAAAAAAAATCTACTATTATTGGGCTCTCTCTTCCTTTTACCCAGCATCAAATTTCAAAATTTTAAATTTTAAATTTTAAGATAAGATTTTATATTTTAAATTCTAAATTTTATTATGACGTCTCGCTTTCTAGGGGTCATCCATCCTGAAACTACTCTAACTCTAACACGCCTAACCCCTTTAATCTGTTGGGCCTGGCCACTGTCCAAAATGCTATAAACAGGTTAAGAAATTTAGCCTTATTTTATCTTATATATAGGACTATTTCAAACCCTAAGGGTATCTCACATTTCTCTCCCCTTTTAAAGTTGACATCCTCGTTAGGCTCAAGTATATTCACAAGTATCACGCGATGTCAAACTTATCTCACTAACCTTTAGCCAACTTTACAGGGAGCCGCGATCTACCCACAATGATCATCAGTCGGGAGTCGCGCTTTGCCTCTGTATAACCCAAGCCGAGATTCATTTCATACTTCCGGCTAGTGATTGGCTCTGATATAAACTGGGATGCCGCGTTTTTCAGGATGTCATCCATCTTGAAATTACTTTAACTTTAGCACGCTTAACCCTCTTAACCATTTAGGCGTAACTATCACCCAAAATGCTATAACAGGATTAAAAGTTTGTTCTATTTTATTTTTTTATATAAGTCTATATCAAATTCTAGGGGTGTCACAAAAATATTTAAATTTTAAATTTTAAATTTCAAACTTCAAAATTTTAAAATTTTAATTTGAAAACTTAAACATAGATTTTTAATTTTAAATTTCAAATTTCAAATTTTAAATTTCAGATCTTAAATTTAGATTTTAAACCTCAAATTTTAAATTTGAAATTTTAAATATCAAATTTCAAATTTTAAATTTCAAATTTCAAAATTTTAATCGTAAATTTTAAATTTCAAAATGTAATCTTTATTATATCAAAATTTGAATTTTAAACTTTAAAATTTAAAGTTCAAAATTTAAAATTTTAAGTTTTAAATTTAAATTTAAATTTCAAATTATTAATTTTAAAATTTTAATTTTGAATTTTAAATTTTAATTTTTTTAATCTAATTATTAAAATCTTGTGAAATTATATAATATGTATCTAAATAGTTTAAAAATAAGGGATAATTGCCTATATATCCATGAAAACTTTTGAAATATCTGAAATACCCCTACTTTTTTTTGTTTCAAATATACCCCTCGTATATTTCTCCGCTATTCAAAAATACTCACGCTGTTAGTACCCGTTAAGTTATCTCGGGTTAAATCCGGATTATATTTCTACTAAAGTTAAGAAAAAAATTAAAATGCCTCTTTTATCCTTAACTTAAGGGCAAATAAGAAAAATTGATGATAGTAGAAGGATATATTTGAGAGGAAAGAAGTCAAAATACCTCTTCGTGCCTCAAATTTAAGGGCAAATAAGAAGAGTTGGTGACAATAGAAGGGTATATTTAAAAGGGCAAAATAATAATTTTACATAGATAACAATTGTTCCTAACATTCACTAACAGAATCTAACTCTAAAAATATATTTGAAAAAACTTGAAACGTTAAAAAAATATTTTTAATAATAGCCTTCTAAGAGGAATAAATAAAAAAGTCGAGAAACTTGTAGGAGTACATAAGCAATTGCCCCTAAATATAAAATCATAATATTTTTAAAGTTACAGAACTTTCTATTACATCTGGACTTTATTTTTAGAGTTACAAAATTTTCTATTACATCTGGACCAAAACTATAAAATATTAACTTCATAAAATTTTATAACTATGCATTCAAACTGGACCTAAAAGAGCTTTTACATAATGTACTGTGAACAACAAAATTTACACGAGCTAACACCAATCCTGTTCGAATGTTCGAGAGATTAGTTCCCATTCTCTCTACCCCCACCCCACAAACAGGAATAACCAAAACACAGAAGCCTAACCCAATAATCAAAACATGTATATATATTTATATCCACAAAAGAACTTTCTCAGGCTAAACTCTCCCTCAACAAAGTGAACCTTCAAACCCTCAAAAGAAGAGATACAGCATAAGGGAGATTTACAAAAAGAGAATCTGAGCATTGCATTTACCCACATCCACTTCTATTCCCTCTAAGAAGTCACCATGACCACATTACAGGAGTGGCGGCGGCAGTGGGGTTCGGCCCGAACTGCAGATTCATGCAATGCTGCTGCTGCTGCTGCTGCTGCTGCTGCCACTGACTGTTAAATCCCCCATCTCCACTCCCTTCGCCAATTCTGTTATCCGGATTTCGCTCTCTCTCTCCTTCTTCGACTTCCATGGAACCGCTTTCAGCCTCTTCAGCCTCCATCGGCTCCTCCACTGCTGCTTCCCTCCTAAGCTCAGTTCTGTGAATCCAATTAGTGGCTGCCTCTCTCCCAACCCAGGGAACAACAGCCAGGCTGTTATTGCTCCCTTCACCTGGTTCCTCCTCCAACATGTGGTTTCCCCTTCTATGGAAAACTTGACCTGAAATGTTTCAAAAACAGTTATTCAAGTTTAAATCATAATAAAATAATATACATCAAACTGAAGAATATTTCACCGACAGCAAGACCACTGAACTGTACAAAAAAGAATGTAATTTCCTTTTTCTTCAATTTTTTTTTTCTTTATTTTGTTACAATTCCTCAAATTTCTCTCACCGAGTCGTATGGAGTAGAGCTACTATGCTATCGGAAGCATAAAGGAGTTGGCGCTTCCAATTTTTTGGCCCTTATATCAGCCTCTTTGATCATTTCTAACCATTAGATTAATATTATTACCCAATAGGGACTACTCAACCCTAAGAGGGACCACTCAACCCTAAGGAGGACCACTATCATCATAACCGTACAATCCTTAATCCAAGGGCCAAAAAGTCGGAAGCACCAATTCCCTTATACTTCCGATAGCATAGTAGCTCTACACGAGTCTTATGTCTTGCATTAATCTTTCATACTGGTGTTCTCATTCTCCGTACTTCGAATCTTTCCTTTCTCCATGTAATTAGAACTCCGTACAATAACTCTAACCTCCCTGAATTATGGATCATAATTACCTCTCCCCTTTTACTAACTTCTTGTGCAGCCACCACTACATGGGAGTAATACTGGAGAGTACTATAATGAAGTTACATTCCAAACAGATTACCAAGTTTACGATCCTCAAGCTTACCACACATGACAAGATAATCATAATTCGTGGATTCAACAGTACACTTACTCTTGAGGCCGTGGAGAAAATCTGAGCTCACTCGGAAAGAGACATTTGATCCGCCAGGGCCAAAGAGAAGTTGGGCCTCAACTGGCTTGTAAAGAACAAGAGCTCTCTCCTCATTCGAAGGGAGGGTAGGAAGAGTTGGCGGCGGCCCGTCTTCCACCGCCGGCCCTGATCCAATAACCATGGCGGGCATGCCGGCTTCCTCCTTCGCAAGCTGCGGTTGTTGTTCGATGTCCAAAGGAACTGCAAGGTCTTCCTCTTCAATGATTGGTGGCAACTCCGCATCCTTCGGAAAAATGAACTCGAATTAGGAAGAGAAAATAACATGACATCCGCGGCGGGTCTGATAATCAAATATAACGACTTTTAAGCTGCTTGCGAGAGAGAAATCGATTCAGAAGCAAAATTTACCAAGTAGAGAGGGTATGGACCAATTCAGAAGCAAAATTTACCAAGTAGAGAAACCCTTAACCATCGTATATTAATGCCAGGATTTTTCTTGTTATCCGATTTGGGACTAAAATACAATCTTAACAAAATCAAAGCAAAATAAAGTAAACCCAAACTTGCTTACGATTAAACGAAAGCGCCTCATAACAAAATTCCAGTTAAATTAGCACTACAATCTGCTGTAAAACAAAAATTTGTTTTTTTTTGTTTTTGTTTTTTTACCTCTGAACAATTGGGAACATTGTTTTTCATAATAATTGATTCAAATTACTCAGATGAAACGAACGGGTCATAAAGAAAGAAAAAGCATCAAAATAACCTCACTTCACACGGCAAAAACAACAGAAAAAATTATGATCTAAGAATTAATCAACCTCAAAGAAAAGAGCGTGCTGTGTGCTCACCAATCTCCTAATCTTTCTCGCGGGAGAGGAGAGCGAGAACTCGGAGAACTCGTCGAACACCTCCTCCAAGTCCTTCCTCTTCATCTTCCCCTCCATGAATCCAACCATCTCCTAACCCTAACCCTAACCCTAACGGTAACCCTAATCCCAATCAAAAGCGCACACCAATCCAAACCCCTAAGTACTATCAGGGTTTCTCGTCTCTCTCTCTCTCTCTCTACACGATCTCTCTACTCTTTCTCTCTCTCTAGAGCGGGTGTGGAGACGAAGAGGGGAGAAGGGAAAGAAAAAGGAGAAGATACGGGAAGGGGTACGTGTCGTTCGCTTTCTGGATTTCTCCAGAACAAGCTCGGCGCTCGCTCGCCGAGTTCCAGTGTTTCCTAATTTTAATTTTTTTTAAAAATTCATTAATTTCTTTATTTGGGGATTAAATTGCAATGGTAAGTAGTTTCTTTCCGCACGCTACTAAAGAAGATTTTATATTTTTTTAGTGGGGCTTTTTTTTGCATTTAATCACTTAACAAACTTTTTTTTTAATTACAAATAGCCCTATAAAATTTATATTTGAAAAATTGACACTATCTCTGCCACGTCAGCGCTACGTCAGCGCTATGTAGGAAGGGAAATGTAAGTTGAACACGGTGAATCACTGAATCATTCACCGTGTTCAAACACGGTGAATCAATGTTCCCCTTCTTTATACGTAACGCTTAAATATAGAGAATCATTCACCGTGTTCAACATGGGAAATCATTCATCATGTTTGAACATGGTAATTCACCGTATACAACTTAAATTTTCTTTTCTATATGGCGCTTACGTGATGCTTGCGTGGCGGGGATAGGGTCAATCTTGCAATTATAAATTTGGTGGAGCTATTTGTGAAATTTTTTTTTTGAGGAGGCAAAATGCAAAAAAAGCTTTTTTTTTGGGCTTTTGTCATTTGTCACTTGCTACTATTTAAAATTTTTAAAGTTAATTTTTAAACACTCAAAATATTTTTTTTAAAATTCAATCTCATTAGTAAATCTTTAGAAAAATAGTGATATAGAAATTTTGGGATAATAGATAATATACCTCTCAAAACTTCGGAAATATTTTACATACCTCTACTTTTTTTTTTTTTTTTTTCAAATATACCGCTCATATCCTGTTGTTAGTACTCGTTAAGTAATCTCGGATTAAACCAGGATTAAATTTCTACTAGAGTTAAAAAGAAGTCAAAAATACCTCTTTGGCTCCAAACTTAAGGGCAAATAAGAAAGTCGGTGACAGTGGAAGAATATCTTTGAAAAGACAAAAAGTTAAATTACTTCTTTTGCCCCTAACTTAAGAGTAAATATGTCCGTTGACCGGGTCGGGTCTGAATAGTTGATATACTGTATCCGTACCCTAAAAAAAATGGTAGAAAAATATATATATACCCTACCAATTTAACTTCGGGTCGGATCCGGGTCTTGGGTACTTAAGTTAATAATATACCCATCGGGTCTTTTTGAGCGGGTCTGGGTAGTGACTGCCCGTATACTACCCACTTAAGACTGGGTACGAGTCGGGTATGGATCGGGCCTAGATCGGGTGTAGGTACCTGTATGCATATATCTTTTATAGATTTTATTAAACAATTATGGACAAATCATAAACTTCTCACTATAGAAACTCGTGTTCTAATGAGTTGCACTCAGTCCGATAAAACTCGTTCAGAAAAAAGATTCAAGCCGTAAACAGAGCGGCTAGGGTTAAAAAAATAAGGAGTAAAATAAAAAAGAAAGGAGTAAACAGAGCGGCTGGGGTTTCACTAGGATGCAAATACACAGAGACCCTTCATCTATAAGTCATATTGAAATTGATCCCTCAATTTTAAATCTTTTTTATTTACTATCATATATTTCACTGGGTCTGGGTACGGGTCCGGGTTCAGGCCCGGATCTGGGTCCGGATTTGAAAACTCTTCCGGACCGTACCGATTAAAAGGTCGGGTACGGATCGGGTCCAAGTCGGTTATAGATAAAGTATTCGGACCCATACCCAAAACTTTAATAGGTAATTTTTTTTTACCCGTATACTATCTATTTTTCGTCGGTTCCGATTCGGGTAGGGTCGAGGTCAGGTATGGGATATCAGGTATTTTGAACAGCTTTACTTAAGAGCAAGTAAGAAAAGTTGGTGAGAGTAGAAGAGTATATTTGAAAAGGCAAAATAGTAATTTCACAAAGATAACGGTTGTTCCAAATAATAAACAGAATTTAACTTTAGAGGTATATTTGAAATAACTTGGAATGCCAAAATGACATTTTTAATATTAACCTTCTAAAAGGGTTAGTAAGAAAGTCAAAAACTTTTGAGGAGTACAGAAGTAATGCTCGTAGAATATTTTAAAATCAGCAAAGTTTTTTATACCCTATAACAATAAATAAGATATTTTTAAATTTTTGAAAGACATTAGATTTTATCTATTTCTCATCCATGCTCTTATAAGTTTTTGATTCATGGGCCTCAAATATTCTGCTAGCAATTGATTGTTTGAAAGATTTAGGCCTTTTTGCATAAAAAATCCACTAGTTTTGGGCTTTTGCAAAATTGGGTCGACTTTTTCGATTTTGCAGATTCAGTCCGGATTTTCAGCAAACGGACTAAAATACCCTTCTTACTTTTTCTCTCTCCTCTTTTTTTTTCTATCGTTCTTTTTTTCTCTCTTTGAAGAAGCAGCGGAGGCGGAGGCGGAAACAGCCCGTCTCGCCTCTGCCCCGCACGCCCTCGCCCTCGCCCTCGCCCTCACCCTCGCCCTCGCCGTCGCCCTTGCCCCTGCACCTCCCGCCCTCCTCGCCTCCGACCCTGCTGAGGCTGCGCCGCGACCCTCCTTCTCCACTAAGGCATGGCGACGTCTAGGCGCAGGCTCTCCTCTTCCAACGCGCGTCGGAATGCCGCGACGTCGTCGGAGGCGGCGAGCTCGCCTCCGACGACGTCGCGGTGGTTGCGATAAAGGGCAAGGGAGAGATCGTAACAAATATATATATATATATATATATATATATATATATATATATATATATATATAAAGAAAAACTAAGAATAATATAAAAATAAAAAATATTTTTTTCCTACAGAAAAGAATAAAAAATAGAGAAAAAGGAAGAAGATGATGAAATTGCACTGTTAAAATAAAATTACACTATTTTAAAAAAAATTTGCACTGTTTTAATGAATGTTGCACTATTTAAGAGAGAAATTACACCCTTTTGGGATGGAATTTACACTCTTTAGGTAAAGTTGCACTATTTAGGAGAATTTTGCACCATTTCTTTCTCTTCCTCTTCTTCTTCCTTCTTCCTTCTTCCTCCACTCTCCTCCCCCTCTTCTCTCTCTCTCCACTCTCTCATCTCTCTCTCCCTCTCTCTCTCTCTCTCTCTCTCTCTCTCTCTCTCTCTCTCTCTCTCTCTCTCTCTCTCTCTCCTTACACTCCAAAATTTTTTTTGGGCCGGTGCGGTCTGTCACGCCCCGCCGTGCCTTAACACCAACTAGGTGAGAGGACAACCCGCACGGGCGCGTGCGCCAGACCCGCCGAACGGACAGAGTCTCCCATATCCGCCCAAGGCGTCACAACACAAGCATCAATACGATGTTCCAACTAGGAACTGAGTACATGAGTTGCACAAGGGAAGCATCACAATAAGAAGTAACTATTTCTATTACATCACATTTGCATATTTGCACATTTGCATGCCAAATTTTTCACTATTCTTTCATTACATCAAATCCATTCAACAAAGTCCAAAACTCTGGAATTTACATTTGATTTTCAACCCCTATACTATTTCTGTCCAAAACTTGGGGTACATCTATACATGAACCAAAATGGGAGGCCGCTAACTATTCAAGCTACGCCCTTGCCTCTCTCCGCCGCGCCGCTAGCGGAAGGACCTGAAAAACGTGGGGTGAGAACTATAAACATAGTTCCCAGTGGGTAAGGCCACCCAAGAGAGAAGCTCGACCCACCAGGTCTAAAGAAAGCAACTCAAGCAAAGGTTAGTTCACAATTAACCATACATATTATATTTACATGTTAAATTTAAACATGAAAGGATGCAACCTATATAAATGATCTATTTCATTTCCTCTTAGGTTCATCATACAAGTTCCTTTTCATTTAAATCATTAGTTTGGCATTGGGGTCAGATTCCCTGCACCACCAACCCATATCTCGAACCATTGGCATTGGTGTCAGAATCGCTGTCCACCAACCCATTCTCGAGCCATTGGCATTGGTGTCAGAATCGCTGACCACCAACCCATTTCTCGAACCATTGGCATTGGTGCCAGAATCGCTGACCACCAACCCATTTCTCGAACCATTGGCATTGGTGTCAGAATCGCTGACCACCAACCCATTTCTCGAATAATTGGCATTGGTGTCAGAATCGCTGTCCACCAATCCATATCTCGAACACTTGGCATTGGTGTCAGAATCGCTGACCACCAACCTATTTTTCGAGGCTTGCAGAATTTCCGCATAATGCTGGGCACTGGGCAATAGAATCGCTATCCCCATCTTGGTCCCAATATTCCAACTTCATGGAGTATTTACTATCATTGCACTTGTCGCGTTATGGTTTCTTGATCATGTCACAATTGTCAACCTATGTTCAACAATACTAGGTTCATATTGTCAAGCCCAACCTATGTTCAATGACACTAGGTTCATATTGCCATGTCCAACCTATGTTCAACAACACTAGGTTCATATTGCCATGTCCAACCTATGTTCAACAACACTAGGTTCATATTGCCATTTCCAACCTATGTTCAACAACACTAGGTTCATATTGCCATTTCCAACCTATGTTCAACAACACTAGGTTCATATTGCCATTTCCAACCTATGTTCAACAACACTAGGTTCTATATTGTCATTTCCAACATATGTTCAACAACACTAGATTCTACATTGTCATTTCCAACTTATGTTCAACAACACTAGGTTCTACATTGCATATTTTCACAATTCAAGGTGTATAGAATCATAAATGAATTGAAATCACCTACATGCATGATAAGCCCAAGGCTCAATTCATTCAAATAAGCATTCTTGCTAACATGCACTATACAATTCTAGGGTTTTCATACAACTATGTCATTCACCATAATGGTTATTTTACCCTAGACATGGAAGTGACCTAATCACTTCGGTGCAATACAAACCCACCTCAAGAGCTTTCTAATTCTTGTGTTCTTTGAGCTCCTAGGTCACCAAGTCTTGAGTTATTGCTTCAACCCAAGCTTCTACAAGAAAAATGGTTCGTTACTCATTACGAACCCTAATATCATTCTGTTTCATGAAATCAAGTGTTCCCACATGATTTCCAAGGCCTCAATTATAAATCCCGAAGGTCTAAATATTTTTAGAACATCCCATGACAAAAGCCCCAAATCTACCTAGGGTTTGCATGCATGCAAGCCAAACCCTAGATTTCATGGCCAATCTTCTACCATTTGTGGTCAAGATTGTCTAGGGTTTCCAAAAATCTCATAACGAAGGATTAAATCCAAGGTTTAAACCCTAAATCACAAGAACTCACCTCAACACCCAAGCTCCCTAGCTTCTTCTTGCACCAAGAAGCTCCAAATCCACCTTAGAAGCTTTTCCCAAGGTCAAATCCTTCACTTTTCCAAGCTTTGGAGAGATCTCTAGAGAGAGAAAGTGAGGGAGAGGGAGAGAGAAGCGAGGAAGAGGAAGAGAAATGAGGGAGAGGGCTTCAACCCTCATTACATAACTCCCCACCACGCAAAATTACCAAACTGCCCTTACTGGGCATTCTGCTTCAGCCGGGTTCGGATCCCACGAGCAGAGGGATCCGGAGCCAGCTTCCACCCTGCAGACTACGCAGGCCGGGTCCGGACTGTCACGCCCCGGATTACACGTTTCCCCGGGCTCGTCAACAGATCCGCCGTATACATAGAATTTTCTATGTATACGAAGTAATAGATAACCTGTAAACAATGCATACAAGCAACTACAAGAGATATAGAGCTGGAAAGAAGATCATACTAATAGAACAAAAGCCACCTGTACATATAGGATCAAAAATACAACAGTTCCTCCAAAGCCAAAATAGATACAAATCCATCTCTCACAGGGACAACAAGTTCACTCTGGAGCGGCACTCGGGGGAGCTACCCAACCGAGTTAATAAACGTATCTCTGTCGAGCACAATCAGGCTCCGTCAGGCTATAATAAAAAAAAAGGGGTCGAATGGGTCAAAGACTCCAAGCTCACGTGCCCTCAGCACAAACTGATACTAAAATAAGAATCTGGGTCCACCGTCAACCCCGATGGCACCCGGTAATACAAAATAGCCTAACCCTGCTGTAAAAATAAGCTCACCAGCTATAATCAGTATAAATGAGTCAAATTGGTCTAACAATCAAGACTCACGTGCCCTCGGCACAATCTGCAGTAAGAAGCCAAGATCTGGGTACACCGTCAACCCCGACGGTACCCGACAGTACAAAACAACCTAAACTCTGCCGTATACATAAGCTCGGCTTCTCAGCACGAGCGTAAACTCGTCCTACAACAATCTAAGTATCCACCTCATACTAACAGCGGTGATACAAGAGCAGAAATGGCTCCTAGAGCTAAATCTGATAACAATTTCGAAAAATGATGATTGTAGGTTCACTAGTTTTCTCCTAAGTCAAATCCCAGTTCAGCATGTAAATCATATCTATAAATTATTAATTTATGCTCCAAATTCAGATTTTACATAAACACATGCAAATTCATGAATTCGAGCTACTAACATGAAAAATCTGATAATAAAACAGCATGCTGCACTCTCTACAACTTAGGAGGAATTTCGACAATTTCGGTAACATCAACCCACCTCTAAAGCTATCCAACCACGGCTAGAAGTCGAGTGGAAGGCCTCCAAACAAAACTAGCTGAAATCGGGCTCAAACCAGCCAAAATCAGGATTCGGATCCACCCTGCAGCACTTTTGGGCGCCCAGAACCTGAGCCCAGAACTGCAGCCTGGCAGCACAACATATAGGGATTCAACATGCGATAAAATTTGATTCCAAGGTCTAAATGCAGTGAAAACTCACCCAACTCACTATGAAAGGTTCAAGAATAATCCCACCAATTTTCAGCCAAAACGGAGTTCGATTCGATCTCCAAAAAGCCTCCACAAGCAGTTAGACCCACTTCTGGATGCCAAGATTCTACATCCAGAAGTTCAGCAAAATGGCAAAAAGCACATCAAGCTTAATTCCGGGAATTCCAACAAGTCTAGCCCAGGGAATAGGGTCACAAACCTCCCAAATACAGTGATGGATCAATCCAAATCTTCCCCAAAGCTTCCAACAAAAATCTGGATTAAAAAAATCCAAGAAACTCATCAAAAATCCACAATTTCAGCACTTAAGCTTAAATCTCTAAATCTGAGCTAAAACTCACCTTTGAACTCTCAAAACCAGGTGGAAAGAACTTCCAAACCAGCAGGGGATGAGGGAAAACCAATCCTCACTTCAAAAATCCAGCTCCATAGCGATTTGGATCCATAAGATCAAAGGAAAACCTAAATTTCAGTTCAAGAACACAAAGGGTCCAGTAAAACAGTAACTGCAGCGTACATACCTGTCCAAATTGCGATTGGAAGGATCCCACACCTTCCTCTACGAGTCCACAATCCAACAAACTAAGTTTCGTGGAATTTGGACACTCCTACACTGCACACAAATAGAAACGCCACAGATCGATGCTGCTGTTCTGCAGAAATCCAAAGCCTTCAATGGGGAATATGCAAATTTGGGATTTTGGAGAATTGGGGGGTTTCCTAAGCTTAGATCTGAGTTCACTGTGAAGGAGGGGAGAAAAGAGCCTCAGGGGGTCGTCCCCAATCTTTTATAGAAGTATAGGTTGGATAAAATAAGCCTCAAGAACAACTGTTGCTAACCTGCAACTTGCTGAAAATCCAACATTCGGGGGCCCAGAACCCAAGAACTGGGCGCCCAGATCTTCCAGCATGCACAGAATAGCCCTCAGATCCTCCGCCTTGCGGTCTGGTGTGCCCTAACGTGGTCCGGCGGAACTCACCTACCACCACACACGTGTCAAAAGGATCGATATTCACGAGGTGAACATTCGGACTCACTTTCCGGGTGCCCTATAACTGGATCCGAAATGACTCAGTAACAGCACTAAGATTCGGGCGCCCTAAACCCAACTTTCGGGCGCCCTAAACTGCCAAACTTCCAAAACTTTAGTTTTGGCTTATTTCGGTGTTCCGAGTCTGTTTTCGCGTTTATTTCACGCCAAAACGACTCCGACTCGTCCCGACACTCTCCAGAAGTGTCGAACAGTCTAGAATACTGCAGTCATTTCGTCAGTTAGGCTCCAGGGGTACTACATCCTTCCCCCCTACGAAAAGTTTCATCCTCAAAACTTAAACTCATACCTCAAATAGAAAACTCGAAAAGGTAGGGATAGGATTCCCGCATCACCGTCTCCGGCTCCCAAGTCGCCTCACGCTCCTCGTGATTACTCCACTGCACTTTCACGTATGGTATGACCCGGTTGCGCAATTCTTTCATCTCGCGAGCAAGAATCCGCACCGGTCGTTCCTCGTACCTTAGGTCCTCAGCCAACTCAAGTGGGGTGAAGTCAATCACGTGGGAGGGGTCGATAACATATCTCCTCAGGGTCGAGACATGAAACACATCATGAACTCTGGAAAGTCGCGGTGGTAGGGCAATCCTGTACGCTACCGACCCCACTCACTCTAACACCTCGAATGGGCCAATGAACCGTGGACTAAGCTTTCCACGAACACCAAATCGGCGAATCCCTCTGGACGGCGGGACTTTCAAGAATACATGATCTCCAACCTGAAACTCCAAGTCTCGTCTCCTAGTGTCCGCATAGCTCCTCTGTCGACTCTGGACGATCTCAAGACGTCGTCGAACCATCTTGACCTTTTCTTCCGCTTCCAACAGGATATCAGGACCCAAGGTCTTCCTCTCACCCACATCACTCCAATGCAAGGGCGATCGACACTTGCATCCATACAATGCCTCAAACGGAGCCATCTGGATGCTCGCTTGATAGCTGTTGTTGTACGCAAACTCAACCAGTCCTAAGTGTCGATGCCACCCTCCACCAAAGTCTAGGATACATGCTCTGAATATGTCCTCCAGAGTCTGAATGGTCCGCTCAGACTGACCATCAGTCTGTGGATGAAATGCCATGCTAAACCGAAGCTGAGTACCCAGTGCTGTCTGTAGACTCCTCCAAAACTGCGAGACGAACCGTGGGTCTCGATCCGACACAATCGAGGTAGGCAGTCCATGCAACTTCACTATCTCGTCCAAATATAACTGAGCAAGTCTATCCTTGGACCAAGTAGTCTGCACTGGTAAGAAGTGGGCAGACTTGGTCAGTCTGTCCACTATCACCCAAATGGTATCAAAACCAGCCTGCGTCCTCGATAATCCCACGACAAAGTCCATGGCGATTTGGTCCCACTTCCACTCAGGTATTGAGAGACTCTGAAGCTTACCAGCAGGTACTTGGTGCTCCGCCTTTACCTGTTGACAAGTCAAACACTGAGCCACAAATCTCCCAATATGCCGCTTCATTCCATTCCACCAATAGTGTGCCTTCAAATCCTTATACATCTTGGTTCCATCGGGGTGAACCGTATAAGGCGAGTAATGAGCCTCTCTCAAATCTCCTCTCGGATCTCAGAATTCGTAGGCACACACAGTCGGTCCCTGTACCGCAGTACTCCCGAACTGTCAATACTAAAGTCTCCAGTTTGTCCACTGGCAATCTGATCTCGAATTCTCATCAAATAGGGGTCCACACTCTGTTTCTCCTGGATCCCATCCAACAAAGTGGGCTGCAAAACCAAAGACATAAGTTTTGCAGTAACCCCAGGGGACACCACCTCAAGCTCAAGCCGCCTCAACTCCTCAAGTAATGATGCCTGCTGAGTGATCATCATACTAAGGCTCTGCACTGATCTCTTGCTCAACGCATCTGCCACTATATTCGCCTTGCCGGGGTGATACTGGATGGTAATATCATAATCCTTCAACAACTCTAACCACCGGCGTTGCCTCAGGTTCAATTCCTTTTGAGTGAACAGATACTTAAGACTTTATTATCCGTAAAAAATCTCACAGTGCTCAACATACAAATAATGCCGCCACAGCTTCAGTGCAAACACTACAGCTGTCAGCTTCAAGTCGTGCGTAGGGTAATTCTTTTCGTAATCCTTCAATTACCGGGAGGCATAGGTAATTACCCTACCATGGTGCATCAACACACATCCCAAGCCACTGTGTGATGCATCACTATAAATCACGAATCCTTCCCCTATAACTGGAAGGGTAAGGATGAGAGCAGACATCAGTCTCTCCTTCAGCTCCTCAAAGCTACGCTGGCACTCGACACTCCAAACAAATCTAATCCCCTTCCTCGTCAGACGAGTGAGGGGTGTGGAGCGCTTCGCAAAGCCTTCCACAAACCGACGGTAATATCCAGCCAATCCAAGAAAACTCCTCACCTCGGTAACCGTCGTCGGTCTGGGCCAATCCTGAACAGCATCAACCTTCTGCGGGTCCACCGCCACTCCAGTGGTTGAAATCACATGGCCCAAGAAAGTTACCTCTCGCAGCCATAACTCACACTTCTTCAACTTGGCATACAACTTCTTCTCCCTCAGAAGTTGCAGCACTATCCTCAAGTGCTCCTCATGCTCAGCATCACTCCGAGAGTAGGTTAGGATATCATCAATAAACACCACCACAAATCGGTCCAAGAACGACTTAAACACTCGATTCATCAAATCCATAAATGCGGCAGGGGCATTAGTCAATCCAAACGGCATCACCATAAGCTCATAATGCCCGTACCGGGTCCTAAAAGCCGTCTTGGGAATATCCTCGGCCTTCACCTTCAATTGGTGGTAACCAGACTGCAAATCAATCTTCGAGAAGACACAAGATCCTTGCAGCTGATCAAACAGATCATCAATGCGCGGCAAATGATACTTGTTCTTGATGGTCACTTTATTCAACTCTCGATAATCCACACAAAGTCTAAGTGAACCATCATTCTTCTTCACGAATAAAACCGGCGCTCCCCAAGGCAATACACTGGGTCTCACAAACCCTTTATCCGTCAAATTCTGAAGCTGCGCCTTAAGCTCTCTCAACTCAGCCGGTGCCATTCGGTAGGGTACCTTCGAGATTGACGCAGTTCCTGGGACTACGTCAATCACAAACTAGACCTTCCTGTCCTGTGGCATAGTAGTCAACTTAGGGGGAAACACGTCCGAAAACTCGCGGACTATAGAGATGTCCTCGAGTCCCGGTGCCACCGTAGGCACCTCTACAACAGTCACTATGAATGCAGTACATCCTCGACTCATTATCTGTCTCGCTCGTGCCGACGAAATCCACGTCGCGAATAATGTGCTCCTGCAGCCTCTATACACGTACCCTTCCTGGCCTGGCTCGCGAAACGTAACGGTCCTCTCGCCGCAGTTGATCGTCGCGAAATAGCGCGCCAGCCAATCCATGCCGAGCACCACATCAAAATCTTGCAATCGCCCCAAGACCAATAGGTCTGCGGGCATCACCCAAGGTCCAAGCTGCACTGGACAAGCCCAACAACACACCTCCACAAGCAAAACATGCTCGGGAATCTGCACTTCTCGTGCATGTGGTAATGGCCCTATCACTAGTCCATGCAGTGATGCAAATGCTCGACTAATAAATGAATGTGATACACCGGTATCAAATAATGCACGAGCTCTAATGCCAAAAATTAAAATGATACCTGCCACCACATGATCTGCTGCCGTGGAGTCCTCAACCTGAGCCGCAAAGACCCTGCCGCTCTGCGCCTGCTGTCGCCGCTCAACCGGGCGTGGCACTGAAGCCCGGTCCGTCTGGCTATAAGTCGGTGGAGCTCCATAGGCCTACTGATAAGCTGGGGGTGCTGATACTGTCGATGGTGCTAGCGACGCTACTCGGGGACAAGCTGCCCGCAGATGTCCTGGCTGACCACACCCAAAACACTGGCCCTCTCGCTGCTCGCACTGCCTAGGCCAATGTGGTCCTCCACAGATGACACATCTCGGTGCTCCCCTCTGCTGCCGTCCCTGCTGACGGGATCCACTAGACCTCTGTCGCCCCGAAAATCCACGACCTTGAGAACGCGATCGTGGGGGCCTCAGCGGACGTCTACCACTGGTCTGTCCCCCGTCGTCTGGAGCCGAGCTCTTCCTCTACTGAGCTTGCTCCTGTACTACTGTCTGCTCTCACTGGCCAAGAGTACTGCGCTCCATCCACAGAGCCTGCTGCGTCCACAACTCGCACAGTTGCTTTAGGAGCACTCCCTGCTGCCGTGAAGCCTCAGTCAACCTGATCAACTACGCCCGCAGCTCCCGTGCCCCACTCGGTTCGCCCAACTCCAGTGGTACGGGCGGTATAGGAGGAGTCCCCGTCGGTGGTGAATCCAAATGCTTAAGCGGCATCTCGACCACCTGAACACAGCACACATCAGCTACAACACACAAACAACTCTCGACCCAATCAAGCGAAAGTCTAGAAGGTCGCTTCTTTTCCTCCACTACTTGACGTCGTCTGCAGCCAACGCAAGTTCGCGGCAGGAAAGGACACACGCCTTCGATCACTCCCTCCACTTAAGGATGAGTTCAACAGTCAAATCGATGACTTTCGCAGCAAGTCACGTCTCTCACGTCTTGCGTTCCTAGGGTCTGCCAAAGCCTAGGATTTACTAAGTTCCAACGACCTATTCCTAAGCTCTGATACCAACTTAATCTGTCACGCCCCGGATTACACGTTTCCCCGGGCTCGTCAACAGATCCACCGTATACATAGAATTTTCCATGTATACGAAGCGATAGATAACCTGTAAACAATGCATACAAGCAACTACAAAAGATATAGAGCTGAAAAGAAGATCATACTATTAGAACAAAAGCCACATGTACATATAGGATCCAAAATACAACAGTTCCTCCAAAGCCAAAATAGATACAAATCCATCTCTCACAGGGACAACAAGTTCACACTATATGTATATGGCACAACCCAAAAATAAAACTATCTCCAGTAGGGTCTTCCTCTAGGAAAAACTGGAAATTGTAGGGATCTAGCTCGCGACTCCCTTACCTCGATCCGCAGGAACAGAAGCAGCAGCCGCAACAATCGAAGGCTCTTTAAGAAAAGGTGGCAACAATGGGTGTGAGAACTACTATCAAAAGAAGTAGTCCTCAGTGGGTACCGCTACCGACCTCAACGGTCCACCCACTAAGTCAACAAGACTAACAGTATAGCTGGTAGATAAAAAAATAATAAAGTAAGTTGGAATAAACTCTACAGCTGTAATGCCACTATCCTGCCACTATCCAAGTCATACTCTCAAAGTATATGCATCTCTAATGAGAATAGTCACTCCTGACCCGATCTAACGGAACCGCCCAAAAAGGCTCGTCCAGCCAAATGTCTAGCCACACCGCATACTACCAAAAGGTAGCCGGTCGAAGAATCATATCCAACTAATCTGTAGCGACATCAACGCATGAGAGGCCTCACTCCGGAGCGGCACTCGGGGGAGCTACCCAACCGAGTTAATAAGCGTATCTCTGTCGAGCACATTCAGGCTCCGGCAGGCTATAATAAAAAAAAAGGGGTCGAATGGGTCAAAGACTCCAAGCTCATGTGCCCTCAGCACAAACTGATACTAAAATAAGAATCTAGATCCATCGTCAACCCCGACGGCACCCGGTAATACAAAACAGCCTAACCCTGCTATAAAAATAAGCTCACCAGCTATAATCAGTATAAATGAGTCAAATTGGTCTAACAACCAAGACTCACGTGCCCTCGGCACAATCTGTAGTAAGAAGCCAAGATCTGGGTCCACCGTCAACCCCGACGGTACCCAACAGTACTAAACAACCTAAACTCTGCCGTATACATAAGCTCGGCATCTCAGCACGAGTGTAAACTCGTCCTACAACAATCTAAGTATCCACCTCGTACTAACAGCGGTGATACAAGAGCAGAAACGGCTCCTAGAGCTAAATCTGATAATAATTTTGAAAAGTGACGATTGTAGGTTCACGAGTTTTCTCCTAAGTCAAATCCCAGTTCATCATGTAAATCATGTCTACAAATTATTAATTTATGCTCCAAATTCAGATTTCATATAAACACATGCAAATTCATGAATTCAAGCTACTAACATGAAAAATTTGATAATAAAACAGCATGCTGCACTCTCTACAACTTAGGAGGAATGCCGACGATTTCGGTAACATCAACCCACCTCTAAAGCTATCCAACCACGGCTAGAAGTCGAGTGGAAGGCCTCCAAACAAAACCAGCTGAAATCAGGCTCAAACCAGCCAAAATCAGGATTGGGATCCACCCTGCAGCACTTCTGGTCGCCCAGAACTTGAGCCCAGAACTGCAGCCTGGCAGCACAACATGCAGAGATTCAACATGCGATAAAATTCGATTCCAAGGTCCAAATCCAGTAAAAATTCACCCAACTCACCAGGAGAGATTCAAAAATAATCCCACAAATTTTTACCCAAAACGGAGTTCGATTCGATCTCCAAAAAGCCTCCACAAGCAGTCAAACCCACTTCTGGATGCCCAGATTCTGCATCCAGAAGTTCAGCAACATGGCAAAAAGCACATCAAGCTTAATTCCGGGAATTCCAACAAGTCTAGCCCAGGGAATAGGGTCACAAACCTCCCAAATACAGTGATGGATCAATCCAAATCTTCCCCAAAGCTTCCAACAAAGATCTGGATTCAAAAATCCAAGAAACTCATAAAAAACCCACAATTTCAGCACTTAAGCTTAAATCTCTAAATCTGAGCTAAAACTCACCTTTGAACTCTCAAAATCAGGTGGAAAGAACTTCCAAACCAGCAGGGGATGAGGGAAAACCAATCCTCACTTCAAAAATCCAGCTTCATAGAGATTTGGATCCATAAGATCAAAGGAAAACTCAAATTTCAGTTCAAGAACACAAAGGATCCAGTAAAATAGTAACTACAGAGTACATACCTGTCCAAATTGTGATTGGAAGGATCCCACACCTTCCTCTACGAGTCCACAATCCAACAAATTAAGTTTCGTAGAATTTGGACACTTTTACACTACACACGAGTAGAAACGCCACAGGTCGACGTTGCTATTCTACAGAAATCCAAAGTCTTCAATGGGGAATATGCAAATTTGGGATTTTGGAGAATTGAAGGGTTTCCCAAGCTTAGATCCGAGTTCACTGTGAATGAGGGGAGAAAAGAGCCTCAGGGGGTCGTCCCCAATATTTTATAGAAGTATAGGTTGGATAAAATAAGCCCCAAGAACAACTGTTGCTAACCTGCAACTTGTTGAAAATCCAACATTCGGGCGCCCAGAACCCAAGAACTGGGTGCCTAGATCTTCCAGCCTGCACAGAATAGCCCTCGGATTCTCCGCCTCGCGGTTTGGTGTGCCCTAACATGGTCCGGCGGAAACTCACCTACCACCATACACGTGTCAAAAGGATCGATATTCACGAGGTGAACATTCGGACTCACTTTCCGGGCGCCCTAAAACTGGATCCGAAATGACTCAGTAACAGCACTAAGATTCGGGCGCCCTAAACCCAACTTTCGGGCGCCCTAAACTGCCAAACTTCCAAAACTTCAGTTTTGGCTTATTTCGGTGCTCCGAGTCTGTTTTCGCATCTATTTCACGCCAAAATGACTCCGACTCATCCCGACACTCTCCAGAAGTGTCGAACAGTCTAGAATACTACAGTCATTTCGTCAGTTAGGCCCCAGGGGTACTACACGGACCCCATGTCCGGGTCCGGAACCCGTGAGCAACTCAGCTCAGAAAACAGGTCGGGTCCGGACCTGGGTGTCCGGGTCCAGACTCTAGCTGTTCCACATGATTTCATTGTCCGGACCCCAAGTCTCGGGTTCGGACCCCGAGAGCAACTTAGCTCTTGTTTGGTTTTTCCAAAAATTCTAATTTTTGATTTTCGGGGCTCTAACTCGCACCCAAACGTTCCGAAACCCTCGAAACCCAATTCCACACTAGCCATTATCGACTTTCTCCGAACTTCATCCAATTCGGTAAAGTTCGGTAAAGCGCACCGAAATTCAGAGTACTACACGGTCGAAGCCGGAGGAAGAGGAGCGGCCGTAGTCGCGGGGGTCGAAGAGGTAGACGGGGAGGAGGGAGAGGGAGGCGTCGGCGGTGGCGCAGGGGGCGCGCGGGGCGGTGGTGGGCGGGCGCAGGGGGCACGGCGAGCGCAGGGGGGCAGGCCCAGGGGGGTAGGGCGGGCAGGGGGCGGGGGAGTGTGAGGAGAGAGAGAGAGAGAGAGAGAGAGAGAGAGAGAGAGAGAGAGAGAGAGAGGGGGATGAGGATGGAGAGTGGATGAAGAAGGAAGAAGAAGAGGAAGAGAAAGAAATGGTGCAAAATTCTCCTAAATAGTGCAACTTTGCCTAAAGAGTGTAAATTCTATCCCAAAAGAGTGTAATTTCTCTCTTAAATAGTGAAACATTCATTAAAACAGTGCATTTTTTTTAAAAATAGTGTAATTTTATTTTAACAATACAATTTCATCATCTTCTTCCTTTTTCTCTATTTTTTGTTCTTTTCTGTAGGAAAAAAATATTTTTTATTTTTATTTTTTGTTATTTTTATTTTTTCTTTATATATATATATATATATATTTGTTACGATCTCCCTTGCCCTTTATCGCAACCACCGCGACGTCGTCGGAGGCGAGCTCGCCGCCTCCGACGACATCGCGGCGTTCCGACGCACGGTGGAGGAGGAGAGCATGTGCCTAGACGTCGCCGTGCCCTAGTGGAGAAGGAGGGTCACGGCGCGGCCTCAGCAGGGTAGGAGGCGAGGAGGGCAGGGGGTGCAGGGGCGAGGGCATGCGGGGCAGAGGCGAGGCGGGTTGTTTCCGCCTCCGCCTCCGCCTCCGCCTCCGCCTCCGCCTCCGCCTCCGCCTCCGCCTCCGCCTCCGCCTCCGCCTCCGCCTCCGCCTCCGCCTCCGCCTCCGCCTCCGCCTCCGCCTCCGCCTCCGCCTCCGCCTCCGCCTCCGCCTCCGCTGCTTCTCCGGAGAGAGAAAAAAAAGAACGATAGAAAAAAAAAGGAGAGAGAAAAAGTAAGAAGGGTATTTTGGTCCGTTTGCTGAAAATTCGGACCGAATCTGCAAAATCGAAAAAGTCGATCCAATTTTGTAAAAGGCCAAAACTAGTGGATTTTTTATGCAAAAAGGCCAAAGATTTATTCTCATAATCAAATTACTATCTTATGAGAATATTTTTATTTGATAGACATCTTAGAATACACAAGAATATATTATTTTTTGCATTTAGTTTAACAAAGATTATATCTGGATTTTAAATTTAAATTTTAAATTTTAAATTTTCTATTTTAAATTATAAAATTTGAATTTTAAAATTTAAAATTTGAAATCGTAAGTTTTAATTTTTCAAGTTTCAAATTTTAAATTTAAATTTTAAATTTAAATTTTAAAAAATTTTAACTATAAATTTTAAAATTTGAATTTAAAATTTATTTGATAAATAAAATTTAAAATTTAAAATTTTCAAATATAAATTCTAAATATCAATGTCCAAATTTTAAAATTTCAATTTTAAAATTTTAAATTTAGATTTTAAATTCAAATGTAAAATTTTAAATTTTGGTTTTAATTTAAAAATTTAAAATTTAAATTCAAATATTAAATTTAAATTTAAATTTAAAATAAAATTTAATAAACTTATTGTTATTTATAAACAATAATTGTCATTCAATTTTATAAAATCACTTCAAAAAATTATTTTTATCTAAACTCTGCCAAATGGTTTACAAATTTTAACCAAAATCAATTTTTCAAATCAGAATCAATTCTATAGAAATCATTTCTCCAACAGCTAGGTCAAACATCTTCCATATTTAGAGATGATAAAATTTGAGTTAAGTTGAAAATCTTGACTATCTAAGAGCACACATGGACCAAAATGGTACATGACCTAAATATATGCTAAAAGAAGATGAAAAAGCCTATTTATCAAAATCTAGAGGCATTTATAATGCACTGGGCACTGGCTAAATTGACAAAGTACGGATTAAGTTATGCTAGACAAAACTAAAATGAGTTTAGAGAGGCTTAGACCAAGTTTGGAGCGAATTATAATCAATTCGGATGGAAACAATGCTTCAAAACTCAGAAAACTGAGTTTGAGACCAATTCAGACGTCCGGAATAGGAGACCGGGCGCCTGAAATGTCTTTCGAGTGGTCCATTGGAGCACCCGGCTTGCGGACGCTCTTCCAAAAAGCTAGTTGGCGAAGGATTCAAGTATCGGACCGGCGCTCTTCCAAAAAATTGGTTGGCGAAGGATTCAAGTATCAGACTCTCGGATTCCTCTGTGGGCGTCCGGATGCTTATTTAGATCCTGGGCGCCCAGATAACTTTAGACTCCCAACCTGAGAGTGGATTTTACTGGATAGAGGGTTCAGATGCCCGAAATCCCTTGCGACGCCCGAAACAACTTTAGGGCAGTCCCCTGTGGGTGCCCGATACCACATTCGAATAGTCAACCATAGAGTACCCCTTGCACGGAGGAATAAACAATTGGATGCCCGAAACCTACTTCAGGCACCTAGAATGTGAAACAGACGGAGCTAGTGGGCGCCCGGTTCCTGAACCGAGCATAACTACGATCGATTCGACGCCTTCCCGAATCGATCTAAAAGCACACATAGACCAAAATGATTCATGTGTACATCGATTTAAAAGCACACATGGACCAAAATCTTGACTATCTAAAAGCACACAAGAACCAAAATGGTACATGACCTAAATATGTGATAAAAGAAAATACCAAAAGCCTATTTGTCAAAATCTAAAGGCATTTATAACACAGCGGACTTTGGCTAAATTGACAAAGTATGAATTAAGTCATGCTAGACATAATTAAAATGAGTTTAGAGAGGCTTAGACCAAGGTTGGATTGAATTAAAATCAATTCAGATCGAAACAGTGCTTCAAAACTCATAAAACTGAATTCCAAACCAATTCGGATGCTCGGAACAGGAGATCGGGCGCCCAAAACGTCTTTCGAATGGTCCATTGGGCTGCCTTGATCATGTAGACGCTCTTCTAGAGAGCTGATTGGCTAAGAATCCAAGTATTAGATGCTTGGATTGCCCTATGGGTGCCCGAATGTTGATTCGGACACCATCTACGGCTTTCGGATAATTTTTGGACTCCCAACCCGAGAGTGGATTTTACTGGACAAAGGGTTCGGGCACTCGAAATCCCCTGCGGGCGCCTGAAATAACTTTTTGGCAGTCCTCCGTGGGCGCCTTTACTATATTCGGAAGCTCAACTCGAGAGCACCCTTTGTATTGAGGAATAAACAATCGGACACCCGAAACCTACTTCGGGTGTCCTGATTGTGAAATAGGCGGAGCTAGCGAGCGCCCGGTTACCGAACCGAGCGTAGCTATGATCGATTCATCACCCGAAACCTTGCGTATAGACTGCGTCGTGTCTGTTTGCAAATAAAAGTTGTTGGGGGAGGAGGGGAGATGGGGGTTAGTTGCTATTGTAGCAACCCTACAAAGGGTTTTCACTATTAACCCTAACACCCTAGCCCCTTTTTTCTCACTCTCACACTCTCCACCTCTCTCTCTCTTCCCTTCCTTACTCTAGAAGAATAGAGAAACCCACATTCCTATTATTGGAGTTTGGGATTGATTTCTTTGGGAGCTTGGAGGAGATCTAGAACTTTAAGAGAAGCTCTAGGAGACTCTTCTCTCCTATGTTTTGCTTGCTATAAGAGAAAATGTGAGTGGGGAATATCACCGAAAAGGGTTTGATTTTTTCTCAGTCCATTATTTTCTTGGATTATTAACATGTATTATAGTTAATATTAAACTAAATGTGATTTTAGTTACATGCTAAGAAAATTAGGGTTTTGATCCTTTGTATAATAATGTAAATGTAAAGAAAACCTTATAGTATAAGTAAAACAAGTGTGGCATTTAAGTTAGGTCAAAATCTAAGATGAAATATAGAGACACGTGAACTCTAATTGAAACTCAAGTTAGAGAACAAGTATGTGCGAATTTGGATATGGTTGATAACCCTAGAAGTTATGTGAACCTAGGGTGTAATAATGAGATTTGTCGTGACCTTCCGGAAGTGCCTGTAAGGAGTGCCGATCACCTTTGACTCTTTCTTATGCATTGGGAGGGCCGATCACTCTTGACTCCCATATTGCATTTGAGTGCCGATCACCCTCGACTCCTTATGTGGTACTCAGAGGGTCGACCTCCCATGACTCCAAGCGCCTACCTGTTGAAGAGTAATACGATCTCCCTCCGGTCTCCATGAAGTGTTGTGTGAAATGAAACCCATTAAATAGATGGTTAGAGATATGAGGTATATCCAGTAAATTTATAGCCAATGACAGAGTAGCATTGTTGCATATTATTATATTTAAGGCATTGTAATTGTAATTCAATTTATTACATTTCTATTGTAGAAATTATATGTTGATTATTATTATTATCCACTAACGCCTCTCTTGAACCGAGTAAGTGTAAAGCATTACTTTCGGTGGTTGCATCCACTAGGAACTTATCTAAAGTTCTCACATTTTTGTTGTTTACCCTTTTTTAGAGCCTAGCATCACTGGTGAGATGTGAGACTACGACAAGGGCGTCGCGGAATAGCTAGATCGTTGGGAGTCGGTCCAGTGTGTACCCTTCATTTTAGAGAATAATTGTTATAAACTTTAAAGTTGAAGTTGTAATGTTTTAATTTAGTAGTGATTACTTTGATGCTCTATTATATCCATATTGTGCATGCTTTGTTGTAGTACACTGAATTTCAGTGCATCGTACTGAACTTCTACAAATTGTAGAGTTCTAGTGAGAGAATGGCATGAGAGGCTATATGTGAGGCTTTGGCCAAGTTCGGGACTGTGCGAAGTGTTTTCGGCGCAATTGAGGCGCGAAAATGGACTTCGAGAAGTTAAAAACTGCGAACTTGGGAAGTCTGCACTGGATTCCGGTATGTGAACTCCAATACCGGAATTGGAGCTTGGTATACCGGTATGTGAAATGGTATACCGGAATGCCGTGTTGAAACCGAGAAACCTAGCTCTCGGGTTTGTGGAATTTTTCGGGGTATACCGGTATGTGAAAATGGCATACCGGTATACTGTGTGCGAAACAGTGAAAGCAGCTCTCGGGTTCTGCGGAATCCCTGAGGTATACCGGAATCAGCACCCGTATACCGGTATGCAAATGCACATACCGGTATACAATGTCCAGATTTGGCTGGTAGGTTGTGTTGTTTGTGGAGAGGGGCATTTTGGTCCTTTCACATGCGTGGGGGTATTAGAAAGGCTGGGAACACTCCCCTTTCACAGAGATCATCTTCTCCACTTCTCCTCTCCATCTCTCCCACTTTCTCTCTCTAGAGATCTCTCCAAAACTTGGAGAAAAGGTGGATTGATCTTGGAAAAAGCTTCCAAAGGAGAAAAGAAGCTTCTTGGTGCAAGAAGGAGCTTGGGGATTTCGTGATTAAGGTTAGTACCTCACGTTTTGGGTTCAAACCTTGGATTTAATCCTTTGAAATGAGGTTTTTGGGAACCCTTGGCAACCTAAACCACAAATGGTGGGTGTTTGGCCATGAAATCTAGGGTTTGGCTTGCATGCATGCAAACCCTAGGTAGAATGAGGGCTTTTGCAATGTGAGGTTCTAAAAATATTTGGACCTTCGATAATTGCAATTGAGGCTTAGGAAATCATGTTGGAGCACTTGATTTCATATATTGAGTTGATTTTAGGGTTCGTAACGAGTAACGAACCGTTTTCTTGTAGAAGCTTGGGTTGAAGCAAGAACTCTAAGCTTGGACACTTAGGAGCTTGAAGAATACAAGGATTTGAAAGCTCTTGAGGTGGGTTTGTGTTTACCGAAGTGATTAGGTCACTTCCATGTCTAGGGTAATTATCCATTTAAAAATAAAATGGTATGTGTTGAGAACCCTAGCATTTTGCATGTTGGCAAAGGTAAAATCATGATAGGTAGAACAATGAACTCCTATTGCATGATGGATATTTCAAGTACAATTCAATTATTTATACTTGTTGCATGGTTGCATGTGAGATTTAAACCTAGTGTTGTTGAACATAGGTTGGAACGTGTGAGATTTAAACCTAGTGTCATTGAACATAGGTTGAACATGTGAGATTGAAACCTAGTGTCATTGAACATAGGTTGGACATGTGATTGGAACCTAGAGTCATGGAACCTAGGTTGGCAATGAGTAAGTAAGCCTAGTGTTATCAAACATAGGCGAGACTTAGTGACTTGAACCTAAGATCATGAGATTTAGGTTGGCAAGTAATGTGAAGAATGGGATGTGCGACGATTTTGCTATCCCGGGTATGCGACGATTTCGCTACCATGCCACGAGTTGGCGGTGCCGACATGGGATAGGCGACGATTTCGCGATCCCGGGTATGCGACGATTTCGCTACCGCGCCACGTGTTGGCGGTGTCGAAGGGGATGTGCGACGATTTTGCTATCCCGGGTATGCGACGATTTCGCTACCATGCCATATGATGGCGGTGTTGAGACGGGGTATGCGACGATTTCGCTATCCCGAGTATGCGACGATTTCGCTACTCGAACTAGGAGGTGACAAGCTCACTCCTTGAATGTTGGAACAAATATGGTGAGACGGCAATTCCGAAACCATAAGTAAACGACAAGTAAAAGAACTTGGTCATTGTGAGACATAGGATGAACCTAGGAGAGAATGATAGATTATATTTCATTTGGTTGCATCCTTTATGTTTATTTACTAAGCATGTAAATAATTGTTGCATAGTTATATATGATCTAACTTATGCATATGGTGTTTCTTTGGACCTGGTGGGTCGAGCTTCTCTCTTGGGTGGCCTTACCCACTGGGAACTATGTTTATAGTTCTCACCCCCCCATTTTCCAGGTCCTTCCGCGAGTGAGGCGGCGGAGCGAGGCAAGGGTTTGGCTCTTTAGATAGCGGCCCTTCCATTTTGGTGATGCATAGAGTTAAACCCCTATTTTGGACTATGATAGCATAGGAGATTTTCATTCTTGTATGAATGTTGTATATTCCATAGTTTTGGAACATGATGTATGGAATGAAAGTGAAAGAAAAGAAAAATTTGGACATGTATATGGTGCCTTGTGATGTAATAGAAGTAGAACTTCTTTATGTTGATGCTTTCCTTGTGCAACTCTTGTACTCCGTTCCTAGTTGGAACATTTTGGATAAGCTTGTGTTGTGACGCCTTGGGCGGGTAGAAAGGACTCTATCCGTTCGGCGGGTCTGGGGCATGCGCCCGTGCGGTTATCCTTTCCACCTAGTTGGTGTTAAAGGACCGGCGGGGCGTGACAGACTGAGGTGGTATCAGAGAGCAGAAACGGTCTAGGTTGACCTAAGAAACCCTAGGATGGAAAAGACCCTAGGAGTGTAGGCTCGTGAGTGACGAGATCTTTGATGTGGCGAAAGATAAGTGATTGGGTTATGTCCTTATGCCTCTAGTTGGAAATAGAGGTAGATTCGAGGTGTGTCTTATTCTTCACCAAGTGTGTTCATGTTGGCGGCCGACAACATGAAAACCAAGTGAGGGGAATAAGGACCCTTGTGTGACTTTCGCCTAGATTGGGTTCACGTTTATTTTCGTGAAATATAATATCGCGAATGACCTTGAATGTCATGAAATGACCAAAGTCATTGTGTTTTCAGGATAATGGTACGTGGACGGCCTCCTAAGAGGGCCGGGCTCGGAGGATCGGGCGCGGCTCCCGAACAACTCGGGGAGGGCGAGAACTCGGGTCTTCGTAATGAGTTGACCGAGTTAATGGGCGTGGTTCGGCGACAGGCCGAAGCCATGCAGCGACAGGAGGAGCAAATTAAGAGGCTCCAGGATATGATGGCGCAGCAGGCGGCTGCGACTAGGGAGGAGAGGTCAGGAGTACCTCCGGCCTCTACTTCGGCACCGGCCGAGGAGGCGACACCGGCGCCGGCCGTGGAGCCACCTGCGCCACCGGTTGTAGCCGAGGGGTCGGGTGCCCCTATGCCCGACTCCGAGATGGAGGATACGGAGCGAGAGCGCGCACTTGCGGCTCTAATGAGGTTCAAAAAGTTCACCCCGCCTATCTTTAGCGGGGAGAACGTGGATCCGTGGGACGTAGAGACATGGATCGACGCGATCGAGACGCTCTTCGAGGACCTTTATACCTTGGAGAGGGACAAAATGCATCTCGCCGTTCATTGTTTAGAGCGATCGGCGAAGGTGTGGTGGAAGGGAGTCCGACGGGATAGACTCTCTAGCCTTCCGCCACCGTCGTGGGAAGAGTTTCGGGGTATGGTGTTCGCCACCTATTTTCCCGATAGCGAGAAAAGGAAGCTTCAAGAAAGGTTCCGCAAGTTGAAGCAGGGGAACCGCTCGGTGCGCGAGTACGAGAGGGAGTTCTCGTACATCATTAATTGCGTACCGCACGTTGTCCGCGGAGAGTTGGACAAGGTCGATTGTTTCGTGCGCGGACTTCGACCGGATATCTTTCGGGCGGTGCACGCCCTCAAACTTAGGACCTTTGCGGAGGTCTTGGACCGTGCTCTTTGGGTGGAGCACGGGAATGCATGTGCGCGAGGAGCACGAGTCTTGGGAGAAAGAAAAAGACAAAGAGAAGGGAAAGAAGCGACCGGCGGGTGGCTCGGGGGGGCAATCTAGCTCTAAGCGGCCCCCGAAGCACTCGCAGCCGCAAAATCAATCCCGAGGGTCCCAACGGAACCGACCCTCGACCCAATGCCCGATTTGTGGCGGCCCCCACGGCCCTCAACAATGTGACCATCGTGAGGGCCGGTGCTACAAATGCGGACAGCCGGGCCATATGCGGTACAATTGCCCGATGGACGATAGCCGAGCACCGTCGTCGGCGTCGGCGTTTGCGCCACCGAGGCAGCTTGCGGGCATCCCACCCGCGGCGATGTCGGCGGGCCGTGCCCAGCCGCCGAGACCATTGGAGGGCCAGCGACCAGCGCCCAGTGGACGAGTATTCGCCTCTCAGGTGGAGGAGCCTGCTACCCAGGAGGACGTCGTGGCAGGTATTGTGTTAATTAAAGGCATTCGATGTAGAGCTTTGTTGATGATACTGGTGCATCGCATTCATTCATTGCTCGATCATTTGCTATTGCACATGGAATAGAAATCATAGATGCCACACACGCAAGAACGGTGCAAGTACCTGAACACACTTTTTGCGTACATCACGCGTGTGTAGATTGCCCCGTGAGGGTTGAAAATTGGATCATGCCAGCTGATTTGCTGGTATTAAATCGAATGAGTGAATATGATTTGATCCTAGGAATGGATTGGCTCTCTAAGTATCATGCTACTATCGATTGTGAGAGCCGGATAGTGAAGTTTAAAGAACCCGGACACAAAGAGTTTGTGTACCGTGGGTGTAAGAGTTCGCTCTTTGCTTCAATGGTGTCCACGTCGCAAGCAAGAAAGCTCATTGCTAGTGGTTGCATTGCCTACTTGGCGACGGTAGTGGATGACCGAAAGGAAGTGTTGGGACTTGAGGACATTCCTATAGTCCAAGAGTTTCCGGATGTGTTTCCGGCGGAGTTGCCCGGAATGCCACCGGACCGGGAAATAGAATTTGTGGTCGATTTGCTCCCGGGTACGGCGCCGATCTCTAAGACCCCGTACAGGATGGCACCCGCGGAACTGAAGGAGTTGAAAGCACAATTGCAAGATTTAATGGACAAGGGTTTCGTAAAGCCAAGTGTGTCACCTTGGGGAGCCCCTGTTCTATTTGTGAGGAAAAAGGACGGTTCGCTGCGGTTGTGTGTGGATTACCGCGAGTTGAACAAAGTGACAGTCAAGAATAAGTACCCGTTACCCCGAATTGATGACTAGTTCGATCAGTTGCAAGGGTCTCGGGTGTACTCAAAGATTGATTTGCAATCCGGTTATCACCAATTGAAGATCAAACCGGAGGATGTGCATAAGACCGCGTTTAGGACGCGGTATGGACATTATGAATTCACGGTTATGCCTTTTGGGCTTACCAATGCCCCGGCAGCGTTCATGGATTTAATGAACCGTGTGTTCAAACCACTATTGGATCAATTTGTGGTTGTGTTCATAGATGATATTCTTGTCTACTCTCGGAGTGAAGAGGAACATAGGGAGCACCTAAGGATTGTGCTTCAAGTTCTTCGAGAGAACAAGTTGTTCGCCAAATTAAAAAAGTGCGAATTCTGGATCCGTGAGGTTGCTTTCTTGGGTCACGTAATTTCCGCAGGAGGAGTATCTGTGGACCCTATGAAAGTAGAGGCAGTCAAGGATTGGCCTCGCCCGACCAATGTCACGGAGGTGCGAAGCTTTTTGGGTCTTGCGGGATACTATCGGCGGTTCGTGGAGGGATTTTCAAAAATCTCTGGTCCACTAACGCGTCTTACCCGCAAGGGAGCCAAATATATTTGGAGCGAGGAATGCGACCAAAGCTTTAAGGAGCTAAAAGAAAGGTTGACTTCGGCTCCGGTACTCGCCTTGCCGATCGCGGGGGAGGGTTATGTGGTGTATAGTGATGCATCACGTCGTGGTCTTGGGTGTGTGCTTATGCAAAGAGGACAAGTAATAACATATGCCTCTCGACAGCTGAAGAGCTATGAGCAGAATTACCCCACCCACGACTTAGAGCTTGCGGCGGTGGTTTTCGCACTCAAGTTGTGGAGACACTACTTATACGGGGAGCATTGTTGTCACGCCCCGCCGTGCCTTAGCACCAAATAGGTGGAAGGAAAACGCACGGGCACATGACCCAGATCCGCCGAACGGACAGAGTTTCCCCTGTACGTCCAAGGCGTCACAACCAGTATAATTCAAGAGGTTCCAAACAGGAACAGAATTCATACAGAGATTGCATAAGGAAAGCATCATAAACTACTATGCTATTACAAGCATTCGCAATACCACCATATATTACATTTTTGTTTCTTTTTCTTTGTTCAATCTTCCCAAATACAATCAATTTATTATTACATTTCCCTTCATTCGAATACCCCTAAACTACGGAGTAGAGGGTACTTCTATTCTGGTCACAGTGGTAGGACGCTAACTATTGAGTTACGCCCTTCCCTCGCGCCGCCGCGCCGCTCACGTGAGGACCTGAAAAATAGTGGGGTGAGAACTATATAAAATAGTTCCCAGTGGGTAAGGCCACCCAAGAGAGGAGCTCGAACCACCAGGTCCAAAGGAAGCATACGAGCATGGGTTAGTACATATACATAACCATTAAGCATATAACTTTTCAATATATGAAAGTAAACATGCTATGCTTCAACAAATGCGATAATGAAATCCATGCAATATAATTTAAACTGCTATTCCACTATCCATTTCATAACCAATCTGCTCCTAAGGTTCATTTACCTTAGCTAAGCCGTACTCGACTTGCCCTCGAGTTCGATATTAACGGGTTACCACCCTCCTAAGGTTTACTTACTTTAGTAAAACCTTAACCGACTCACTCTAGAGTCAAACACCTTGGGCCACCGCCCAACTAAGGTTTACTTATTTAGTCGAACCTTCACCGACTCACTCTTGAGTCATATATAACTATGCAACAATATTTACACATGCTTAGTAAATAAACATAAAGGATGCAACCAAAATGAAACATAATTTATCATTCTCTCCTAGGTTCATCCTATATTCCACATTGACTAAGTTCTTTTACTTGTCATTTACTTATGGTTGCGGAATGGCCGTCGCACCATAGTTGTTTCAACATTCGAGGAGTGAAATCGTCACCTCCTATTCGAGTAGCGAAATCGTCGCATACTCGGGATAGCGAAATCGTCGCATACCCCGTCTCAACACCGCCATCACATGGCATGGTAGCAAAATCGTCGCATACCCGGGATGGCGACCTTGTCGCACACATCTCCCCCTTCGACACCGCCAACACGTGGCGCGCGGTAGCGAAATCGTCGCATACCCGGGATCGCGAAATCGTCGCCTATCCCATGTCGGCACCGCCAACTCGTGGCATGGTAGCGAAATCGTCGCCTACCCGGGATAGCAAAATCGTCGCACATCCCCCCTCGACACCGCCAACACGTGGCGCGGTAGCGAAATCGTCGCATACCCGGGATCGCGAAATCGTCGCCTATCCCATGTCGGCACCGCCAACTCGTGGCATGGTAGCGAAATCGTCGCATACCCGGGATAGCAAAATCGTCGCACATCCCGATATTCACATTACTTGCTTGCCAACCTAAGTCTCATGATCTTAGGTTCAAGTCACTAAGTCTCACCTATGTTCAATAACACTAGGTTTACTTTCTCATTCTCAACCTAGGTTCCATGACTCTAGGTTCCAATTTCATGTCCAACCTATGTTCAATAACACTAGGTTTCAATCTCGTGTCCAACCTATGTTCAATAACACTAGGTTCCAATAGTCTTGTTTAAGTGATCTCCCTATCACTATGTGCCACAACCTAGGCTCAATAACTCTAGGTTCGCATACATTCCAACCTATGTTCAATGACACTAGGTTCATTACACATTCAACCTATGTTTAATGACACTAGGTTTAACATGCATGCATCATCTCTCAAGTATAAATATACATTGTTATAAAATACTTAGATTCTTTACATGCAAGGTGAGCCCATGGCTCAAATCATTTGATATATAAATCTATGCCAACATGCACATTATAATTCTTTCTTATCCTAGTTGTCCATATCTAGGATTTTCCATTCACATGACCTCTAGCCCATTTTGGACCATGTCAAATTCTCTATCATGTAGAGAAACTATCTCCCCGCTATGTTTACATCTAGGCATACACATGTCCATTTGTAACAATGTGTTCCACATGCCTACAATTCCAATCCGTGGTAGTTAATGGTATTAACATCATATGATCTACTCATTCATACACATATACCATTTGCCAATTAACCTACCATTACATGCATCAAGTAAAATAATTATATTTTACTCTTTCAACATGGAAGTGACCTAATCACTTCGGTAAACACAAACCCACCTCACACTCTTCCGATTGCTTGTAGACACTTGCAATCGGGCACTTTTCCTCTTGGCCTCAAGCTTGGTCTTCAAGCTCCTAGCCCTAACACATGTGAAGGATTCGTTAATCCGAGTCGAACTCATAACGATCTCATCTCTCCAACTCATTCGAAATGGAGTTGTCCCACATGTTCTACTAACCCCAAACTAGGGTTCTAGAGGGTTAAAACATTTTTAAAACCCTCCACAAGAAAATCCCTCTTTCAACCTAGGGTTTTCCAAAACTCATGGCAAAACCCGATATCTCTTGCTAATCTCTACAATTTGTAGCCTAGATTAGCCAAGGGTCTCCAAAAACTCATTTCCAAGCCTCAAATCCGAAACCCTAACAACCAAATCCAAGGACTTACCTCGGATCCGCGAGCTCACCAAGCCACCATGCATGCACGAGCTCGATCTTCACTCCTCCAAGCTTCCCAAGCTTGATCTCCACCAAGATCTTCACTTTGGAGGAGAAGAAAATGAAGAAGAGAGAGAGAGGGAGAAGAGCCTCTCTCTCTATGTGTGTTGCTGTATTTTCAGAGGAGAAAGGGGGAGGGTCCCCCTATATGTAAGCCTTCCTCAGTGAAATTACTAATTTACCCTTCGAAAACAGCATTCTGCACACTGTATTCCGGTATACGGGTTGGCATACCGGTATACGGGTTGGCATACCGGTATACCCTGCGGAATTCCGCAGAACCCGCAAGCTGGTTTCACTGTTTCAAACATCACATACCGGTATCCTTCTTCGCATACCGGTATACTCCGAAAATTCTGCAAAACCCGAGAGTTGGGTTTTCCTGTTTCGCACATCACATACCGGTATACAATTTTACATACCGGTATACCACTGCAGATTTCACAATTTCAGCAGTTCTAGCTTCCCAGAGTCCGTTTTCGCGCCTCATTTGCGCCGAAAACACTCGCATACGTTCTAAACGTGGTCGGAGCCTAACGTATAGCCTCTCATGCTATTTTTCTACCGAAACTCCATGATTTGTAAAAGTTCGGTGTACTACATTCCTCCCTCCTTAAAAGGAGTTTCGTCCGCGAAACTAAGATCACACCTCGAATCTATTTACCAATTAGATGAGGGTATCATTCGTTCCTCGCGTTCTCTGGTTCCTGCTCACTCAGGAGTACATTCCATAGTCCACGTGTCTTATATTCCCGATATTGCATAAGGAATATGTCTCGTTGCCCTTCCTTACTAGGTCAACATCACATCATCTTCGCGATGTTTTCGCTCGAACACTTTGTTCGTAATCTCAATTTCACTTCACCGACAATGCCAGAGTTGGCAATTGGTGACTTCACCAATCAGGTGAAAGGTATGACCGAGCGTCTGTTCCTCAGGTCACAATTATAATTCTCTTACACACGACTAATGCTCTTATATTCTCAGAGCCATTGGTCAAACCGCTTATTTCGGTTTACAGCAAATGGTCCACAGACCAAAGCTCTCACGTAGGCCTACTGCCTAAATCTGTCCCAACGTCGCGTAACATCTTTGCTCGCAAACGTAAATCCAATCGTTACTCGGCGGAGTCCTCACTTAGGACTTTGCGCAATACTCCATCCAGGAGTAACCAAGACCCCAAACCCCTACTGAATCCTAGAGTTGGGTCATAATCACACTCTCGGTGTACTACCATTCATATGGTTTCACAAGTGGCATTCCATGCCCTCGGGTCATCGCTTGGACTACCGCCCCGACCACAAGTCTCTGCCCTACCCTCAGGTCTCGGGCTGCTGTCACACACAGCTGACTGCGCCTGTCCCTAAGGCCCCCAGGCTCCACAGTCCACAATGGTCCGAGCACGGATCGTCCCCAAGCAATACCCGAATACCGTCGCTACACGTGTCCCGCACGCTATACCAAGCGACAACAGTCTCTATCGGCTCCTAAGCACCCAGTGCGAGCCACCAGCCCTCAAGCGGTTCTTGGCCTCCTTCACACTTAGTAATGCCCAAGTGCTACTGCCAACCAACCCTCTCGGCTAACCAGGAACTAATACTCTACGAGTACTTACACTCGAGCGTTCCACGCTACTATGTTCGTTCGCGTTATTCACCAGCACTAAGCTACCACGCTTATGCTCACTCGCATTGCGAGTACCACAACCTATCTCAATTTGAGATACAGTAAGGCCCACTCACCCAGTTTTGGCGATTACCTTATCAATCCACAACCATCATCGTTCCACTATAACGATGTTCGGGATCTGCGAACTTTTAACACGTTCTCAACGTCATAACTCGATTCTTGCAATTGGCTATTCACATTGCCCTAATATCGAGAATCAGCTCGCCAACAATTACTGTTATCTCAAGCCGTCAACTAGACGCAACACCCGCAACTTGCCGGTATTCATCAAAATCTCTAGCCGCTCCAGCGGCAATACATGTGCCTCCACGACACGAGCATAGCTGGGCATCTATCCTTACCCATAACCTTGGTCCTGGTTACAATTGCACTTGCATCGTAGTAACCGACCACAACCATTGCATGTAATGCTCCAGTGTTGCATTATGTTCTACATATGTTTTCAGCAATCAAAACATACCTGCTACGACGCCGTCGATAGCAGTAGATTCCATCGCCTGAGCTGCGTACCCATGGCCACTTGGCGCCTGACGCGAACCCTCAGGTTGTCTCCACCTCAATGCATGCTCACCAGACCTTACCGCAGGTGGTACACCCGCGAACTGTCTTGGAGCGGAGGATGCTGTCGTAGCCGGTGGGGCTCGACTTTCTTCCAAGGAACAGTCATACTTTGTGTGACCCGATTGTCCACATCGTATGCACCTTCCTTCTCGCTGCACGCACCGGCGCGCCCAATGGGGTCCGCCGCAAATAACACAACTCACCGAGGACCGAGTAGGGTAGGTCCCCGAGGCACGGGATCGTCGACGCGAATGTGTCGGGACTCGTCCAGAACTCGTTTGTCCACCAGACTTACTCGATGATCGTCCCATCTTTATTTCATCGTCATAACACTCGCGCTCCTCTTGCACGAATGCATTGCCCTGTTCCACCCACAGGGCCCCGGTCCATCACCTCGAAAAAGGTTTGCAGTTTGAAGGGATGCACAACCTTAAAGATCTCAGGCCGAAGTCCGCGCACGAAGCAATCGGCTTTGTCCTTGTCATCCCGTATCACATAAGGGATACAATTTACAATGCGAGAGAACTCTCTCTCGTACTCTCTCACCGAGCGATCGCCTTGTTTCAGCTTCCTGAATTTTTCCTGAAGCTTTCTCTTCTCACTATCAGGGAAGTAGGCAGAGAACACCAGTCCTCGAAATTCCTCCCAAGTCACTGGAGTGAGACTAGAAGGTCGGTCTCGCCGGACTCCCTTCCACCACGCCTTTGCCGACCCTTACAAGCAGTGTGCGGCAAAATGCACCTTGTCTCGCTCCAAGGTGTACAAGTCCTCGAACAGGGACTCCATAGAATCGATCCACGTTTCTACGGTCCACGGGTCCATTTCTTTCCCGTCGAAGGTAAGCGGATTGAATTCTTTGAACGTCATGAGGGCAGCTAAAGCCCGCTCCCTCTCCGCTTCCAATTCCACAGAATCAGGGGCCCAGGCACCTACATCTATTTGTGAGGTACCCGTCGCGGCTCCTGATGGTACACGACGTGCTAATCGCTCCACGGTCTCATGGAGTTTCCTGATCCGCTCTTCTTGGCGCACGGCAGCCTCCTGCTGTCGCTGTGCCATCTTAGCTTGTTGTTGCACCACTCCAACGAATGTGGCCAACTGTTCACGAAGCTCTGGGTCTCCGCTTGCCCCAAATTGCACAGGGACCCCACTAGGTCCATCCCGTGCTGATCTCGTCGGAGATCGTCCACGTGACGCCATCGTATCCTGAAACACGACAACTTCCATCAACATCCTCGACCTTTTAGGCCAAGTACAAACACGATGTTAATTACGGACACAATTTAGGCGAAAGTCACATAAGGGCGCCTATTCTCATCCCTTGGGTTTATGTTGTCGCGTGCCAACATGAACACACTTAGCTGAGAATAAACCACACCTTAAATCTACCTCTAACATCCTATTAGAGGCATAACCAATACTCGACCCAATCGATTACTCTTTCGCCGCACATCACAAGTCCTCGTCTCTCACGAGTCTACAGTCCTAGGCTCTTTTTCCATTCTAGGGTTCCTTGAGTCCACCTAGACCGTTTCTACTCTCTGATACCACCTCAATCTGTCACGCCCCGCCGTGCCTTAGCACCAAATAGGTGGAAGGAAAACGCACGGGCACATGACCCAGATCCGCCGAACGGACAGAGTTTCCCCTGTACGTCCAAGGCGTCACAACCAGTATAATTCAAGAGGTTCCAAACAGGAACAGAATTCATACAGAGATTGCATAAGGAAAGCATCATAAACTACTATGCTATTACAAGCATTCGCAATACCACCATATATTACATTTTTGTTTCTTTTTCTTTGTTCAATCTTCCCAAATACAATCAATTTATTATTACATTTCCCTTCATTCGAATACCCCTAAACTACGGAGTAGAGGGTACTTCTATTCTGGTCACAGTGGTAGGACGCTAACTATTGAGTTACGCCCTTCCCTCGCGCCGCCGCGCCGCTCACGTGAGGACCTGAAAAATAGTGGGGTGAGAACTATATAAAATAGTTCCCAGTGGGTAAGGCCACCCAAGAGAGGAGCTCGAACCACCAGGTCCAAAGGAAGCATACGAGCATGGGTTAGTACATATACATAACCATTAAGCATATAACTTTTCAATATATGAAAGTAAACATGCTATGCTTCAACAAATGCGATAATGAAATCCATGCAATATAATTTAAACTGCTATTCCACTATCCATTTCATAACCAATCTGCTCCTAAGGTTCATTTACCTTAGCTAAGCCGTACTCGACTTGCCCTCGAGTTCGATATTAACGGGTTACCACCCTCCTAAGGTTTACTTACTTTAGTAAAACCTTAACCGACTCACTCTAGAGTCAAACACCTTGGGCCACCGCCCAACTAAGGTTTACTTATTTAGTCGAACCTTCACCGACTCACTCTTGAGTCATATATAACTATGCAACAATATTTACATGCTTAGTAAATAAACATAAAGGATGCAACCAAAATGAAACATAATTTATCATTCTCTCCTAGGTTCATCCTATATTCCACATTGACTAAGTTCTTTTACTTGTCATTTACTTATGGTTGCGGAATGGCCGTCGCACCATAGTTGTTTCAACATTCGAGGAGTGAAATCGTCACCTCCTATTCGAGTAGCGAAATCGTCGCATACTCGGGATAGCGAAATCGTCGCATACCCCCGTCTCAACACCGCCATCACATGGCATGGTAGCGAAATCGTCGCATACCCGGGATGACGACCTTGTCGCACATCTCCCCTTCGACACCGCCAACACGTGGCGCGGTAGCGAAATCGTCGCATACCCGGGATCGCGAAATCGTCGCCTATCCCATGTCGGCACCGCCAACTCGTGGCATGGTAGCGAAATCGTCGCCTACCCGGGATAGCAAAATCGTCGCACATCCCCCCCTCGACACCGCCAACACGTGGCGCGGTAGCGAAATCGTCGCATACCCGGGATCGCGAAATCGTCGCCTATCCCATGTCGGCACCGCCAACTCGTGGCATGGTAGCGAAATCGTCGCATACCCGGAATAGCAAAATCGTCGCACATCCCGATATTCACATTACTTGCTTGCCAACCTAAGTCTCATGATCTTAGGTTCAAGTCACTAAGTCTCACCTATGTTCAATAACACTAGGTTTACTTTCTCATTCTCAACCTAGGTTCCATGACTCTAGGTTCCAATTTCATGTCCAACCTATGTTCAATAACACTAGGTTTCAATCTCGTGTCCAACCTATGTTCAATAACACTAGGTTCCAATAGTCTTGTTTAAGTGATCTCCCTATCACTATGTGCCACAACCTAGGCTCAATAACTCTAGGTTCGCATACATTCCAACCTATGTTCAATGACACTAGGTTCATTACACATTCAACCTATGTTTAATGACACTAGGTTTAACATGCATGCATCATCTCTCAAGTATAAATATACATTGTTATGAAATACTTAGATTCTTTACATGCAAGGTGAGCCCATGGCTCAAATCATTTGATATATAAATCTATGCCAACATGCACATTATAATTCTTTCTTATCCTAGTTGTCCATATCTAGGATTTTCCATTCACATGACCTCTAGCCCATTTTGGACCATGTCAAATTCTCTATCATGTAGAGAAACTATCTCCCCGCTATGTTTACATCTAGGCATACACATGTCCATTTGTAACAATGTGTTCCACATGCCTACAATTCCAATCCGTGGTAGTTAATGGTATTAACATCATATGATCTACTCATTCATACACATATACCATTTGCCAATTAACCTACCATTACATGCATCAAGTAAAATAATTATACTTTACTCTTTCAACATGGAAGTGACCTAATCACTTCGGTAAACACAAACCCACCTCACACTCTTCCGATTGCTTGTAGACACTTGCAATCGGGCTCTTTTCCTCTTGGCCTCAAGCTTGGTCTTCAAGCTCCTAGCCCTAACACATGTGAAGGATTCGTTAATCCGAGTCGAACTCATAACGATCTCATCTCTCCAACTCATTCGAAATGGAGTTGTCCCACATGTTCTACTAACCCCAAACTAGGGTTCTAGAGGGTTAAAATATTTTTAAAACCCTCCACAAGAAAATCCCTCTTTCAACCTACGGTTTTCCAAAACTCATGGCAAAACCCGATATCTCTTGCTAATCTCTACAATTTGTAGCCTAGATTAGCCAAGGGTCTCCAAAAACTCATTTCCAAGCCTCAAATCCGAAACCCTAACAACCAAATCCAAGGACTTACCTCGGATCCGCGAGCTCACCAAGCCACCATGCATGCACGAGCTCGATCTTCACTCCTCCAAGCTTCCCAAGCTTGATCTCCACCAAGATCTTCACTTTGGAGGAGAAGAAAATGAAGAAGAGAGAGAAGAGAGGGAGAAGAGCCTCTCTCTCTATGTGTGTTGCTGTATTTTCAGAGGAGAAAGGGGGAGGGTCCCCCTATATGTAAGCCTTCCTCAGTGAAATTACTAATTTACCCTTCGAAAACAGCATTCTGCACACTGTATTCCGGTATACGGGTTGGCATACCGGTATACGGGTTGGCATACCGGTATACCCTGCGGAATTCCGCAGAACCCGCAAGCTGGTTTCACTGTTTCAAACATCGCATACCGGTATCCTTCTTCGCATACCGGTATACTCCGAAAATTCTGCAAAACCCGAGAGTTGGGTTTTCCTGTTTCGCACATCACATACCGGTATACAATTTTACATACCGGTATACCACTGCAGATTTCACAATTTCAGCAGTTCTAGCTTCCCAGAGTCCGTTTTCGCGCCTCATTTGCGCCGAAAACACTCGCATACGTTCTAAACGTGGTCGGAGCCTAACGTATAGCCTCTCATGCTATTTTTCTACCGAAACTCCATGATTTGTAAAAGTTCGGTGTATTACAATTGTGAGGTTTACACGGATCACAAAAGTTTAAAGTATTTATTCACTCATAAGGAGTTGAACTTGAGGCAGCGGAGGTGGTTGGAGTTGATAAAAGATTACGACTTGACCATCTTGTACCACCCCGGTAGAGCCAATGTGGTGGTCGATGCGCTCAGTAGGAAATCCGTGGAGAACTTCGCGATTGAGATGACGGGACAAATGCCGTTAATCAAGGAAATGGGCCGGTTTGACTTGGAAGTCGTGGCCCCGGGCGTCCCCGCTAAACTTATGAGTCTCGAGGTGTGGCCGACCTTGTTGGAGCAAATAAAGGAAAAGCAATCCGGTGATCCGGAGCTCCAAAAGGTGCGGGGTACTATCGAGAGCGGGCGTGCCGATGATTATCATGTAGATTCGATGGGCGCAATTCGATTTCGAAATCGATTGTGCGTGCCGAAAGTTGAGGACATTCGTAGGGAAATCTTGAAAGAAGCTCACACTTCTCCCTATGCGATTCACCCGGGCGGCACCAAAATGTATAAGGACCTCAAAGTGCATTATTGGTGGCCGGGGATGAAACTTGATGTGGGACGCTTTGTGGCACAATGCTTAGTATGCCAACAAGTAAAGGCCGAGCGTCGCTTTCCGCGGCGGGAAAATTGCAAGGATTGCCCATTCCAGTTTGGAAGTGGGAAAATATCGCGATGAATTTTGTTGTGGGCTTACCTCGATCGCTAGGTGGCCACGATGCGATATGGGTGGTGGTGGATCGTTTGTCAAAGTCGGCACACTTTTTGCCAATCCACACCACTTGGTCGGGAGACAAGTTAGCCCAAGTCTACCTGGACGAGATTGTGCGGTTGCACGGGGTTCCGACCTCGATAGTTTCAGATCGAGATCCCCGTTTCACATCGCATTTTTGGAAAAGCTTGCAAGAAGCTTTGGGTACACGACTCGATTTCAGTTCAGCATTTCATCCTCAAACTGACGGTCAATCGGAAAGGACAATTCAGATTTTGGAGGATATGCTACGAGCGTGTGTGTTGGACTTCAAAGGTGCGTGGCCTACTCATTTGCCGATGGCTGAATTTGCTTACAATAATAGCTATCAAGCTAGCATCGATATGGCACCTTTTGAGATTTTGTATGGAAGAAAATGCCGCTCTCCTATTCATTGGAGTGAAGTCGGCGAGAGAAGGGTCTTAGGACCGGACGTGTTGCGTGAAGCGGAGGAAAAGGTCCGCTTGGCACGCGAACGCTTATCGACGGCGCAATCTAGACAAAAGAGTTATGCAGATCGACGTCGACGAGATTTGGAATTCGCGGTAGGAGACCGCGTCTTCTTGAAAGTATCACCCATGAGAGGGGTGAAGCGATTTGGTATTCGGGGTAAGTTGAGTCCCCGTTACATTGGACCTTATGAGGTTTTGGAACGTGTGGGATCCGTGGCATATCGGCTAGCCTTGCCGCCGAAACTTGCGGGGATACACAATGTGTTTCATTTATCGACCCTCCGCAAGTATGTGTACGATCCGGCGCACGTCCTCGAGTATGTGCCTATAGAGCTCCATGAGGATATGACTTATGAGGAGTTTCCCTTGTGTATCATGGATCGCGAGGTGAAAGGCTTGAGGAACCGTGAGATTCCTTATATAAAAGTACAATGGACGAATCACGGTGAACGCGAAGCTACGTGGGAATTGGAAAGCTCGATGAAAGAGCGGTTTCCTTACCTCTTCGCTGAGTCCAGCTGAGGTATGATTTTAGTTTCGCGGCCGAAACTCTCTTTAAGGGAGGTGGAATGTAGTACACTGAATTTCAGTGCATCGTACTGAACTTCTACAAATTGTAGAGTTCTAGTGAGAGAATGGCATGAGAGGCTATATGTGAGGCTTTGGCCAAGTTCGGGACTGTGCGAAGTGTTTTCGGCGCAATTGAGGCGCGAAAATGGACTTCGAGAAGTTAAAAACTGCGAACTTGGGAAGTCTGCACTGGTTCCGGTATGTGAACTCCAATACCGGAATTGGAGCTTGGTATACCGGTATGTGAAATGGTATACCGGAATGCCGTGTTGAAACCGAGAAACCTAGCTCTCGGGTTTGTGGAATTTTTCGGGGTATACCGGTATGTGAAAATGGCATACCGGTATACTGTGTGCGAAACAGTGAAAGCAGCTCTCGGGTTCTGCGGAATCCCTGAGGTATACCGGAATCAGCACCCGTATACCGGTATGCAAATGCACATACCGGTATACAATGTCCAGATTTGGCTGGTAGGTTGTGTTGTTTGTGGAGAGGGGCATTTTGGTCCTTTCACATGCGTGGGGGTATTAGAAAGGCTGGGAACACTCCCCTTTCACAGAGATCATCTTCTCCACTTCTCCTCTCCATCTCTCCCACTTTCTCTCTCTAGAGATCTCTCCAAAACTTGGAGAAAAGGTGGATTGATCTTGGAAAAAGCTTCCAAAGGAGAAAAGAAGCTTCTTGGTGCAAGAAGGAGCTTGGGGATTTCGTGATTAAGGTTAGTACCTCACGTTTTGGGTTCAAACCTTGGATTTAATCCTTTGAAATGAGGTTTTTGGGAACCCTTGGCAACCTAAACCACAAATGGTGGGTGTTTGGCCATGAAATCTAGGGTTTGGCTTGCATGCATGCAAACCCTAGGTAGAATGAGGGCTTTTGCAATGTGAGGTTCTAAAAATATTTGGACCTTCGATAATTGCAATTGAGGCTTAGGAAATCATGTTGGAGCACTTGATTTCATATATTGAGTTGATTTTAGGGTTCGTAACGAGTAACGAACCGTTTTCTTGTAGAAGCTTGGGTTGAAGCAAGAACTCTAAGCTTGGACACTTAGGAGCTTGAAGAATACAAGGATTTGAAAGCTCTTGAGGTGGGTTTGTGTTTACCGAAGTGATTAGGTCACTTCCATGTCTAGGGTAATTATCCATTTAAAAATAAAATGGTATGTGTTGAGAACCCTAGCATTTTGCATGTTGGCAAAGGTAAAATCATGATAGGTAGAACAATGAACTCCTATTGCATGATGGATATTTCAAGTACAATTCAATTATTTATACTTGTTGCATGGTTGCATGTGAGATTTAAACCTAGTGTTGTTGAACATAGGTTGGAACGTGTGAGATTTAAACCTAGTGTCATTGAACATAGGTTGAACATGTGAGATTGAAACCTAGTGTCATTGAACATAGGTTGGACATGTGATTGGAACCTAGAGTCATGGAACCTAGGTTGGCAATGAGTAAGTAAGCCTAGTGTTATCAAACATAGGCGAGACTTAGTGACTTGAACCTAAGATCATGAGATTTAGGTTGGCAAGTAATGTGAAGAATGGGATGTGCGACGATTTTGCTATCCCGGGTATGCGACGATTTCGCTACCATGCCACGAGTTGGCGGTGCCGACATGGGATAGGCGACGATTTCGCGATCCCGGGTATGCGACGATTTCGCTACCGCGCCACGTGTTGGCGGTGTCGAGGGGGATGTGCAACGATTTTGCTATCCCGGGTATGCGACGATTTCGCTACCATGCCATATGATGGCGGTGTTGAGACGGGGTATGCGACGATTTCGCTATCCCGAGTATGCGACGATTTCGCTACTCGAACTAGGAGGTGACAAGCTCACTCCTTGAATGTTGGAACAAATATGGTGAGACGGCGATTCCGAAACCATAAGTAAACGACAAGTAAAAGAACTTGGTCATTGTGAGACATAGGATGAACCTAGGAGAGAATGATAGATTATATTTCATTTGGTTGCATCCTTTATGTTTATTTACTAAGCATGTAAATAATTGTTGCATAGTTATATATGATCTAACTTATGCATATGGTGTTTCTTTGGACCTGGTGGGTCGAGCTTCTCTCTTGGGTGGCCTTACCCACTGGGAACTATGTTTATAGTTCTCACCCCCCCCCATTTTCCAGGTCCTTCCGCGAGTGAGGCGGCGGAGCGAGGCAAGGGTTTGGCTCTTTAGATAGCGGCCCTTCCATTTTGGTGATGCATAGAGTTAAACCCCTATTTTGGACTATGATAGCATAGGGGATTTTCATTCTTGTATGAATGTTGTATATTCCATAGTTTTGGAACATGATGTATGGAATGAAAGTGAAAGAAAAGAAAATTTTGGACATGTATATGGTGCCTTGTGATGTAATAGAAGTAGAACTTCTTTATGTTGATGCTTTCCTTGTGCAACTCTTGTACTCCGTTCCTAGTTGGAACATTTTGGATAACCTTGTGTTGTGACGCCTTGGGCGGGTAGAAAGGACTCTATCCGTTCGGCGGGTCTGGGGCATGCGCCCGTGTGGTTATCCTTTCCACCTAGTTGGTGTTAAAGGACCGGCGGGGCGTGACATTTGTACAGGTTGATATATATTTCTGCTTTGTGCAGGCAGGGAAAATCTTGCCCGTTCGGCAGATCTATTACACGTGATCGAGTGGGCCCGATTAGCAGTCTCAGAGCGTGATGGCATCAAAACTCTTCAAAATTAAATTTCAGTAGAAAAATGTGTTTTAAATGCAGGTCCAAGTGCTCGAAAATACTTTTTGGAGATGATTTAAAGTCTAGGTTTTGCATTGTATGCATCTGGATGCCTCCTATGCATCCATAAGTTGTTCTGGGTGCACGAAAGTTGTTTTGGGTGCCCAAAGTTGTTTTGGGTGCCCAAAGTTGTTTTGGGCGCTTGAAAGTCTGAATTTGAATTTGAATCTAAATATTGCTTATTTAGCTCTTTGTTCAGAAGAAGGAAATGGTGATTTCGGTTAATTAGGATGCCCGAAAGTTATTATGGGCACTCGAAATTCAAAAAGTTGTGTTTTAACCCTTCGGTGCAGAGTAGTTGAAGGATTAGGTCTCCAAATTTGGATCCTGAAAAGTTGCTTTGGCCGCCTGAAATTGCATTGACTTAGTGGAACAATCCGTTGGCATGAAATCATTACAAAGAGGGCGCCCGGAAGTCGTTTCGGGCTCTAAAAAAAGCACAACAATGCAACGGTAAGATTTTGAATTTTGGCTATAAATAGGGGGGTTTGGTGCTTCGGTTGTAGCTTGCTGAGCTTGGAAATGCTATAATTCAATACTCTAAACTCTCTATTCTCTCTCTAAACTTGAGTAAACTTTGTAGTGAGATAAATCTTGTAAAAAAGAGAAAAAAGATTATATATGCGAGATCCTCTTGTGAGAAAAAAGAACAACTTGATGTAAAGGCTTGTCAGTAAAAACTTCTTCTAGTGTAGATCTAACGTTCGTTAGTGTTAAGGAATATGTAGAGACGTAGGCAAAGGGCCAAATCTCAAAACAAATTGATCGTATGCTTCTTTGTGTTTGCATTTCTCTAACTCTTCCAAATTTGTTTTATTTGTGGGTTTATTAATTTGATTTTATTGTATTTTTATTTTAGAAACCTAAATCACTAACCCTCTTAGATTGCCATTTTGATCTTCAAGTACTACAAATAGTGTGTTCATATAGTTATTCAGATATAACAAATTAGAGTTGAGCTAGAATACTATCGGTAGCAAACGGGCTCCATTGCTACCGATTTGTTTTCGATTATGAAGCCTCCAAATCGACGATCGGCACCATTGAACATGATCTATACCATTTGAAGTATCTAGAAATCAAATTTCAAATCTTTTTGACATCATTGACCTAATGATCAAAGGGTTGCAACATTTATAATTTTAGTGGTCGATATGAGGCGTTTTCTCGTTTAATGGCGTAAAGATATCTAAATTAATTGAATTTTGGTTAGAAAATTCTTTAAACTATGTAAAACAAGATCTATACTCTTGATCTTGATTACAAGACTCCTACCATCGATTTTTGAATGATATTCATTTTTAGTCATTCATTTTTGTGTCCACTTGATGGACAAGAGAACAATATCAAAAAGTATGAAACTTGATTTCCTGATAGTTTGAATGGTCTAGATCATGTTCAACGATGCCGATCGTCGATTTGGAGGCTCCATCATAGCAAACAAATCGATAGCAATGGAGCCTATTTACTACTAATAGTATTCAAGCGCAACTCTAGCAGAGTACTAGATTGATTCATTATTTATTTGCAAAGAGTACGAACGTTCGTAGGTATCTCCTCCCCTCCTGCGTACTGTTACTGCACATGCCACGATATCAAGTTCCTATGCATTCCTTAGTGGACAACAAGGTGATGAATACGAAGAAGGGTTAGAATAACTTACAATTATTTACATCATATAATTTTTTATATTGTTATGTAATAATTATCTACAAAAATAATGGAGAATTCCTACGTCGCACAATGTGCATGATTTTGCATTATTTTCATTGTGAGTCGTGTTTGATGGGACAAAATCAACATGAGGTACAACATAAAGTAGAAAAAAAACAGAACAATACCGACCATGAGGGTGTTTGTCACGCCCCGCCGTGCCTTAACATCAAGTAGGTGGAAGGACAAACCGCACGAGCGCGTGTCCCAGACCCGCCGAACGGACAGAGTCTCCCTTACCCGCCCAAGGCGTCACAACACAAGCATTTCCACGGTGTTCCAACTAGGAACGGAGTACAAGAGTTGCACAAGAAAAGCATCAACATAAAAAAGTTCTACTTCTATTACATCACATTTGCACATTTATACATGCCAAAATTTCTTTTCCTTCATTCCTATTCCATACATCAAGTTCCAAAACTATGGAATTACAAGTTGTATACATTTAATAGGAACCCCTATGCTATCATCGTCCAAAACACGGGGTACAACTATCTATAACACCAAAATGGAAGGGCCGCTATCTACTAAGCCAAACCCTCGCCTCGCTCCGCCGCCTCACTCGCGGAAAGACCTGAAAAACGTGGGGTGAGAACTATAAATATAGTTCCCAGTGGGTAAGGCCACCCAAGAGAGAAGCTCGACCCACCAGGTGCAAAGAAACACCATAAGCATAAGTTAGATTTCAATTAACTATGCATACAAATATTTACATGCTTGTAAATAAACATAAAGGATGCAACCAAATAAAATGACAACTTTTATTTTCTCCTAGGTTCATCATATATCTCACATTGCCAAGTGCAACTACTTTTTATTTATTTATGGTGTCGGAATCGCCGCATCACCAATTTGGTTCTCAACCAAAACAGAATCGCCGCAAATATTGGGCACCGGGCAATAAAATCGCCATCCCCATCATGGTCCCAATCTCCAAAGAGTGAAATCGCCATCTCTTTATTCGGGTAGTGGAATCGCCGCATACCCGGGATAGTGAAATCGTCGCATACCCCAATGTTTTCACTTTACACAATATAGTGTTGGGCACCGGGCAATGGAATCGCCATCCCCATCATGGTCCCAACCTCCAAGGAGTGAAATCGTCATCTCCTTATTCGGGTAGCGAAATCGCCGCATACCCGGGATAGCGAAATCGTCGCATACCCCAACTCGTCTCTGCCATCACGTGGCTCGGGTAGCGAAATCGTCGCATATCTGGGGTAGCGAAATCGTCACATACCCCATCATTATTCACATTTCAACTTGCCAACCTAAGTTCAATGGCCCTAGGTTCAAGTCACCAAGTCTCACCTATGTTCAATGATACTAGGTTTACTTTACATTCTCAACCTAGGTTCCATGACACTAGGTTCCAATTTCATGTTCCAACCTATGTTCCATGACACTAGGTTCCAATTTCATGTTCCAACCTATGTTCAATGACACTAGATTCCATTCTCATGTTCCAACCTATGTTCAATGACACTAGGTTCCAATTTCATGTTCCAACCTATGTTCCATGACACTAGGTTCCAATCTCATATATGCAATCACATAACAAGTATAATATAAATAATGAAATACTTGTATTCATTAACATGCAAGATGAGCCCATGGCTCAATTCATCATGATTCTCACTTTGCCAACTTGCAAAATTCTAGGGTTACATACTTTTACACCATTTTAATTTTAAATAGTTATTTACCCTAGACATGGAAGTGACCTAATCACTTCGGTAAACACAAACCCACCTCAAGAGCTTCCAAGTCTTGAATTCCTTGAGCTCCTAGGTCACTAAGCCTTGAGTTCTTGCTTCAACCCAAGCTTCTACAAAAAAATGGTTCGTTACTCATTACGAACCCATAAATCAACTCGATACTTGAAATCCATTGTTCTAACATGATTTCCTATGCCTCAATTGTAATTTCCGAAGGTCCAAATATTTTTAGAACCTTCCATGGCAAAAGCCCTCATTTCACCTAGGTTTCACATGCATGCATGTAGAACCCCAAAATTTCTTGGCCAATCTCCACGTTTTGTGGATTAGATTGCCTAGGGTCTCCAAAAATCTCAAAATACTAGATAAATTCTAAGGTTTAAACCCAAATCATGAGGAACTCACCTTAGCCACGAGTTCCCCAAGCTTCTTCTTGCACCAAGAAGCTTCTTCTCCACTTTGGAAATCTTTTTCAAGCTTAATCCACCCTTTTCTCCAAGCTTTAGAGAGATCTCTAGAGAGAGAAAGTGAGGGAGAGGGAGAGGAGAAGTAGAGGAGGAAGAAGATGAGAAGGGGGAGATGTCTCAGCCTTTCATACACCCCCACTCATGTGAAAAGATCAAACTACCCCCCTCCCATATCACTACACACAGCCAGCCAAAGATGGCATCTCGCAGCTCTGCATTCCGGTATGAGCACTGGTATACCGGAATACGGGCGTCTATTCCGGTATCAACAGGCAATTCCGCAAGACCCGAGAGCTGGATTTCCAGATTTCCCGCTGCATTCCGGTATCTCACAATCCATACCGGAACTAATTACATCCATACCGGAATCACGTGAGTTTATTCCGGTTTCAACACTTGATTCCGCAGAACCCGAGAGCTGGATTTTCAGCTCAACCACGCCATTCCGGTATCAATACCTCCATACCGAAATGCGCTGCAGAATTCTGCAGTTTGGCAGACTTGACTTTTCGATGTCCGTTTTCGTGCCTCACTTGCGCCGAAAATACTTGTATAAGTCCCAAACTTGGCCGAAGCCACTCACATAGCCTTCTCACGCTATTTTCCACCAGAACCCCACAATTTGTAGAAGTTCGGTACAACACACTGAAGTTCAGTGTACTACATTCCTCCCCTCTTAAAAAGAGTTTCGGCCGCGAAACTAAAATCATACCTTAGCTAGAATCAGCGAAGAGGTAGGAAAATTGCTCCTTCATCGAGCATTCCAGTTCCCACGTAGCTTCACGCTCGTCATGATTCGTCCATTGTACCTTGACATAGGGAATCTCACGGTTTCGTAATTTCTTCACCTCGCGATCCATGATACACAAGGGAAATTTCTCATAGGTCACATCCTCATGAAGCTCAATTGGTATATACTCGAGGACATGCGCTGGATCATACACATACTTACGGAGCGTCGATACATGAAACACATTGTGTATCCCCGCAAGTTTTGGCGATAGGGCAAGCCAATAAGCCAAAGATCCCACGCGCTCTAAAACCTCATAGGGCCCAATATAGCGGGGACTCAACTTACCCCTTACACCAAATCGCTTTACCCCTCTCATGGGCGACACTTTCAAGAATACGCGGTCGCCCACCGCGAACTCCAAGTCCCGACGGCGCCTATCCGCATAGCTCTTTTGCCTTGATTGCGCCGTAGATAAGCGTTCACGTGCCAAGCGGACCTTTTCTTCCGCTTCACGCAAAACATCCGGTCCTAAGACGCTTCTCTCGCCGACCTCACTCCAATGAATAGGAGAACGACATTTCCTTCCGTACAAGGCTTCAAATGGTGCCATACTGATGCTAGACTGATAGCTATTATTATAAGCGAATTCAGTCATCGGCAAATGAGTAGGCCACGCACCCTTGAAGTCTAACACACACGCTCGCAGCATATCCTCCAAAATCTGAACTGTCCTCTCTGATTGACCGTCAGTCTGAGGATGAAATGCCATACTGAACTCGAGCCGTGTACCCAAAGCTTCTTGCAAGCTTTTCTAAAACTGCAATGTAAAACAGGGATCTCGAGGTCGACCCAAATCGTGTCGTGGCCACCTTGCCATCGAGGTAGACCCACAACAAAGTTCATTGCTATATTCTCCCACTTCCAAACTGGAATGGGCAACCCTTGTAATTTTCCTGCTGGAAAGCGACGCTCGGCCTTCACCTGTTGGCATACTAAACATTGTGCCACGAAGCGTCCAACATCAAGCTTCATCCCCGGCCGCCAATAATGCATTTTAAGGTCCTTATACATTTTGGTGCCGTCCGGATGAATCACATAGGGATAAGTGTGAGCTTCTTTCAAAATCTCCCCACTAATCTCCTCGACGTTAGGCACGCACAACCGATTTCGGAATCGGATGGTGCCCTTCGAATCCACGTGAAAGTCACCGGCGCGCTCGCTCTCGATAGCACTCCGCAATTTTTGGAGTTCCGAATCTCCGGATTGCCTTTCTTTTACTTACTCCAACTAGGTCGGCCAAACCTCGAGATTCATGAGTGTTGCGGGGACGCCCGAGGCCACGACTTCCAAGTCAAATCGGTCCATTTTCTTGATCAACGGCATTTGTCCCGTTATCTCAATTGCGAAGTTCTCCACGGATTTTCGACTGAGCGCATCGGCCACCACATTGGCTCTACCATACGTGGACCTCCAGCTCTACGGCGAGATGGCACATTTCGGCACATCCCCAAGTTCCAGTTCACTCGAGAGCATAGTCCTCAAACCCTACGTGACTTTTACTATTCCAATGTCTCATAAAGAGCACATCACTCTGTTTTCATCAGCCACGGGTCAACATCACGTCGTTTCGCGATGAGTCCACACGAACACTCCATTCATGAATCCGATCTCATCTCATCGGTAATGCCAGACTCGGCAGTTGGCGACTCCACCAATTAGGTGAGCGGTATGACCGAGCCTTCGCTCCTTTGGTCGCTACCTACAGTCCTCCTGTCCATAACCTATGCTCTCTTACTATCAGAGCCATTGACTAAATCGCTTACTTCGGTTTATCACGGATGGTCCACAGACCAAAACTCTCATGTAGGCATACTGCCTAAACTGTCTCAACATTGCGTAACGTCTCTCGCTCGCAAACGTAGATCCAATCATTACCTGGCGGAGTCCTCACTTGGGACTTCGCACACACACTCCAACCAGGAGCAAACAAGACCATGAACCACAGAAAATCCTCGGGTTGGGTCATATTGTCACGCCCCGGGCTAGTTTTAGAAGCGAAAATACGTGACAATTTTTTTTTTTTTTGAAAGCCTAGCCGCGCCAGGTACAGACCAGCCACAAATACAGGGTCCACTGTACACACGGACAGAGCCTCCCCTGTATTTGCACGGCGTACACAACATACAACAGGATCACAACCACCATTCATTCATCACAACAACACAACAGCTCAATAAGATTCATACAGCTAACAGTCCTTAAACCTGTATGAATCTAAGTAAGTCCTTAGGCGAAGGATGATGCGATGCACAAACAACAGATCATTCTAGAAAATTGCTCCTTACCCAGAAGCTTTATTTTGAAACCCTAATATCAAACATTCAAGAATTATTTGAAAACCGTTCTCTACACGAGAACTCTCTTTTAAAATCTCAAAAGTCGATCGATCGGAAATTCATTTGAAAACTGTTTCCCACACGGAAACCTTTATTTGCAAACGCTACCACGAGGGGTAGAAAACCAAGATGTGCGACATAAAGCAACAATGATAGATCTAAAGCATCAGCATCCAATGAGTCTAAGCATGCAATAAAGCACATCCAAAATATAACTGTACCAAAACCATAGCATGCTAGACAAAACAACCACAGTGTAACTGAACCATATCCATAACTAACTGATAGAGGATAAGGGTGATAACCAAATCTGGAGAGGGAAGCCTCACAGGTCGAGACCTCTAGTACCACTAACTAGGCGTGCCTCGCTGCGTCCCAACTCTCACCACCCTGCTCACCTGAAAACAACAACGAGGGCGGGGGGGTGAGAACATGTAAACATGTCTCCCTTCCCAGTGGGTACCGCAAGCCGACGAAGGCGAGGTGTACACACCGGCACGAGGGTCAACAAAAGGATAGATAAGGTAAACAGTAGCACAAGTAAGTATGAGGCTGACATACAACTGAACAACTATGCTACTGTAAACAACTAGTATATGCATCAATGGAGATAACCACAAAGTAAATCCAATCCATAGCCACCGGGACGTATCCCTGGCACTGTCACACTGCTCATCTCTCGGCACATAAACCTTCTGCACGCAACGCATCAAGGCTCACGGGTCGGAACAAAACTCAACGACCTTTTTCCGAAAAAGAACACCCCCAGGCGGTGGATCAGACCGCTGGTGTACGTGAAGTGCTAGAAGAGCTGTGACGATCGATGCGAATGCTCAATCCACAGAACGGCAACGAGCCGTGAAGCAACTGATAAACCACAACGAGGATCGCTCGGAACAACAGGCGATCACTACCGACCAACTGGGTCGTCTCAATAATCATGCAAACCACAACTACTCTACTATCCAAGCACACATAAGTAGAGTCAACGGGAGTCAAGTGAACTAATAACTGAAATGCAAGAGAAGGGATAGAAAGGTATCACCGTAGTCCACTGAACCGACTCCGGATCGAAGTACCCACCTGTCGAAATGCTAGAGCCTAACACCGACGGCTCTCGGGAACCGCGACAGGACCTACGAGAGACTCACAAGGTCAAGGTCCACCAAGTCGACACTAAACACATAGCTCTCACAACCCGAAACCGACGGACCGTCCGGAAAACCCACCGGGACGATCCCGAAACCACTCTAAGCCCCACAGGGGTACCAACAGCCAAACCAGGTCCATCACTGTCTCCAACCACACCAAACAAAATGACGGGACAGCAAGCACAAGCTCGGGGTGCCACGAACACAAACGCACCCGAAAAGGCTTCCCGGGTTCCCGAAAAATGCTGATTTGGCACCGGAACCCCTCGTCACTCATCCGCTGTCCTCAGAACTTCGGGACAGCGATGAGGAACAGCCAACGAGGCTAAATGACAAAGCCAAGTCACTCGCAAAAATAGCAAGTGAGTCGCACGACTAAAAACACGCGTTTTGCCGATTAATTCATCGAAAAACATATCGGAAATAAATCCGGATCTCCGCAAAGGGCGAAGGGGTTGGACAACCAGTCCACAGGGCCTCAAGGATCATGCCCTTGCTGCCTGTAGCGTCGCAACGCTGCCACAATCACCAAAGTCCCAAAACGAGCAACATAAATGTACATAACAAGCATATAGGTAACGACATAACGGAGGCCGTGCTCACAGCCCCACTGCGACAGGACCGGTCGCAAGCCCAGAAAATCCATAAAAATAGTGAATACATGCGATAACATAGCTCGATAAAGGCCGAACAGCGAAACAGCTCAACCAAACCGAAATCTAAGGTGAGCATGATGATCAGCGCATCGCCGCGATAATCGTGCTCACCTTCCCGGACTTCGGGAGGCATCGGGGAGCTCAAACACAAGCAAGTGGCCCAAACAAAGCAAAAAGGGACCCCGGCCGGAGCAACAAGCTCCGGCCGGCTGCCGGCCGTCATGCACGGCCAGCGGCGGCCAGGGATGGGTGCGGGGGAGGTAAGGAAGAGGGGGCTCACCTCAGCCGGCGGCGGCGGCGCGGGAAGAAGCCCCACTCTCGGGTTGGCTAGGGCACGGCGGCGCGGCAACGGACGGCGACGGCGGCCGGCGGCGACGCAAGCACCGGCAAGAGGAGGTCGCTGGACGTCGGCCTGCCGGTGACCGCGACAAAAAAGACCGGTGGTGGCGGCGGCGGAGGGAGATCGGCCGCGGCTGCCCTAGTTGCCCAGGCTGAGCCCGCAGTGGCTGCGGCGGCGCTCCGGCGGCACGGCAACGACCGGGGAGGTAGGGGTGGTGCCGGAGGTCTAGAGGGTGGCGGCGCGCACCCTCCAAGGCGGCGGGAGGTGACGGCGGCTCAGGTCCAGCTGCCTCGGCCAGCAGCTGCCCTAGCAGCAGCTGGCAGCAGCTCGGCGGCGGCTCCCGGCGGTTCCCGGCGGCAGGGCTCGTCGCCGGCGGTCGTGCCACCTCGGGGGAGCTCAAAGCGTGGGTTCCTCCTGGGTGCACACCGCAGGGAAGGAGAAGAAGAAAAAGAAGAAGGAAAAGAAGAAGAAAAGGGAGAGAGGGAGTTGGCCGGGGTTGCGCCGGCCAGGGGGTGGCCGGCGGCGGTCAGCGGAGCTCGAGGAGATGGCAGAGGAGCTGGGGGAGAGGGGGCTCACCTCTGGGAGCTGAGGGAGAAGAGAGGGGAAGTGAGGAGATCTCACTCTCACTCGCACACACACACAACACCTATACACACATGTGTATTTTGCACAAACACCCCTCAAACACAGAAAATAGCCCATGGGTCCCTCACAGCAGGAACAAAAAGCCCAGACACCCCTCCACATTCGAGCTCACGCGAAACGGTGTGAGGAACAGGGTCCAGATCGCAAAACTGCAAAAAGTACAATACGACCCCTCGGCGAAGAACATGCAATATCTCCCAATCTGTTCGTCGCATGTCGAAACGGATCGCGCCATCGCGTTCAACACTGCCGAGACATTGAATCTACCATTTTGGATTATCAGGAACGGACTCCGAATTGCGCCGTTAAGACGTTCTCTCTCCGCAACAAAAACTTAAAACAATTAAAATACATATAAATACACTATATATACTATATATATACATATATATATATACCTATACATGTATACATATACAAATACAGCTCACAAACACAGTAAAGGGAGAGAACACAGAATTCAAACTTCCAAAATTCGAATTCTCACATCACTCCCACCTAACAAGAAGTTTCGTCCCCGAAACTTACACACACACCATCCGCGAACAAACAGCGGATACCTCTCACGCAAAGCAAACTCCAGCTCCCAAGTAGTCTCACGCTCCTCGCGACTCGTCCACTGCACTCTCACATACAGAAAGCTCCGGTTCCTCAACTACTTCACCTTGCGAGCCAAAATCCTCAAAGGCACCTCACCGTAGCTGAGATACTCCCTCAACCGAAGCGTTGTCGGGCCGATCACAAGAGAAGGGTCGGGGATGCACTTCCGAAGCAAGGACACACGGAAGACATTGTGCACCCGAGCAAGCCTAGGAGGAAGAGCTAACCGATAAGCCACTGGACCCACACGCTCAAGGATCACGAACGGTCCCCCGAAACGCGGACAAGCTTGCTCCGCAATCTGAACCGCTTGATCCCTCGAGACGGCGACACCCTGAGCAGCACATGCTCACCGACCTGAAACACTAGGTCCCGTCGTCGCTGGTCCGCGTAGCTTTTCTGTCGGCTCTGCGCAGTCAGCAACCGCTGCCTCGCACTGCGAGTCCTGGCCACTGCATTCTCCAACCAGTCAGGCTCGATCACTCGACGCTCATCCACGTCAATCCAACAGATCGGTGATCGACAACGACGTCCATACAACGCCTCGCACGGTGCCAATCCAAAGCTCGCTTGGAAGCTGTCATTGTAGGCGAACTCCACCAGAGAAAGATACTTGAACCGATCCTCTCCAAAAACCAAAACGCATGCCCGGAGCATATTCTCGAGAGTCTGAAAGACTCGCTCCGACTGCCCATCTCTCTGAGGGTGGTAAGCTGAGCTGAAGTCGAGCCTCGTCCCCAGTGCCTACTACAAGCTCCTCCAGAACTGGGAAACGAAGCGAGAATCCCGGTCAGAGATGATCGACACTGGCACTCCATGCAGCCTGACGATCTCATCCAAGTAGAGCTGCGCCAGTCGATCCCGAGACCAAGTCGTGTGTACCGGTAGGAAGTGAGCTGCTTTCGTCAATCGGTCCACAATAACCCAGATCGCAATATGACCTCGCTGAGAATGAGGCAACCCGGTGACGAAATCCATGGTAAACTACTCCCACTTCCCTACAGGTACAGGCAACGGTTGAAGCTTCCCTGCTGGTCGCTGAGGCTCAGTCTTCTCCTGCTGACAAACCAGTCACAGTGCCACATGCTGAGCTACATCCATCTTCCAGCCAGGCCATCAGAAACTCTGTTTCAGGTCGCGGTACATCTTCGTCCCTCGAGGATGAACGGTGTACGGCGACCGGTGTGCCTCAGTCAAAATCTCTCGCCTCAAATCCGAATCACTGGGCACACACCTCCGTCCTCGAAAGCGAAGAGAACCATCAGCATGTAACGTGATGCCCTGCTCGGCGTCTGCTCGCACTCTCTGCAAGTGCGGATCCATCAGCTGCCCACCGAAAATCCGATCAGACAAGGTGGGCTGCACCACTAAAGTCAACAACTGTGCGGTAGCTCCATAAGGTAAAATCTCCAACTCTGGTCGACAAAACTCCACCACTAATCGCTCCTGGTCGGTGATCATGAGAGACAGCTTCGCCGAAGGCTGCTTCCGGCTAAAGGCGTCCGCCACGACGTTCGCCTTGCCCAGATGATACTGGATGGAGATGTCGTAATCCTTCAAAAGCTCAAGCCACCGTCTCTGTCTGAGGTCAGCTCCTTGAAGAGGTACTTCAGACTCTGATGATCCGTGAACATCTCACAATGCGCTTTCGTACAGGTAGTGTCTCCAAAGCTTGAGAGCGAACACCACTGCTGCTAGCTCGAGATCGTGTGTCAGATAGTTCTTCTCGTAGTCCATCAACTGGCGCGAAGCATACGCGATGACCTTCTCTTGCTGCATGAGCACGTACCCCAATCCTATCCAAGATGCATCGCAGTAGACCACAAAATCCTCACCAGGCTGCGGCTATGCTAAGATAAGGGCACAAGTCAAACTGGCCTTCAGCTCCTAGAAGCTCATCTGACAAGCGGGGAGTCCACAGAAACTTCTCGCCCTTTCTCGTCAGCTTGCTCAAAGGGGCGGCGATCTTTGAGAAACCCTCAACAAATTGCCGGTAACAACTCGCCAAGCCGAGGAAGCTCCTAATCTCCGCCACAGAAGTCGGAACAAGCCAATCCACTACAAAGACCACCTTCCTTGGTTCCACCGCAATACCAGCCTGCGTCACGATGTGAACCAAGAAAGAAACTTCTCGAATAGATCAGTATGTCGTCAAAGAAGACCACGACAAATTGATCCAAGAACTGCCGAAAACCCAGTTCATCAAAACCATAAAAGCTGCCGGGGCGTTCGTCAAACCGAACGACATAACCGTGACCTCGTAACGAGTCCGGAGGGCCGTTATCGCAACGTCCTCGGGCTTGATCTTCAGCTAAAGATAACCTGGCTGCAAAACAATCTTCGAGAATACCGAGGCTCCCTAGAGCCGGTCGACGAGATCATCAATCCGCGGTAGAGGTTACAAAAACATCACCGACATCTCGTTAAGCTCGAACTCTCAATCAAACCAACGTAAAACCTAGCGAGTCTATCACTCTGGTGCACAGGGTTGCCAATCGCAACAAGCGATAAATCACCAGTGATGCCAAACATCAGTTCCAAGTGATCGGACACGCGCTCCAAACCAAGACTACACGAAAGTCGCGGCGAAAACCTTGTACGCAAACACAAGCACAGAGACCTCGGAGCCAACAACCAGGCTCCCGTCATCCGATCACCAAGGCACCAAAACTCCTGGCAGAAACCGAGATCACCTCGCAAAACAAACCTTTCAGCTGTGAAGGCACAGCTACCGAGCTAAAAGGCAACCAAACTCAACCGGAGTCAAACCACCCGCAGTGATGGCAAATCAACTGCGCAAAACCACTCCAGGATCAGCTCAAGGCTCACTGCGTGATCAGGGATGACCACCACACAGCTTTCCCACAAGACGACGTAGAGAGATTGTCTTGCAAAAGAAAGCACCGACCCAATCCAGAAAGTCCCAAAAGGGATAGGGTATTTCGTCCTAACTTTTGATACTACGTTGTCTGCAGCCAACGTACTTATCAAACAAAAGCGAAATATCCCAAGATCAAACGCCAACAACCAGTTGGCAACACCACAAAGGTACCAGGTCAACCAACTCAAAAATTGGACCAAAATCACAGATGAGTCACTGAATTAACGAGAAAAAATAAACCGACTCACAAAACAAAGTCTGCCCTGAGCCAACTCCCTAGGAGTCTTTGGCTTCCAACAAACCGACGGCTACAGGCGACGTAGGGTCGTCAACCACACGAACCAAAGCGAAGGAAGAACAAATCCAGCGTTGACTAACCAACGTCGAACACGGTGAGACCTCCAACAAGAACCTGGAAGATCTCGCAGCAACACGAAAGCCTACAAATACCACCAGAAATCTCAAAACACACCAATTTAGGCGTTAGGATAGTTGCAAACCATGTAGGCACCAACAAAAACCCGACACCAAATAGTGTCCACTCAGTCTAGTACACGTCAGTTTGACGCAAGAACTAGCTAAAGGTCGAAAGACCAACACTGACGATTCCACCAGCAATACGTCAGAGGGGTAGGCTTCACCGCCCTACCCAACAAAACAGAGAAGGTAACACAAAAGCTGCGGTCGAAACCGCTCAAAGCATCGTCTCCGTAGAGACGCTCGCAGTGGCCCTTGTGCTCTACACGGAAAGTGGGGCCAGGGCAAGAACAGCCCAAACGACAACACAGATCCACCAAGTGACGTCACCTAGCCCGATAGGGCCACCACCTACCAAAGAGTGGTTACGCAAAAGGGAAAAACACCCTGCCACTTGGTATTTGTCTGGTACTCCACCACCACTTCTAGAAGAAGCACGAGTCTGCGAACAAGGGCGGATCGAACCTCAGGAAATCTGTCAATCGCGCTCGGATGTGGCCACCACCCCCTATCACGGGGTCGGCGTCCACACGCGAAACAGCCGACGTAGTCGCTGTCGTCGTCGTGATCGTGGCCACAACAGCGTGGGTGCCACAGGAGGGTCTGCAGTCATCGGGGCACTCGGCGAAGGAGGAGGAGGGGCTGGAGCGGCAGTCGCCGTAGCCTGCTGCTGCAAAAACTGTCGGAACAAGCCGGAACATGCCGGAGAGGGTCGTCAGCTAACCCCTCGCCTCGGCCTCAAGCACACAGGGTACGGTCCACATCAGGCTGTCCGCCTCCTGCCAACTACTCACTCGAACCAGCCGCAATAGCCCGAGTTTGAACACCAGCAGACGGCTCCGCAGGCGCATGCCTACCACCACGACCCGGACGAGGAGGTCTACCACGACCACAAGCCATCTGCAAAACACAGAAACCAGCGCAAGAGAAAGGGGTCGGCAACTCCCACGAAACACAAGCCGAAAACAAACCCCTCGAACTCGCGCGCCTATACATCTTAGGTCTTCCTATGGATCAGCCTAACCAATAGTTCAGTTACAAGTTTATGAATGAATGAGTGTTTATACCCTTTACTCTCTGATACCATCTCAATCTGTAACGCCCCGGGCTAGTTTTAGAAGCGGAAATACGTGCCAAATTTTTTTTTTTGAAAGCCTAGCCCGCGCCACGTACAGACCCGCCACAAATACAGGGTCCACTGTACACATGGACAGAGCCTCCCCTGTATTTGCACGGCGTACACAACATACAACAGAATCACAACCACCATTCATTCATCACAACAACACAACAGCTCAATAAGATTCATACAGCTAACAGTTCTTAAACCTGTATGAATCTAAGCAAGTCCTTAGGCGAAGGATGATGCGATGCACAAACAACAGATCATTCTAGAAAATTACTCCTTACCCAGAAGCTTTATTTTGAAACCCTAATATCAAACATTCAAGAATCATTTGAAAACCGTTCTCCACACGAGAACTCTCTTTTAAAATCTCAAAAGTCGATCGATCGAAAATTCATTTGAAAACTGTTTCCCACACGAAAACCTTTATTTGCAAACGCTACCACGAGGGGTAGAAAACCAAGATGTGCGACATAAAGCAACAATGATAGATCTAAAGCATCAGCATCCAATGAGTCTAAGCATGCAATAAAGTACATCCAAAATATAACTGTACCAAAATCATAGCATACTAGACAAAACAACCACAGTGTAACTGAACCATATCTATAACTAACTGATAGAGGATAAGGGTGATAACCAAATCTGGAGAGAGAAGCCTCATAGGTCGGGACCTCTAGTACCACTAACTAGGCGTGCCTCGCTGCGTCCCGACTCTCACCACCCTGCTCACCTGAAAACAACAACGAGGGCGGGGGGTGAGAACATGTAAACATGTCTCCCCTCCCAGTGGGTACCGCAAGCCGACGAAGGCGAGGTGTACACATCGGCACGAGGGTCAACAAAAGGATAGATAAGGTAAACATTAGCACAAGTAAGTATGAGGCTAACATACAACTGAACAACTATGCTACTGTAAGTAATTAGTATATGCATCAATGGAGATAACCACAAAGTAAACCCAATCCATAGCCACCGGGACGTATCCCTGGCACTGTCACACTGCTCATCTCTCGGCACATAAACCTTCTGCACGCAACGCATCAAGGCTCACGGATCGGAACCAAACTCAACGACCCTTTTCCGAAAAAGAACACCCCCAGGCGGTGGATCAGACCGCTGGTGTACGTGAAGTGCTAGAAGAGCTGTGACGATCGATGCGAATGCTCAATCCACAGAACGGCAACGAGCCGTGAAGCAACTGATAAACCACAACGAGGATCGCTCGGAACAACAGGCGATCACTACCGACCAACTGGGTCGTCTCAATAATCATGCAAACCACAACTACTCTACTATCCAAGCACACATAAGTAGAGTCAACGGGAGTCAAGTGAACTAATAACTGAAATGCAAGAGAAGGGATAGAAAGGTATCACCGTAGTTCACTGAACCGACTCCGGATCGAAGTACCCACCTGTCGAAACGCTAGAGCCTAACACCGACGGCTCTCGGGAACCGCGACAGGACCTACGAGATCACAAGGTCAAGGTCCACCAAGTCAACACTAAACACATAGCTCTCACAACCCGAAACCGACGGACCGTCCGAAAAATCCACCGGGACGATCCCGTAACCACGCTAAGCCCCACAGGGGTACCAACAGCCAAACCAGGTCCATCGCTGTCCCCAACCACACCAAACAAGATGACGGGACAGCGAGCACAAGCTCGGGGTGCCACGAACACAAACGCACCCGAAAAGGCTTCCCGGGTTCCCGAAAAATGCCGATTTGGCACCGGAACCCCTCGTCACTCATCCGCTGTCCTTGAAACTTCGGGACAGCGATGAGGAACAGCCAACGAGGCTAAATGACGAAGCCAAGTCACTCGCGAAAATAGCAAGTGAGCCGCACGACTAAAAACACGCGTTTCGCCGATTAATTCATCGCAAAACGCATCGGAAATAAATCCGGATCTCCGCGAAGGGTGAAGGGGTTGGACAACCAGTCCACAGGGCCTCAAGGATCATGCCCTTGCTGCCCGCAGCATCGCAACGCTGCCACAATCACGAAAGTCCCAAAACGAGCAACATAAACGTACATAACAAGCATAAACAAGGCCGTTCGAGCAATCCGTTCGTCCGCACGACCCTCCGCAAGCACCAACAGATAGGTAACGACGTAACGGAGGCCGTGCTCATAGCCCCACTGCGACAGGACTAGTCGCAAGCCTAGAAAATCCATAAAAATAGTGAATACATGCGATAACATAGCTCGACAAAGGCCGAACAGCGAAACGGCTCAACCAAACCGAAATCTAGGGTGAGCATGATGATCAGCGCATCGCCGCGATCATCGTGCTCACCTTCCCGGACTTCGGGAGGCATCGGGGAGCTCAAACACAAGCAAGCGGTCCAAACAAAGCAAAAAGGGACCCCGGCCGGAGCAACAAGCTCCGGCCGGCTGCCGGCCGTCATGCACGGCCAGCGGCGGCCAGGGATGGGTGCGGGGGAGGTAAGGAAGAGGGGGCTCACCTTAGCCGGCGGTAGGAAGCGGCGGCGGTGGCGCGGGAAGAAGCCCCACTCTCGGGTTGGCTAAGGCACGGCGGCGCGGCAACTGACGGCGACGGCGGCCGGCGGCGACGCAAGCACCAGCAAGAGGAGGTCGCCGGACGTCGGCCTGCCGGTGACCGCGATAAAAAAGACCGGCGGTGGCGGCGGCGGAGGGAGCTCGGCCGCGGCTGCCCTAGTTGCCCAGGCTGAGCCCGCGGCGGCTGCGGCGGCACGGCTGCGGCGGCACGGCAACGGCCGGGGTGTCACGCCCCGCCGGCCCTTTAACACCAACTAGGTGGAAAGGATAACCGCACGGGCGCATGCCCCAGACCCGCCGAACGGATAGAGTCCTTTCTACCCGCCCAAGGCGTCACAACACAAGCTTATCCACAATGTTCCAACTAGGAACGGAGTACAAGAGTTGCACAAGGAAAGCATCAACATAAAGAAGTTCTACTTCTATTACATCACAAGGCACAATATACATGTCCAAATTTTTTCTTTTCTTTCACTTTCATTCCATACATCATGTTCCAAAACTATGGATTATACAACATTCATACAAGAATGAAAATCCCCTATGCTATCATAGTCCAAAATATGGGTACAACTCTATGCATCACCAAAATGGAAGGGCCGCTATCTAAAGAGCCAAACCCTTGCCTCGCTCCGCCGCCTCACTCGCGGAAGGACCTGGAAAATGGGGGGTGAGAACTATAAACATAGTTCCCAGTGGGTAAGGCCACCCAAGAGAGAAGCTCGACCCACCAGGTCCAAAGAAACACCATATGCATAAGTTAGATCATATATAACTATGCAACAATTATTTACATGCTTAGTAAATAAACATAAAGGATGCAACCAAATGAAATATAATTTATCATTCTCTCCTAGGTTCATCATATGTTCCACATTGACTAAGTTCTTTTACTTGTCATTTACTTATGGTTTCGGAATCACCGTCTCACCATATTTGTTCCAACATTCAAGGAGTGAGCTTGTCACCTCCTAGTTCGAGTAGCGAAATCGTCGCATACTCGGGATAGCGAAATCGTCGCATACCCCGTCTCAACACCGCCATCACATGGCATGGTAGCGAAATCGTCGCATACCCGGGATGGCGACCTTGTCGCACAACTCCCCCTCGACACCGCCAATACGTGGCGCGGTAGCGAAATCGTCGCATACCCGGGATCGCGAAATCGTCGCCTATCCCATGTCGGCACCGCCAACTCGTGGCATGGTAGCGAAATTGTCGCATACCCGGGATAGCAAAATCGTCGCACATCCCGTCTCAACACGGCCAACTCATGGCATGGTAGCGAAATCGTCGCCTACCCGGGATAGCAAAATCGTCGCACATCCCGTTGTTCACATTTCTCACTTGCCAACCTAAATCTCATGATCTTAGGTTCAAGTCACTAAGTCTCGCCTATGTCCGATAACACTAGGCTTACTTTCTCATTGCCAACCTAGGTTCCATGACTCTAGGTTCAAATCACATGTCCAACCTATGTTCAATGACACTAGGCTTCAATCTCACATGTTCCAACCTATGTTCAATAACACTAGGTTTAAATCTCACATGTTCCAACCTATGTTCAATGACACTAGGTTTAAATCTCACATGTTCCAACCTATGTTCAATAACACTAGGTTTAAATCTCACATTCAACCATGCAACAAGTATCAATAATTGAATTGTACTTGAAATATACATCATGCAATAGGAGTTCATTGTTCTACCTATCATGATTTTACCTTTGCCAACATGCAAAATGCTAGGGTTCTCAACACATACCATTTTATTTTTAAATGGATAGTTACCCTAGACATGGAAGTGACCTAATCACTTCGGTAAACACAAACCCACCTCAAGAGCTTTCAAATCTTGGTATTCTTCAAGCTCCTAAGTGTCCAAGCTTTGAGTTCTTGCTTCAACCCAAGCTTCTACAAGAAAACGGTTCGTTACTCGTTACGAACCCTAAAATCAACTCAATATATGAAATCAAGTGCTCCAACATGATTTCCTAAGCCTCAATTGCAATTATCGAAGGTCCAAATATTTTTAGAATCTCACATTGCAAAAGCCCTCATTCTACCTAGGGTTTGCATGCATACAAGCCAAACCCTAGATTTTATGGCCAAACACCCACCATTTGTGGTTTAGATTGTCAAGGGTTCCCAAAAACCTCATTTCAAAGGATTAAATCCAAGGTTTGAACCCAAAACGTGAGGTACTAACCTTAATCACGAAATCCCCAAGCTCCTTCTTGCACCAAGAAGCTTTTTTTCTCCTTTGGAAGCTTTTTCCAAGATCAATCCACCTTTTCTCCAAGTTTTGGAGAGATCTCTAGAGAGAGAAAGTGGGAGAGATGGAGAGGAGAAGTGGAGAAGATGATCTCTGTGAAAGGGGAGTGTTCCCAGCCTTTCTAATACCCCCACGCATGTGAAAAGACCAAAATGCCCCTCTCCACAAACAACACAACAACCAGCCACAATCTGGACATTGTATACCGGTATGTGCATTTGCATACCGGTATACGGGTGCTGATTCCGGTATACCTCAGGGATTCCGCAGAACCCGAGAGCTAGGTTCACTGTTTCGACCATCGTATACCGGTATACCATTTCACATACCGGTATACCCCGAAAAATCCCGCAAACCCGAGAGCTGGGTTTCTCGGTTTCAACATGGCATTCCGGTATACCATTTCGCATACCGGTATACCAAGCTCCAATTCCGGTATTGGAGTTCACATACCGGAATCCAGTGCAGACTTCCCAAGTTCGCAGTTTTTAACTTCTCGAAGTCCATTTTCGCGCCTCAATTGCGCCGAAAACACTTCGCACAGTCCCGAACTTGGCCAAAGCCTCACATATAGCCTCTTATGCCATTTTCTCACTAGAACTCTACAATTTGTAGAAGTTCAGTACGATGCACTGAAATTCAGTGTACTACACGGGGAGGTAGGGGGCGGCGCCAGAGGTCCAGAGGGTGGCGGCGCGCACCCTCCAAGGCGGCGGGAGGCGACGGCGGCTCAGGTCCAGCTGCCTCTGCCAGCAGCTGCCCTAGCAGCAGCTGGCAGCAGCTCGGCGGCGGCTCCCGGCAGTTCTCGGCGGCAGGGCTCGTCGTCGGCGGTCGTGCCACCTCGGGGGAGCTCAAGCGTGGGTTCCCCCTGGGTGCACACCGCAGGGAAGGAGAAGAAGAAAAAGAAGAAAGAAAAGAAGAAGAAAAGGGAGAGAGGGAGTTGGCCGGGGTTGCGCCGGCCAGGGGGTGGCCGGCGGCGGTCGGCGGAGCTCGGGGAGATGGCAGAGGAGCTGGGGGAGAGGGGGCTCACCTCTGGGAGCTGAGAGAGAAGAGAGGGGAAGTGAGGAGATCTCACTCTCACTCACACACACACACAACACCTATACACACATGTGTATTTTGCACAAACACCCCTCAAACACAGAAAATAGCCCATGGGTCCCTCACAGCAGGAACAAAAAGCCTAGACACCCCTCCACATTCGAGCTCACGCGAAATGGTGCGAGGAACAGGGTCCAGATCGCGAAACTGCAAAAAGTACAATACGACCCCTCGACGAAGAACATGTAATATCTCTCAATCTGTTCGTCGCATGTCGAAACGGATTGCGCCATCGCGTTCAGCACTGCCGAGACATCGAATCTACTATTTTAGATCGTCAGGAACGGACTCCGAATTGCGCCGTTAAGCCGTTCTCTCTCCGCAACAAAAACTTAAAACAATTAAAATACATATAAATACACTATATATACTATATATATACATATATATATACCTATACATGTATACATATACAAATACAGTTCAAAAACACAATAAAGGGAGAGAACACAGAATTCAAACTTCCAAAATTCGAATTCTCACACATATCTACACCCTCGGTGTACTATCAATCACACTGTCTCACATGTGACATTCCACGTTCTCGGGTCATCGATTGGACTACCGCTGTCACGCCCCGGGTTACCTCTTCCCAGGCGCATGACCAGATCCGCCGCATACACAGTATCTCTACCGTGTATACGAAGCGATACAACATCCACAACAAACACACAGAGCTAAAGGTATCAACAGAGCTGCTATATAATATATCAAAAGATCACTGTACATACATCATCCACAACTCTCACATATAACTCTCATATACAACACTGATATCACAATCATACTGTATGTACAGACTCAACCATCTAACCAAAAATGGGTATACCTCTAGCCAAGTATCCGGGGAATAGCTCTACCCGACGGTCTCCTTTCCGCGCTCAGTATGCACGACTGGGGAAGAAGACTCTGCAAAAAGATGTCACCAATGGGTGTGAGAACTACTATCAATCAAGTAGTCCTCAGTGGGTACCGCCACCAGCCTCAGCGGTCTGCCCACTAAGTCCTCAATCTCAAGAGATATGAATAGAGCAATAAAAGAGTAGGAGATATACTACCACTACTATGCACAAAGCTCAACTGTCAGTATGAATACCAATGAACTGAATATACCAAATGAGGACTATCATACACAATACAATACCTGCGAACCAGCTAGTACAGGAACCCCATCTGTACCTAGCTCTTGCCATACAATACCTCACAATACCATACCATACCATACCATACCATACCATACCATACCATACCTGCGGCCTGATCACGCTCAACCCTCCAGGGAGCCGACTAGTACAGGAAGCCCGTCTGTAACTAGCCCCTCGTACAACCCTCTGTACGGAACATGCCAACTCTAGAGTGGTACTCGTGGGAGCGACCCAACCGAGCAAAGTACAACCATAGTATCCGCCAAGCACCCGCAGGTATATGATCGACACGACTGGGTCAACAAAGGATCATGTGCCCTCGGCACCTCAAAGGATAGTCAACAAGTAAGACCCAATCCACTGTGCCCTCGGCACCACAAAGGATAATCAACAAGTGTGACCCAATTAATGCTCTCACAAGGAATCACGTACCCTTGGCACAATCAATGCTCCAGTGCTCACAAACAATCTCAACTCTACCACAAAGAGGAGGTACAATAACATAGCACGAGCCACAACATGATCACCTACACTACATGCACAACAACTGGTACAAGGAATCAACAGAATAGGTGTAGGTCCAATCATGCAACAAGGATACAAAGAAATGCATGCTCATATACATATCATTAGCACATCTAAGATCATAACATGCCCATGCAGTCTATAGATCAGTCTTACCCTAACATGGCATCTCTACATAATCTTAGCATGGCATACTAACATAATCCCAATATCATAATCCAATATCCACATATCATAATCCAATCATGCTAACATAATCCAAACAACATCATATCATATTATGCTAACATGAGATAAAACACGTAGGAGGAAGTCCACTGAATCTGGCAAACATCAACCCACCTGAAAAGCTAATCCAACCACGGTGGGGAAAGGACAGTATCCTCAGATCCAACCCTCCAGGATAACGACTCCGGCAGCACCCCGATCTGTCAAAACCTCCAAGGAAACTGCTATCTCCAGCAGAATAACGGCTCGACACCAGATCAGATCAGCAGAGTAGAAGAGAGTAAGCAGGGTTACAAACTATGCCAACACATGGTCCTAAACCCACTTTCTCTCTCTAGAACCGAAGTCACAAAGTGGAAAAATACAGGCTAAAACAACCAGGGACTCGCCTATTTATAGGCTTCCAAAATCCCACTTTCGGGTGCCCACTTCCCAACTTCCGGGCGTCCGGAAATCCTGCCGTACAGGTGTCGTCGTGCGGTCAAGCGGTCGGTCGGCGGTCAGCAGGCGGTGAGGCGGTGTGTCTCCGGCGATCGACACGTGTCCTGCGTCGCGACACGTGGCCCTCCACGTCACAACTCAAACCGGATCCTCCATCCGGGCGTCTGGATCCTGCGCCCAGATCCACAACTCGTCGGCCACAACCGGATCATCCACAAAGTGCAACGGGGTCCGGAACATTCGGGCGTCCACAACCTCACTTCCGGGCGCCCGAATCCCGCCAAGTCCAGAAACCCTAAATCATGAAAAATCCCAAGTACTACAACCGCCCCGACCATAAATCTCTGCCATACCCTCAGGTCTCGGGCTGCTGTCACACAAAGCTGACTGCGCCTGTCTATACGGCCCCAGGCTCCACAGTCCATACATGGTCCGAGCACGGATCGTCCCCAAGCAATACCCGCCACTGTCGTCACACACGACTAACATGCTCTACTGAGCGACACATATCTCTATCGGCTCCTAAGCACCTAGTGCGAGCCACCAGCCCTTCGAGCGGTCCATGGCCTCCTTCACACTTAATAATGCTCAAGTGTTACTGCCAACAACCCTCTCGGCTGAACAAAATCAGGTACTTCACCCGTATCTATACTTGAGCGTTCTTACGCTACTATAGTTTTCCATACAAAACACAAGCACTAGGCAATCTTGCCTAAGTGCACAAGTACACTAGCACAATTCCCTCACCTCAGTTGGGGTACGACTAGACCCACTCGCCAGAGCTTGGCGACTGTCTCATTATTTCCGCAATAGTGATTCCACTTTCACCATTCGTTCCGCCGGATCGACCTCAGAACTCTTGGACTACCACGATGTCCTCGAGTGCTATGACTCGGCTCTCGCAATTGGCTACACACATTGCCTTGAGAGTCAGTTCACCGTTTCCATTCCTGCCTCGAGCCCTCACCTTGGCTCATCACCAGCCACTCGCCGGCACCGTCTAATCACCTATCCGTTTTGGTAGGCGATACACTTTCATGACACGAGCATGCCTGGGTACCTAAACCTACCCATATGCTTGGTCCCTACTGTATTTATACCTGAATAGTAGCGAATGACCACATGATAAATACATGCCATGCTCTACCCACAAGGCCCGGTCCAATATCTCGGCAAAGTTTGTAACTTGAGCGAGTGGACACCATAAGATTTCTGGCCGAAATCCTCGCTTGAAGCAATCGGCCTTATCCTTGTCATCCCGAACCATGTAAGGGATACAATTTACAACGTGAGAGAATTCTCTCTTATATTTTCTCACAGTGCGGTCTCCTCGGCGCAACTTCCTGACCCTTTCCTGAATCTCCCTCTTTTCGCTGTCGAAAAATAAGCAGAGAACACCAATCTCCGAAATTCTTCCCACGTCACGGGAGGGAGGCTAGGAGACTGGTCCCGCCTAACCTCTTTCCACCACACCCTTGCCGACTTTTCTAAGCAATGTGCGGAAAAATAGACCTTGTCCCGCTCTAGAGGGCACAAGTCCTCAAATAGGGTTCCCATGGAATCGATCCACGTTTCTATGATCCGTGGATCCACAACTTCTCCGACCAACGCAGCCATCTGGTTGCGTATTCCCTGATTCATGCGCGCTTTGGGCAGCACAAGTACATTGGTTGGCACATCCGGCACAAACCTCATAGGAGCTTGCCCGTGCATTGCCATCACCTCTCGAAACACAACAACCTTGGTCAAATCCTCGACTTCAAGGTCAATACAAGACGACACTCAAAAGTCGAACTCAATTAGGCGAAAGTTACACAAGGGCGCCTATTCTCATCACTCGGTTTCATGTTGTCGCGCGCCAACATGAACACACTCGGTTGAGAATAAACCACGCCTTGAATCTACCTCTAACACCCTTTTAGAGGCATATCAAATACATGACCCAATCAATTACACTTTCGCCGCACATCACAAGTCCTCGTCTCTCGCGAGCTTACACTCCTAGGGTCTTTTCCATCCTAGGATTTCTTAGGTCCACCTAGACCGTTTCTACCCGCTCTGATACCACCTTAGTCTGTCACGCCCCGCCGTGCCTTAACACCAAGTAGGTGGAAGGACAAACCGCACGAGCGCGTGCCCCAGACCCGCCGAACGGACAAAGTCTCCCCTACCCGCCCAAGGCGTCACAACACAAGCATTTCCACGATGTTCCAACTAAGAACGGAGTACAAGAGTTGCACAAGGAAAGCATCAACATAAAGAAGTTCTACTTCTATTACATCACATTTGCACATTTATACATGCCAAAATTTTCTTTTCCTTCATTCCTATTCCATACATCAAGTTCTAAAACTATGGAATTACAAGTTGTATACATTTAATAGAAACCCCTATGCTATCATCGTCCAAAACACGGGGTACAACTGTCCATAACACCAAAATGGAAGGGCCGCTATCTACTAAGCCAAACCCTTGCCTCGCTCCGCCGCCTCACTCGCGGAAAGACCTGAAAAATGTGGGGTGAGAACTATAAACATAGTTCCCAGTGGGTAAGGCCACCCAAGAGAGAAGTTCGACCCACCAGGTCCAAAGAAACACCATAAGTATAAGTTAGATTTCAATTAACTATGCATACAAATATTTACATGCTTGTAAATAAACATAAAGGATGCAACCAAATAAAATGACAACTTTTATTTTCTCATAGGTTCATCCTATATCTCACATTGTCCAAGTTCAACTACTTTTCATTTATTTATGGTGTCAGAATCACCGCATCACCAATTTGGTTCTCAACCAAAGCGGAATCGCCGCAATTATTGGGCACCGGACAATGAAATCGCCATCCCCATCATAGTCCCAATCTCCAAAGAGTGAAATCGCCATCTCTTTATTCGGGTAGCGGAATCGCCGCATACCCGGGATAGCGAAATCGTCGCATACCCCAATGTTTTCACTTTACACAATATAGTGTTGGGCACCGGGCAATGGAATCGCCATCCCCATCATGGTCCCAACCTCCAAGGAGTGAAATCGTCATCTCCTTATTCGGGTAGCGAAATTGCCGCATACCCGGGATAGCGAAATCGTCGCATACCCCAACTCGTCTCCGCCATCACGTGGCTCGGGTAGCGAAATCGTCGCATACCCGAGGTAGCGAAATCGTCGCATACCCCATCATTATTCACATTTCAACTTGCCAACCTAAGTTCAATGACCCTAGGTTCAAGTCACCAAGTCTCACCTATGTTCAATGACACTAGGTTTACTTTACATTCTCAACCTAGGTTCCATGACACTAGGTTCCAATTTCATGTTCCAACCTATGTTTAATGATACTAGGTTCCAATCCCATGTTCCAACCTATGTTCCATGACACTAGGTTCCAATTTTATGTTCCAACCTATGTTCAATGACACTAGGTTCCAATTTTATGTTCCAACCTATGTTCAATGACACTAGGTTCCATTCTCATGTTCCAACCTATGTTCAATGACACTAGATTCCATTCTCATGTTCCAACCTATGTTCAATGACACTAGGTTCCAATTTCATGTTCCAACCTATGTTCCATGACACTAGGTTCCAATCTCATATATGCAATCACATAACAAGTATAACCAATAATGAAAATATTTATATTCATTAACATGCAAGATGAGCCCATGGCTCAATTCATCATGATTCTCATTTTGCCAACTTGCAAAATTCTAGGGTTACATACTTTTACACCATTTTAATTTCAAATGGTTATTTACCCTAGACATGAAAGTGACCTAATCACTTCGGTAAACACAAACCCACCTCAAGAGCTTCCAAGTCTTAAATTCCTTGAGCTCCTAGGTCACTAAGCCTTGAGTTCTTGCTTCAACCCAAGCTTCTACAAGAAAATGGTTCGTTAATCATTACGAACCCATAAATCAACTCGATACTTGAAATCTATTGTTCTAACATGATTTCCTATGCCTCAATTGTAATTTCCGAAGGTCCAAATATTTTTAGAACTTTCCATGGCAAAAGCCGTCATTTTACCTAGGTTTCACATGCATGCATGTAGAACCCCGAAATTTCTTGGCCAATCTCCACGTTTTGTGGATTAGATTGCCTAGGGTATCCAAAAATCTCAAAATACTAGATAAATTCCAAAGTTTGCACCCAAATCATGAGGAACTCACCTTAGCCACGAGTTCCCCAAGCTTCTTCTTGCACCAAGAAGCTTCTTCTCCACTTTGGAAACCTTTTTCAAGCTCAATCCACCCTTTTCTCCAAGCTTTGGAGAGATCTCTAGAGAGAGAAAGTGAGGGAGAGGGAGAGGAGAAGTAGAGGAGGAAGAAGATGAGAAGGGGGATGTGTCTCAGGCTTTCATACAACCCCACTCATGTGAAAAGACCAAACTACCCCCCTCCCATATCACTACACACAGTCAGCCAAAGATGGCATCTCGCAACTCTGCATTCCGGTATGAGCACTGGTATACCGGAATACGGGCGTCTATTCCGGTATCAACAGGCAATTCCGCAAGACCCGAGAGCTGGATTTCCAGATTCCCCGCTGCATTCCGGTATCTCACAATCCATACCGGAACTAATTACATCCATACCAGTATCAACACATCCATACCGGAATCACGTGTGTTTATTCTAGTTTCAACACTTGATTCCGCAGAACCCGAGAGCTGGATTTTCAGCTCAACCACGCCATTCCGGTATCAATACCTCCATACCGAAATGCGCCGCAGAATTCTGCAGTTTGGCAGACTTGACTTTTCGAAGTCCGTTTTCGCGCCTCACTTGCGCCGAAAACACTTGTATAAGTCCCAAACTTGGCCGAAGCCACTCACATAGCCTTCTCACGCTATTCCACCAGAACCCCACAATTTGTAGAAGTCCGGTACAACACACTGAAATTCAGTGTACTACAGTGTTGAACATGAACCTCCAAATCTGGCGATAAATGACGATGTAGTCGAGAAAAACTACTACTTAGATGCAGACCATGACGACGGATTTGGGGTCTTTGTAGATTATCATCTACAATGATACTAATGATCCAATCGTCAATAATGAATATATTAATGACTTGGATGATAGTGCTAATCTTATAGATCATGCAGAGTAGTTTGCAGAGAATAACGATTGGATGGGCTAGTATATGATTGATAACGTTGAGTTCAATCGTCCGCATTAAATAGGGCCCTCCCAGTATTGATGGCTCATGGATTGGTCTGATATTTCATGATAAATCAAGCTTATTGCATGCTCTTGAGGAATGACATATTGCTCACAACGTGCAAATAAAAGTTCTAAAATCGACTGTGAAAGCTTATACAGTGAGATGCACAGTGGATTCATGTCCTTGGAGACTGTATGCGTCAGTCTCAAAGAATGCGAGTTATTTTAGAGTCAAGACATATACCGGGCATCCAATTGTTTAACACTACACATCGAAACTATACTTCATCTCTTATATATCAATATATTCTTCCATTATTGAGAATGAAACTTACTTTGACATTGACGAAAATAATAAAAAGGTGCATACTAAATTGCATGTAGACATACCATATTTGAAAGCGTGGCAAGCAAGTACACCCGATCTTGGTTGCTTTTTGTTCGTACTGTCGTGCGCAAATCCTAGAACTCAATGGCGTCTTAATCCTAGAACCCTACCAAATGGAATTAGACAGGTTGGACAAGTATTTTGGGCATTCTGGCCTTCGATTCACGGATTCACTTATTGTCGATTATTGTTGAGCATTGGTGGCACTCATATAAAGTATCAGGGCCATGCATTGATTGCGATGGTGTAGATGCAAATAATGGGTTATACTAATTGATTTTTTCCATCTGTGAATGAGAGAATGCAAGCAGATGGCATTAGTTTTTGTGACATTTAAAGGTCTTGGTGACATGTGATCGATCTTGTCATATTTCAAACCATTTTTCTGGTTTAAAGAAAATTGTTGCTAAGGAGTTTTTGAGAAGCGAGGGTCAAGGCTAATATAGAAAAGTTAGATTTAAAAGCGAAAGTGTGCTCAATAAATTCTATACGGACATAGGATGTGTTGCAACTGCACGAGAATATTATGAGTATCAGGATCAGTTGTGAGCTCTAGATTCGGTAGCTTGGCTTTGGGTGCATGAGCTTCAAGGAGAAATAGAATATTGGGCGAGGGCATTTGATGCAGGTTGGCGTTTTAGGGCGATGACGACAAATCGGTCAGAGTAGAGTTCAAATGGAGTACTTAAAGGTGTACATGGTTTGCTTATATGGCATTTGTGGCAACTACATTTTGTAGAATGAATAACTACTTTCTGAAGCATCGTGAGAAGTGTAAGACATACTATACGGTGTTGACACCAAAACAGGAGACTGAAATTAGGAGTACTATGATAATCACCAAAGGACACCATGTGTAATGCTTTGGATTGAACGAATTTCAAGTTAACTTCGGAGATATATCATATAAGATGATTCTTAATGGGAAAGACTCAACTTGTTTGTGTCAAGAGTTTGAGCTCACTAGGTTACCATACTCGCATCTTTTAGCAGTATGTTGTAATGGACAAATGAACATTGACTACTAAAGTCTGTGTTCTGATTAGTATACAAGTGAGTATTGCCGTAGTGCTTATGCCCCACAATTCTGTCCCTGATAAAAGAAGCTGGCCACAACCGTAAGAACAACCATTGGCGCCTCCACTATCAGAAGAAAGAAGGTTGTCTGAGATCAACTAGTATTCGAAATGCCATTTGTTAGGATTCGTCCACATTGGGACTATCTAAAATATTCTTAGTCCACATGGGATAAGGAATATAAATCCTATTCTATTTAAATCCCTAATTGTGGGATTCAGTAAGAATCAATTAGGATCAATATCTTCCCTATGGCCTATAAATATATAAAGGATTGGTCACAATATATACAAGAGAAAATTAGAATTATCTCTCAATAGAAATTCTCTCTTTGTTTTGTTCACTCTAGGAAACCATTAGACGTAGGGATTTGAGCGGTGTGCTATGATTGACTCTGTTAGCCGGTTTGCGACGAGAAAGATCAAGTATGTAGAAAAGGAAAAAAAAAAAAATGTGCTAAAAATCAAGACAAATTCTAGGCGGATGAGAAGTTCATAAAACAAGCCAAGATCAGATCTGGGTAATTGAAACATAATTCTGCAACGAAAAGGTATGTAAAATCTATGTGATTTTTCATCATGAATTAGTTCATTATTTCCAACAACATGGATGAAAGAGGGGGGCAAAGAACTAAGTGCACTATTTGTAAATTTTGGATTGAAGACAGCTCCTCCCTACATCTTTGGACTAAGTCCATCTAATCATTATAGAACAACCGAAGGGCGTAGACGTGGAGTTTTAGGTTGTTTGTTTATGTTCACTCATGTATATTAGTTTCATCTTAAAAATTTTATATTTCAACATTTATATTAATAGACAATAATTTGTTTACTTTATTTTCTAGTTGGATGATCGTGAGGATCCAGGGCTAATTGACCCATTAGTTCAATCCGACGAGGTGAGGCACCATTCGAGCTTCTTTCGAACTATATATTTATTTTGTAGGTATTCATGCCAGTTCAGTTTATGGAGTATGGTTATCCAGGAGATGTATAACACCTATGACAGACTAATTTTTTTTTTATGTCTCGCAGCTCCAATGTGTCCAGCTTAATTAGGCTCTCTTAGGCGCTTTGACGGAGCAATGGAGGTGTGAGACACAGACATTTTACTTAGTCATGGAGAGATGACATTTACATTGTGTGATGTGGCTATCATTGCTAGACTTCGAGTCAATGGAGAGCCTGTGACAGAGGTGCATCATATGATTGACCACATATGTGTGAAGGGCTTCTTGGATAGTGCAAGAGGATATCGTGTGAGAATCCGAATTTTGGAAATTTGAAATTCTCAGTGTTCCTCCCCCCATTACTGTGTTTTTGCTCTGTATACGTATATTATACAGATATATAAGTATATATAGGTATATAAGTGAGTTTTAGTGGAGTTTTTAAGTTTTCGGATTTTTCGTCGCGGAGAGTGAACGGCTTAACGTCGCGATCCGGAGTCCGATTCTGGCGATCCAAAATGCTAAGTTCGATGTCTCGGCAGTGCTGAACGTGATGGCGTGATCCGTGTCGGCGTGCGACGCACGGATTAAATGTTATTGCATCTTGATCGCTGATCGCTCGAACGTTACGTTTTACGTTTCGCAATCGGGTCCCCGTTTTCGCACCTTTTCGCGCGTTTTCAAATCTTAGGGGCCTGGGAGGATTTTGTTGCATGTGAGGGGAGGTTTTTTGGCTGAGAGGGAGGGGTAGGTGGGGGTTGGTGGAAACATTAAATGAAGCTAAGTCAATCCCCTCTCTTTACTTATTCAACACTCCACCCCCCCTCACTCCCACACTCTCTCTCACTCTCTCTTCTCCCAGCACTGGACCGAGCTCCTTCTCCCCTGCCCTTAGCCCCCTCTGCTGTGCTTCTCCGGCCGCCGCCGACCTCCCACTGGCCGGAGCTCCCCGGAAACTCCATCTCTCCCTATTTTCTCTTTTTCTTCTTCTTCTTCTTCTTCTCCTGCTACCCGAGGGTGTGCACCCAGGGGTTACCCACGCCGGAGCCCCCTGAGGTGGCACGACCCTCTGCGGCCGTCGCCCTGCCGCCGGGAGTCGCCGGGAACCGCCGCCAGCCACCTGCGGCCACTGCAGGGCCACTGAGGGCCGAGGCTGGTGAGCCCGAGGCAGCGCCGCCTCCCGCAGCTCAGGAGGGTGAGCATCGTCACCCCCCGTGAGCTCCGGCGCCGCCCCCTCCATCCCCGGCCGTCGCCGTACCGCCGGAGCGCCGCCGCAGCCGCCGCTTGCTTCGGAGGAGCCCCTAGGGCATCCGCTGCCGCGCCAGCTCCACCGCCGCCACCCGTCGCCTTTCTTATCGCGGTCACCGGCCAAATGACGTCCGGCGACCTCCTCGTGCCGGTGCTCACGTCGCCGCCGGCTGCCGTCGCCGCCCGTTGCCGCGCCGACTTGCCCTAGCCAACCCGTGAGCTGGGGAGTTCCCTGCGCCGCCGCCGCCGCTTCCCGCCGCCGGCTAAGGTGAGCTCCCCCTTCCTTGAGACCCTCTCGGCCGACCCTGCCCGCCGCCGGCCCTGTTTGCCCGCCGGCAGCCGGCCGGAGCTAGTTGCTCCGGCCGGGGGGCTATCTTCTGTGATTTTGGCCGCGCCGAGATTCCTGGTGCCTCTGCTGGTCCCCGAGGTCCAGGAGGGTGAGCACGATGATCACGGCATCATGCTGATCATCATGCTCACCTCCGTTTTGATTTTGCTCGAGCCGTTTGTTGTTCGGCCTGTGTCGAGCCGTTTGGGTGCTTGTGGCGCTGTTTTTATGCATTTTTCCCGGCCTGCGACTTGCCCTGTCGCAGAGGGGCTGCGAGCACGGCCTCCGTTGCGTCGTTGCCTACCCGCTGGTGCTTGCGGGAGGTTGTGCGGACGAACGGAGCGCTCGAACGGCCTAAACTATGCTTGTTTAGTATGTATGTCTAGCTGTTTTTATGCATTTTCCCGGCTCGCGACTTGTCCTGTCGCAGCGGGGCTGTAAGCACGGTCTCTGTGACGACGATACCTATCTGCTGGTACTTGCGGAAGGTCGAGCGGACGAACGGTTTTCTCGATCGGCTTAATTTAGTGACTGTATGTATGTGTATGTTGCATGTTTGGGGACTTTGGCGTTTGTGACAGCGTAGCGACGCTGTGGGCAGCAAGGGTAAGGTCTCGGGACCCTGTGGACTGGTTGTCCAACCCCCTCGCCCTTCGTGGAGTTTCGGATTCGTTTCCGACGCGTTTTTCGATGAATTAATCGGCGAAATGTGTGTTTCTAGTCGCGCGACTCACTCGCTGTTTTCGCGAGCGACTTGGCTTGGTTGTTTAGCCTTGTTGGCTGTTCCTCATCGCTGTCCCGAAGTTCCGAGGACAGCGGATGAGTGATGTGGGGTTCCGGTGCCAAATCGGCACTTTTCGGGAACCCGGGAAGCCTTTACGGGTGCGTTTGATGTTTGTGGCACCCCGAGCTTGTGCTCGCTGTCCCGTCACTTGGTTTAGTGTGTTCGGGGACAGCGAGGGACCTTGTTGGCTGTTTGGTACCCCTCTGGGGCTTTGTGTGGTTTCGGGATCGTCCCGGTGGGTTTTCCGGGCGATCCGTCGGTTTCGGGATGTGAGAGCTTTGTGTTTAGCGTCGACTTGGTAGACCTTGACCCTGTGAGTCTTTCGTAGGTCCTGTCGCGGTTCCCGAGAGCCGTCGGTGTTAGGCTTGACCTTTCGACAGGTGGGTACTTCGATCCGGAGTCGGTTCAGTGGACTACGGTGATACCTTTATATCCCTCCTTTCGCATTTCAGTTATTAGTTCACTTGACTCCCGTAGACTCTACTTATGTGCGTGCTTGGATAGTAGAGTAGTTGTGGCTTGCATGTTTCTTGAGACGACCCAGTCGGTCGGTGGTGATCGCTTGTCATTCTGAGCGATCCTAGTTGTGGCGTGCATGTTCCTTGAGACGACCCAGTTGGGATCGCTTGTCATTCTGAGGAGTTGTGGGTGATCGCCAGTTGGTCGGAGGTGATCGCCTGTTGTTTCAAGCGATCCTAGTCGTAGTTTATTGGTTGTTTCTCGGCTTGTTGCCGTTCTGTGGATTGAGCATATGCATCGATCGTCACAGCTCTTCCCGCACTTCACGTACACCGCGGTCTGATCCACCGTGTGGAGGTGTTCTTTTCCGGAAAAGGGTCGTGAATTTCTACCGACCCGTGAGCCCCGAGCATTGCGTCGGGATGGATGGTGCCGTTGGATTGAGCAGGGTGACAGTGCCAGGGCCACGTCCCGGTGGCTATAGATTGGGTTTACTTTGTGGTTATCTCCTTTGATGCATACTAGTTGCTTACAGTAGCATAGTTGTTTCAGTTGTATCTTAGCCTCATACTTACTTGTGCTACTGTATACCATATCTATCTTTTGTTGACCCTCGTGCCGTTGTGTACACCTCGCCTTCGTCGGCTTGCGGTACCCACTGGGAGGGGAGACATGTGTACATGTTTTCACCCCCCACCCCCCACCCCCGTTGCAGGTTTCAGGTGAGCAGGGTGGTGAGTGTCGGGACGCTGCGAGGCACGCCTAGATAGTAGCTCTAGAGGTTCCGACTCGTGAGGCTACTTCCCCAGATTTGGTTATCACCCTACCTTCGCCTATTAGATGTGATTTGTGGTTCAGTTATTCTTTGGGCTTACTCTAGCATGCTTATGTGTTGTTGATCATTCATTATGATTATGTGATGACAGCATGCTTGGATTGATTGGTTGTACCCTTGTTTTCCAGTCGTTTCATTTATCGAGCATTTTGGTTTTCTACCCCTCGTGGTAGCGTCGTAAAACAAGGTTTCCGTGTGGGAAACGGTTTTCAAATGGATTTCTGATTGCTCGGTTTTGTGATTTCAAAAAAAGAGAGTTCTCGTGTGGAGAACAGTTTTCAAATGATTCTTGAATGTTTGAAATTAGGGTTTCAAATAAAGCTTCTGGGTAAGGAGCAGCTTTCTAGAATGTTTGTTGCTTGTGCATTGCATCATCCTTCGCTTAAGGACCTGCTTAGATTCATACAGGTTTAAGGACGGCTAGCTGTATGAATCTTTGGTGTCGTTGTGCTGTTGGGATGAATGAATAGTGGTTGTGATCCTGTTGTATGTTGTGGACGCCGTGCAAATACAGGGGAGGTTCTGTCCGTGTGTACAGTGGACCCTGTATTTGTGGCGGGTCTGTACGTGGCGCGGGCTAGGCTTTCAAAAAAAAAAAAAATTAGCACGTTTTTCCGCATCTTGAACTAGCCCGGGGCGTGACATATCGTGGCAGGCCAGATCCGTCTATACTGGTTGTTGCAGTATTTCAACTATATCCCTTTCAATGCTCTACCGAGCGTGGTTGCAGCTGCTGCACGGGCATATACATTATTGCAGATTGGATGCAGCTTGTTTCCGAACCCTACGAGAGAATATCAAGCTTATCTAAAGTGGCTTCCACTACTGGAGGATTTCAACTTAAGAGAAGGCCTAGCTTGTGGCGCAGCTATCTCAGTTCACCTCTAGTGAGCATTGGAAATGTTTTTAAAAGGAAAGGTCGAATGCTATATTTTTTGCACATTATTATAGGTAAAATCACCACTAGTCACATTTTTAATATAGTTAACTTATAGTGACTTTTATTTGTATTTTAATCATCTATTTTTGTTTATAGATCTGGGCGTGGAACCACATACACATTGGCCATCTCGATAGAGTTGGAGGTCCACCAAATCTACACGACTGCCCATTGGGTTGTCAGTATATTATGTCTAAATATGATAGAATATTTTAGAAATTCTTGTATTATCGGTTTCCGATAATATGATAGAATATGTTATCTATCACTTCTTGCAGATGGAACACAGGATTATGATTTCGTGGAAATATCAGGGCAACTGACATTGAGTTTTATTGTGACAAGCTAGATCAACAGAGGGAGTCTCAGGGACATACATGTTTCTTAAATTACGTACACGAACATACAATTTAAATTTTAATAGATTGAATTTTATACACTTGTATCGGTTACTTAGATGCCTTACACCGATGACATTTTAGTTGATATTCTTTACCTTTTTCGTTGAGGGCTTTGTTGTCTGGCGTTTGAGGACATGCTTGATATGCTATTATATAGCGGAGTTACAATATTGCGCTAGTTCGGACTATTACAGCATATACCATAGTTCGTTGAGTCTTTACAGCATATCACCTTTTAGGGCAAATTAGGTGAGAACTGGGCAGCCTTTTATGCTAATATATTTAAAGATGGGCTAAACATCTCGAAAACATTGTAGAGCAGAGTCTTTTCGTAGATCCTGATCAAGTACGAGCCATCTCTTTATATTGTAGTGTGACTGGAGAATTGCGAGGAGGTAGATCTCCTGTCCTATACAGTGACTCCCACTCACTTTTCTACCGCGTAGACATGTTGAGAGAATATTGGTATGATCATTTTAATTATATATTTTATTTTTATATAAAAGTATTTATTGTATTCAAACATATTATTTTGTACAAGTGAATGCTATGATACTTGTTATCAGGAGTATTCAAGATTTGATGACTGATCCTCTAAAGTCGTCCAAAATGATGGAGGGTCTAGCATATGTAAGGTGAGATCTCGAGAATGTGCTAGAGAGACTTTCGACTTTTTAGCAGTGCCAGGGCATCGAGATGTACCTCTTCCCACTTTTGATAATCCCGGTGATGTTCCTTCCTTATGTACGCCTACATATGATATTCCATCCATGTTAGTCCCTCCGTTTGCCACCCTATGTAGCGCACTGAACTTCAGCAAATTGCAGAGTTCTAGTAAGAGACTAACATTTGGTGCTTTAGGAAGGACTTTGGTAGCATTGGAGAGGTATTAGAATGTTTTCGGGCGAATTAGCACGAAATAGAATTTTTGAATCAAGTCTTACCCGAGCTTTAATAGCCTCAAGATCCGGACGCTAACTTGAGGATTCGGACCTTGATACTCTCTTTTACTATTGTGACGCCCCAACTTCCCAGAGGGTCACCCATCCTAGGACTACTCCCGTCCTAGCACGCTCAACTCTCTTAACCTCTTGGGCCTAGCCACCGCCCAAAATGCTTAAGCCGGGTTAAGAGTTTAGCCCTATTATATCTTATATATAGGACTACCTGGGTTGTCACAATCTCCCTCCCTTTAAGCCCTGACGTCCTCGTCAGGCTCAGACTCACAAGTACCAGGCGATGTGAGACTCGTCTCGCTAGCCTAAACCGACCTTGTGGTGAGCCACGCTCCACCCACAACAGTCAATAGCATGAGAGCCTCGCTCTCCCCGCTGTACAATCCTGGCTCAGCAGAGACTCATCTCATACTTCCGGCTGGTAATTGGCTCTGATACCAACTGTGACGCCCTAACTTCCCAGAGGGTCACCCATCCTAGGACTACTCCCGTCCTAGCACGCTCAACTCTCTTAACCTCTTGGGCCTAGCCACCGCCCAAAATGCTTAAGCCGGGTTAAGAGTTTAGCCCTATTATATCTTATATATAGGACTATCTGGGGTGTCACAACTGTACCAAAGATCAAAGTCCGAACCTTGGGAGAGGATCCAGACCTTCAGTACGAAATTCTAGCAGCACGTTGCGGGGTTCGGACCTTGGGAAGGATCCGGACCTTAGCTGCGCAGAATACAGTTTGGGGCCTACGAGGTCCGGACCTTCGTGGAGGATCCGAGCCCTCTGCAGTCTGGGACTATTTTGTGAGTTGTGTAATTTCCTTCTTTTTGGAGGACCTATCTAGATTCTGTTGCAACCCTTAATATAACCTTTCACTCCCCTTCTTTCCCTTACTTTGGCTGCAGCAAAGAGAGGAGAAAAAGTGGGTTTTACTCCTCCCTTGATCTACTCCGCCAACCTCTTCTAATCTTTGTTTTCTTCTTCCCTTCATCTTCTCCATTGAAGCTTGCAACTTGAGCTTGGAGAGGAGTTCGAACTTGAAAGAGGAAGTTGTTTGGAGCCCTAGACTTCAACCCTAGCACTCCAAAAAGGGATTAAGGCTTGGACTGAGGTTAGTAACCTTTTCTTCATTCTCAATGGTAGGATTTGTGAAGATTTTGTAGAATTTCTAGTTTTGTAGAAATTAGGTTTAAATTTGGCGATTTTCAAATGTAGGCTTTTGAGATGAAATTAATAAGTGTAGAACACTCTTATAGGTTGGAATTGAAGCCTCATTGCTTTGATTTAAAGCATGGACAAGGATTTCTTGAGTTGAGGTATTTTACACTCATTTTTCTTAGAATTTCTAGTGAATTTTGCAGTGGAACATTTAGGATGTTAGGACCCCAATTTCCTTAGGGCTTAGAAGAATCGAGGTACAACTTTGACCTGGGAAACGAACGGGTTTCCGCGACTATCCGGTGGGTTCGACCTAACTGAAATTGGTGTACTCCCCCTATGTCTCCTATTCTTATTGAGTTCATTGCACGTTCTACCATGCAATTTGGAAGAACTATAGTTGATTTAGCATGTGACAAGCATACTACATGGATGTGGCATAAACCGTCTATTGTAGAGTTCATGAGACATTTACATATGATGCATGTAATTCTATGTACAAGAGCATTGTCGAATGTAATGTCAATTATTTCATTGAAATATCGATAGTTAACTTCCATGCTTGTTTGGTTGGGACATATGAATTGCATGTACCATACAAAGTTGAGACATCATATAACAAAGGTTGTTCTTCCCCTTAAATGTAAGTTGAGATATTGGAAAGGGTCAAATGACCAAGCATACGACCAAAAGGTCGAGTATTGAGATTCTATGTCTTTAGACATGACACATGTGACCACGCTTGTTTGCCCTGTATGCTCATTTGCATATACTTGTGAGGATCGCTCCTTACAAGTCGGCACTCTAGAGTTTAGTCATCGCGACATCATGCTCGCCCGTGTAGGATTGGGCGCCGAGGTAGGCCGCCGTGGGGAAGGCTCATTCCTAGCAGAGGAATATTGACTATCACGGAACTATTAGGCACGGCACAAGTCGGGACTGTACCTTGTGTAAGTCCCTGAATGATTGGGTAAAAGTTGATTAAACCTGGCATTGAACATCATACATAGTTGATGCATGCATAGTGATGACATACATGATAGTAGTAGAGCTACTTTTCTTTGGTCATTATACGTTGAGACATGATAGTAGTATAGCTACTTTACTTTCAGTCATTTTATATCTGCTTTTATATTTTTGCAGTTACTATTTTTATGTCTCAGTTGATCTAGTGGAGTAGGACGCCTCTCTCCGCAGCGTTACCTACTAGAAATTATATGTTTATAGTTCTCACCCCTATTGGTTGATTGTTTTTGTTTCAAAGCCTTCCATAGTAGGAGAGGCTAGGGATCGCGGCAAGAAAGTTGTGTCTAATTAAAGCCGGCCTGACCAAATTTTTTTAGAGGTGGACTCGATATACCTTTCATTTTAGGTGTGGTTGAGAGAAGTATACATGTATTTATTTAGTTGTACCTTCATGAGATGTACTAGAAATACTCTTGGGATGTACCATTTTGGGAGGTATTGTTTGTAATACTTTATATATTATGGAGATTGTTCTTGTGAGACTCTTGTATGATGTACATATCTCTAGCTTACTTGCTCTGATCACCTTGTATATGATGTGTTTATCATCTTTGGAAATTATTGTTGTAGATGCCTTGTGTATATCGGGGGGTACCTTGTATACACGGCGGGTCTGTGCACGTGCCTGACAGGCTTCCGCTAGGGCCCGGGGCATGACATTTTGTCCACATCGAAGGATCGAAGGTCCATCAGTTTGATTTTTCATCTGCCCCGATTCCTTTATTTGACGTCTCGTCAACATTAGAAGTCCATCAGTTTGATTTTTCGTCCGCCCCAATCTCTTTATCTGACATTCCATTGAATTTGGAGGCCCATCATATTGATATCTCGTCAGTGTCGATCCCTCTTCTATCCATGCTGATCTTTCCATCTTACGTCCTGTCTACATCGAAGATGCGTTAGCTTAATATTCCATTTGGGTCGATCCCTCCATTTGACGTTCTATCCACATCAGAGGTCCGTCAGGTTGATATTCTGTCTATGCGGATCTCTACGTTTGACGTCCCAACTGTGGTGTCCCTGATGGTTACATGTAGAAATGACTACAATAGCATTAGTTGGTCGACACATCTGTAGAGTGTCGAGACGAGTCGGAGTCATTTTGGCGCAAAATGTATGCGAAAACGGACTCGAAACACTGAAACTAGCCAAAACTAAAATTTTGACAGTTTCGGGAACCTAGAAGATGGAACCGGGTGCCCAAAACCTCAGTGCCGAATTATGTATGCTGCTAAGTTATTTCGGGCCCTCGTTCAGCCACCTGAATGTGCACTTGGATTGCCTCCTCGAGTGTATGGATCATTGCTGACAGGTGAAGGGTTGTAGGTTTGGATACGGGCGCAGGATAAGGTTCGGATCTTACTTGCGGGGGACCCTTCTTTGGTCGGATGCTGTTGGGAGCAGTTTCGGACGCCTAGAATTAGGATTAGGGCTCCCGAAATCCCGAAATCCTGTAGTGACAGGTTAGTTTTTACTTTTCTTGGGGCTCATTGCATCTCACATGGACTTCTATAAAAGCTTGTGTATGCCCACATTGACCTCTTTTCCCTTCTTCTTCACTATAAACTCTAATTCCACAGCAAATCCCACCTCAATTCCCTCCATTCCTCTTCTCTACTCCCTGCGGCCTAGCAGAACAACAAAAACAGCAACAGCAGCAGCTGCGACTTGAAGGTTCTGAGTGAGTTGGAGTTTCATGTTTGTTGTGAAGGTTGGATTCGTGGTTTAATTGCTGAAAAAGGACTTGTGGAGCAATTCTAGCCTTTTAAATTCCAAGCTAGTAGCTTTAAATTAAAGTAGAAGTGATAGTTGAGCTGAAATTGGATTTTTAGTTAGAGTTTCTTCGATTTTTGGATCCGATCCCTTCTAGCAGTGATATTGCTGGATATGGTTTTCCCTTCTCACCTGGTGGATTTGGAGCTATTCCTACTAGATTTATAGGTTAGTTAAACTGATTATGGCTTAATTGGAGTAAATTAGCACTTTATGCTAAAATTTAGAAAATTGATGGTTTTAGGCCTTCTTTTCTCCATCTGAATTGTGTAGCTGTGTGGTGAGGAGGCTTTGATCTGTTTTTCTTGCAAATCCAAAAGGTTTGGAGCTGATTATGGCTAGTGGATGAAGTACATTGGATTAATTATGAGTTAAATTCCACTTTTGTAACCGAAATGCATGTTGGTGACCTTATTCAACCTTCGTTGCTCTAGCTGCTAGCATTTTTGGATTTTGGAGGAGTTTCTCTTGATCCCGGGGCAGTGAGGGGAGGTCTTCAACTGGTCGTTTAATTTTCGTAGTTGGATTAGCATTCAAGGTGGGTTTAATTTACTAAAAACAATGAAATTTCCATTATGTTTATCAAATTCCTGCATGCATGCTGTCTACTTATTCATTTTGAATGTTCTAGCTTAGAACCATGAGAATTGCATGTGTCAAGTTAAATTCCTAGTTTAGAACATATTGAACTTGCATGTAGAAGATCTTAAATGCTGAAATTTGACATCGCATATGTACAAAATCCGCACTAAACTACTCCCAATGCTCCATCGTTAGTATTTAGCTTTGTTAGCTGTTTTTACCTATTTTCACCCTTGTGAGAGGGTTGTAAGCATTCAGATTAGTATAGGATGACTTCACGCTTGTGTTGAGGGGCCGAGTGTATTTTTACAGTAGTTGTTAGATTAAGTTGTATAGAAGGGTGCCATCGGGGTTGACAGTGGTCCAGATCTTCGAGTTTTGTATTGGATTGTGCATGGGGCACGTGGGTTATAGTTTTATGATCTGATTGATCATTCACATCGGGATTGTACCTGCATGAGCCAGATTTGAGCTCGATAAAGACTATGCTTTTTGCTCTACTGAGTAGCTCCCATGAGTGCCGCTTCGGAGTGAGACTTTACGCGTTGGTGTTACAGCAGCCCTTTTGGGTGACCTACCTTTGACCGGCCACCCTTGAGGGTGGTGTCATGGTAGTAGGTTTTGGCGCAGGCTTGATCGAACCTTGGAGGCGATCATTTAGATTGGGTTTGGATAGTGAGTATCTGGTAGCTAGTTGATGCATTTACTTACATCCCGGCGTTTCATTTTGTGCACTAGTAGTGCAGAGGTATTGTAGTTGTAAATTCTTTTCCAGTTTTTACTATTTCTTACTCTATTACTTACCCAGTTTTTTACTTCTTGCTCTCGTAGACCTAGTAGGCAGACTATAGGTGTCGGTGACTGTACCTATTGAGAACTACTTGTTTTAGTAGTTCTCACGTCTTTTGTTGCTATCTATTTTTGCAGAGCTCTCCACCTCTGTCGATGTGTCTGATAGAGTTAAAGGAGTCGCGAGCTAGTTCTCTACCTTCTAGTGTTGGCCGAGCTAGAGGAGTACCCATAGTAGCTGGCTTTTGGAGAGTAGTTCATTGTACATACAAGATCTACTAGTGGACTGATGTTTATGTTTTTTTATCTTCAGTTGTGAGAGATGATTTTATATCTAGTGGAGATGTGTTATTATACCGTTTCGGATGTGTGTATGTATTTATAGTGAACTATGTTTTAGCTTTTAGCAGTTTTATTTCAGCTCTGATATCTGCTAGTAGTAGACTCTACGATTTTTGTCTGGTTCTGTTTCGCTTCGTGTACATGGGGCTCCTGTGTACGCGGCAGGTCTGTTGGCGTACACCGGCTACTTCAGACTTTCAGACTGATGTTTTGTCAGTGCTGATCCCTCCGTTTGACATCCCATCCACTTCTACCTCTTGGATTGTTATTATATATCAATGCAGGCGGTGATGGCAGGATTCTCTTTCTATTGAGCCGATAGTTGAGACGCAGAAGGGTATGCTACTGTTGATAGTTAAGACATAGGAGACAGAGCCAGTTGCCGAGGGCACCTCTATTGAGCATATTGATCATATTCACGGTATTGATCCTGTATACTCTGGGATGGAGGTTGATCTGCCTTATCGAGGGCGTGGTCAACAGGATGGATGCATATGCGGATGCAGACATGGTAGAGGACGAGGGCATGGGGTGCAGTTGATTTATGTTTGAACTTTATTTGTATTTCGATATATATTAATATTTTTGTGATAATGTACATGCAATAATCATTTTATTATATTAGTTTATTCATGCTAGTGAGCAGTTAAAGTTGGTTTAGTTCAAGTTAAATAATTGTTATTGTGATTGAAATGCTCGAAAAAATGCTATTATATAATTGTGGGGTACTTTGGGGAAAAATAGTGAATCTGGTAGTAGAGAGCATCAAATGCGGTGAATGGTTGATCGCATTCAGAAAGCAATGAATCATTCACCATTTTATAAGTGGTGAACTATTTAGCACACTAGTTAAGTACCCGTGCTTCGCCGTGGGAAGTTCATATAGTTTCGATTACAACATAATTCTAAAAAACTCTTATAGATGTTCCGAACTTCAAAAACATAAAGGACAACACTAAAATAAAAGTCTAAGTAAGCAAGACGGGATCACAACATAATAATTCTAAATAAGTTCCATCATTTAGATATAGAATATGATTATTCACTGTTTGTCTTCACTTGATTGAGCATCTTCATGAAACCTATGTAAAAAGGAAAGGAAAAAAAAAAACCAACATAAAAAACATATAAAAAGGAAGAAGACTTATTACGGTAATTTCGTACATTAATTAAAACTGAACTGTTATTACCTAAGACATTGTCTTTTTGTAAGCGAAACTTTATCTAAGGTTTCCATATGGTCTGTAGAGCTGTCATTATTAAATATTTAAATATTAAAATCCGAAAAACATATACTATTGGAGGGATAATGGAATCAGAAAGTTGTTGTACCTTGAATTTTGCATTGGAGATGTTTCCCCAAATAATTCTTTCTGAATTTGTTTTCCGCTAGGGGATGACTGAACTTGTTCTTCACACTTGATAAGTAAATTCTTTCCAAGCTGACCTTTGCCTTTTACATCATTGTCTAAGCTAAAAATTTTGGTAACTTTGAAAGAAGGAATGCCTGCACTAAATCTCTGCGAGTCTGGAGAAATCTGGAAGATATGTTTCTGACCAAGAATACTTTTAATTGCAGGAGGCACGACGAATCTGTCTGAATTAATTGCCGCAATAAGATTTTGTGCTGGGACACGAACCAAATCTTGCGCAACTCTTCCGAATATCATAAAACTTGCAACATCAGTTTCATCCTTGACAGTAGTGTTTAGCTTGTACCTTTAATTCATAGCAAGTAATAGAGGAAAAAAATAAAAAAAAATATAAATATTCAACTTTTCACTAAAAATAGATATTACCGTGTAGATTCATGTATGTTTGAATATTTACCATGGTATAGGAGAATGATCATTCTTCCCACAATGGGGGCACCAGAAAGTATCATCATATGCCTTTACTGCTGACTTGCAATCATAGCAAGCCTTGTACCACCAACCATATGATGTATCTACATCTATCAGTGTAGCCTCGCAAGTGAACTTCATATTCTATTAATAAATAGAAAAGAAGATGGAAGAAAGAATTTCATAATCTATTATTAATACAGAAGAAAGGAATTGAAAGAAAGAATTTCTATTGGAAAAGGAGCAGGAAATTAATCATTTTTTTAGAAAAAATTACTTACTTGAACAGTAGATAAGTCCACACTCAATATTTATGAAATAGTTTTTCTATTCATTTGCATTTCTTCGGTAGGACTGATGACATCTTGTTGTCCAGTGGTGATTTGCTTGATTGGATGAGGTACTGATTGTAACCTACACATAACAATTTACATATTTTTGATTGGATGAGGTACTTATCAAAAGGAATGGAAGTTAATCAAAATTTTGTATGTTTAGGGTGTCAAACCTATTTGAAAATGTTAGAACTTCTGGAATATCCAAGTCAAGGTAAATTTTTGAAGCCGAGCAGGTCGATAGATACATCTTATCTAAATTTTGCATAACAGGAAACACCAATATGTCATTATTTTATAGTGAAACTATTCAAAGAAATTATAACCAACATATTTACCTTTAAAGGTTTGAACCGTCATTCCAGCTAGAACCAAAATAACTGGCCCATCAACTTCTTTCTTCGAAATTTTAGCTGCATCAAAATCTACGGCGAATTTATCCCATAATGTCACAGAAAAAATACTATCCCTATAGAAAAAGAACACATATAGTCAATATCAATATTCGGTAGATTTCATAAGTATATGAGAGAGGATAAAAAAGAAAACTTTAAAAGGTGCATAATCGCAAATTGTTTACTCCAAATCTTGTATCTCCAAATTTCTGATTGGAGTGAGGATCTGCCCGACATACTTATGAGTTAGCTGGGTGATAGAGGTGATCCTACCAAAAACATCTATGAAGTATAGAAAATAAAATTAGATATGAAAAATGTAAGTAATATATTTTCGCAGATTTTGTATGAAATAACCGATGCAACGATAGAATAATAAAAAAATTACCAGTGAGAACACTATCATTATGCCTTCTCTTTTCTGCCTCCGAAAACGTGGAGAAAGTAAAGCTGTACAGTGGTATTGAGCTTGCATCATCCTCGAGTTGAGTTATACATGTCCATTTACAAATCTGAATCATGTAACAGCGGTCAACGGCGGCAAACTTTTTCTTGTTAGGGATAACATTGAATTTCTCCATGAGATATACAGCGCCTTCTGTTAGTCGACATTTAAAATCTTCAATATATTGCTTCCGTATTATTTCTTGCATGGAATATTCCTATTTTTAATACAATAATAACGACTCAAATTACTATAAATATATCTTTAGAAGACAGAATATAGGGACAGATAACTATATTAGATAATTGTACCAACCTTCTCATCGACCAGTAGACAGTCCAGACTGAATATATCTCCTTTTAAATATGGAGCAGTTGACTCCCATATGCGGCAAATCCTTACTTTGATTTTACAGTCATGTTGTTGCAATGTTAATTGTGATAACGGTATGTAGTTCATCGTAGTTCCAAAATCTGTTTATTATAACAATAATAGTAATAGCACAAAAAAATATAGAGTCTATTTTTTAAAAGAAATAATTGTTAAATAACGAAATTACCAAACAATACAAAGAAGATATATATAGTAACAAAGCAGCGACAATTAGAATATATTGTTACAGATCATCAAATATTTCACGATAAACAATATTTCTAGTATGTCCTTCAGGTGTTGTATCTTTATTCTCTATAAGAATTCGATGCCCTTGGCGTGATGTCACTCTAGAAATTGCTACGTAAAGTTGACCATGTAAGAACACTGGTTGCGGCAAGTAGAGGCCAACCTTTTGCAATGTTTGTCCTTGACTTTTATTAATCGTCATTGCATAACTCAATCGTACTGGAAATTGCCTTCTTTTCAATATCAACGGCCACTTCGATTATGTTACATTCATGACTATGCGAGGAATGTAAACTTTCTTGCTAATATGATTGCCTGTAAAGATCTGCGCCTCAATAACTCTATGTGCTAATTGAGTTATCACCAATCGTGTACCATTACAGAGCCTGAAATTTTGGTTAATGTTGCGAAGCAACATTATAGGAGCCCCTACCTTTAACTTTAGTTCATGATGTGGGACGCCATTAAACTTCAAAGAATTCAAAAAACTTCAGTGACATAGGCAGTAGTTCAAAACCCATAGAAATTTCTTTTCTAATATATATAAAGAAGAAGCACGAAGATAGGTGAGCTAATGGTGAAATCAGGAGACATGCAAAAATAGTAGATGGCCTCTAGTTCAAGTAGACAACCAACTGAGAATATAGAATCACCAAGATGCATCACCAAGATGCCCTCTAGTAGATGTGTCCATAATAAGCGTAGAAAAGAAAACAAAGGCCTGCCTATAAAAGAGTAGAGGTGCGGCGCTAGAAAACATGCGTTCAAATAGAAAGCAAAGACTCAGGTAGGAGCTCATCAATTAAATATATTTACACCAGTGATGAGTCAAATATTCAAATACATCCTTTCCATTTATTGGCAGGAAAAGGGATTTGGTTGGGTTGCAAAGTGCCAAAAGCAAGAGAAGAAGAGGTGAGTGGGAAAGAAGCAAACCCGAAAAAAATTTAGAGCACAGCTAACTCTGTAGATGACAAAAGGCACATGGCCAATCAAATCAAATCAAATTCAATAAATTTTCAAGAAAGCTAGCATAAGAATAACAAAGGCACAGTGTAGAAGGGAAAAAAATACAGCGGCGGATTATACTCTCGTAATCCTTTTTTTTTTGCTCCTATCATAACAGTCTTTGCAAATCCCAAGAGCCCATGCATGGGCTTGCCGTCAATACAATCAGCAAGAAATGGGCGCGAGAATAAGGAAAATAAAAATAGCGGCAGAAGTAGAGAGAGAAGAATTCTGAACCCACATGAAAGTATAAAATACATCAGCGGATTACGCTCTCATAATCCCCCTTTTTTTTTTTGCTCCTATCATCACAGTCTTTGCAAATCCCAGCAGACTATGCATCGACCTGCCCTCAATACAATCAGGGAGAAAGGGGAGCAAGAATGAAAAAGAAAAATAGCCGCAGAAGTAGAGAGAGAAGAATTCCAAACCCACATGAAAGTATAAAAAAATAGCCATTAGTTCAAAACACATAGAAAAGTTTTTTTTTAATATATATAAAGATGAAGCATAAAGATAAGTGAGCTGACGGCGTAAGAGGAGACATGCAGAAATAGTAGATAGATATGCAGAAATAGTAGATGGCCTCTAGCTTAAGTACATAACAAACTGAGGACGTAGTATCACCCAGATAAGCTGCAAGAGTACAAAAGGCAGCAACTTCACACCCCAAAAACTGGAAGCATGTCTACACCCACGGCAGGGACAGAACGCAAGTTCAGTTCACTTCGGAAGGGTCACTGTCGGTAGTAGCTGGTTCTGGATTAAGGCGGTTGATTATAGCATGGCAATCGTCAATCGCCTGACATATTTTGATACGTTCAGACACGTACTCGTCCCTCTCGGCAATAACGGAATTACAGGATTTTTTCATTAGACTATACTCCCATTTCAGATTATTATATTTAGAATACAGTGTGGAGTGCTCCGTTGCGAGTTGATTGTACAAATTTTTGTAGAATACTTTATCCTCATAATTAGCATCCTTGATTTGCAGATCAAGCTCATCCCACAGCCTGTGAATGGCAGTACGGGCTGCATCTTGTTCTGCAGCAGCAGAAACAGGACACGGATCACCCCAACAACGTATCACTTCAGATACGGATTCATCATGCACAATTGGGAGGTCTATGTACGCTGAAAATTTTCCATCCGTATAGATTGTTAGCTCAATGCGAGGCATTTCTATGTCGAGCTTCTCAACAATCTCGCGTAGCAACCTAATGCAGGAAAGCTCAACAACCGGCAAGGGAATAATAAGTACATAGAAGAAAAGGGAGACGAAAGAAAGGTAAGCAAGCATGCGACAAAAGTTTTTTTAAGAAAAAGAAAACCAACCAAGAAAACATATAGAAATTTGAGGAAAAATTGTAGAATAAGTTTCTCACGGCAATTTCAAAGAGGCTCAGATAGATCACCGCTACAGTGGAAACATTCATCATTCTTCTGATATGTAATCAGAAAATTCAAAATTTAAGAATATAATGCACAATTTTAGACTGTATTACACTATTTTTCTTTTCTTATTATAGTTATATCTTTTGTGTTAAATATGAATTCTCGTTTTATGAGAAAAAGTACATACAATTATGACTTGTTAGTTATATTTTCCAAGAAAGATAATATATATTTATGCTATTCTGTTAATATTTTAAATGCTACAATTATGCGACATCATTTTCAAATTGTGCAATGGATATTAAAATTATGCAACATACTCTCTAATAGTACAATATTCTATCAAAAGTGCAACAATTTGATTTTTTTTAAATTAAATGTTAAATTATGTTGCATCGTTTGAAAATATATTATACCATTCAATAAGAATTTAAAATTTTTATTTAATAAAATAAAAATGTTGTAATATTTGAAAAATTACTGTGCTATTTCACAAAATATTGCAAAATTTGAGAGTAGGTTGTACGACTATAAACTGTATTGCACTATTCTTCTTTACAATTATATTTATATCTTATTTCTACATTAGGTAAAGATTTTGTCTCTCGAAAAAAAGTATGTGTAATTATGACTTGTTAGTTATGCAAAAAAAAGATAATATTTATTTAATGCTAGATTCAGTTGAGATTTTAAATTCTAAAATTGTACAATATACATTGAATTTATGTAACTTACTCTCTAATTGGGAGATTTTAGACCGCTAGTCTTCTCCAAAACTTTAATTCTAAAATTATGCCTCTCAAACTTTTATTTGCAAAATTAGGCTTCCTTGAGCCATATAGGCGCTAGGGTGGAGTAGAGAACAAGAAAAATAGTGAACCTTTCGGCGCTTTCAGTAAAGCAGTGAACGATTCACCGCTTTAAAGAATGTTGCATAGTCCAATCAAAATAATAAATGGTACGCAACTTTTAGAAGCGGTAAATCATTTACTGCTTTCAAAAAATTATAGTTCCCACTTGAAAGACGAGGTAGGTAGTAAAAGAAGAAAAAGGATAAGTGATTTACCGCTTTCATATCAGTAAAAAAGACATGAATTGGAAGTTCTAAATGGCGTATGTGTCGCTCTCCCCTTTCTCCAACCGGCGCCAGCCTCCTCCCGCCCTACCCCTTCTGCTACCCATCTCTACCTACGTTGCTAGCCGTACGGCGTACCGTACCGGGCGCCCGTCCCCTCACCTGTACGTTCTCCCCCCCAGGCACCCCTCCGCCGCTTACCCCCATCGCCCGTACGCTCTGCCGCCCCCGACACCCCACCAAACCCTAAACCCTCCCCCAGAGAAGCTTCGCTGTCACCGTGTGGGCTTCGATCGTGTTCGTCATGATCTCCCATGATGGGATGGTTGCTGCGACTGCGCGCTGCTTTGTACGATTGCGCTCCAAACCCTCTTCTTCTCCTTGGTCTCATCGACGATGTACGGTCCTTGGCCTCGCACGCCCCTGCATTTATTGCCTGGTGGCCTTCTTTTCTCTTGCATTAAATGTGCGGCGTCCTTTACTGCCGTGGATGGTAAGGCCGGTGGGGAGTGGACGGCGATGGGAGCCGGTAGGGAGTCGACGGTGATGCGACCACTGTTCCTCACCGTTGCCTCTTTCCTTCTCCTGCCAGACGGGGGTGCTGGTGGTCGGCGGTGATGGGATTGGCCACCATCACCACCCTCTGCTCACTCCTAGGCAGCAGGCTGTCCTTCGCTTGTACATGCATTCCTCAGTGGTGCCATCCCATCTCTCTCCTCCTACCTTCTACCACAACCAGCCTCTCTCTTGACTCCACCTTGCTCATGGGAAGCCTCACGCTATAAATAGGGGGGCTTTCCCAGAGAGAGCACAAGGTGATCCATCCTTGGAGTCAAAAGGTTTAGTAATTTTTCCAGAATTTTTCCAGAAATTTTTTTGTACTTCCTGTGTATGGATTCCTGCTAATGCTTCCCTTTTTTCTTTGTTTGCTAGGTATCTACAGGTAGCTTCTTCCAAATCACACCTTGCTCTCATCCTTCCCTCCCATTGCTCTGTTCCCTACTTTGATTGGTAAACTACCATCTTTTTACTAATTATTATATATTACTATTATTACTGATATTGCCTTATTGTGTGGAATGCACTGTTGCCTATATGTGTTCATTGCTTCCTACCTCATGTGTGTGATGCCTTCTTTTAAGCCACATGTTAAATAAATTCATTACTTCCTACCTCATGTTTGTGATGTCTTCTCTTAAGCCACATGTTAAATAGATTTGATGATTTTGTTTGTACGTTTATTATTTGTTTAATATGTGGCTTTGGTTTTCTGTTGCGTGAATTTGATTTCATGTGTATTTTCATTTTGTTGCTCCTTATTCTCGCACTGGTCGTAGCGAGAAAAAACGGCATTCTCAATATGTAGATTGGGCAAAAGAGGCAGTGATGATTTGAGGAAAGAAAGAATGGAATAAAGGAATGGACTAATTTGTTATCATCATCTCTTCAATTGCCTAGACCGATTTCTACTATTTGCTAAACTCTTTTTTCCAATACTTTTTTTCCTTCTACTTCTCTTTTTTTCTAAGCTGTTTTGCTCCTCCCGTTTGCTCTGATTTTTTAAAGTACTACTACCGGGGTAGAAATTTCAAGTTATTCTCAGATTTCACGTTCTCTGCTGCTTCCTCCTTTTTCTATAAATTTCAAATTCTATTCCGATACATGTCCAAAACATAGACCCCTAAAATTTTTTTATGTTGGCTTAGCCTCCCACTGTCACTGCATGCTTTCTTTAGTGAAACTCATGGTGTAAATTGAACAAAGAGGCAATGATGATTTGAAGGTGAAAGGAATGAAAAAATATATATATATAGAGAGAGAGAGAATAATTGATTCTCCTCATCCATTCAATTACTTAGAGGCAATGATGATTCAGAGGGGAAGGAATGAAAAAAAGAAATGGTATACAATAATTGATTATTCTCATCCCTTCAATTACTTAGGATTTTTCTACATGGGGTTATACTCTGCATGCAGCTTGCTTTTTTTGCTTGGTGGTTTTCCTTGCAGCCCTCTCTATTTTTCGGTCTATTTTACTACTGCACTATTCCGTGGCTTTATGATGATTTATTCTATCAAATAGCGCAATATGTTTTCAAATATTATAGCATTTTGTTATCTCTAGTAGTGCAGGTTTTTTATAAATTGTGCAACTTATGTGTAAATTGTGCAGCATTTTATTAATGATGCATAATTTAGTTTTTTTTGTTCATGATGCAATTATTTTTTTGAATTTGTCGCACAATAAACCGTGTGGAAAGCGAACGAGAGGCTTGTATTTTACGTCTCACGACAAAAAACTAATGTTGTACACCGACTTTTTGCACGCAAAAGGCCTCAATAAGCATGCTCTACCCATACGTACATTCACTTTATGGGTTGAACGGTATTTTGGTCCGATTGAAAAGAATTTGGCCTGAATCCGTAAAAAAATAAAAAATGGCCTATTTTTTTTTGCAAAAATACAAAATTAGTGGGATTTTTATGCAAAACTAGTTAAACACCCGCGCTTCGCTGCGGATGGACAGATTTACAGTGAATATACATTAATAATTTGTAAGTAATAGTAAAAAAAATATTTGCAGAAATAGGTTTCTGTCAACAAACCTAAATTGAATTAAGATATCAAACTGAAACATCCATGAAATCCAAACTTTAATGAATAAAAATCCTTCACTGAGTTCACTGATGTAAAATGAAACCTAGTTGCCTCTGGCAATCACAGGGGAAAAGAAACTACATTGAAGCCAAAATTTAGACCCCATTGAAGTATAAATTACAACTTCTAAATAAATCATTCTATATATCCAAATTTAAATAGATAAAAACCCATTGCTGAGCTCACTGTCCTATCCAAAAACAAAATTTTTTGCATCTCGGATGAGCAATCAAAGGGTCAAAAAAAAACATACTGAAGCCAAAATTTAGATCTCATTGAAGTCTAAATTATGATTTCCAACTAAAACATCCTAAAAATTCAAAAATTAATAGATAAAAATCCATTACTAAGTTCTATGATCTACAAAATATAAATTTTTCCCATCTAAAAGCAAGTAATCAAAGCAGGAAAACACTACATTAAAATAAAAACGTAGATCAAACCAGATTAAGATGGAAAGAAGGGTGTTTTGGGGATCGAAGAGAAAATAAAAAATAAGAAATTTTATCCTGAAATGAAGGGTTTTGAGGATAGGACTTCGTCCATGGTTATAAGGTCGAATTCAGCGTAGAGATCGGAGAAAGAGATCAACAATGCAAGAGTAAGGCCCATGGTAAAAACAGCGAAAGAACAAAAAAAAAAATATGCAGAATGAAAAAGGTTAGCTTTCTCAGCCGTTGTCGCTAGGGTTTCGGGGGCACCATACATCTTCTCCACCGCTTGGAGTCGAAGGCCATTTGCCTTTTTCTTTTTCTCTGCAAAAAGAATATGATTGAGAGGGTTTATATGGGGTATTAGAAAATGAGAATAGAAAATTCTAGAGAAAGTCGCAGGATCTCCGGAGATATTTACAGCCAATTTTGTGGGATTTGAAGGCACGGCCGCGCGGCGGAGCAGTACGAACCCTAGGCGAACCTAGGGTTTGGGGCGATGGGAGAGGGGACATGAATCGCGCTCTGAGGGAGCGCGCGCGCGCGCGAGAGAGAGAGAGAGCCCCGAAACCCGGAGAGGCAAGCGGCGGCCCCGCGGCGGAACAGTACGAACCCTAGGCGAACCTAGGGTTTGGGGATCTGCCTGAGGGACCCACACGCGTGTGTGCGCGCGCGAGAGAGAGAGAGAGAGAGAGATAGAGAGAGAGAGAGAGAGAGAGAGAGAGAGAGAGAGAGAGGCACGTTGAGGGATCTGCCTCAAAACCCGGAGAGAGAGAGGCGCGTAGGAGGCGAAGGCGGCGGGTAGAGGGCGGAGGCGTACCGAAAATTTGGGGGCTCCCAGGAGAGAAGAGGAGGAGGGAGAGAGACAGAGACAGAGACAGAAAGAGGGAGGGGGGGGGGGGGGGCTACAGGGAAAGGAAAAAAAAATTTCTTTGTGGGGCCCACCCTTCCCAAAATGCGGAGAGTGGGTTGAGCATTCCCCCTTTAATGTATTTGTATTGAAGGCCTCTATCCTTATACCCACGCGGAAGCCTCGGCGAATTCTCCTGTTCCCAAATCCCCAACTTCAGTTTATCTACAAGAGGCGGTGCGAAGGGGGTTGTTGTGGTCTTCACCGCGAGGAAGTCTACTGTGTCACACTTGCACCACGTCATCAGTAACAAGCCAATCATATCTTTCTTTTTGAGAGAAAAGTACAATAAAAATATTTTTCTATTAACCATGATGGGACGAGTGAACCCAAGGGGGACAACCTTATTGGTTGGGGACGCCACGTCAGCAATATAACTGTTACATTCTAGACTTTTCCTCTTGGTGAGGCAGCGAAGGAGAAAGTCTACTGTGTCACACTTGCACCACATCAGCAATAACAAGCCAATTACATCTCTTCTTTTAGAAAAAGAGTATAACAAAAATACTTTTTTATAATCATGATATCACGGATTAATCCAAAAGGATCTATTTGATTGGTTGGGGACGCCACGTCACCAATATAACTAGTGAATTCTGAAAATCGAAAAGGGAAGATAAAAGGGAAAATAAAAGAAATTAGGGCATCGGCGTTCCATGGTGTATTCGTGGTGCCTGTCGGCTCCCTCGCTCGCCGGACCATCACCGGCGGCGGTGGCGAAGATCGGAGGCGGCCGCCGCGACGCACGTGGGAGGGGATTTAGCGCCGTTCGCGTTCTCGCTCCGCTCCGGCGGGGTCGGAATGGAAGAAGTCTCGTGGTCTGCATGGCGCCGGAGGAGGAGAAGATGACCCGCCAATCCCCTCTCGATTTCCCCATCGTAATCTCCTTCTCCTTCTTCTTCTTTTTCTTTTTCATTATCATCTTGCTTATATTTGCAATCGATTTTACTTTACTTTGGTATGTAGTTGTTTTGTTTGTATTAGGAATAAGAAGATTCTTGATATATTGATTGAAAAATAGGCTATGTCAAGTTTACATTGAGGGCATGTTTGGTTTGGGGTTGGAATGGGAATGAAAAAATAGAATTGAATTGCGTTGGAATGGAAGTGAAATGCCAAATCATCCAAAAATGTTTGGTTCATCATTGAAATGGAAATCGGAATGAACAATAGAAGCACCTAGGATTTTGAGAGAGGGGATTTGGTTAAGGAAGAGGAGGGAGAGGTATTGGAATAATCGATGTTTTTGTTTATTGATTTCCTTAATTTCTATGCAATTTATGCAAAGATGGAGTTCTCTGTTCTTGTTTCTGTTGGTAAAGTTCTCAAGATCATCTCTTTTATAGAAACAAAGAAACAAAATAAATAGTTAGGCCTCATTTGGCTATGCTTACGTTTCTTTCCCTTTTCCTTTCTAAGCTCAAGTTCTATGTGATTGAACGTATTGGTGGATGGAATTCTCTATCTTGATTAGCTTGAAAACTCATTTAAAAAGTGAAAGAAGAAAGAAAAAAGGAATTATGAAAAGGATATATTATAAATTTGTTTGTTGTTACCAAACAAAACCCTTAGATGTATGTATTGCAAACCATACAACATCAGTCAGAGCATCCAATCAAATAGAATCTTCGTGTAGAAAAACAAAACACAAGGCCTTGTTTGGTGTCCTTGCCTTAGTCTTACTAATTTCTATCAACAGAAATTCTATGTGATTGAATGCACCAAAAAATGAACGACTCTATTTTTATCATTATTCGTTAGCTTGCAATGCAGCCAGGCAGGATGCAGAATAGTGTCTTCATCAAAATGAATAAAGCGAAAAAGGTTGCTACTGGGGTCTTGCTTTTAGTAACCAAACAAACTTTTGTAGATTGCAATTAATTTTCCATAACTAATGCACTCCATTAGATACAATTTATGTACAACAATTTTTTTTAAAAAAAAAGTAACAACAGCCAAATGAGGCCTTAAATTTTCATCCTATTGTTGCCAAACGAAACCTATAGATGTGTAATTTTTATTACGAAAAAAAGAATCTGCTATTTGCTCAATATTCAGTTGTATTGAACTGGAGGGGTTTAAAAAAAGGACAGAGATAAAGGAAAAATATAATAGTCGCCCAACGATGGCATAGCATAAAATTATGTTCATATATGCACGATCATCTTAATTACAATGGAACAGAAGCAAGTTCCTTTTTGTCCTAAAAGGAAGTGCTACAGAAGGTTAGCTTTCTTTGGTTGGCAATTTCAGATTCTTCATAATGTTACGAATTAACAAAGTTTACAAAGTTAATTCACATATTACATATATATATCAATAACTTTTCAATAACTGAACCAAAAATTAACTGCCAAAATTGCAACTGACACCACTAAAACCTGTAACATTAAGTCCACTAGCGATGGTAAATTATTAGGCATAAACCATATGTCCAAAATGAGTATGCCCAACAATACTAGGGAGCTGCTGCTTAGTCCTTATTTATCCATACACAATCCCTTTTCTGTGTAATATCTAATATGAGATTATTGGGTAGTTATATATCCTAACATTCTCGTCAAGCACAACCACACATTGTCCAACATCACCAATAGATGTAAGATTCTAAAAGTAGCTCCTGCGGATTCAACAAGTAGCTCCTACAGTAGTTATCATGTACCACCTATGCCGCAACATATATATTTAGTTCTCACACTCTGATCGGCAAGATATAACAATCTAGCCCGCTAGTATAGTAACTTATTCAGCAAAAACCACCGGCACAAAATACGTAAGCTTAAATTGCCAATGCTAGTGTGACACCCCAATAGTCCCACGTGAAAAAAAAAATATGAATGAAAATTTAAGAATCAAGAGCTCTACTAAAAATAATTTGGAACGAGTTACTTTACTAGTGCTAGTGGAAATGAGTTACTAATGCTAGTGGGTTAGATCGTTATATTCGGTATCAGAGTCGGATTGCCAAACGGAAATGTAAGATGTCTCTTACATCACCGTACGATTTTGGTCTTGGGGGAAAAAAAAACTTCACTGACTCAACCGGAAATCCACCGACTGAATCAAAAGGATGAGTTCAATTAAACAAAGCTCATCAATTGAATGCGAATAGCAATTAAAACACTACAATTATAATCAACTCACCTCTTCTTCCCCATCCTACGTGGAAGAAGGGTTCTGCTGTAATGGCGTGGCATTGGCCGCGGCTAAGCATGAGTCGCTCCCGATCGTCTTCTTCTTGCTCCTCCACAACACCACCGCCGACGCCGACGGCGGAGGCCATCGCAACCAACGGCCGAGATTGGTCACGTGGCACGGGATGCGTATCGCCACTAGTTCTTGATCCTAGTGGATGATGTTCGGCCGGGGGTAAACTATTTTCTTCCCTAGAAAAATAAGGAATAAACTGTTTGGATAGGTAATTAGTGTACTATCACGATAATGCTACTTGGTCCCTATGCTTTCACAAATATACTCCCAGTAAATTTTCATTTTAGTCCCTTCCAGTAAAATAAGAAAAAGTCTACCTGTACTCTCCAAAAAGAGTGTAAATCTTACATCCTCTATCCTAAAAATTTACAAAAACTTAAATATTTTTTTGTAAAGTAAAAAAACAGAGTTAATGTGACAAATAGGAAATGATGTGTGACACCTTCAGGATTTGAAATAATCATATACATAAGATATAATAAGACTAAACCTTTTAATCCGGCGATAGTATTTTGGTGTTGTTACTAAGCCAAAGAGGTTAAAAGAGTTAAGTGTGCAAGGGCTAGAGTAGTTCTAAGACGGGTAACCTCCGGAAAGCGAGGCGTTAGATGATGGCCTTGGATGGAGAGGGTGTAAAATGTACATCTAGTTCTAGGATGGATGATCCTCCGGGAAGCGGGGCGTCACATGATGGCCCTCGGATGAAGAGGGTGTAAATGTGCACCCCATTTTGGGGTGTACCTGTAGTATTGCTCTTTTAAATAAAAAAATTTACTTGTACATCCCAAAAGTGACTATAGATTCCCATCCTAGAATTCCAACAATTCAAATAATTTTTAGTTAAAAAAAAGTTGCTGTGACAAGTAGAAAATGATGGCCCTTGGATGAAGAGGGTATAAGATGTACATTTAGTAGCATTCCTCTTTCAAATGGAAAATTCTACTTGTACACTTCAAAAAAGGGTATCGATCTTACACCCCTCATCCTAAGATTCATAAAAATCTAAATAATTTTATGTAAAAAAAATTGATGTGACAAGTAGAAAATGATGGTCCTAAGATGAAGAGTGTAAGATGTACACTCCAACAAAAAAAATTCTACTTGTACACCTGAAAATGGGGTGTAGATCTTACACCCCTATCTTAGGATTCACAAAAACTCAAATAGCTTTTAGTTAAAAAAAAAAAAAGTTGATATGACAAGTAGGAAATGATGCGTAAGATATACGACCTACTTTAGAATTTCTGTTGATAGAAATTAGTAAGAATAAGGCAAGGACACCAAACAAGGCCTTGTGTTTTGTTTTCCTAAACGAAGATTCTATTTGATTGGATGCTCTGACTGATGTTGTATGGTTTGCAATACATACATCTAAGGGTTTGTTTGGTGGCAACAAACAAATTTATAATATATCCTTTTCACAATTCCTTTTTTCTTTCTTCTTTCTCTTTTTAAATGAGTTTTCAAGCTAATCGAGATAGAGAATTCCATCCACCAATACGTTCAATCACATAGAACTTGAGCTTAGAAAGGAAAAGGGAAAGAAATGTAAGCATAGCCAAATGAGGCCTAACTATTTATTTCGTTTCTTTGTTTCTATGAAAGAGATGATCTTGAGAACTTATACCAACAGAAACAAGAACGGAGAACTCCATCTTTGCATAAATTGCATAGAAATTAAGGAAATCAATAAACAAAAACATCGATTATACCAAGCATGCTTGACTGTTTACTTTTGATTGCCTCATCTTATTGACATGCTGTGCCATCTCAACTACATGCTTTTCTTGATAAAAGCCTGCATATGCTGCACTAGCATTGCTCGAATTACAGCGTATGATTTTTGACTAGACAATACTAGATTTTGGAATTTCGAAATGAAAAATTATAATAAACTGTCACGCTCCAGTGCGGAAGCCCAATCGGGCGCGTGAGCAGACCCCCCACATGAACAGAGTTTCTCTTGCCCATGTACAATGTCGAGATACAAAGTACTTGTCAATTTAGTACATTTATATAGAAAAATAACCCAAAAATTTCAAACTTCGAAATATTAACGTAAATGTTTACAAAAACTCTATTACATTCCAAAATACCCAAACCTTGCAATTACAATCTTCTTTCAAAATAAAACAAAAAACAAGCGTCAATAAAGCAGAGGTTCTATCTAACCACAAACCTTATGCATCATCTTGCTCAGCCCCACACAACGTACCTGTAAAATAGTGGGATGAGAAACTAATAGAAATTTTCCAGTGGGTACACCAAACTGCTGAGGGTAAGTTGCACCTATCGGTCAACGAAAACGATAGTAGTAAGGGGTATGTTGAATAAAACTATAGTTAGATGTGTATCAGGGAATCATAATCTCAATTGCTGAAATAAAGCAAGCTATATTTCATGGAATACAAGGGTACACTATGCATCAATTCGGTGTGTATGATTGTCAACTTATGACCCATTCTGCGCCCTAACCTTTCAGTCCTAGATGAGACCCTTACTTTTAGTCTCAGGTCGTTTATACTCAATTTGGTTTGACCTTTCAGTCCCAGGCTAGGCCCTAACCTGCGAGTTCCGGGACTCTTTCAGAAGAGCTCACCCTACCACGCGATTGATCATGTCATCATGGCAATGATAGAGAAGCAAAGTATCATGTCATCATGCTATATGAACAACAATAACAGTAGCAGTGACGGAACTGAGTACCATGTCCAATATCTCCCATAAAGGCCTCTCTGGCCAATACAAATACTACCGCCACCACTAGTTTATATGTCATCATGTTTATGTCCGGCTATAGCTAGCATGCATCATATGTATATAAATATACTAGAAAACAACAATAGTTATATAACATGGATCAACTAGTATACTACCATTATATCTACCATGAACATATAAACGAATGGAAGTATATGCATCCTCTCAATGTAGTTCTAGTGCTAATCTATCACATGATCTCATAGATAATGAATAAATTAAGGAGAAGGGTGATAAGATGGAACCTTGCATCAGGGTTTCACTAAACCACCTTCGGATTGAAGCACCCACCTATAATAGTTCGCTTGGCAATCACGGCGTGTCCCTGGCTCTCTGAATGTCACCCAAACCTAAAGCAAGTGACGAGTCATAAACTAAGTTAGGACATGTTTCTCGATCAAAAAGAACCTAAATCCATTTCTTGAAGTTTCACGATGTCAGGTTTCAATTCCATATCAAGTTTCATAACCTAGCCCCTGTTCCGGAACTCAGCCACGAGTTTTACAGAAACAAAGCTGCACATTGTTCCATTGGGTTTGGGTTTTGGAACTTCACACCTAGTTCTGAAACTCAGCTCCCAGGCATTTTTCTCACTTGCAATTGCTGCAATTTTTCGAAATCGCAATGTCAATTTTACTAGAATTAACTCTGATTCGTTCAAGGCTCATGTAGGGCTCAACAAAGGTGAACCAAACCCTAAGCTCAAATTAGGGGTTTCTTGAGGGAAGCTAAGGGTTTCATGTTTAGAACCCCAAAATTGGTAGTTCTCACTGAAAATTACCAAGGGGTTCCTACAAGTTGATGTAGAAGCTCAAACATTGAGAGGTCTTTGCAAGAAACCCCACAAACTCAACTTAGCAACCAATACACTCATAAAATCCTGCCTAATTTTGATCACTCAAGAGGGGTTAGAAAACATATGGAAAACCTTAAGATCTCCAAAAATTTCTGATTAAGAATCAACATAACCTACAACTCACCAAAATCTTGAAGCTTTTCCAACAATGGTGCTTCAAGGTCCAAGATCTCTTTTTCCAACCTCTAACTAGCTCAATCTCTAACGAGGTTGCCTTGAGGGAGGAGGTGGAGAGGGAGAGGGAGATGGTGAGGATTCTCTTGTTGGAGGAGGAGAGGAAGAAGAAAAGAGTTAGGGTTAAGTCTTTGGGCCTTTTTACAGGGGTTACACAATTGCAACTTAGCCCCCTCAACGAGCCGAATTCGAATTTTGCCCCAAATAGCTCGCACAACCTAGTTTCTGTGCTGGTTCCGAAACTCACATTCAAACTCCGGGACCTGAAGCCCAAAACCTCTCAATTTCCTGCTCATGTTCTGGAACTAAAACCTAGTATTCGAAACCTGACACCTTTGATCTGGGAACCCGCCTCTTCCATTCTTTCTTCTTCTTTTTTTTCTCTTCTTCTCTTGAAACTTAGGGTATTGCATAAACAGTTCATGAAAGAAGAGGGAAAAAAGCAGCATATAGGATTTAAGGAATTAGTGAATGGCAAGAGGGTGTACTGGAACTGTCCTTGTAGTCTAGAAAATATGTTAATTTCATGTAACTACAGTGTCTTAATAATGCTTGAAAATGGTGTTATTTGGATTCTCACTCTAATGAAAGAAAACAATATTAAATTAATGGGATTAGGAGGACAGGGCGAACATTAATTTGTACTGAAGATAGCAACTTGACCTAATTGAACCTGAGGACTAACCTATGCCATCTTTCCTCGTAAGTTCTTACTTAATAGATTTTGTGAGGACATTTTTTTTCTCCCTTATGTTTCTTTAAAAAAAAAAAGAAAGAAGGTTCCTAGCAAGCTTTACTGGGTGAATTAGTCTCAATAGGGTCGAGCAGAAATGGCGAATTTTCTAGTTCAGCTGATTTTTGTGATGGGTTGACCTGCTTAATGTTGAATTGGTTATAAAATGCTATACACTGCCTTAGCTACACTTTAGTACATTCAATTTTATGGCTTCCTCACTTTCTACGCATTACTTTATCTTTTCTATCAAACTCTCTGTTGTACTTTAAATTTTTTTAGCAATCCCCATACCCGTGTTAACAAATAGTAGTCAACATGAAAAGAGTTAACAACTGTTTGAAGAAGGATTGTCGTCTTATTGGCACGGTTCGTGCTGTCCAATGGGCACGGTGCGGCACGACACGACAGCACGAGTGATGCCAATGTTGGCGCGCCTCCCTATCTGGCAAAGCACAACTTTTTTTGGGGTATTTTCAGTTAATTTTAATTTTTTCAGATGTATTTTCAGTTAATTTTAGTTTTTTCAGATGTTTTAAGATCTGCAATCTAAACTTGATCTAAATTGTATGTCTTATCCAATCCGATTAGAATTAGTCACATACAGCTTATGAAAGCACAAAAATACTTTAAGTACATAGTAATATGTAGGAATTACAGATAATTTAAGTTGTTCAAATCATAACTCTAAAGTCTAAACACTCATCAGCCATTTCTAGTAGTACATCGATTGCCATAGTGGATCATATAAATTGGTAATTGTCATAATTGTCATCATCTGTCATTATTTAAAAAATAACATGTTATGAAATAACACACTATTGACTTCAATTGTCAGTAGATCTGAGAGATCTACTACTATCTCCCCTTTTTGTTTTGTATTTTAATTTTTGGAAATTAAAAAATAAGAATAATGAAAAGAGTAAAATAAATAAAAAAATATTGTGCAATAGAACACATTGTAAGAGACCGTCTAATATCTTAAGTCTCAACATTTCACCTTTTTTTATTATTTTAATTCTTGTAGTTTAAAAAAGAAGAAAAAAAGAAATAGGAATAATAAAAGAAGTATGAGGCTTGAAAAAAAAAATCAACAAAAATTGGAAGTTCTTTCATAACCATCCATGAAGAAACCAAAAAAATTTTAGATCTACAAATTCTAGGGTTACATAAAAAAAGGCAAAAGAAAAAGCTCCAAAAACCCTATATCACAAGCGGCTCGATAGAAAAATTTTACTTTCGAACTTTTGCATGTGCCAAAATCTCCTTGATTTCTTGAGGGAATAAGAAAGAAAGAAGGAGATATCTAAACCACTTGTTACCTTCTCTAAAATTTTCAATTCTTCATGAGTTTAAGACTCAAAAGTCAAAAAAGGAGAGGAAAAAGAACCTTCTGCCTTTTTGGATCATTTGGGGCTTTTTGGCCATCAAAAAAGGTATTTAACCCCCAAAAGGCCTAAACTTTGGCAAATGAACCCGCATTGGACTGGCACGGTTTGGCACGAACTGGCACAGACCGATACTAGATATATTGCGCGGCACCTAGCGATACTGTGTGCAATGCTCAGCTTTTTTTCATTGCCGGTTGGCTCATGCCACGTGCCGGCACGGTACTGCAAGGGCGCGACGTGCCCGTGCCATCGACATGACAATCCTTGGGTTTATATTTCTATCTTACTTGTTTAGTAGTCCTTCTCTTAAACAACAAATATTGTTCATTCCAATTGCCGCTAGGTTGGGGAAAAAAGAAATGTCCTTGATTTGAGTTAAATCATTCGAAATATTATATTAAATAATTGTTCTTAGCTCACAATTTCATTCAATTAAGCTTATTTATATTAAGGTCCTCTTATACATTGTAGTTGTACCAAAATCTTTAATTTTGTAATCATTAAGGACCTCAAAATTTATCTATCTATGTTATATTTTGGTTTAAATTTGTAGTTATCTAAATTGAAGACAAATCCTAATCTAATAAGGATAAGATGGAATTTAGATTTATTTGGAATATGTAGAGTATGAATAGAAATCGAATTAGACTACGGGTCTAATTAGACTCTAATTTGGAGCCATATATTATATATACATACTCCGGCCAACTTAATGAAGCTGCAGCTCTAATTAGGCCATGCACTAATTAAAGGCACTGGAGTATTGACCAAGCAGTGCACGTTGGAGAGAGCATCTTTGGAGGAGGAGCCGTAGTGGTAATTAGCACTAAGCCAAGTCCACAAATGTGCTCTACCGGCTTAGTGATGTATTGGTAAGGGAGAGAGCCGAGCCACTTTGGATCTTTAGTACGGACGTGTTATTGGGCTGTACGTGATTAAGCACATCAATTTTTCTTTTGATGCTTGGTATTTGAAGAGAGATCATCTTTGTACTCCGTCTTCGACATTAATAAAAGTCTTTATTTCGTCTTCGCCCGTGGACATAGGCCTGTGGCCGAACCACGTAAATTTCGGTGTGCTCTTTCCTTTTCTTTTCTATCCCTGCATTAATTATTTCTTTGGATCTATTTTTCGCCGTCTCGAATTCTGGGACCGCAAGATTTTCTAACCCTATTCTGTTTTGGTTATCCCATTAAGTAAAGTTCAGATTATGCCTAATCTTATTGAGATTATTTGTGGTTTTCGTGGATTTGTATTCCTAGTCGTATTAGGATTTAGCCATTATTATAAATATTACCTTTATTCTATTGATTTGGTGCGGCAGATGAGAAGTATGGATGTATTTTTTGGGACTAAGGGTTTTGTGAGAGAGGTATGCTTTGTACACCACTTTAATTATAATGAAAGTCTCTACTCCGTCTTCGCTCGTGGATGTAGGCCAGTGGCCGAACCACGTAAATATTGTGTGCTTTATTTTTCTTCTCTCTTTCTCGATTCTCTTTTGTATTTTCGCACCCGACGAATTAGATCTTTTCCGCTTTTGTTATAACAAACTAGTATCAGAGAAAATCTGGTATCAGTGTAAGTTGCGGATTTCTAACATTATATATAAGCAAATATAGATGTTCATAACAACTATAGATATATGATAAACATAAGAAAACCGCAAGGCAAAGAATGGGGACATCATAGGGCGGGGAATAGCATCCCCGTCCCACCTTATCCTCACTGGTGGGGATAAAATCCTCTTCATCAGGGTGTTGACGCTCATAAAATTGTAATTTCCTATTTATATACAAGCTTAGGCTTTTGTGTGGCTACTTGTATTTTCCTAGTATTTTACCTTTTTCAGTTCTTCTTTAAATTAATTGAAGTTATGGGAATCAATCGTTATTTAATTACGATATAATGGCTTAATTTGATAATTAGATTTTGTATGTATGGAAACGATGTTACTGTTGAAATCTCTCTGAATCTCGCTGGATTTGGATACTCTCTCTCTCTCTCTCTCTCTCTCTCTCTCTCTCTCTCTCTCTCTCTCTCTCTTTTCCAGTCAATCTTTAAGCTAATAGGTCATTTACCATCTTAAGTATACTATTGATAACCTTGATCCTTGTTTATTAGTTATATTTAGACTAGTTTCATGTATGTCTGTTAAACTATCATCTCATACCGTTCTTTACTCACCGATATAAGGAAGCAGGAATAATGTGTGAGCCATGTAAAGGTAGAGGATGGCTGCTGTGCGATTTTTGTGAAGGAAAGAAGACTTATGTGAAGGCGGAGAACAACCGGATTTATCGCCGTTGCCCAACTTGTAAAGCTGTATGTTTGGTCAAGTTGTCGAACAAAAGCAAATAACAGTGATATCTGTTTTAATGTATGTAGTAATGCATATTATTGAAGTATTCTCACCATTTTTTCTTTTGCAGGTTGGATACGTTTTATGTCAAAAGTGCAAAGTCTTCAAGTGTGTCACTTTTCCAGACTATAGTGATGGTGAGCTATGATGATCTCATGAATTGAATTCGACATGTTCCTTACTCCTGTCTTTTTTCACTTGTTTCGGATGATCTTCATATTGTTCGCCAATCAAGGCGCACCCAACATAATTCTGATTACTGTACCTTGTATACAAACAACAATCTTGCTTAATATATTGGTCCTCTTGGTTATCAGAGATAATCTGATGCTTTACGCAACCACCTTATGTTTATGTTGTTTGGAAGTACAAATTTGGCAACTCCTTAGACCCATTGTTGTGCTTGTCAAATATAAAAGTGAGTTATACTAACAACTAGAAGCCAACTTTAAGGCTGCTGATGCGATTGCATGCAGGCATTGAAGGCGCTGAATCTGCTGGTAAATTCGGGTGTGCAACCGGTGGTATCCCAGGGACTTTTAGAGGGGTATTTAGAGCATTGCTTAGTAGTAGGAAACTATTGGTTGCCTCTTTGATTGATCTTCAGCCAGCTACATGCAGGTTGCTGGACGCTCGGTGTTGTTGATAAGAAATTTGAAGCTTGTGTTGGAGATAACTATATTCTTTCAGTAGAAATAGACCTTTTAAAATATTTGGTTTTAAAAGAGTGAAGAATTCTTTTCAAAAACTGCATGCAAAGAAACAATATCCAAGTATTATAGCATTAAAGATATTGGATAAGGCTCGTAGGGCGAGACATGCTATGCACTGTCCTAAAAGCAAAATTGTCTCTCCACGTGCGAGGCTCCGACGATTACTTCTAGGGATAGAACGATCTATCCTGTCGGCACGTCTTCAAAGTAGCGCCGTACGAACCAACAAGACTTTCAGGGACCTAGCAATATAGAATAAAGTTCACAAGAAAAGGAAAGCTCCAAAGTAGTAGTGCATAGCTCAGAGAAGATGTGTAAAACCACAAAAGGTTGGAGGAGGAAGCTGATAAATATAAACCACCACCTGAACCCTTCTACTATAGAGGCAAGGATGCCGTCGTGGGTGGCCAATAAGGACTGCCCGCTGCAGATAGCCGATAGGAGCTAGTGCTTTAACGGCTAGTTTGACTATAGAGAAATAGGTGTTCTTAGGTAAGCTAAAAATACAGTAAATTGGGTAAGCTAAAATACAGTAAATAGTTGTACTTCTTTTGGTCGTATACTGTACGTAGTTAGACTGGCAGGGCCAGTAGTGGTTGTATTTCTATTTACAGTTGATTGTTGTATTATGGATATATGTATGTACAGTGTTGCTTTATGTTTAAGTTTCTGTTATATTTTGGTACCTATTAGTTGTGGACTCTTAGGAATTGTGTAGTTGTAAACTATACTCTGATACCTATTAGTTGTGGACTTTTAGGAATTGTGTAGTTGTAGACTCCTAGGATTTGCTATTACAGGTGTTTGACTCTTCGTGTGTACAGGGCTTCCTGTGCATACGACAGGTCTGTTGGCGTACATGGGAGCTTCCGCTGTAACCCGGGACGTGACAACCTGTGTATTAGATTATAGTGACGGCTGGTCCAAGTACCTCCTATTTATGGAGTTTACCTATAACAACAGTTATCAATCGAGTATAGAAATGGCACCTTACGAGGTCTTATACAGGAAAAAATGTCGAACACTGATTTGCTGGGCGATGTAGTGAGAGGAGAATCCTCGGACCTGACTTGGTAAAGGACACCAAGGAGAAGGTCAAGATTCTTCAATAACGGCTCTTTACTGCTCAAAGTCGGCAAAAGAGTTATGCTGATCAGCGCTGATGCAATTTAGAAATCGAGGTTGGGGATCACGTATTCCTTAAGGTTTCACTGACACGAGCGATTAAGAGGTTTGAAGTAAAAAGCAAGTTAAGCCCTCACTGTATCGGACCATTCGAGATTTTTTGAGTGGATTTGCCACGCCCCGGGACCCTTTAGGCAAGCATTTTGAAAATCCTTCATTTTGAAAACAGAGTTGCAGAAAAGCGTATAATTTTTTTTTTGAAACCTTGCCCAAGACGCGCACAAAGTTTCCTCTATTCATACGGACAGAACCTTTCCTGTACATGAACAGTGTAGGAGCACAGATAAACAGCCACAAGCAACCTGAACAAAGATGAATCAACATAATAGCTACGACAACTACAACCAATCCAAAAACCTCAAACATGAATTCATAAACCACGAGGAAACCCAATAATAAGATCAAAACTCAAGACTACAAGGCTGAGGTACATATTCTTAACATTACAAAGAAGATAATAACAGGGAAGTAAACCAGAAATTAGCAACCCAGAATCCATGGCACGAGCTATCTAGGCACTAACTAACCACATCCTCACGCAGCGCACCGACCCACACTATCAGCAACACCTATAAAAACAGTGGAGTGAGAAATATATAAATATGTTTTTCAGTAGAGGAAACCAACCGCCGAAGGCAAGCCGCACTCACTGGTCAACAAAGAATACGATAAGGAGATAACAACAGTAATAAGGAGAGAACCGAAATAATCAACTGAGATATAAACATGATCAACTACAGTAGCATGAAGATAAACATGTAAAGATCATTATATGAAATACAATCTGATGTCGCTACGGTAAATGAGAGTCATATATAAATGCGATAAAGATACCAACTACAGTAGTAAGATTATACATAACCAAATATCATGAATCACTATACGAGAGATGCCGCTACTATAATCAAAACAACTAATTGAAAACCATGCACAACTCAAACAGAGATACTATGCACAACTGGACATATAAATCATCCAAAATCATACCCAATCACCACGGCCGCCATAAAGGCCGGGCCTAAGCTTGCCTATTAGCTCGCGAAGACCAATAACCAAGTTTCACTCCCGAGGGATACAACATGCTGCACCCAAAGTCGCTAACTCTATCTAAGAGCGGTGTACATCAAATCTGAAAGTGAAATCTGTCACGCCCCGAGCCCACAACAGAAGCACTCATCCGGCACATGCACCAGACCCGCCGAACGGAGAGTTTTTCCTATCCGCCCAAGGCGTCACAAGCATGTATACACAACATATTCCAAACAGAAATTGAACACATTGATTGCATAAGAAAAGTATCACAAGACATAAAGTAAATATTACTTCTATTACATCTTTTGTTCCATTCAATTACATACATAATCCTTTCTTTCCAAAATACAACCCAAAATGAGCTTTATATTTTTCTTTTCGCTTTCATCATATTGTTCCAAAATGGGGTACAGCTAAGAAAATAACAAAACAAAATGGAAGGATGCTATCTATTGAGCTATGCCCTTTCCTCGCTCCATGGCGTCACCCGCAGATGGACCTGAAAAATATAGGGGTGAGAACTATAACATAGTTCCTAGTGGGTACTGCCACCCAAAGGAAAAGCTCGACCCACCAGGTCCAAAGGAGACAACATAAGCATGTCAGTATACAATATATAATCATGTAAGTATATAACTCTACTACATGCAACTAACAATAATAATCATGCTAATGCCTCTACTCATGCGATAATGAAACTGTATATGTAGGTTATTTTTATTTCTACTTACTATTTCATTATCCTATCTATATGTCACCCGACTCAATCATGAGTCAATCATTTGCAGAATCGCTGCGTTCATCTAGGCATTAGGTAACAGAATCGCTGCACCATTTAGCCACAAGTCCAGAAGTTGCCGAATCGCCGCGTATCATTGGGTGCCGGGGAACAGAATCGCTGCCCCCATTTTGCCCCCAAAGTTTACAAGCTGCGGAATCGCCGCGTATCGCTTGGAGCCAAGAGAATGGAATTGTCATTCCCGTTTGGGCCCCAAATCGATGGGTAGCAGAATCGCTACTTCCGTATTCTCATTGAGGATCCTTATGTTTCACCCTATCCGCCCAAGTGGTGTCCTACCCACTATACTTTCCAATCCATGCTCGGTGGCAATTTATTCTCTGTATTTTAATGTTGAGTTCTCTAATGTCCCTAGAGAATGTTAATCTACCTCCCTAGTCCATGGCATAGGTATGCAACATAACAATGCATGCTTTTACTTGTCCAATGAGAATTAGCTGTCCTAATTAACATACGTCACATGCATGCATATTTACTCATACATAGTTAGAAATCATTCCAAGACACATATGCCTCATGCATGCTTACTTATTCATGCGTTGATGGTAGATCATCTTAAGTAATACATGCCCGACCTTAGGTTTTGGGATTTCGGAATCACTTCTTTCATGGTCCCGAGGGTCCATGTTTGATCACGTGTTAAGTTCTCTAACGTCCCTAGAGAATGTTAACCTATTTCATTGTCTGTACCTAGGCATACACACATATACTTACTTATAAGTCTCCCATGCGTATTGTTGTTTTTCATTGGTAGTTAATTATTCTACTTAGCATATATCTCAATATCTCATGCATGCTTGTTTACAAATTAAACCATTCATTATCAATTCTCTATTACCCTTAGAGAATGTCATAACCCTAGTTATCCACATTTAGGTATGCACTTGTTCCATGATAGCAATCTATCTAAAGTAAAATACACTTTCATGCATGTTATTTTATCAATTATGCTACCCATTTGCCATGCATCAACTTAAGGTAAATTACACCTTAGACATGGAAAGTGACCAAATCACTTCGGTGAAGCACAACCCACCTCAAAACGCTCCTAATTTTGGTCACTTCGGTGAAGCACAACCCACCTCAAAACGCTCCTAATTGCTTGTAGACACTTGCAACTAGGCTCTCTTTGACTATAAGCTTCGTTCCAAGCTTCCTTGCCATACGGTTCGCTACCTCTTTAGAACCTCAAAATATTTTTATTTCTCGAAATCAAATTGTCCCACATGATTTTCTAATCTCCAATTAGGGTTTTAAATGGTCAAATAATTTTTAAATCCTTCAACAACAAAAGCGCTCTTTCAACCTAGGATTTTTCAAAAATCATGGCAAAATCCATTTTCATTTGCTAATCTCTACAATTTGTAGTCTAGATTAGCCTAGGGTTTGATAAAAATTTATTTATAAAGTTTAAATCCAAAATCCTAATCTTAAATCCCAAAATTTCACCTTTGCCGCAAGCTCTTTAAGCTTCTTCTTGCTCCAAGAAGTTTGCTCTACACCTCCAATGGCCTCTCCAAGATCAATTCTTCCAATCTCCAAGTGTTGGGATAGGTCACAAGTTAGAGAGAAGAAGAAGAGAGTGAGAGAGGTGGAGAAAAGGCTCCTCTCTTTGTGTTTTCGGTTGAGGGAGAGAGAGGGCTGAGTTCCTTTTTAAAAGGGTTCAGCGAAAATTGCATAAAATTCCCTGAACTGCAGCTTTTGCGAGTGGAGGGGCCGGATCCTGAAGTAAGGTCCGGACCCTGTACCTCACTTTTCCAATCTGCGCAGGCAAGGTCCAGACCCTCCTTAAGGTCCGGATTTTGATACTCTAACTCGTACGGAAAAGATCAAGGTCCGGATCCTTAAGTCAAGGTCCGGACCTTGAGAGTCCAACAACCCAGAAACACTTATTTTAAAAAAAATTCGTTTTCACTCCTTGGGACTCTAATTTACTTCTAATCATTCCTAAACCCTCGGAACTCATTTCTAAACATGTTCACAATTGTTTCTCAACTGTACGACCTTGACACACAAGAAGTTTTTTTCTCGAGAGATATAGTTTTCAGCGAAGGAAATTTGCAGAAATTTAAGGCCGAAGACAAGCCAATTGTGCCATTAGTGTTTGAGGAAGCCGATGCAGTCAACCCGATTTGTAGATGGGCCAGTAGCTCAGCCATGCCCGGTTCCTCCAGTCGGGTCCAGTACAGTCGAACTTAGTGAGGAGTCCAACAGCTTGCAAGCCCAGTTCAAACCAAGCCCAGAAATACAAGAGCCCAGCCAGGAAGAAATTACACCGGGCAGGGGGAGTGAGCCTGAAGCCTAGGGTGGACCGAATTTGACAGAAATCTAGACCACGCGGCCTAGAAGGATGCACAAAACACCAGCCCACCTACAAGACTGTGTGCCAAGCCATCGAACCCAAAGAACCCCCCTGCATGACACTCCGGTCCACGGCCACTTCAAGTATGGTCCATCCTATAGAAAATTTTGTTGATCGTGATAAATTGTCTCAACATAAAGCATTTGTAGCGGCTCTTGATGAAGATATCGAGCCTAGAAATTACTCTCAGGCGATGAAAGATCCTAGATGGCGAGATGCTATGGCCCAAGAGATAAAGGCTCTTGAAGACAACAGTACGTGGGTTGTGGAAGATCTCCCACCAAATAAGAAACCCATCGGTTGCAAATGGGTATACAAGGTGAAGCGCAGGGCCGATAGCAGTGTGGAGCGTTATAAGGCTCTCCTCGTCACAAAGGGGTTCGCTCAGATTGAGGGACTTGGCTTTCATGAGATATTCGCACTCGTTGCTAAATTGGTGAGCATACGCTGCATTCTGACTATTTCGATTTTCAGGAAGTGGGAACTCCATCAAATGGACGTATACAATGCGTTTCTACATGGTGACCTCGAAGAGGAAGTATACATGAGTATTCCACCAGATTTTCATGTCACGAGGCGCGGCAAAGCTCGCTGTCTTCGACAGCCACTTTACGGTCTGCATCAAGCATCTAGAAATTGGTTTGCAAAATTCGCTTCTGCCTTGCATGACTACGGGATCATTCAGTCAGAGGCCGACCATTCCTTATTTACATATAGTAAGGACACCACTTTCATGGCTATTCTGGTCTATGTAGATGACTTAATATTAGCATGCAATGATTCATGCCAATGTCAGAGTTTCAAAGCTTATTTGGCCACCCGATTTCATATCAAGGATCTCGGCCCTCTGAAATATTTTCTCAGCATTGAGATCACTCTTAGCCCGTTGGGATTATTTTTGTGCCAACGTAAATACATTCTGGACATATTAACCGAATGTGGCATGCTCGGAGCTAGACCATACCGTTTCCCATGGAGCAACAACACGGTTTATCGATAGACTCCGGTGAGATCCCATATCCGATCTAGGACAATATCGATGCCTGGTGGGGCGTTTGATTTATTTGACCATCACATGACCGGAACTCTGCTACTCAGTCCATATCCTATCTCAGTTCATGCAGAAACCCCGAACGTCACACTGGGATGCAGCGATGCGAGTCCTTCGATACCTCAAGCAAAGTCTGAGGCAGGGGATCTTCCTCAGTACGCCAACATCTTTGCAATTGACTGCCTATTGTGACTCGGATTGGGCTGGTTGCCCGATGACGCGGCATTCCGTCACCGATTATTTTGTCATGCTTGGCGGTTGTCCTATTTCCTGGAAGACCAAGAAGCAAACCATTGTGTCTAGGTCGCTAGCAGAAGTGGAGTATAGGTCCATGGCAGCTGCTACCGGTGAATTATTATAGCTGAGCAGCCTTTTGCGATCTCTCGAAATTAATCATGCTCAGCCCATGCAGCTCTTTTGTGATAATCAAGTCGTGCTCTATATAGCCGATAATACCGTCTTTCATGAGCGAACAAAGCACATCGAACTAGATTGTCATTTCATTCAGGATCACCTAAAGCTTCGAGACATCGTCACAGCTTATGTACCAACCAAACTCCAGTTGGCTGACGTATTTACAAAGGCACTTGGATGGGACCGGTTCCGGTTCTTACTCGACAAGTTGGGCGTGATTGACATCCACGCACCAACTTGAGGGGAGTATTAGATGAGGTTGTAAATATGGAGTAGAGTAAATATAGAATTAGTTGGGTGTGGTTGAGAAATCATAGGTGTGACACCCCATACTTTGATTATTTTCTATTTTGATCCATATCCCTTGAATTTGGACCTTTTCGTAAATTTTCAACTTTGAGGGACTCGGCAGCATTTTGTTCCTACTTAAGCCCTAGCTTAATTAGACCCTTTTATTCCAATCGTTCAGGGCAACCCGACTCCCTCTCTCTTCACGTCCGTACGAGCCCCCATCTCTCTCTCTCTCTCTCCCTCGCACGGCCATCTCCCTTCCCCTTCACCGCGTCCGTACCGCCCCTTTCATTCCGCACGTGCGCGTGACGCCGTTCGATCTCCGTCGTCGTCGCCATTATCCGTAACCGCCGCCGCAATCCTCATCTATCTATATTTTTGATTCGCCGTCATCGCTTCCGTCATCAAGAAGGTTCCGACGATTGATTTTCTGCGCGTTTTTGAATGGATAATTTCTTATCCTTAAAGTTGCGCTGAGGTAAGCGACCGGACACCGTTAATTTTTCGTAAAATAATTTAGAAAAATACTTTGATAAAGTGAAAATACTTATTTTGTAGATTTTAAAATTAAGGATTAAGCGTATTATCAAACATTTCGAAAACTCGGTTACAATTGTGATTGATAAGTTTGTTTAGCGAAAATATTTTGAAAATTGCTAATCTTTTCTGTAAAGTAGTGACTGGTAATTGTTTTAAATTATAATGTCTCTTGGTATTCTGCTATGCTATATTGGCCATGTCGACATGTACTTTGTTATAGAAGCTAGCTTCGTCTTTGTGTTGCGCCCTCGGGTGCCTGCGCCTACCCGCGCATCTGTTTTGTGTTTGCGCTTTCGAGCGCCTCTGTTTTGTACACGCACCTTCGGGTGCCTCTGTTCTGTTATGCACCTTCGGGTGCCTCTATTTCATTTGCGCCTTCGGGTGCCTTTGGATCTCGCCAACGGATCACAAATATAGTTAGTTATCGGAGACTTTATATTTATTTTGTTTATGTACTGAAAGAGAAATGCTTTGTAAATTTATAATTTCAATCTGATCTGAATTTTAAGTTTTGTAATATCTTTGTTTCCAAAGTTTTGTAAGTTAAAAACTAATCGCTCAGATTAATTTTTGTATGTTATATATTTATTAGTATGCTTAATCCGACTAATGTGGTGTATGGTTGCTTACCCAGGTACCGAGACTGATTCGCGGGGCGGGGCCGAGACCGAGTAAACGTTAGACTTAGCTAGTCTTTTAGTTTAGTTTTTTTTGTTTTATGTCTATTTATTCAGATATGAATTTTGGATTTCGTAAACTATCATTTGTTTATCCGCTTTTGTTTGTTATTTCTTGCACTTACATTTTGTTGCTTATGGTATCTGTTTAGACCATACTTCATCTACGTTTTGTAATAAGGTTTAGTTTCATTTTGTTAGAATTCGTTTTGATTCAAGTCGAATTCAGTTGTTAATCCCATTTCTTGATTCTTTGGATTTAGTAGAAAATTTCGTAATCATCTTTTACTTATTTCTGTCTGGTTTTGTAGCCTTGCGTACTTGCTATTTTAGCAGGTATGCGGCGTCTGTTATGCCTCGGGTTTGGGGCGTGACAATAGGGATCTTTACCTGATTTTGGTTTTGCTCCTTGTACATATTGGGTCTATATATGTTGTACTTAATCATAAATAAATAATTAAGAGAAGCCATTATATTTATTCTCATATTTTTACAGTTTATTTCAAAATAATTTATTTCAAAATATTTTGAAATTTTTTCAAAATAATTTCAAAATAATTTACCTTATACATAAAGCCCTTCTAATGCTACTACTCATCATTCGATACACACTATAAAAGTGAATGCATTTACCAGTTGAACAGTAGTCAAGGACCAAAATTCAAGGACCATAATTAAGATGATTTACTGGTCAGTTCAATTAATTTTCTTCCCAAAACTCTTAAAATTGTGTGTCCAAGAAGTGGTTACATAGTTGGGCCAAATCCCCTCTTAGTTTAGATTAAATTATAAATACTGGCCTAAACTATATATTTCAATCGTAAGCTAATAAAGGATATCTAGCTGTTTGGTTAAAAAAAAAGAAAATCTGATTTTGTGCAATTCACCAGCGTCCAATGTCATGTAGAGAAGATGGGTAACTAGTGAAGTGTTCAAGGCTACATGTTTACAGGGAGAGCGCCAATGTCACCTAAAACTTATCGGAAACAAGTTTACAGGGCGTAATTTAGCGAATCCTACGGATAGGTTTGTGGAAGTCATGAGTTGCAGGGGGCGTGGGTCTGGAGGACGCCGATCCTATCAGGAGATGGGAGCTCGACCTGTTAGTGCTTGCAGCCGGAACAGACATGGATACGGCGAAAGAAATTATCGAAAGATCTGATAGTTTTGACTGAGATGACACAGAACTAAGTCCGAGTCTCCTGGAGCTTTGAATTCCTTTCGGTTCTTGGATGAGAACTTTGAAAAAGTAGGGGGTAGACTCTTGGAAAAGTATATATAGAGAGGATACGGGAGAGATCAAAGGGCATGGAGATAATTCTAGAGAACGGAAGAGTGTGTCACGGAAACTTCTAAGACTAGATCTCTTGAGAGAAAAAGAGAACCACATGGAAGACAGCGGGACAAGGGTAAGACATTAAGAAAGAGGGCTTTAAATTAAAGATACATTGGGGGAGAAAGAGAAGCCGAGCGTATATTTTATCTTTCTTGTTTTGATGTTTTTTTTTTCTTTCTTTTCCTAATTTCCTCGTGAGTTAGACACAGGAGTGGGTTAGGGCAAAAATCTTATAGGTGACCTTCGCTAAAGATTTCTAACAAAAAGTATAATTGCTTTCATTGCACAAAGGTGGCAATGCCAACCCACTGGATGCCTGAATTTATACAAAAAACTAACGAGCAGGATCAGAGTCAAGATGTGAATAATATTGGAGTTCAAGGCGAGAACCAAGATGCAGCCCTGATAATAAGGGTGTAGAAGAAAGCGAAGTTACGGACAACCATAGTGGAGCAACAGAAGTCTGTATTTGAGATGGAATACGACTATTGCTATCCGAAAAGATCACCTAAAGCAAAGTCATTAGAAGAGCAAAAGAAGTCTATATTTGAGATGGAATACAACTATTGCTATCTGAAAAGCTCACCTAAAGCAAAGTCATTAGAAGATTAAGTAGAACCTCATGGCATGAAAAAATTGATACTATTGGGTCATAGAAAGAGAGGCACACCTACAGCTAAGTCATTAGAAGATTAAGTAGAACCTCATTGCATGAAAAAATTGAAACTACTGGGTACTAGAAAGAGAGGCACTGGACAACGGCAATGGCAAAGGGACCAGATGCGTATTTAGAGATGATGTAAAATGGCAGCCAAAGATGTAAGGATTACAAAAAGTGCATGCATCATGGAAAAGCTCTTTTGCCACCTTGAAGGTGGAAAACTTTGATATAAATCAGAATGCCACACAAGTTTGTAGAACAAGGTGTGACACTCTAATATTCTCATATTGGATAGAAAAGAAATTATGATTGAAAATATAAAGAATATGGACTTTAGTAGTAACAACCGGGTTTAAGCATTTCCGACCGATGGTTTGGACCCAACACGTTATTATTGCTAGCATGTCAAGTCATTACAGTTGGTATTAGATGGTTTGGACCCAACATGTTATTATTGCTAACATATCAAGTCATTACAGTTGGTGTCAGAACCGAATACCAGCTGATGATTCTAATCTATGTGTGTGATTATGTTTGGACCTGATGAGGACGTCAACGTATAAACGAAAGGCCCCAATAGTCCCACATAAAATAGAAAGGGGATTAAGGATCACACATAGAATAGAAAAGAGATTATGATTGGAAATATAAAGATCAGGGATTTAGTAATAACATTGTGCTTAAGCATTTTAAACCGATGGTTTGGACCCAATGAGTAATTAGCGTGCTAGTGGATTGGGTCGTTATACAAGAAATCAATCAGAAATAGTCAAATGTATGATCGGACTATGAGAACGTTGACGGGTCTCTTATGCATTACTTGTTTAACAGAAGTTAGAAATAGTCAAATGTATGATCAGACTATGAGAACGTTGACGGGTCTCTTATGCATTACTTGTTTAACAGAAGTTAGATCTCTCGCTAGGCACGTTGAACTAAAAATGGTAAAGAATGCCTAGCCTCAAGTAGAGTGACGAAGATTAGGAGAGAAGATCAGGTTCTACTTCAGGTGAACAAGAGGGAAAATTTGTATGTTCTGCTCGGGTAGCATGAGAAGAACTGGGAAGAACAAGAGTGGAGGCCCCTTAGGTTCTAGAGGTTCACAGTGCAAATGCATCATTGGAGGTGGGTGGTAAAGGTATCATTGAGCGAGGGAGGCAAAACCTGAGGCGACCTTGGAGTTAAGGCCGAATAGCATAACCAATTGAAAATGGAGATTATTTTGACTGCGTCGACCGCGTAGAATAAATTTAGAAGGGACCAGTTGGAGGTGGGAGCAAGACTATGTAGTGTTTCGAAAATTTAACTGTCAGAATGACTACAGTTTCCACAACTAGTCGACACTCCTGTAGAGTATCGGGATGAGTCAGAATCGTTTTGATGCGAAATTGACGCCACAAACGAATTCGAAACGTGAAAAAAATTTAGCCGGAACAAGTTAAGTTGTTAAGTGTAAAGGGCACAACTTAACCTCTCACCAACTTAACTAATTGAGGACTTTGGCTAGTAGTGAACCAGTTGATTATATCTTTACACTTCATTCCTCTTGTCCTTCCTCTTTCATTCTTCTTTTCCTTCTATTCCTTCCTCTCTCCCTGCTTCTTTTCTCTGCTCACTGCAACCAGCAGTGGCCTTAGCTGCCGCCAGCACTAGCAGGACAGCAGCAGCAGCAGCAGCAAGATAGTTGTAGCAGCAGCAGCAAGGCAGCTAGTTTGGGGAGTTGCAGTAGTCGGTCCAGCACCAGGAGCAGCCCAGCCAACAGAAACATCAGCCACTGCAACAGTAGCCAGTGCAACAGCAGCCAGGAGCTATTGCTGCCTGCAGCAATCAGCAAGCATTGTGCAGTGGCTGGCAGCAGCACGCATTATGTAGCAGCAGCAGCAGCGCAGTGCACATCAATAGCAGCAGCAACCCCAGCACAGCAGCAACAAGCCAGCAGCAGCTACAGTAGTGCATCAGCAGCTGCGCAGCAACAGCAGCTACAGCATCAGCCAATCAACAGTAGTAGCTGCAATTTGAGGCAACAATTGAGCAAATCGGGATCTTTCCACTACCATTTGGGTCTTGCTCGAGCTGTAGATAATGGAGAAGAGTTTTGGGATCAATCATACCAGCTGAAATTGAGATTAGTTGGAGAAAAATTGAGGCAATTTAGTGTTTTGAGCTGAATTGTATGTATTGTTGGATTTTCGTTGTACCTTTTGATCCGATTCTTGAAATTGAACTTCTAGCTGCGGAATTGAGATCGTGTTGGTGTTCTAGTAAGGGAAAGGAGCTTGTGGACTTATTCCTTCAACCAAATTTTAGGATAGTAACAATTTAATTGATGAATCTTTCACTATAGTGTTGAAATTTGGATGCTGATCGGATTTTTGTTAATTTCTTCATCCTTTCTTCTACGTGAGCTTTTGGTGGGTAATTGCTGGTTTTCTACTACATCTCTTGTTGATTGAAAGCCATTCTTAGCTGGGCTTGGAGGCTGGTTGAGTTAAATTCGATGAAAATCTGATTTTTAAGTCGAAAGGGGATTTTAGTGATTCTTTGAACATTGAATGTTCTAGCAGGTTGAGCTGAGTTTGCTAGATAATTTGGAGTTCCTGCTGATCCCTGGACTGAGAAGTGAGGGCTTGAGCTGGTGGAATCCTTGCCACAGTTGGATTAGCAATCTGAGGTGGGTTTAATTTACCGAAAACAATAAATTGCCTTCTATGTCCAATGAATTTTGCATGCATGCTGTTTATTTATCAAACTTGAATGTTGTAGCTTAAAATTAGTGGAATTGCATACGAGATGCTGAAATCCTAAATTTGCACATGTTAAACTTGCATGTAGAGAATTTTATATGCTGAAATTAGACTACAAATATGCATAAAATCCATACTTCTATTTTTCTATGCTTCGTTGGTAGTACTTAGCTGCGGTAGCTGTTTTTACCTGTTTTTCACACTAGTTAGAGGGTAGTGAGCATGCGGGTTAGTGTAGGATGACTTTATGCTCTTGCTGAAGGGCCTAGTGGATTTTTACATCAGTGGATGGACTAAGTTATAAAGTTGGGTGATGTCTGGGTTGACGGTAGTCTCGGATCACTAGGTTTTGCATTAGATTGTGCCTAAGGCACGTGGATTACAGTTTTATGATCTGTTTGATCATTCACATCGACTACAGCCTGCATAAGCAGGATTTGAGCTCGACAGAGACTTCGTTTTTACTCGGTGGAGTTGCTCCCCTTGAATGCCGCTCTGATTTTACGCGTTGGTGTTGCAGCAGCCCTTTTGGGCGACCTACCTTTAACCAGCCACCCGCGAGTGTGATGCCGTGGTAGTAGGTTGGCGCAGGCTTGACCAGACCTTGGAGGTTGTCATTTGGATTGGGTTTGGATAATGAGTACCCGGTAACTAGTTGATGCATTACTTACATCATGTAGATTCATTTTGAGCATTAATAATATAAAGACACTGTAGCTATAGATTCTTTTCCAGCTTTTACTACTTCCTGCTTTACTACTATCCAGTTCTTTATTTTTCGCTTTTAGTAGACCTAATGGGTAGGTCGTCGTCATCGGTGACGGTACCCACTGAGAAAAACCTGTTTATAGTAGTTCTCACACCCTCTATTGTTGACTTTTTCTTGCAGAGCTCTCTACCTTTGTCGCTACATCTAATCGAGGTAAGGGGGTCGCGATACAGCCACCCGTTGTAGCTAGTTTTTGGAGAATAGTTCATTATACATACTTGGACGACTGAGTTGGCATCCTATGTTTTTACTTTCAGCTGTGAGAGGTGACTTTGTACTTGGTGGAGATATGTTACATGTACTATTTTGTGCTGATATATGTACAGTAGACTATATTTAGTTTTTAGCATTTTTATTTCAGCTCTGATATATGCTAATTGTAGCCTCTAGAATTACTTGCAAGTACTTTTGCTTCGTGTACACAGAACTTCCTTTGTATACAACGAATCTGTTGGCGAGCTCAAATTCCGCTACAACCCGGGACGTGACAGACTGGTTTGTGTTTGCAAGTGGTGACTAGATACCTGAAAAATCAGGCGGTCAGAAGTGGTTAGTCGACCGGTTGCAATACGGAAATGTTCATAAGGGGTCAGTCAACTGGCAACCCTTTCGAAGTCTTAAGGTAGCAATTCCAAAAGGATTAGACTGTTGTAAGGCGATATAAAGCCTCTAGGGCCTGATTTTAGAGTATGTAGATAGACCCACAAAAGAGACTAATGAGCAGAAAGAGTAAGAGAGAACATCGAGCAGAAAGAGCTGAAAGGGCTAGAAGTAGATCAGGGTAAAATCATATTGAGGGCCTCAACTGAAGATTCCCTAGACGAGATATCCGAGCATCCCTTAGCAAGGGCCCTGGTGGTGCCGAACCATAAGATGAAGAGTATCAAAGCGGAGTTTAGGTTGAACACGAGTTGTGCTCCTAGTTTAAGAAACCCAATGCCAACGACATTTTTAAGCTGCTTCTGAACTACGACAATCCATTCTATGAAAGATAGAAGAAAATTCTCACTGAAGAACCGAAAAACCTGCTTATTCTTTCTTCTTTCCCTTCTTAAACATCCGGGCGCAGTGTCAGGATGATGGAAGAGTAGCTTAACATAGGATAGAGATTAGAGTTGAGGAACTGAGCATATTGTTGGATGGCAGAGGCCCGGTCAGGGAGATCATTGGAGAGGAAGTCGTAAGGCGCAGCCTTGCTTGTATCAACCAGCGGGTCCCACCGATAGCCAGGGCGTTCCGGGAGAGTGACAATGACCGGTCGATGGCTTGCATTGAAAGCCACAAAGATCTCTCCCTTCACTTTATCGGTCTGCTCAAACGCAAATACATGATAGTTTAGATGGAAAGGAAAAGAATAGTACCACAGTTTAACATAAAGATCTAAAGGAGATTTTGCATTTATATCCCTGCAAAAAAAATCAACAATTTACATACAGATACCCCTCTAATATGAATTTTCTTATATTTCCTTAAAAACACAGTTTCCTGTGAAAAATAAAAATACTCTTATCAAAAGCTGGGGATTCAACTCACAAAGGTAGGTTAACTGGTTAAGAAAAGGTCTTTTTTCTATCAATTATGAGGGTGTTATATATGCAAGAAATTAAGGTTTTGAAGGGCTTGTATGAAAATTCAGATATTGCACAAAATATGTATGTCTAATAGATTACTTTGCAGGGCATCATGATGTGAATATCTCAAGATAGAAAGATAGATACATACCATGGAAAAGGCTACAAATCGGCTGGTTTCAGACCAGTCGGGCATCCTGGGCTGGAGGCCATGCCACTGGAGCCGTTCTGCTGTTGGAAAGTTGTCTAAGCCAAGAGATTCACATTCACTGCAGTACCGATGTTATATGTGATGCTAACAGTAAAGAGATGTTATAGAGATCATTGCTAAAAAATGAATGGTGATTACTGTCGAAAATTTGTCATTAGGCGGCAGAAACGATAGAAGTCAGATGCTGCTTCCTCCTTCTTATCCCAGCGGAAGTAATTTATCTGCATTGCAAGAAAATCAAATCGAACAAACAAATTTTAAGTACTAAGTTATGGACGAGAGAGTGAAAAAAGAGGATGAAGTTCAGTGGCACACATAATTATCATGGCAATATGTGTTGTTGTTTCCTCCTTTGGTGTGACCATATTCGTCACCCATGTATATCATGGGAACTCCCTGAAGAATTCGAACATATCAAATTTCAGACTTTGCTGCTCTGAGGACTCGACGAATCATCATAAACAAGTAGATCAACATGACTACAGGGGAAGAAAAATTGATAAAAGAATACACTAGGCACTGAAAACAAAAGCCCAAAACATGAATCCACACCAAGATGCAATGGGATAACGCAGCAATCTGGGTTTATTCTACTGAGGAAGCCGATGGACATCATGCTGTGTTGTTGAATCTTATACTTCTTGATTTCTATTCGAACAAAATTCCATAACATCACCTTAGAGAAGCACAGTTTGATCCTAAGATTCCATAGATAAAATTATAGAGTTTGTAAGGACTTGGCGATAATATGACACCAAGGGAAACATTGACACTTACTTGAGAAACCAATAGGCAAATAAAGAAGTTGCGCATTTGCCTTCTCCTCAATCTTCTGACTGGTATGCTCGCAAACTCTCCTTCCTACAGTATTCACAGTGAATTTACCATAAAAGTATATATTTACCATTGAGTTTATCAAGCTTATTCCCTACGTAACCGGCCAACAAGTACTTGTAACAAATTAGATTTAGAAAAAACTAACAAATGTCAATTGTCTAATACTACTTGGCCACATAAATAGATTAAAGAAATAAAGTTATCGCAAGTATACATGACTTAGTTCAGATTACCACATTCTGATAGAAGCTAAATTAGAGCAACATGTAATGAATAAAATAATATAGTTGAATATTAGTGCAATGTTAAATTGTTCTCAAGAATCACCTCCCCACAGTTCCAGCTAAGGTTATGATTCTCCCCATCCCTGTTGTCTTCACCGTTTAATAAGTTGTACTTGTTATTGTACGTCACCAGATCAGCCAATGTGAACCCATCATGTGCACATACAAAATTGATGCTGTGCCAGGGTTTCCTTCCTCCTTCCTGATTCAGACAACTGGTAAGCCTTTCGAGTCAAACTTAATAAACTTCTTGCAGTAAGTTCAACGACCGACACAAACACAGAATTTGAAATTCTTGTATAAAGACCATATATGGTAGTATCACAGTTATTAGAGATGGCATATCATATATAATAATCAAGATAAAATAATTTTGTTTGAGCCAAGTGTAATTAAGAGCCTTGTCTGAAGTACTTTTAAGTCTGAACTGCTAATCAATCTATATATGCAACCAGTGGATGAGAGATAATTCTAACTGCTAGTCCCACCACTAGTCAAGAATCAATTAGTGATAGATAAGTAAATTATATACTACCGAAGCAAGACTACTTTCAGGTAGACTTAGGTAGTTTATTGAGATTTTCTGTTCTATCAGTTTCACTAACATGATGAACGTCACTGCATCAGTTATCGTAAATATATCATTATCTTGTTTCGTGGCAATCTAATTAATAAATTTCCTTTTTATTAACAGATCCTTTTAAGTAGACTTATGGGTTGTCGATTTAACACGACTTTAAGAAGATTTCAGACAAGTGACTATTTTGTATTAAAGAACTACATAGTTTGAGAAAGAGGAGGTACAAATCAGTCTGCTAACGATGTCTATTCATTTTAAATAATTCTGTATGAAATATGCAAAAATTCAAACTAATGTTCACTGATGAAGCAGCTAACAGAAAAGTAGGACAACCATCACCTGGTATAAATTTGGGCTTCCACAAAGGCACTGGGCAAAAGCTCCAGAAAATCCATCAGTGCCTTTCATGAACTGCCGAACTGTGTCACGATACTGGGAAAGCAGAGCAAGGGTAATAAGAGTGAAAACCATCTGGAACTATAGAAAATGGAAAAGATAAGCAGCACATTGTGCTCGTGCACACACATACGTACACACACACACACATACAAAAATAAAATCATGGACCTTCCTATGTAGAGCAATTGTTGCACTCAGAAATTTATGAAAAGAGAAGTAAAAACTATTGCCAAATCAGACATGTTTGTCCATTTGAAAATGGGCCATATAAATGTCAACAGATACATACTAGGTTAATATTTTGTATGTTCACAACAAGCAAAGTATGGTGTTTTTCTTCCCTTTTTTCTAATATAGGTTTTTTCCTTATAGGCATAGTCGCATCCATCCAGGGTCTTCATAAGTCATTAAAAATTAGCAGATGCCAAAGAAACCAACAAACACCAAAGTTTGGCATTAAGAAACATCTGCTAGGAGCTAGGCATCACGGACATGGATACAAGACAATGGACATAACATGACTCGAACATGGCTACTTAGTAGCTTCAAAAAATTTACGACGGACTCAGGCCAAGCACTCAAAGTTCTTCAAGGGCAAAGGTTAGGAGCTATCTTCCATTCTTCAGCATTGATACCCCCTCTTTGAGTCAGGCTCTAATAAAAACACACGACTGATATACCGGAATAGCATATCCTTTATATGTGCTTCTGCACATAAACTCAAAAAGTAGTGCACTCAATCCGGATAGATAAGTCACCCTTATTGTCCCTGTACAGAACCGTTTTTCAATTTCGAGCAGCGTATTCTTGCAGCGGATTTGCTACAAATTTTATGGACAATAATAAGAAAGTTATTCAGATGAATCTTCCAGGCACGAAAGAATCCTTCAGCAAACTTGAACTAGAAGGAGGTGGTTGCTGCTCGGGCCCAAATTAGAAGTCTTTGAACCTTGAAAGTCTCGTTAGGTATCAAAGACAACTCAAGAGGCTTCATCTCCTTCCTGAGGGAAATTCTCAGGGAATCTCCGCAAGAACTGGTTCATCAAGGATGCTACCACACCCAGGGCAAGTCTAGGCTCATTCCCCTTCTTGCTGCAATAGAAGCGTAAAAAAATTGCGGCAAACGAGATAAAGAAAGCAACTGGACTATTTTGTCGCGGCCAGGGACTCGACAAATAAAATATAATATTTTAATATAATATTATATATTTATTATGTATAAAATATTTTAAATATAATAATATATATATTTATAATGAATAATGCACAAAATATTAATTCGACGAAAATATTGCTATACTTCTTATATGAATGAAAGTTAATATGATTCTTATTGATAGTTCATGTATTTTAAGGAAAGTAGTTCTCCAACATACATGATTTATTTACATTGTCCAAAAAGAGTTCGAATGCAAAATAGAATGGCATGAAAAAGTGTAAAAATGCATGGAAAGAAAAAAACAAACAATTAGTTGGAAAGTGAAAACTCTAAATAAAAAATTAAAAATTTCAAAATCCTACTCTAAATTGTGAAGGGGGGGAGGAGAGCATCTTTAGAAAATGGAGATGAAAGGCCCTAAAACATCTAAAGATGGTTCATTTCTATAACAAATTTAGAGAGAGAGAGAAAAAGAAAGAGGGAGGGAGAGAGAGAGGTTGTGTTGGAGCTTGGAGATAGATGAGAGAAGGGTAGGTGAATTTTTTAAAAAAAATTTCATATGAAACCATTTTTTGTTTTTCTTTAATGGGTCCAGGTTAAACCCAACTATCACGACGCAGTGATGGCGCACCTTTTTTTTAAAAAAAAGAAACGCACCATGGATGCGCTTCAAGCGCGCGTCCATGGCGCACCTGCGTCGGACTTGCGTCCAACACGGATGCACAGGGAATACTCTCGCATCCATGACACATAGGCTAGTAGTCTTTTACTATGTTCTTCAAAGGGATTAAATGACCAATTCACATTCATATATAATGATTTCTTCATCCTATCTAAGATTTGCTTTCTTTCTTGATATTCCTCTCTAATTTACCCCTGGGGACCAACAGAGTTCTGTGAGATTTCAAGTCTTTTACAACTCAAGTAAGCTCATATATCTGAAGGTGGATGTTCCTTGTCTAGCGAATTATTGGGCAGTTAATTCATGATTTGTCATTCAGTTAAACATACGAAATCATAAGATCCATAACAAATTGATTATCAAACTACAAGGTCAAGAACTACAAATTCCTCATGACCATTACTGCACATCAACAAATAAAGGACGGATAAACAAAGCATGCTTACGTTATCAAACATGTACTGGAAGTTCTTAATTTCACAAACATGTTAGTAAGGTAGCTTCACAGTGATTTTTCTAACCTGCCCATTCCATTCAGACCAGATGCTCCAATGAGGAAAACTGCCCACTTGATAAAGGCCTCCGGCATCCCATGCTTCAGCAATGAGCTATTCGACAGTCAAAGCAGGGGGGAACAAAATCAGCTGACCATTTCCAATGATATCTTAGATAGTATATTATGATCTCTATCTATAATGCAGTATCTAGTAATGCATAATCTCAAATTACTTCAGAAAGAGTCCATTGACGATTTAAAGAGAAAGAATAAGCAAGTAGAAATAATTGAAATAATGACGGAAATAAAACCTAGGACACAGGAACCATGATTTCTTCAAATAACATGAAGAATAATAAATTTCCAGTTATTTTCACCAGATTAAAGAAATAAATGTCAGTAAATTAATGAAAAATGTTTTCCTCAAAGAAAAAAAAAACGTGAATATATTATCAGTTGAAAAGTTACCTTTACACCATCGAGGACTGGATCATTGCTAATCATGTCAATGAGTGGCGGATTACTGAGAGGGCTACCAGTTGTTATCAAGTCTATTGAGTTTCCATATACGTTAATTGGATCCCATAAGCTTCAAAAATAGAAATAATAAATAAAAAGGCCGAGAGGAAAACACAAGATCTTCAAATACAGAGAAGGAATGATGAAAATTAAAGGGGAATAACCTAGAGCTTCTGGTCATAATAGAAGCCAGATCGAAGCGAAAGCCATCAACATGCATCTCAATCACCCAATATCTGCAGCAGACAAGTAAAAGCCATGTTGAGAAAGAAAAGCTTGTTATAAACTGCAGTATCCAAAATTAATTGTTTAAGATAGATGAACAGTATGAGAATATTATGACTCTCCAAGGGTATCTTTGGAGTATGGAATTAGGAGAGGATTGGACTCAAAATAATCCGGTCCACCATTAGAAATCCAATGTTTGGTGTATTCACCGGATTGGACTAAACTAATCCCCTCCAACAAATAGTTCCTCCGGTGGGACTAATTACTCCCACCTAAGGCATTGGGATTAAATGGGACTGGATTAGCTTTCAAGGCATTTTACTCTATGATTTGAGTTTAAATAATAATGCCAATTGCATGATTTCAATTTTAATTGTGAATTTAAATTCAAAGTAATATTTTCAGTTCAAATTTCAAATTTAAAGTATATTTTAGATTCAATATCAAATTCAAAGTAAGAATTTTTAATTCAAATTTTAATTTTGGATTCGAATTTCAAATTAAAATTCTAATTCTAGATTCAAATTTGATCTTGGATTTGAATTTAAATTTAAATTTTGAATTTGAATTTGAATTTCAAATTAAAATTTAGATTTTTGATTTAATTTCAAATTCAAATTTTGATATTGTATTTAATTTGAAATTCAAATTCAGATATTGAATTCCAATTTAAAATCCAATTTCAGATTTTGATTCCGAATTTTAGATTCAAAATTTGAATTTGGAATTTTAATTTCAAATTCAAAACCTAAATTTGGAATTTGGATTACAAATTCAAATTAGATTTGGAATTAAATTTCAAATTCAAGTTCAAATTTTGAATTTGAATTTCTAATTCATATTCAGATTTTGAATTTGAATTTCAAATTCATATTCAGATTTTGAATTTGATTGTAAATTCAAATCAAAATTTGAATTCAAATTCATATATAGATTTGTATTCAATTTTTCAAATTTTAAATTCAAATTCAGATTTTGAATTCAAATTATAAATTTTAATTAATAAACTCAAATTCGGAATTCAATTTATAAATTCAAATTTTGAATACAAACTTAAATATCTCAACTTAAATTAAAAATTAAATCATGACTTCGAGTTTAGGCATAAATTTGATTTTTTATTAAATGATGCAATACTATACGTTATTACAAAAGCATCAAACACTGGACTGGATAATCATTTGCCCTATCCAATCTTAGTCCCAAACTCCCAATCTGTGACACTCCTAGAATTCGGAATAGTCCTACAGTAAGGCTAAACATCTTAACCCAACTATATCATTTTGGGCAGTGGTTAAGCTCAACAGATTAAGAGGGTTGACCGAGTCTAGGGCGAGAGTAGTTCTAGAATGGCTGAACCCCCCCTAGAAGCGGAGCATCACACAATCGTCCTATATTATCCTGCCCAATCCAATCTTAGATACCAAACATGCTCGAAAAGTACTAACAGTTCTCATACATACAGTTTGCACTGGGCAATAAATGAAACTTTTTCAGGAAGATATAAGTCTTCAAATGCTATGAACTTAAACATTTCCAGACAAAAAGTTTTTTAAAGTTAAACGGATAATTGAGAGAAGAGATTTAAATGTTCGCATAAATTTAGTCACAAGTCTCTACCTTAAGCAATCAACTATAAATTGACGGACAACAGGATGATTACAGTTGAAGGTGTTTCCACAACCGGAATAATTATAGAACTCACCCTGCAGGAAAAAAGGATGTCTAAAGCTTAACAAATAAGTTCATTCAATATTGAAGAAAATGCAATACTATCAAAGCAAAATCTTGTTAAAATCGCATAAACAAGAGAATGAAATAAGGGAAAAACTGACCCTCTGTTGATCAAACTAAGTAAAAGAACATAAGAACAATAATCCTTGACATGTTTGATATCATAAAACCATAGCAAATTGAGCAACAGCCATACCTTAGGTGCAAGCATATAATAAGTGCTGTTGTCTATCCCTCTAAACGATAGTATAGGGCCATTTTCATTCCCTTCAGCTGTGTGGTTGAAAACAACATCCAAGAGCACCTATAAGAGATTAAGAAGAATCATTAGCTAATAACGATATATATTCTACTATGGACGAAAAGACGAATTAGCTTAATGCCTTGTTTAATTACCTCAATGCCTCGTTTATGAGCTTCTCTAACAAACATTTTGAATTCATTAATTGCATCAAGTCCACAATTGCTTATACCGGTTGATGAATATCTTATCATTGGTGAAAAATAGTTTATTGTTGAGTATCCCCAGAAATTTAACCTGAGAAGAGAGCAAAAATATCCTTAAAAGAATTGCAAGATGTTAGAGAAAATTGAGATACGATTAATGGGCTTTTTGTTGTATATAGAAGGTTCTGGTTCATATGCACAAACTTTACTTAGAATGCCCAATAAGGAACAGATAGATGTCATTACACAGAATGAATATATGGAGAATATGTAGTACTACAAATTCTGGTTTAAGTAGCATCTTTAATTCGTGAGAGGAATTTACTTTCAAGACCAATATGGATGATCCTTCATTGATAAGTTCATGCATAAAGTAAATTGCAGCAGAGATCAAGTCACATACTTATTCTCACCCAATACTAAGTTGTCACTGAAGTACTCCAGCTCGTTGAATTCTTGACAAGGCATTAACTCTATACAATTTACTCCAAGCTCCTGTCAATTTTTTAAATGGTCAACTGAGAATAAGCATTGAAACTAATAAAAAATCATGACCAACTATAACCGACAATATCTAGCTATCCAAATGAGAATCTACAGTTTAAGTCCACAGCTATTGAAGTACTGAAAAGCGATATTTGTATAAATGATTACATATGTCAGAGTAGCACGCAATTTTTAATGGAAGAATGCCCAAGTCAAAAAAGCAAGAGTGAATATTAAATTATATATTATGCAGCTATCATTTGGGTAGCATATAACATTGTAGACTTTCCATTGAGAGATAATAAGGCATGATACAGTGCATAGTCCAGAATCTAGTGCAAATACAGCAAAGAACTGTAAATCTCAAAAGGCCTTCATTACTTAATTGCAGTATTATTTTTTAGACCAAAATTCAAAGAAACACAACAATACTATATATGATAGTGTATCACCTACAGAAGTTATAGTTCCTGATTTGTGATGTTTGTTCACATAGGTGGCAAGGTTTTTTCTTGTTGAAGCAAAAAGAGCATTCTGCTCACTGGTTGGTATGGCACGTCTCACAGCATGTTGCACCACACCTTCATGTGCTACTAACACACCTGTTCCTGCGCTCAAATGTTTCAATGCCTACATGAATGGAAGCATGCGAGGGCATGCAACCTGCAATTGAAGACACTGGTTTTATAAAGTGCCGAGTTATCGCATAGCATGCGATTCAAGTTTCTTGTAGACAACTTCTAAGGACTTCAAAAGTTTCCTGATCCACTTTGTACCAAAAATTAGACAGACATTTAAATCCTAGGAATTTTAGAAAAACTCATTATCTAAATTACAGAAAACCTTCCTGTCAAAATCCGATTTTTTACTTTCCCCTCCTGTCATTTAAAAACCTACATTTTGCCCCCCTAAAAAATAAAAAATATGCACTTTGCCCCCGCCGTCAGTGTTCTGTTAGGGCTCCATTTATATTTTATTATTATATTTTTTTTAATACCCAAAATACCCTGAAACCCTCTCCTCTCCCAGATGCCCCTTCTCCCTCCTCACCGACGCCGCTCGCCGCGTTGCTTCGCCCTCCTTTGCCGCCTCGCCGTGGCCCACCGCCCGTCCGATCCCACGCACGCCCTCGCTCTTCTCCGCCGCCTCGCGCTCACCTTTGCCCACCTCTCCCTCCACACCCGTCCCAATCTACTCCCTACCGTCGTTAAAATGGATGGATGACAATGATACAGGAGTAGCGAGGAAGCAGCTGGAAGAAACGGAGTCGGATTTGGGGTTGAGGGAGGCGTGAATAATGGAGAAAAAAAACTGTAGGGTTGCAGGATGGGAAGAAGATGAACAGGGAGGAGGGGCATTTTGGTCATTTTGCCATCAAAGTTAACACCGTACCCCTCTGTATACATTTTTTATTTTTTAGGGGGGGTAAAATGTAGGTTTTTAAATGACAGGAGGAGAAAGTGAAAAATCGGGTTTTGACAGGGAGGTTTTGTAGAGAACCGCAATTCGGAAGCATATTGAACTTTGGCCAAGTTGGACAAAGTTTAGTTTAAGAGTAAGTTGAACGTGTTTAGAATTGAGTTCCGAGGGTTTCGGAACGATTAGAAGTGGATTTTGTGAGTCCACGTTGTGTCCCGAAAGTGTTGAAATGATTAGGGGAAAGTTGGGAGAATTTTGAGATTTCGATTGTATGTTGGAATATAATTATTCCGTAAGGGATAAACTATAATTCTCCAACTTAGGAAGTGTTCTTATGTGTAAAGAGTTTCGGTTGTGTTGGATTTGATTTGGAGAGAAAACGGAATGAAAAACGGAGTTTTAGAGCGAAAATGAGAAGAAAAATAAAAAGGCTGAAAACACTGTTCACAGTGTCCGGGTCCGGACCGTGGGATTGGGGTCCGGACCCCAGCTGCGAAAATGCTGAAATTGCTTACGGGTTCCGGACCCGGGATGCAAGGTCCGGACCCCACGGACCCAGAAACTCCAGAATAGGGGTATTTTGGTCATTTCATGTGGTAGGCTTATGAGGAGAGGTTGGGGGCTTATCTTCTTCATTTTCCCCCTTCTTCCTCTACTTCTCCTCTCCCTCTCCTCTACTTTCTCTCTCTAGAGATCTCTCCAAAGCTTGGAGAAAAGAGTGATTCAAGTTTGGAAAAGAAATCCAAGGTGGGAAAGAAGCTTCTTGGAGCAAAAATAAGCTAAAGGAGCTTGGGCAAGAGGTGAGTTATTGATGATTTGGGTTTAAACCTTGGAATTGATCTCTTGTTTTGAGGTTTTTGGAAACCCTTGACAATCTAGACCACAAATGGTGGGGATTGGCCATATGATTTTAGGCTATTACATGCATGCATGTAAACCCTAGGTTGAAAGAGAGATTTTCTTATGGAGGGGTTTAAAAATATTTTGACCCCATAGAATCCTAGTTGGGGGTTAGTGGAGCATGTGGGACAACTCTATTTTGAGTGATTCCAAGAGATGGGATCGTTATGAGTTCGACTCGGATTAACGAATCCTTCATGTGTATTAGGGCAAGGAGCTTGAAGACTAAGCTTGAGGCCAAGGAAAAGAGCCTAATTGCAAGTGTCTACAAGCAATTAGGGATCTTTGTGAGGTGGGTTTGTGTTTACCGAAGTGATTAGGTCACTTCCATGTCGAAAGAGTAAAGTATATTTTATTTTACTTGATGCATGTAATGGTAGGTTAATTGGCAAGTGGTATATATATATGAATGTGTAGATCATATGATGTTAATACCATACCTACCATAGATTGGAATTGTAGGCATGTGGAACACATTGCTACAAATGGACGTGTGTATGCCTAGGTGAGAACATAGCGGTGAGCTAGTTTTCTCTACATGATAGAGAACTTGACATGTGGTTAAACAAGGGCTAGAGGCCACGTAAATTGGAAATCCTAGCGGTGGACAACTAGGATAAGAAAGAACTATAATGTGCATGTTGGCATAGATTTATATATCAAAATGATTTGAGCCATGGGCTCACCTTGCATGTAAAAGAATCTAAGTATTTCATAATAATATATATACTTGAGAGATGATGCATGCATGTTAAACCTAGTGTTACTAAACATAGGTTGGAATGGGATGGTACATAACCTAGTGTTACTAAACATAGGTTGGAATGTGATGGTACATAACCTAGTGTTACTAAACATAGGTTGGAATATGTAATGAACCTAGTGTCATTGAACATAGGTTGAATGTGTAATGAACCTAGTGTCATTGAACATAGATTGGAATGTGAAATGAACCTAGTGTCATTGAACATAGGTTGGAACGTGAAATGAACCTAGTGTTATTGAACCTAGGTTGAGATAACATAGTGATAGGAAGATCACTTAAACAAGACATCGAACCTAGTGTTATTGAACATAGGTTGGAAAATATAGTGGTAGGTTGACCACTTGGACATAGCAATATGAACCCAGAAGAGGTTTACTACATAGGGTAATGATGAACCCTTGAGATGTGAAAGTGGATTCCGGAATTCCTAAACTGATACTTGCAGGTATGTGTGGTTCTCCTCGCCTGGCAAGTGATTGTGGCTGCGGGTATGTGTGGTTCTCCTCGCTCGGCAGCAGATTATACTTGCGGGGATGTGTGGTTCTCCTCGCCCGGCAAGTGACTCATAACTGCGGGTATGTGTGGTTCTCCTCGCTCGGCAGTGATTTGAGTAGCGGAGGTGTTTGTGGTATATCCCTCACCTGCCGAGTGGATTGTAGGCTGAGGTGTATGTGGCATGTTCATCTCCTCAGGCCTGGACATTGGCGGTAATCCGCTGATACATGACTCAAGAGTGAGTCGGTGAAGGTTTGACTAAATAAGTAAATCTTAGCTGGGCTGTGGCCCAAGGATATATGACTCAAGAGTGAGTCGGTGAAGGTTTGGCTAAATAAGCAAACCTTAGTTGGGCGGTGGCCCAAGGATGTTTGACTCTAGAGTGAGTCGGGTAAGGTTTGACTAAAATAAGTAAACCTTAGGAGGGTGGTAACCTGTTAATGATGGATTCGAGAGCGAGTCAAGTACGGCTTAGCTAAGGTAAATGAACCTTAGGAGCAGATTGATTATGAAATGGATAGTGGAATAGCAGTTAAAAATATATTGCATGGATTTCATTATCGCATTTGTTGAAGCATAGCATGTTTACTTTTCGTATATAGTAAAGTTATATGCTTGCAGGTTATGTATATGTACTAACCCATGCTCGTATGCTTCCTTTGGGACCCTGGTGGGTCGAGCTCCTCTCTTGGGTGGCCTTACCCACTGGGAACTATTTTATATAGTTCTCATCCCACTGTTTTTCAGGTCCTCACGTGAGCGGCGCGGCGGCGCGAGGGAAGGGCGTAACTCAGTAGTTAGCGTCCTACCACTGTGACCAGAATAGAAGTACCCTTTTACTGCGTAGTATAGGGGTGTTCGAGCGTATGGAAATGTAATAATAAATTGATTGTATTTGGAAAGATTGAACAAAGACAGAAAAATGTAACATATGGTTGTATTGCGAATGCTTGTAATAGCATAGTAGTTTATGATGCTTTCCTTATGCAATCTTTGTATGAATTATGTTCCTGTTTGGAACCTCTTGAATTATACTGATTGTGACGCCTTGGACGTACAGGGGAAACTCTGTCCGTTCGGCGGATCTGGGTCATGTGCCCGTGCGTTTTTCCTTCCACCTAATTGGTGTTAAGGCACGGCGGGACGTGACAGATTGAGGTGGTATCAGAGCGTAGAAACGGTCTAGGTGGACTCAAGGAACCCTAGGATGGAAAAAGACCCTAGGAGTGTAAACTCGTGAGAGACGAGGACTTGTGATGTGCGGCGAAAAGGTAATCGATTGGGTCGTGTATTGATCATGCCTCTAATAGGATGTTAGAGGTAGATTTAAGGCGTGGTTTATTCTCAGCTAAGTGTGTTCATGTTGGCGCGCGACAACATGAACCCAAGGGATGAGAATAGACGCCCTTATGTGACTTTCGCCTAAATTGTGTCCGTAATTAATATCGTGTTTGTACTTGGCCTAAAAGGTCGGGAATGTTGACGAAGATTGTCGTGTTTCAGGATACGATGGCGCCACGTGGGCGACCTCCGATGAGATCGACGCAGGGTGGACCTAGTGGGATCCCTGTGCAATCTGGGGCAAGTGGAGACCCGGAGCTTCGTGAACAGTTGGCCACACTCGTTGGAGTGGTGCAACAACAAGCTGGGATGGCACAGCGACAGCAGGAGGCTGCCGTGCGCCAGGAAGAGCGGACCAGGAGACTCCATGAGACCGTGGAGCGATTAGCACGTCGAGTACCATCAGGAGCCGCAGCGGGTACCTCGCAAATAGATGTTGGTACCTGGGCCCCTGACTCTGTGGAATTGGAAGCGGAGAGGGAGCGGGCTTTAGCTGCCCTCATGACGTTCAAGGGATTCAATCCGCTTACCTTCGACGGGAAAGAAATGGACCCGTGGACCGTAGAAACGTGGATCGATTCTATGGAGTCCCTATTTGAGGACTTGTACACCTTGGAGCGAGACAAGGTGTATTTTGCCGCACACTGCTTGCGGGGGGGGGGGTGGGGGGGGGGGGGGGGGGGGGGGGGGGTGGGGTGGGGGGGGGGGGGGGGGGGGGGGGGGGGGGGGGGGGGGGGGGGGGGGGGGGGGGGGGTGGGGGGGGGGGGGAGGGGTCGGCAAAGGCGTGGTGGAAGGGAGTCCGGCGAGACCGACCTTCTAGTCTCCCTCCGGCGACTTGGGAGGAATTTCGAGGACTGGTGTTCTCTGCCTACTTTCCTGATAGTGAGAAGAGAAAACTTCAGGAAAAATTCAGGAAGCTGAAGCAGGGTGATCGCTCGGTGAGAGAGTACGAGAGAGAGTTCTCTCGCATTGTAAGTTGTATCCCTTATGTGACACGGAACGACAAGGACAGGGCCGATTGCTTTGTGCGCGGACTTCGGCCAGAGATTTTTGAGGTTGTGCATCCCTTCAAACTGCAAACCTTTGTTGAGGTGCTGGATCGCGCCTTGTGGGTGGAACAAGGCCTGGTCACCTTGCGTGAAGGGTGCGAGGATTATGGCGAGAAGGGGAGACAGCGATCAACGGGTGGTTCGGGAGGACAGTCGAGTTCCGAGCGACGCCCTAAACGACCGCAATCACAATCCCTAGCCCAGAAATCATCTACCACCCGATCCTCATCTGGATGTGTTATTTGCGGCGGACCCCATTGGGCGCGCCGGTGTGTGCAGCGAGAAGGAAGGTGCATACGATGTGGACAAACGGGTCACACAAAGTATGACTGTTCCTTGGGAGATAGTCGAGCCCCACCGGCTACGACAGCATCCTCCGCTCCAAGACAGTTCGCGGGTGTGCCACCTGCGGTGAGGTCTGGGGAGCATGCGTTGATGTTGAGGCAACCTGAGGGTTCGCGTCGGGCGCCAAGTGGCCATGGGCACGCGACTCAGGTGATGGAATCTACTGCTGTCGACGGCGTCGTAGCAGGTATGTTTTGATTGCTGAAAACATATGTAGAGCATAATGTGACACTGGAGCATTACATGCAATTGTTGTGGTCTATTACTATGATGCAAGTGTAATTGTAGCCAGGACCAAGGTTATGGGTAAGGATAGATACCCAGCTATGCTCGTGTCGTGGAGGCACATGTATTGCCGCTGGAGCGGCTAGAGATTTTGATGATACCGGCAAATTGCGGGCGTTGCGCCTAGTTGACGGCTTGAGGCAACAATGATTGTAGGCGAGCTGACTCTCGATATTAGGGCAATGTGAGTAGCCAATTGCAAGAATCGAGTTATGACGTTGAGAACGTGTTAATAGTTCGCAGATCCCGAACATCGTTATAGTGGATCGATGACGGTTGTGAAATTGATAAGGTAATCGCCAAAACTGGGCGAGTGGGCCTTGCTGTACCTCAAATTGAGGTAGGTTGTGGTACTCGCAATGCGAGTGAGCATAAGCGTGGTAGCTTAGTGCTTGTGAATAACGCGAATAAACGTAGTAGCGTGGAACGCTCGGGTGTAAGTACTCGTGGAATATTGATTTCTGGTTAGTCGAGAGGGTTTGTTGGCAGTAGCACTTAGGCATTACTAAGTGTGAAGGAGGCCAAGAACCGCTTGAGAGCTAGTGGCTCGCACTGAGTGCTTAGGAGCCGGTAGAGACGGTTGTCGCTTGGTATAGCGTGCGGGACACGTGTAGCGACAGTATCGGGTATTGCTTGGGGACGATCCGTGCCCGGACCATTGTGGACTGTGGAGCCTGGGGCCTTATGGACAGGTGCAGTCAGCTGTGTGTGACAGCAGCCCGAGACCTGAGGGTAGGGCAGAGACTTATGGTCGGGGCGGTAGTCCAAGCGATGACCCAGGAACGTGGAATGCCACCTGTGAGACCATATGAATGGTAGTACACAGAGAGTGTGGATGTGACCCAACTCTAAGACTTAGTAGAGGTTTGGGATCTTGGTTACTCCTGGTTGGAGTATGTGCGCAAAGTCCTAGGTGAGGACTCCGCTGGGTAACGATTGGATGTACGTTCGCGAACAAGAGATGTTACGCAACGTTGAGACGGGTTTAGGCAATAGGCCTACGTGAGAGCTTTGGTCTGTGGACCATCTGTTGTAAACCGAGATAAGCGGTTTGACCGACGGCACTGGGAGTATAAGAGCATTGGTCGTGTGTAAGAGAATTATGATTGTGACCTGAGAAGCAGAAGCTCGGTCATACCTTTCACCTGATTGGTGAAGTCACCAATTGCCAAGTTTGACTTTGTTGGTGAAGTGAAATCGAGATTACGAACAAAGTGTTCGAACGGAAACATCGCGAAGATGATGTGATGTTGACCTCGTAAGGAGAAGCAACGAGACATACTCCTTATGGAATGTCGGGAATATAAGACCCCGCGAATTATGGAGTGTACTCCTGAGTGAGCAGGAACCAGAGGACGCGATGAAAGAATGATACCCTCATCTAGTTGATAAATAGATTTGAGGTGCGATCTTAGTTTCGCGGACGAAACTCCTTTTAAGGAGGGAGGAATGTAGAGAACCGCAATTCGGAAGCATATTGAACTTTGGCCAAGTTGGACAAAGTTTAGTTTAAGAGTAAGTTGAACGTGTTTAGAATTGAGTTCCGAGGGTTTCGGAACGATTAGAAGTGGATTTGGTGAGTCCACGTTGTGTCCCGAAAGTGTTGAAATGATTAGGAAAAAGTTGGAAGAATTTTGAGATTTCGATTGTATGTTGGAATATAATTATTCCGTAAGGGATAAACTATAATTCTCCAACTTAGGAAGTGTTCTTATGTGTAAAAGAGTTTCGGTTGTGTTGGATTTGATTTGGAGAGAAAACGGAATGAAAAACGGAGTTTTAGAGCGAAAATGAGAAGAAAAATAAAAAGGCTGAAAACACTGTTCATAGTGTCCGGGTCCGGACCGTGGGATTGGGGTCCGGACCCCAGCTGCGAAAATGCTGAAATTGCTTACGGGTTCCGGACCCGGGATGCAAGGTCCGGACCCCACGGACCCAGAAACTCCAGAATAGGGGTATTTTGGTCATTTCATGTGGTAGGCTTATGAGGGGAGGTTGGGGGCTTATCTTCTTCATTTTCCCCCTTCTTCCTCTACTTCTCCTCTCCCTCTCCTCTACTTTCTCTCTCTAGAAATCTCTCCAAAGCTTGGAGAAAAGAGTGATTCAAGTTTGGAAAAGAAATCCAAGGTGGGAAAGAAGCTTCTTGGAGCAAAAATAAGCTAAAGGAGCTTGGGCAAGAGGTGAGTTCTTGATGATTTGGGTTTAAACCTTGGAATTGATCTCTTGTTTTGAGGTTTTTGGAAACCCTTGGCAATCTAGACCACAAATGGTGGGGATTGGCCATATGATTTTAGGCTATTACATGCATGCATGTAAACCCTAGGTTGAAAGAGAGATTTTCTTATGGAGGGGTTTAAAAATATTTTGACCCGATAGAATCCTAGTTGGGGGTTAGTGGAGCATGTGGGACAACTCTATTTTGAGTGATTCCAAGAGATGGGATTGTTATGAGTTCGACTCGGATTAACGAATCCTTCATGTGTGTTAGGGCAAGGAGCTTGAAGACTAAGCTTGAGGCCAAGGAAAAGAGCCTAATTGCAAGTGTCTACAAGCAATTAGGGATCTTTGTGAGGTGGGTTTGTGTTTACCGAAGTGATTAGGTCACTTCCATGTCGAAAGAGTAAAGTATATTTTATTTTACTTGATGCATGTAATGGTAGGTTAATTGGCAAGTGGTATATATATATGAATGTGTAGATCATATGATGTTAATACCATACCTACCATAGATTGAAATTGTAGGCATGTGGAACACATTGCTACAAATGGACGTGTGTATGCCTAGGTGAGAACATAGCGGTGAGCTAATTTTCTCTACATGATAGAGAACTTGACATGTGGTTAAACAAGGGCTAGAGGCCACGTAAATTGAAAATCCTAGCGGTGGACAACTAGGATAAGAAAGAACTATAATGTGCATGTTGGCATAGATTTATATATCAAAATGATTTGAGCCATGGGCTCACCTTGCATGTAAAAGAATCTAAGTATTTCATAATAATATATATACTTGAGAGATGATGCATGCATGTTAAACCTAGTGCTACTAAACATAGGTTGGAATGGGATGGTACATAACCTAGTGTTACTAAACATAGGTTGGAATGTGATGGTACATAACCTAGTGTTACTAAACATAGGTTGGAATATGTAATGAACCTAGTGTCATTGAACATAGGTTGAATGTGTAATGAACCTAGTGTCATTGAACATAGGTTGGAATGTGAAATGAACCTAGTGTCATTGAACATAGGTTGGAACGTGAAATGAACCTAGTGTTATTGAACCTAGGTTGAGATAACATAGTGATAGGAAGATCACTTAAACAAGACATCGAACCTAGTGTCATTGAACATAGGTTGGAAAATATAGTGGTAGGTTGACCACTTGGACATAGCAATATGAACCCAGAAGAGGTTTACTACATAGGGTAATGATGAACCCTTGAGATGTGAAAGTGGATTCCGGAATTTCTAGACTGATACTTGCAGGTATGTGTGGTTCTCCTCGCCTGGCAAGTGATTGTGGCTGCGGGTATGTGTGGTTCTCCTCGCTCGGCAGCAGATTATACTTGCGGGGATGTGTGGTTCTCCTCGCCCGGCAAGTGACTCATAACTGCGGGTATGTGTGGTTCTCCTCGCTCGGCAGTGATTTGAGTAGCGGAGGTGTTTGTGGTATATCCCTCACCTGCCGAGTGGATTGTAGGCTGAGGTGTATGTGGCATGTTCATCTCCTCAGGCCTGGACATTGGCGGTAATCCGCTGATACATGACTCAAGAGTGAGTCGGTGAAGGTTTGACTAAATAAGTAAACCTTAGCTGGGCTGTGGCCCAAGGATATATGACTCAAGAGTGAGTCGGTGAAGGTTTGGCTAAATAAGCAAACCTTAGTTGGGCGGTGGCCCAAGGATGTTTGACTCTAGAGTGAGTCGGGTAAAGTTTGACTAAAATAAGTAAACCTTAGGAGGGTGGTAACCTGTTAATGATGGACTCGAGAGCGAGTCAAGTACGGCTTAGCTAAGGTAAATGAACCTTAGGAGCAGATTGATTATGAAATGGATAGTGGAATAGCAGTTAAAAATATATTGCATGGATTTCATTATCGCATTTGTTGAAGCATAGCATGTTTACTTTTCGTATATAGTAAAGTTATATGCTTGCAGGTTATGTATATGTACTAACCCATGCTCGTATGCTTCCTTTGGACCTGGTGGGTCGAGCTCCTCTCTTGGGTGGCCTTACCCACTGGGAACTATTTTATATAGTTCTCATCCCACTGTTTTTCAGGTCCTCACGTGAGCGGCGCGGCGGCGCGAGGGAAGGGCGTAACTCAGTAGTTAGCGTCCTACCACTGTGACCAGAATAGAAGTACCCTTTTACTGCGTAGTATAGGGGTGTTCGAGCGTATGAAAATGTAATAATAAATTGATTGTATTTGGAAAGATTGAACAAAGACAGAAAAATGTAACATATGGTTGTATTGCGAATGCTTGTAATAGCATAGTAGTTTATGATGCTTTCCTTATGCAATCTTTGTATGAATTATGTTCCTGTTTGGAACCTCTTGAATTATACTGATTGTGACGCCTTGGACGTACAGGGGAAACTCTGTCCGTTCGGCGGATCTGGGTCATGTGCCCGTGCGTTTTTCCTTCCACCTAATTGGTGTTAAGGCACGGCGGGGCGTGACAAGTTTTCTGTAATTTAGCCTTACTTTTTAAAAGATTCAAATCACATACTCCAATATGACTCACCTAATACCTAAGAAACAACAAAAGGACTTTAAAAAACTGAACATGGTAGCTCGTTCAGTATTTCCTGAATTTTTATGGCTTTAGCATTTTGACTCTTAGTCCTATTTTTGCTCATCTTTTGGGAGGTGATTTATTAGAGCAAGTTAGTAAATGAATTGCTTTTGATACGGGGTCAGATGAATTTCCAATAAAAGTATCGCAATGTTTCACTGCAGATAGCTAATGCCAGTAATATCCAAAAGAAATGCTGATATGCAGACACAATTGTGGCGAACACATTTGCAGTATAATATGTAAAGAATAGAGTCAAATTACAGAAATGTCCAAACTTCAAAAGAAGATTTTTTAAAAAAAAAGAAACACCTCCAAATGCTAAGAATTGCAAGCAATCGAAGGTGTTCTGCTGACATAACGACCATAGTAAATAGTTTGGGAATATTTGAAGTCAAATAGCACATATCCAAAGTTCTACTCTTGTGCACTAATTTTTACGTATCATGTCGTGTGATTCTTAGAAACAAGTAGTAGAGAGTAGCATCCTTGTCCGTTACTATCACTCATAAACTGTTGATTTACATCCAGATAAAATTATGCTCATATTGTAGATAAATAATAGGAGGAGAGAGTTATCACCTAAAGAGTCGATCAAAAATTACAGTAGCAATACGTACCGTCAAATGATCAAGTTTCTCTATTGCACCCGCATATGTTCCTGGAAAGTCAGTCTTGCTCGAGTCATGATTTGTGAATCCGCGTACATGCATTTCATAAATTACAAGGTCCTTTTGAGGATAATGCAAAGGTAAATCTCCCTCCCAGTCAAACTGAAAACATTGAATAGGTGATAAAAGATAAAATCAAAAGAGAGGACAAGTTAGCAAAGGTACCTGAATATAGTTTCAGCTGCACTTCCAAATAAACATAACTAACAAGTGGAACATGTTGACAACAAAGTGCAAGTACCAACTAACAAGGTGGCCATCGTATGGCACCTTGGTATGCAGGCGAAATATCAGTGAGGTGAGCACTGTGGCAGGTAATACAAAGCAGAAAAACAGTGATTACGATGTTCACAGCAACCTTAGCAGGTTCACTTTGCAAGAATCCTGATTGGTTTGGACTCTTCCTTTCACATGGCACTTCAACAATGAGTTAAGGATATATGCTTCTTTCTCTTTATAGTTTAGTTGCACAATTTTACAATATCAGCATTGAGTAAATCATAACTCCAGATGCCAGGGGATTGCGTCACTATTTTGTAAATTTTTTTAAAGTTTCATTCATGAAATACAAAAATACTAAACTAGCCACATAGGTAAAAATCCAGCAGCTTAAAATGGATAATACCGAAAGGCACCCATGATTTATTATTACTAATCCAATGTTTCCAGAGTTCCCAATGAGACCAATCTTCTAACTAGATGAAGATTATAAGAATTTTCTCATCTCAGGTGATCTGTAGAGACATAAAGACAAGGAAAGTTGAATATCAAAACAACCAAATACTATCGCATTTATGATATCATCGGATCCTAAACATGGCATTTAATTATAACAACATAAAATGGTAAACAAGATGAAATGGCCTCAAATACTCGACAGATGTATTGTTGCAAAGTTTATGAGAGACAAACATACCTTGCTGCCTAAAAGTGGTATCATGCCAGCCATCTGGGGCCAGCAACTGCCACTAAGACCTAACACGCCATACGCCTCTCTACCAATAATTGCCTAAAGAAAACACAATGGTAAATAGTTATTATTAGTCAAAAAACAGATGGTGATCCTAGATGTGTTTATCCTCTCTCTCTCTCTCTTTCTCTCTCTCTCTCTATATATATATATAGAGAAAGAGAGAGAGAGAGAGAGAGAGAGAGAGAGAGAGAGAGAGTAAAGCTAGAATACTATCCATAGTAGAGAAATAGTGTTTGCTATCTAGCTTTTAGCCCTTGGATGCCTTGGGTTCAGTGGTGGTAGATGGAATTATACTTGATCCAAAGGCTAGAAAGTATGTAGTAAACACTATTCATCTACTATCAATAGTATACCAGGTGGACTCTATACATACATACATACATACATACATATGTACGTACATACATATGTATATATATATATAGTCCAGCTACTGTACTATAGATAGTACTAAGCGCTTGGTGTTATCGAGTTTTCCGCCGTTAGATCTACCCCTTTGACCATTACCACCCATTGGATCATACTATTCAACCAACCACCCACTCAACCCTAGGGGACCACTATCATCTTAATCAGGGACCACTATCATCCTAACCGCACATCCCTTCATCCAAGGGCCAAAAACCTAATAGCATCAAGCGCTTAATACTATTAATAGTATAGTAGCCTAATTCTATATATATATATATATATATATATATATATATATATATATATGTATATTGCGATTTTAGGATATCATATGTCTTGTGATCAAGTGGTCTCAAAATTCATTTTATATTATTAAAAATATATTAAATTGGAGACCGCTCGAATACTAGGCAAATGATGTAGTAAAATTGCCAAATTTGAAACTTAAGAAGTTCAAATAACCTAGATAAAGATTAACGATGTAGATAGTCAATTCAGATTTTCCATCGTTGGGAACGACGCAGAAGTAAACTGCCCCGTTTACTTCCAAAAGCATTCCAGCTCAACGGCGTGGATCATCAATACACACACACACACACACACACACGTATATATACATACACATATATATATACATACGCACATACACACACATATATATATATACATACATATATATACCCTTGGTTGAGCAAAATGCCCTTATTGATTTCCCAAAATTTCCTTCAAATATCCCCAAAACCCTAGGGTTTACTAATAGGATTTGGGTTTAGAAGGGATTTTGGGTACAGAATGGTAAATTTGAAAATTTTGAATAGTAATTAGGGATATCTAAGCAAAAGCCCCGATATATATACATACATACATAAGTATATATACATATATATATAGAGAGAGAGAATTGAGCTCCTATGCTCTTAAAATTACCGAGTCATTGGTGCTTGTAGGTTTTCAGCCCTTGGATTAAGCGATGTGCGGTTGGAATGATAGTGATTCTCTAGGGTTGAGTGGGTGGTTGGTTGAATAGTATAATCTAACGGACAGAAATGATCAAAGGGGTAGATCTAACAGTGGAAAATTAAACCAAGTGCTTGGTGCTGACTGCTTGTAAAAGCACCATTGCCGGAATCTATATATATATATATATATATATATATATATATATATATATATATATAGAATGTGGCTACTATACTATCTATAGTACCGGAACTCCGGTACTATAGTCTCGTTTTCGATCTTAGGGTGTTCAAATCAACGATCCACACCGTTAAATATGATATAGGATATATGAAGTTCTTAGGAATAGAATTTTAATTTTTTTTGACATCGTTTACTTAGTAAATCATGTCAAAATGAACGGTAAAAATTGAATAATCTTTAAAATTTGAGGATAGGACTTTTGAATTCAAGATCAATGATGCTGACCTTGATCTAGATAGTTTAAAGTATTTGCTATCAAAATTTAAAAAATTTAGATTCTTCGACACCGTTAAACTACAAACTCGCCATAGTAGCCATTGAAAATTGACAATTTTGAAATGGTTTGATCATAAAGTAAACTATGTCGAAAAAATATAATATTTTATTCCTAAAAACTTCAAATACCCTATATCAGTTTTAACGGTGTGGTGTATACAAATATATATATCTATATGTATATAATATATATATATATATAGGCTAGAGCTACTATACTCTTATGAGTATAGACCTCTTTGTACTCATAAGTTTTCGACCGTTGGATGAAAGGATGTGTGTTTAGGATGATAGTGGTCCCGGTTAGGATGATAGTGGTCCCCTAGGGTTGAGTGGGTGGTTGGTTGAATAGTATGATCTAACGGGTGCAAATGGTCAAAGGGGTAGATCTAACGGCCGAAAACTAATGAGTACAAAATGATCTATACTCATAAGAGTATAGTAGCCGGACTCTATATATATATATATATATATACACACACACACACCTGTTATGCCCAAACTAGATGGAAAGAACCAACCAGATTGACCCAGTGGATAAAATTAGGAACATACGGAAACAAAAACAGCGATTGGAGCGGAGAATGCAATTGAATTTAAAAATTGTTAATTTTGAGACCATTCAAATACCAGGCAAATGATGTCGTAAAATCATGAAATTTAACACTTAAGAAGCTCAAATGGCCTAGAGCAAGCTTAATGGTGTGGATTGTCAATTCAAATTCCCCATCGCCAAAAAGGATGTGGAAGTAAACTCTCCCGTTTACTTCCATATATGTATATATGTGTATATCTATAATTTTCCAACCATAAAATTGAAACTTCTTGCTATAATGAATGAAAATAAATTCTAAGGTAAATTGTACTTGAGAAATTGCAGGCAAAAAGCAACCTTAGCATAAGGATCCAGCACAACCCGAGAATAGTCGAAGAAGTGTCCTTCTTCAGGTGAAAACTCTCCATCAAACTTGTAGCCATATAGCATGTCCTGAAATTCGCCTTGAAGAAAAACATGCCAAGTATTCCCAGTTTTGTTGACTAAAGGATCAAGAGGAATCAGCTCTGTCACATTATTCTGCACCAAAAAAATTGGAAGAGAAAAGTACTAAATAAGTTCCGAGAGGAAATATAAATCTTCCACTAAGCACACTGACTAAGACAAAGCTGGAAGTATTATTTGGTCCAAAAAGAAGCATAGCCATTGGTTGCATGTTGCAAGTGCATACTAAAATGTACTTCATTTTGATGATGCACCTACTTTATTTTGATTATGCATCAAAGATAGTTTCTAGTATAAGCTTATTGAGATGCTTAGAATAAGACACAATGACATAAATCATAATCAAATAGATTTCAAGTACGCTTCATGATTTTCCCTCATTCTTTCTTATTTTTAAAGTTTATTTGACATTCCAAAATGCAATTATCATCAGATTCAACAAAATTACCAATTTCATTGATAAAATAACTTAAATCAAGAGAATCAACAGTTAAGAAGGTTGTCAACCAAAAGAAAAGCAGTTGAGGGGTCTATTTCAAACCACCCTAGAGATAAGGGGCTTCATGAAACTTTAACACAAAAGTTCACACCGAGAAATTCTACTTGTAGATCCCAAAAAGAGTATAGATCTTACATCCTCCTCCATCCTAGGATTCGAAAAAATTTAAATGAGTTTTAGTAAAACTAAAAAAAATTGATGTGACATGCAGAGAATTAATAGTCCTTGAAAGGGTGAGCGTAAAATGTACACTCCACTGGAGTGTACCTGTAGCATTGCTCGCACATTAAACACCCAAATAAGCTGAATAAGCCCCGAACAAGCAGCTAAACGTAGAAAGCTTACTGCTTTTAGATCGGCGAGGGTGAAGAGGCAGAGCGCGGCGGCAGTAGCACTGCCGGAATAAATAGCGAAATTGACACCGCCCTCGCAGGCGGTAGCGCCGAGCGGCGCTGGCCTCCCCGGGAGCACCTTCACTACCACCGATCCCCGCCGCTCCGCCAATGCCGTCTCCACTCCTCCCCTGCTCACATTGCTCACAAGAGACTCCATCCTCCTACTCGAATCCCCCGAAATCGCCATCGCAGTCCCCGATTTCTCAGTCCGATCACAATCCTTCCTCGGATACGCTCCCAGCCGCCCCCATTTGCTCCGGAAAGCGATCGCACCGGGCGCGTAGAGGCCGCGCGACGCCGCCGCCGCCGCGGCGAGTTCCATGGACGAGATCGAGGTGCCGAGCGATCTAATTTATGGGGGGAAGAAGAGGTCGGATGGAGGAGATGAGATTAGGGATTAGGGTTACAGGGGAAGAACCCTAATTCGCCATCATCGGAAAGTGGAGAAATTCGAAGCAGTGAATGGGGGATTCGAGTGTGCGTTTCGAGTGAGAGAGAGAGAGAGAGGAGAGTGGCTTTATATATAAGTATATATATATATAGAGAGAGAGAGAGAGAGAGAGAGAGGATAGGAGAGTGTGTTCGCGCGCACGTCGATGCTTCGGGCCAGAGACGACGCTTTCCGCTTTATCGTCGGGTGTCACCCCTCCTCCGCCCCCCAGCGTGAACGGCGTGGGCGAGCACGCTATACAGACCGCGCGTACAGTGGGGCCCGCTCGGGATGACGTGGAGGCGCTGTCCTCTTGCGAAACGGCTCTGACTGCTTTGCAGGTGTACGGTAAAGAAGTGTAGAACGTTCGCAGAAATTGAAGGTCGGAGGAATTGAAGAGGTGAAACTGAAGGTGGTTGGTTCTCTCCCCGCTCCGGGCAACGTTTGTTTCGCTGGGAAGAGTGAACCTTTTTTTAGGGTTGTAAATATTTATTTTTATTAGTTTAATTTATTATAATTAAATTTGTCTATAATTTTATTTATTAAAATAATGTAATTGATTCTGTGCTCAATATTAATAAAATCTAGCGAAATCGGATCATATTTGCTTGTTTTAGTAGCCTTTTTGTATCTGCCAAAATTAACGCGCCATAAGATAGACAAATTGGACCACGCACGAGCTAAAGAAATAAGCACACGTGGTACACCAGGAGCCGACAACAAGACGCCTGAAGGTGGAGAGACTTTAGGCGGGAATGGTTGAGAAGTGGGGCGTAACTTACGCGATCATGGGGTGTAACTTACGCGATCATGGAGCGTAACTTATGCGATCATGGCTATAGCACTACCCCCACTACCAAAACCGACCAATAATGTGGGCTATAAATAGTAATTTCGAAGCATGTAATAGAGGTCTTTCTCTCCCCTGCGAACGAGAAGACCACTACATTTTCAATATTTCTACTTTCAGCATTTATAGTTTTTCTAGGAGTAGTCTATATGTAATCTTTACCCTTCCGGCATAGACTTTAGGCGGGAACGGTTGAGAAGTGGGACGTAACTTACGCGATCATGGGGTGTAACTTACGCGATCATGGAGCGTAACTTACGCGATCATAGCTATAGCACTACCCCCACTACCAAAACCGACCAATAATGTGGGCTATAAATAGTAATTTTGAAGCCTGTAATAGAGGTTTTTCTCTCCCCTGCGAACGAGAAGACCACTGCATTTTCAATACTTCTACTTTCAGCATTTACAGCTTTTCTAGGAGTAGTCTATATGTAATCTTTACCCTTCCAGTATTTACAGTTTTTCTTAGGAGTAGTCTTAATTGTACTTGTAACGCAGACTTCCCCACAATACAATGACTCGGTTCATTCAACCGAATCTTTGATCAGCCGAATATCCTGAATCTTCGGCTTTAATTAGTGAAGTAAGGTAGAATCCGGTTGAGCCGATCCCTCCTCAACCGAATCGCTTGATATGATCGTGGCGCATTCGAGGGTCATTTCAGGAAGCTGTTTCGCCTACTCGTACGCATATCGAGTAGGTTTGGACCGGGTCAACGGTCCAAAAAAAAATATAGCCCAACAATTTTTGGCACGCCCGGTAGGATAACTTTTGTTCAAGGTAAATACTTTATTTGCTTCAAATTATGGCTGATGATAATGACATGAATCTCCGCAACCAAGTCGTTCCCCGAACATCCGGGAATGACCAAGCCAGTAATACTGAGAACGTGAATGAACGTCATGCGGTATTACTGGCAGAAAGTGAGACTAGTGGTCAATCAGACCAAAAAGAGCCGAGTTTGGCTCAGGCGCTTGGACAGATGACTCGTGTCTTACAAGTTTTAGACCAAAATAGTCATCGGAGCACCACCCGTCTGGACGCAGTCTTAGCCGCCATTACGGCTTCTAATAAAAATATAGCCCAGATTGGGCAGTTGTTGACTCGAAACGAACAACCGTATGCGGGCCTACCAGGACCTGTGGGCACATCGGTGTTGCAAAATCCAGTTACACCGGTGATTACGCAGCCTCAGGTAACACCATTCCAGGCTGCTTTTGGACCGGCAAATGTGAACGACGGTCAACAGCCAGAAGTGGCTTGGGGTTTACCTCCTCCACCGCCGCTACCGGCTTACCAACCCCAGAACATGGGGATAAGGGCTGGGGGGCAAGCCCCCAATATTGTGCAAGGTGTGAATCCTGCACCACAAAATTACGAACTTCCTCCAGGGCCAAACCCGGTTCAGGCTCAGGCTCATGTTTCCGTACTTGGGAACAATAATGAGTTATACGCTCAAATTGAAGAAGCGATTCGTAATACTTTTGTGGTGGGAGCTAGGCCGGCAATGCGGCCCGTATTTCGCTCTCCTTACCCTGCCAATATTGATGCGGAGCATCCGTACCCAGCGAATTGGAAGATACCCAAGTTTGATAAATTCTCTGGAGACGAGACCGAGAACACGGTCGAACATGTGGCGCGGTTCATGGCCCAGTGTAGGGAAGCTGCCGTCGATCCGTTCCTCAAACTTAGATTGTTTAATACTTCATTAACCAAAACTGCATTTACTTGGTATACAAGTTTACCGGTTAATTCTGTCCGCAATTGGGATGAATTGGAAAGAAAGTTTCATGAGCAGTTCTATAGATCAGAACTAGAGCTTTCAGTTTGCTGATCTAGCCCAGTTTCGACAAAAGCTGGGGGAATCGGTTGAGGAATACCTAAACCGATTCAAAACGGCAAGGAATTGTTGCTTTGTTAGGATGCCAGAGTCAGAATTCGCTAAAATGGCATTTAATGGTCTATATTTTAAAATAAAAGACAATTTTGAAGATAAATATTTTTCGAATCTGTTTGATTTGGGCATTCGGATTACTCAATATGAGCAATTTCAGAAGAAAAATGAAGATGATCGGCCGCAATGGAGCCGAAATAAAAATTGGAGCAAAGGCAAGGAGAAATCCTTGATAGAAGAACAGTCAGTTCAAGAAGAGCCGAGCCAATCAAGTGAAAATAAAGAATCGGCTGATGAAGCCGAAGTTTATGCAGCTGAGATGGTAAAGGCAAGGAGAAATCCTTGATAGAAGAACGGTCGGTTCAAGAAGAGCCGAGCCAATCGAGTAAAAGTGAGAATCGGGTGATGAAGCCGAAGTGTATGCGCCTGAGATGGTAAAGAGCCGACAACCATATAAATGTGCTTTCTTTAAGCCGACCAAGACCAGCAAGACTAAAGCTCGGGTCTCGGCTGTCATTAGGCCGTTGATTTGGCACCAATAGTCATCCGAATATTCATTCGAAAGACTATTAGGGGGGCATTGTTGATGCCAAAAATTAACGCGCTATAAGATAGACAAATTGGACCACGCACGAGCCAAAGAAATAAGAACACGTGGTACACCAGGAGCCAACAACAAGACGCCTGAAGGTGGAGAGACTTTAGGCGGGAACGGTTGAGAAGTATGGCGTAACTTACGCGATCATGGGGTGTACCTTACGCGATCATGGAGGTAACTTATGCGATCATAGTTATAGCACTACCTCCACTACCAAAACCGACCAATAATGTGGGCTATAAATAGTAATTTTGAAGTCTGTAATAGAGGTCTTTCTCTCCCCTGCGAACGAGAAGACCACTGCATTTTCAATACTTCTACTTTCAGCATTTACAGCTTTTCTAGGAGTAGTCTACTTGTAATTTTCCTTCTTTCCTGCACTTACTATTTTTTCTAGGAGTAGATTAGAGTAGAGTTTCCTCTGTAAACAGTCCGATTTTATATATGAATTTCCATTCGGCTCATTAGCCGACCTAAAAATTATCTTTTGTGCACATTCGCTCGGCTCATCAGCCGACCCAATATTCTGTGTGTTGTTTGAACTCGGCTGATCCGATCCCTCGTCAGCCGAATCGTTTGATATAGTTTAGGGCGCAAACTTCGAGGGTCATTTCAGGAAACTGTTTTACCTTTTCACATATATATCGAGAGAGTTCAGACCCAGTCAATGGTCCAGAAAAAACAGAGCCTAACAGTATCGTTCTTGTCTTGATGCTTTTGAATCTGGATCTTTCACGTATCTCGTCTTGCCTTCTCCTATACGTTACGGATTGGATGCAATTTACGGATCAGGTGCGAAAAGGGCTACTACACACTCCACGCCTTCTCCCACGCGTTGCGGATCGGATGCGAAGAGAGCTACCAGAGTTCTCTTCTCACGACACATTTTTATAGAGAAATGGATAATCTGTATACAAATATTAGGATCCCTTAAAATATTATGATTCTCATATAAAAATTAGGATTAGAATATATGTTAAAATATTCATTAGAAGATTCGTTTCTTAACTAAAAAGAAATAAATAATTTATCCTTATTCTTAACTTATTAAGATAAATTCTAATTTACATATGCCCTCAGCCATCCTAATATAGCATCAGCTTTTAGCCATCCGTCCAAATTTTTTGAATTTATTTAATTTATTTTTCTCCTTTTTTATTTTTTTTGTAGGGAATGAATGGCTGCTGAATTAGGCGCTCAAGCTTTTTTCTGTGGTCAAGTGTTTTCTATTTTTAATGTTTGGAGAGTCATGAATAGATGTTAAATTATATGTCAGATATTATTACTTTCTTGCCTTTAAACTGATGTTACTATTATTTTATTTTTAAACTGTTGTGAATCAGAAGTTAATTTTGCTTTTAAATTGTTGTTAAAAAAATAATTGTGTTCACTTGGATTGTAATTTTTTTGTTATTTGGGTATGTTATGTTTATAAATATAAATTGTGTATTTTTATATTTTTGTTTATTACTTGTTTACTATTGGTGGCGACTTTACCCGTTATCGTGGCGACTTTTCCTGCCAACTTTATACAGTGCTATTTAAAATATACGGTTGGTGGCGACAAAAAACCGCCACATTATCTTCATATAAGGTGACAACTATGTTAGATGCCTTAAAGTATACATTTAGTAACAAAAAAATGTTGCCGCTTTATCTCTATAAAAGGTGGCTACTAATAGACGCCGCTAAAAGTTATATTTGGTGATGACAAAATGTTGCCATGCTATTTTCTATAAGGTGGCAACTTTTTACCACTTCATTTAATATCAGCTTGTCAGGACTTCAAAAATCGCCACACTTTTCAAAGATGGCAAATTTTTATATACAGTGTAATCCTATTGCAAAATATATATCTGTTATTTTTGTAGTGTCAATTGTGAATTTAAGTTTTTCTCAACTACGGATTCATACTATAGGTGTAATCCCATTATAAAATAACAATTCCCCTTATCTCGCAAGTATCCTAATGTATCCGTTGTGTATCCATCAAGCATTCGATAATTTTCTCAATTTTAAAAAATATCGAATGTGTATTACGTGAGTATCAATATCTAATATGTATCCGATACGATACGACAAACAAAACAAAGTATATCATATATTGCGATGTTATCCAAAAAAATGCTAGGATAGAAAAAAAGCTCTTTTCTTTGTTTTTTTTTTAGAGAGAGAGAGAGAGAGAGAGGGAGAGAGAGAAGCTAGAGAAAGGCTTGTATGTACTACTCTCAATAGCATAAATAGGTAATGCAATTAAAATTAATCAGTTCAATACTACCAATTAAACATTACATAACAATAAGCACATGACCAATTAGAACACTTCTCCCCTGACAACCACAGCGCATGATTGGCCCATTCAGCCCAGTCCGGCCCAGCCCGGCCCAATAACAACCCCAACATCAGTGCGATTACACCGTCATTGTCTTCTCCACTTTCCCATTAGAGTTTGAACCACCCTTCCCTTCCACACACACGACATCAAGATTATACAGAATCGGCAGCATGATGAAAGAGCACAAGAACGCCAGAACCGGCCCGAAGATCCACAGCAGCAGCGGCAGCGCAGCGTAGAACAGCCTGTTCCCCACAGTGTTAAGAACAAATCCCTTCTCCAGCAGGTCGCAGACGTACTCCTGCGACAACCCCATCTCGTCGACGTCGGAGAGGGCGCTCGCGCTCACGTTGATCAGGAAGTTGACCTGGTTGAGGAAGCGGATCGAGAGGGAGTAGCAAAGGAAGGCGAAGAGGAAGAAGAGGAGGAGGGTGACGTATTTGAGGGAGATCATGAACTCGCCGTGGGCGCCGAACACGGTGTCGTTGAACAGCGGCTTCTTGACGCTGTACGTGCTGCTGATCACGGCAGCCAGGCCGGAGCACAGCAGGATCGACGTCGTGCCCATCAGCGTCGACCCCATGAGCGCGTTCCGGATCGACTGCACCGCCAATATGTTCTTCTTCTCGTTGTCCTATACATTTGTTCATGTTTAGAAATTGTTCTTAGAGTGCAAGATGAGATAGTAGGATGCACGGGCTAAAGAGCTTGCAGTAATGTCCCTATTCATTTTGTACATTTACTTGAGAGTTATTATTACTCATCTATCAAAACCATTTTTTTTATAATTAAATTTAGTTATTCATGATACTTGTGGTATTCTTATCCACATATGCTGCGTTACTGCCAACGAATCAGTAGCATTTCAGAGGCCACATAAAAGAGTAACCAAAGCATTACAGACCCAAATTATATCAATTAAATTTGTGTTAGTTAAGAACTCCGAATTAGAAACCGACCAACCAAAGACGGGAAATCAGCCGCCGTACCTTGATCATGGCGATGACCCAGAGGCGGCGGCCGGCGGAGTTGATACCGATGACGGTCTCGTGGGGCCGCGATCGGACCTTTCGCCAAAGCCAAACATGGTAGAGCATGGGGAAGAAGAGCGCCAAGGGCACAAGAATCAAATCCAAGTAGCTCTTTCTCCACTCCATATCCCCTTCTTTCTCTTTGTCTCTCTTTGAGTCTCTGGAGAGGTTCATACATGCTCATATATAAGAGCTGGGGGGCAAGACATGGTGCCGCGACAATGACATGACCTAAATTAGTAAAGGGTGCAGCACGATGAAACCTCACCAACGATCCATGCAACAAAGCACTGATCAAAACTTTACATCCTTTGGTGGAATAATTACTTAATGCGCTTATAGATTCTTCAGCATGCATGTGTATGAATAAATACATGTGAACTGCAAAAGTATTCATGCGGCATAAACTATACATAATTAGGTCAGATTCGGATAATTTATAGTATATACGCGAGCTCAATTGAGCTATAGTCCTGGCTAATGCACTGAGTTAGAATAATGATTCCCGCTATAATGAGTTTGGCTCAATATTGAAAGGCGCACTAACAAACTGTAATATAAAGGCTCAATTTAAGTCGTGCTTATCAGTCTCAATTTTCTCTTTCAATATCCTCTCTCGGTTTTACCAAAAATAGTGATCCTCAACTAGCGCAACTTTTACTTAGAGGTTATTTTGACCTACCAATCTAATTTACTATACATATGAGGGTCTAAATCCATTGTTTGGATTAATTATTAATTTCATCAACATCGATCTACTTGGCTTAGAATTGCCCAAAAAAAAAAAGAAAAGAAAAACCATAACCTTTGCAGATGAAATTACATCCAACTTCAACTGCATTAGTTGAAAAAACTAATTTAAAAAATTTAATATTAAGAGTAATTAACATAAAGCCGCATAGGATAGATAGAAGTTTTCAGTGGTGTTTTTATAGTTACTTTAATTTTGAAATTATTAGTTTAATTTCGGGGAAAAATGAATTTTTATTAAAGGTGTTTAAATATAAAAAAAAATTATACAATTTTCGCTGTCTGTTCCAAAAATAGATTTTCAAAAAAAAACCTCGGGACGTGACAGATTAAGATGTATATATAATGAATCCCTAATTGAACTGTTTGATAATTGCATCCAATCAAATTAGCTGAAAGTGAGATACACGTACGGTCGACTTAATAAGAAGGATATATATATTTTTTTTTTGTTTTCCCCTTTCCTCCGCTAGAGGCCTGGCTGCTTTACTTCTGGCGTGCTATATATCTTTCTGTACAAAAAAAAAAAAAAAAAAAAAAAAAAAAAATGGTACAATTTGTTAGTATATACTCTTCACCTCAACCTGGCTTTACCTGAAATTAAAGTGATAAAGTTGTTAGTGGGTAATTAAAGGTGTTTGTTCCTAGAGGAGGGATATATAAAGCGAGAGTAATTGGGTAGGTGTACTAATAATACATAGTGTGATTCCCGCGTGGCTCATGGAGATAAGGTGGAGTTCATCATGCATGGTGCGGCCACGCCACTTCCAACAGCTTAAAGCTAGCCAGCCCCTGTTTCCCGCGAGCAACCGTTTTAGCAACTTTGCGTGACCTGCTGTACAAGCAACGTACTGCGAATTAATGTGGCGATCGAGACGAGACGAGACGAGACGAGATTAAGGATTGGGTGCAAAAGTAAACTATATACGCGAGAGTTTTGCACCGTTAATTCTCTTTTCTTCTTTTCATCAGAAAAATATGCAGCATTTATGTTTGCTTGAAATTTTTACGAGCGTTTAGAAATAAAAAAAAAATATAAGCAGTTACCTGCAATCGAGCGTTAGAAATAAAAAATATAAAGCTTTGGCTATAGCTAGCGAAAAATAATAATTTTATTTTGGTAATTATAGGTAAAAGTCTAGTTTAGAACTGGCTTCTAAGTTTGCTAAAAAGAGAAACAGTTTGTGACAATTTAGTACTTTGTTGTTCTAAATAGTACATTTTAGATAAATCTTTACCAAAAAGTATGTGCTAACGTAAAAACTTAATTAATTAGCATGCTTTTAATCCTAACCTCTGTGCACGGCATGAAATTAACTGTTTGTAAGAACAATCTTGTGTCCGCCTGTTTCGTTACCTAAACATGTACACCTCTACGGAAAACCATGGGAAAAAAGGAAAAAATAGAAGAAAAGGCATGGTTCAATTAATTTTCGGTCATTTGAAACACATATATAAAAGTTTAAGCTGTTAGAGAACGGTGTTTAAATATATTTTTATATTTAGCACCTCTAATAATGCTAAGAGTCTGGCATGACTCGAACGCAGGATCTTCTGCTCTGATACCGTGTGAAATAACCGTTGTATTCTAAAGGCTTAAACTATTAAAGAAGGGCGTTTAAATATTTTTATATTTAACAACATAAAATTAGACCAAACTAATCTAATTATACCAAGCTGCAATATACATGTCCTATACGTTGCTTTCTAGAAGAGAGTATCTTTTTGAGAAAAGTATCAATGACTTAAATAGTTCAGTATAATTTGCATCTACGTATGTATAAGTAACTATTTATCCATATAATCTTATAAGAAGCTCTCTCTGAAGGAAGCTCCAATCCCTGCAGTACTCATTTCTAACCGTAATTAGAAATCGACACGCATTTCATCTTGATTTAGAGTTCATATTTTTAATACATCTGTCGCCTTTAACGTACTTGTGATTGTTCCTAACTGGACCACCAAATGCATGTCTAAGTAGGCAAAGCACTAATCTCTTCACTGGAGCTGCAGTGGTCACCTTTCTCTGTTCACTGAATCTGCAGATTGAATCCGCCCGCCATTGTGTCCAGATTCAGCTACCACTTTAGCGCAGTACTCCTGGAACTTTGCTGATAAAAAGGGCTACAAAAGAATAGTGATATATAAGGTCATACATGAATGAATGAATTTAATAAGCACTACTTCATCTGCTATATTTTATTATGTAATGCCTATAATATAATCACATCAATCCATAAAGATGGAAAAGAAAAACCCAGCTGACTTGTGCACACTATAATAAAAGGGAAGAAAGAAGGAAAGAAGATTACTGGTGTTTTGTAGGGCTTATGTTTCAATATTTTCTGACCTTTATTTTAGATAATATGTCAGCTTGTGTGCGCACTCAACTTTTTATTGGGAAAAATGTATAGAGACCTCTTGATTGCAAATATGATCAATTTTGGCAATCATATTTTCTAGAAAAAACTTCAAATACCATCCTTGTGGTTTCGCACTTTCTCACTTTAGTACCCTGTGGTTTTATTTTTCTCTTTTTCTTGTTCCTTTCGTTAATTCTTTCGTTAAATCATATAGAAAAAACTCCAGATAACCCACCTCTGGTTTATCGAATATTAATTTTAGTACCCTGTGGTTTTAACTTTCTCAAATTTAACGAAAAAAATAACAAAAAGAACAACGAAAAGAGAAAAACGGAACCACAGAGTACTAAAGTGATACACTTTAAACTACAGGGTACTAAAGTGAGAAAGTGCGAAACCACATGGGTGGTATTTGAAGTTTTCCCTATTTTCTAAACTTACGGTTCACATTAGTTACCTCTTTTTTTATGTTGCATAAAGGAGGATACGGGATATACATATAGGGCGATGATATGGCGATTGTCGGTACCTAATTTTGACACCGAGATAAGGACGAATATGAAGGAGATATGTAGTGCTGAAAAGATCGTCGGTATAAGATTCGAGCTTCGGTAGACAACGAGAAGACATTTCGCATAGTGGCTTCGGTAAAAGCGCTTAGCATTGGTAATATGGGACATGCCAAAATCCATTTTGATAAAGACTTTGGTGGGACTGACATAAGCCTAAGCCACGTTGAGAGAGAAGAAGCACAAGAATAGAAAGAGAGATACACAGAGAACACAACTCTTCAACAAAGAGGAAAATATTATTAATCAACTCTAAAAACTAATTACATTAATAGAATATATATGTATATATATATATATAGTAGAGCTATTATGCTATTGGAAATATAAAGGAGTTGGTGCTTCCGATTTTTTGGCCCTTAGATCAACCCCTTTGATCATTTTTAACCATTGGATTAATATTATATCCAATGGGGACCACTCAACCCTAAGGAGGACCGCTATCATCTTAACCGTACAATTCTTGATCTAAGGGTCAAAAAGTCGGAAGCACCAACTCCCTTATACTTTCGATAGCATAGTAGCTCTATACTATATATATATATATATATATATATATATATATATATATATATATATATATATATATATATATATATATATATATATATATATATATATATATATATATATATAACTAGGCTAGCTATTATACTATTAATAGCACCAAGTTATTAGTGCTATTAGGTTTTCGGCCCTTGGATGAAAGGATGTGTGGTTAAAATGATAGTGGTCCCCTAGGATTAAGTGGGTGGTTGGTTGAATAGTATGATCTAACGGGTGAAAATGATCAAAGGGGTAGATCTAACGGTGGAAAACTCGATAGCACCAAACGCTTGGTGCTATCAATAGTATAGTAGTCAGACTATATATATATATAGAATGAGGCTACTATACTATCTATAGTACCGGGGCTCCGGTACTATAGTTACTTTTTCGATCTTAGGGTGTTCAAATCAACGATCCACACCATTGAAACTGATCTAGGGTATGTGAAGTTCTTAGGAATAAAATTTTAGTTTTTTTCGATATCGTTTACTTAGTAAATAAATCATGTCAAAATGAACGGTGGAAATTGAATAATCCTTAAAATTTGAGTATAGGAGTTTCGAATTCAAGATCAAGGATGTTGACCTTCATCTATATAGTTTAAAGTATTTTCTATCAAAATTTGAATAAATTTAGATTCTTCTCCACCGTTAAACTACAAACTCGCCATAATAACCATTGAAATTTGATAATTTTGAAACGGTTTGATCACAAAGTAAACTACGTCGAAAAATTATAAAATTTTATTCCTAAGAACTTCAAATATCTTAGATTAGTTTCAACGGTGTGGATCGTTGATTTGAACACCCTAAGATCGAAAAAGCGACTATAGTACCGGAGCCCCGATACTATAGATAGTATAGGAGACTAGCTCTATATATATATATATATATATATATATATATATATATATATATATATATATATAGATTCTCCTATACACCCAATATATCTCATCCCTTAATATTTTTGAAACGGACGACGGAGATGCATCCTACTCAAGTGGTGACCGGCTTTTGTAGCATCCGGTACCGGTCACCACATAGGGAGGGTACAGCTTTTTCTCTAAGTCATAAATTTAGCTCCAAGGGTTTTTTCGTAATTTCACTTTCCAACTTTACCTTCCATTCCTGTGAAGAGTTCCATCAACACCATATAATTCAAATCAAGGGCTTTTTGGTAATTTTTGTTTCCACTTTCCCTTTCTTCCCACTTTCATTGCAGCACCTCTCTTTGTCACTACAAGCCCATGAGCATTTTACTCAAGAACTAGTCTACACTTGTAAATTTTAAATAATAGATCATCCCTTTTTTTTTCTGTTATTACTATGGTGCTACGACGTTGGGTGTTGTCGGCTTTGATGGCTCGATCTCTGTAAAGACGATGCATAAATCGTCAACTTCGCGGCGGTGAATTGTGGAAGTCGGCGTAAACATATTCTCTACAAGGTCACTGAAAATTTGTAACAGGGAAGTAAATCTAAGTAATTTTTTTAAAAAATTTCACCATAATATAAGCATAGCCTTAATTTCTTTCCATCTTTAGTTATCTGTAATTTATGATATTTCTTTATTTGAACTTGCGTTGGCAAAAAATGATTTCTCATATTAGCAATCCTTAGTAAAATTGATTTCGATGGAGCAGGTATAATATTTTTTTCATCAATTTTTGTATTTAACTACATGCATAATTTAAAGTTAATTTTCAAACATATAAATATTTAGTTTAAAAAGTTAACAAAATTTATTTTTAAACTATAATATAAATTAAATCTAAATTTAAAAATTTACTATTAATCAGTATTTTCAAACTTTAATATTGTTTTCATTATTGAATAAATAATTTAAATTTAATTTAAAAAATAGAAGCCTTGTATTTAAATAAATAATAAAATTTGGGTTATAAGTACATCATAACTTACAATTTAAAATAAGTTAATATATATTTTAACTTTCATATTATTTTAATATTGAATTAACAATTTGAATTGAAGTGTACTAATTTAAACATAATTTTTTCTGCAAATTAAAATTAAAAGTAAATTTGACTATAATGTATAAAATTAAAGAGTTTTAGGCTCAAATTTAATTTTAAATTTAATCTTATGAAGGTTTGTTGATCATCAAATCAACTATGTACTATCTAATTTGGTAAGTGACAATATTAAATAAGGAAACAAATATTTGTTTAGAGTTTATCAAATTCGGATGAAATAAAACCATATAAGTACAAACATTCACTTGAAGATAACCAAATAAGTACCACATGGATGAGCTAACACTTTTCCTGTAGAGATGGAGATCCGTGAAGATGCCCATGTGTAGTTTAGCCACATTCTATGTAATTTTTAAACTAAATAATTTAAACTTAATTTAAAAAATAGAAGCCTTTTATTTGAATAAATAATAAAATTTGGGTTCATAAGTAAATCACAACTTACAAATTAAAATAAGTAAACATATATTTTAATTTTCATATTATTTTAGTATTGAATTAGCAATTTGAATTGAAATGTACTAATTTAAACATAATTTTTTTTTCTTTCTGCAAATTAAAATTTAAATTAAATTTGAATATAATGTATACAATTATAGAATTTTAGGCTCAAATTTAATTTTACATTCAATCTTATGAAGGTTTGTTAATCATCAAATCAATCACTATTTGATTTGGTAAGTGAGAAAACTAAATAAGGAAACAAACATTTATTTAGGGTTTATCAAATTTGGTAATTGGCTAATATTTATTTTCCAATATTATCCTTACTATTGTTCTTCAGTGGTAACCTGTTGAGCATGTAATTACAGCGTAAAGACAATCTTAACCTTAAAATATCAACGGCTAGATTTTAATTGAATTGGTGTATTGAAGCATTACTCATATATATATGTATATATATATATATGTATATATATATATATGTATATATATATATATATGTATATATATATATATATATGTATATATATATATATATATATATATGTATATATATATATATATATATGTATATATATATATATATATGTATATATATATATATATATATATGTATATGTATATACATATATATACATATATATATATATATATATATACATATATATATATATATATATACATATATATATATATATATATATATATATGTATATATATGTATATATATATATATGGTCGATACTCAATTCTACTATATCTCTAAACCTAAACCAATAAAAAATAACTAGAAAACTAGACTCAAAATAGAAAAAAAAAACTTTTTTGAAAATAACCTAAAAAAGCAAAAACAGCGGGTTAAATAGTTGATTTTCAGTCCCAAATCGACTAGAACAACTTTGCTATGTTATGCGTAGATATCAAAGAGTGTTTTCCAAATTGAGGTTGCATGCTAAAAATGGACACTCGAGCAAAATGTTATGACCGTTTAAAGAATTTCCTCGCCGATTGTAAAAATTGCCAAGCTCAACGGGATTTTCGGCCCGACTTGATTGAGTCACGCTTTTTCTGGAACTCTAATACTAAATTGGCTGCATCATCCTCCCCGAGCTGGAAATAACTCGTCGTCAAGTTATGCTCTACGTCCTCTAATGCATCTCCATTATAAGGGATCAAATATTTCACATTAAACACATTTAGTGTCTTCAGGTGGCTCAACAACTTAATTTGGTATGCATTGACATTAATCCTCTCCGGCACCTCGCAAGGATCGATCTTTTGCTCATTGAGCTTGTTGTATTCACGCGCCGGATAGTGATCTTTAGTTAGTACAACGCACACGCAATTAGTTGCCTATGTCAAAAATCAACTTCTGCCTATGCCAATCCACTGCCTCCTTAGACTTCGCATTGTTAGCCTCTATCTGCTATCGAATCTCTTCGTGAATGGATTTAAGTTGCTCTGTTATAGATTTTTGAACACTTTCTTTTCCTATATGTTTCATAGGACCAAATTAAGAGCACTGTTTAGGATTAGAACCATAAACCACCTGAAAAGAACTCCTGCCGTTGTTCAATTTCGGAATCGGTTAAAAGCAAATTTAGCTTGTGCTAAAACCGAATTCCACTACTTCAAGTTGTTTCCAGCTAATACGTGTAGCAGATTGCCAAGACTTTAATTCACCATTTCAGTCTGCCCATTCATTTGTGGATGATATGATGTACTAAATTAATTTCAGTTCCATTCCCAATTTCTTCTAAAGACTTCTCCAAAAGTGGTTTATAAATTTTGTATCCCAATTCAACGTTATGCTCTTTGATACACTCTGTAACTTCGCGATCTCTTTGAAGTACAAATCTACAATATTGCTAGCATCTATTGTCTCCTGCATGGAGCAAAGTATGCCATCTTCGAAAATCGGTCAACCACTACCACAACGTAATCCATTTGTTACTATGTCCTCAGAAGTCTAAGCACAAAGCCCATGCTGACATCTTTCCATGGCACCTCCGGTACAGGTAAAGGAGTATAAATCCCCGCATTCATCACAACTTCCTTAGATACTTGGCACACATGACATCGATTGACAAATCTACCTACATCACGTTTCATCTTCAGCCAGTAATAATTTCTTGAAACCAATGCCAAAGACTTATCTCTACCAAAGTGCCCTTTACCATGTAACTCTTTGATAATCTTCTCTCGCATCGAATAATCTGGAATACACAATTGCACACCTTTGAAGAGAAATCCATCTCGAACCTGAAATTCGCCCAATCTGTCGGATTTGGCAGTAGTAAATATTTTGCCAAACATATGAATCTTCTGAATACAACTCCTTCAAAGTGTCGAGCCCAACAACCTAAACTCTCATAGTAGTAAGAACTCCTCTCTGTCGACTCAAAGCATCTACCACTTGATTGACGACTCGTGATTTATGTCGAAGCACAAAATTGTACTCTTGCAGAAAACTGGCTCACTTTGCATGTCGGCTGCTCAACTTCACCATTAATGTACTTTAGTGCTTCATGATCGGTGTGTGATATAAACTTGCAGCAAATAGTGTTTCCAATGCTATAATAATCGAATCACCGCATATAACTTGAGGTTATATGTGGAATATTTGGATTTCAGCCCCAATAGTTTCTCGCTGAAGAAAGTTATAAGACGCCCTTCCAGCTGACTCATCACAACACCCACTCCCCGGTTCGATGCATCACAATCCACTTCAAAAACATTTAAAAAATCTGGAAGACTCAAGATTGGCACGAAAATAATTTTCTTCTTAATAATGTCAAAGCTCTTCTGCACCTTTGGCCCATGTTTAGTTCAAGTATTAAAGATGGGGTAGGGGATAAGGGGTTATCCCCCCCCCCCCCTTATTCCCAAACATAAAAAAAAATGTTGTGGGGATTGCTAACCCCACCTTAACGGGTTATCCTAGGATAACCCGTTAAGGGGTGGGGTTAGCAAACCCCACCCCCCCTTAGAATTGGGCCTTATCCCCGCATTCCCGAGGCTAAAGTTACTGTAGCTACGTCTTTTGACCGAGGGCATTCGCACTGTAGCGCCTTTTCCTTTCCTCTTCTTCGCGGAGCTCTGCTGAAAACCCTAGACTGTTCCCCTTCCACTCTTCTTCCGCTGAGGGCAAAAATTGCCGATTTCCTTCCTCAGGCGACGCGCTCTGGCCGATCTGTGGGTTTTCGAGTGGGTCTCCTGGAATTGGGCCTTATCCCCGCATCCCTGAGGCTAAGCTACTGTAGTTACGCCTTTTTGATCGAGGGCATTTGCAATGTAGCTACGCCATCCCTTTCCTTTTCTTCGCGGAGCTCTGCCGAAAACCCTAGCACTGTTCCTCTACCACTCTTCTGCTGAGGGCCAAAATCACCGAGATTTCCTTCCTCTTCCTCGCTTCGGCCGATCTCTGGGTTTCCGAGTGGGTCTCCCCTATCTGGCTTCGTATCTTCTCTAGCGTGGCCAGGGAGGCATCGTGATGCAGATTAACTGTGGGTGCGGGTCCGATCTCGCTCCTCCTCTTGGTTAGCTCTAGCTCATCTCCTTACTTTGCCGCTTTTCTCTCTTCATCGCGCCTATTCCCCTTCTTGCCTTCGCCGGCGTTGGTAGGAAGCTTCGTGCTGCCACTTCTTCACCGCCTTCAGCTCTGATCTCCCTATTTTTGCCAGTTAGCCTTCGGATCTACTTCATATGGCTTCGTTGTTTGAGGTAGCCCTGTAGTTGAATTTTGAAAGGTATTTATCGCCTATTTCTCTTCTTGCTTTCTCTGTCGTCGCCTCATGCTGCCACTCCTTCACGGGCTTGTGCTTGATCTTGCTCCTGTGTGCTTACCAAATGGATGTACCTTCTCTGGCTTTGTTGGCAGAGGAAGCCCTGTAGTCGGATTTCGGTAGTTGCAGTCTGGCCTAATTCGGCTCGTGCTACCTGCGCCACCCACGGGTAGGCTTTGTGCCGCCGTTTATTACAGTCTCGGCCTCCGATCTTGGTCCTTTTGCTATAGCAAGGTTTGTTTCCTGTGGCATTTCTTACTCATACACCTCTATCACAATGCTCTGCAATGGCTGATGAGCACAGATGATGTTTTATGACCGTTGCAAACTATACTCTTGTTATGTGATGTTGTTTGGTAATCAAGCTTTGTTTGATGACCACAGTAAATTTCGGTAATTTGCTTGTATCTGGCAACGTAAAAAGCATTCGATCTACATGATATAGAGGTGCCAATTACATGAGCAGAGAGAAATCTTTGTATGTGTTTTCACAATATAGAGATGTCAATTACATGAGCAATATTCAACATGCAATTCGATCAATGCAAAGTCGAATGCCTATCCATCAAAATTTTTGTTTACCCGATGCCGGCGATGATGACGGTTTCCATTTAATATTTGAAGGACGGCATAAATTGTAAAATTTGTGCAACCCCATATTAATTGGAAACCAAATGAGCCATACTACTGACGCCACTACATTTCGGGCCTATGACAAATTAAGTAATTTAAGTAGAATATGATTGCAACTTCGCATTGCTCGATTGCATGTTGAATATTGCTCATGTAATTGTTTACTTTCGTTTCTTGACTAAATGAGACACCCTGATTTTATTTATGTATTTCATTGACTAAAGCATATATGAATACATGTTGTTATTTGTATGCCACCTCTATTTCATCTAGATGAACTATGGTGTTAAAATAAGCACTACAAACCTACTTCAAATTGAAACTTTTTAAATAGTTTACATATAGTTGTAGGGTGTAGTATAACCTATCTATGTACATCCATTGCATATCTTGTAAGTTTCCTCTGCTATTGTATATGCATGGTTTATTTCTTTTACATATGTTACTGTATGTCTAACACTAGATTAAGAACTATTTACTCAATCTCATGCACCCGTCAGGATGAACTAATTTTGCAACTACAGATGCGTGCCTTCAAGAAATTTTCTACGTCCTTTCGTAATGAAGGTGGGTTAACGGAGAACTCACCTAATGAAATGCAACATATTGAGGGACGAGTCAATAATCGAAATGAAACAAGGAGAAGAACTGCTAATTGGACCGACTCATTGGATTCATCTTTGTTAGGTCTAATGAGGGAGGAACATAACTTAGATAACTATGTTAATGGGACGTTCACAACCATAGCGTGGAATAGGATCGTAAGTGAATCCAACATTGCGAATAAAGTTAATCTCAACAAGAATCAAATGAAGAATCGATTGAAAGTTTTGAAGAAAACTTTCCTGACATATAATTGCCTTGCTAATAAGAGCGGATGGGGGTGGGATTATGAACGCAACATTCCCACAGCTGATGACCCAAGTATCTGGGCTGCTGTAATAGCGGTAAATTAAGTTGAAATAACTTGCATTACTTTTTCTGCCAATTGACTTCCTTTTATAGTATTATATTATTATTATCCTTTGTCCAGGAGAATCCAGCGTACGCCAAGTGTAAGGATAAACTATTTCCCGCCTATAAGGACCTCGAGTTTCTTACTGAAAAGACAATCGCTACTGAAAAATATAAATTTTCCACTACAATGGTCAGTCAGCCTACAGTAGAAAGCGCATCCGGATCATCCCCCGGTGAGGACGAAAGTCTTATTGGCGAGAGAATGTCAGCCTTTAATCTCTCACCTAGTCCATTTGAAGCAGGGTCATCAGGTGCCGGCTTCAATGCAAATGATGGAGGCACTAATCACTCACGCTCTGCAAGCCCTCCCCCGATGCAAACAACTGCCGGACTAAATGCTAGTGGTTCAGGCCATAGCTCTGGTGGGAAAAGACCTCGTTCTCCACAACCCCCAAATCCTCAACGCAAGCATGCATCTTCTGGTGGTGGCCGAAAGAAGAAAAGTGATCTCGCGACTGAGGCCATTGCCGAGATGGTCCAAATTGGGAAACAAAAACTTGATCTCGCGCGCCAATTAGTTCACAATGAGATCACCAATCGCCCCAATATTCCATCGCTTGAGGCATGCATTCAGAGAGTTTACAATCTGCCAGGAATAACTAATGAAAGGATCTTGGCAGCAGGGGATGCTTTGAAGGATGATAAGAATCGGATCATCTTCATGACTATGAATGACGACCTAGCATTAATGTGGGTTGATCGGCAGGTTTCGCAACAAAATTTATTGTACAAGCAATTCTTTCCAGGGATGTAGTCCAAGGAAATTATTGTTAGGCGTTGTTTGTTGCTCTCTGTCCAGTTTCCACTAGACCTATCTTTCTATGTATGTTGTTTAGTTGGAACAATATTGTCTGTATGCATGTTCTTTCCAGGGATGTAGTCGAAGGTCGTAATGTTAGGCGCTGTTTGTTGCTCTGTGTCCTGTTTCCATTAGACCTATCTTTGTATGTATGTTGTTTAGTTAGAACAATATTGTTTGTTTAGGTTTGTTTCTTTGAGATATGTTTCTAATTGGCTAATCTTTGCGTAGGCTTGATTTTCAGAACAATGTCATAGTGATGCTCCATGTTTGTTAATCTCTTTTTACGGCAATGAGTTAATTTGTATTCAAGTATTTGTCCTTGATGACTTCTGTCTTGCTAAAGGTAGTAATGGACACTTTAGATTATCGGTTACTATTTTCATCCGCAATCGTAAGGAATATTATGACACTTTTAGATGAAGATGATGAATCTTGGGAGCAAGTGTTTCTGATGCTACTTGAACAAGAATTCTTGCCACCCAAAAGTACATTGAATAAGCAACCATGTCGAACTCAGCCCTTTTCTAGACATCATATGCTATGTGATATTTTTAGTGGTCATCCAGAACGCTGCTATCATCACTTCCGTATGAGTACTCCTACATTTATTGCATTCCGCGATGAGTTAGTCGGGAGGGAGTTGATAAGTAGCACAAGAAATATGACTGCTGACGAACAGTTGGCAATTTTTTTATTTTGTGTCGGCCATGGTGTGGCAAATAGGATCCTCGCAGAAACATTACAACATTCCGGAGAAACAATTAGAAGACATTTTAACAACGTTCTTCGAGGTATTGTGATGTTGAAAGATGACTACATAATATTGCCGAAAAATAATGCTCCCGTGCATCCAAGGATTAGGGATAATCCAAATTTTCACCCTTTCAAGATAAGCTATCATGCAGATAGGTAAATTAATTTAGCCAATTACATGATTGATACTAATTTTTTTAAAATTATTTTCATGCATTGTAGAATGCTGTTGGTGCGGTCGACGGGACACATATTCCAGTGGTGGTTCGCAGAAAAGCAAGCAAGCCCGTTTTCGTTGTCGCAAAGGGTTTACATCCCAAAATATGATGGCTGTCGTCTCATTTGATCATAATTTCGTATTTGTGTGCACAGGTTGGGAAGGATCTGCTACAGATATGAGAGTACTTCGATGGGCGTGCGAGAGTGGTGGCTTCGTCGTTCCCGAAGGTAAAATTTTGATTTTTCTTCTCTACAGTAAATGTTGGTAGTTTTGACGTTGCATACTGAGTTCTATAACAACTTCTAATGCACAATTATCACAGATAAATATTATTTAGTAGATTCAGGATACGCAAATACAGATAGCTTTCTTGCCCCCTATAGAGAAGAATGTTACCATATTAGTCAATTTGATGGTAACACATGGGCCCGCATACATCGAAATCCACGAGATCTGTATAACCACCGGCATGCTCAGTTACGAAATGTGGTGGAGAAGACATTTGGCATTTTGAAAATACTCAATGTAGCAACACCATTTCCATATAAAGTGCAGTGCTTGATTGCTATGGCATGTTGCGTGATACATAACTTTATTCGCCGTCACCAGGCCAATGATAGTTTATTTTCCGACGAGCCAGATGCACAGGACGCAGAAGATGAAGATGAAGAATCGACTTTTTTGGGAGGAAATGATGAGTCCCGACGTGACGAGAATCTCCGTGCTAATATTACAAACCAATTGTGGAGTTGTAGAACTTAGTTTGCTATAAACTTGAATTGTATTGATATTTGGTAAAACTAAGTACAATGCTTGTATTGGATTTGGACAAAACTAAGATGATCATGTGTGAGATGCATGTGGTTTGTAATGCTTGCTTATTTATTTCTTTGTATTTTAGGAACATGTAATGTTCGTTAAAGTTATGTGGTATTCGTGTTTGCATAATTTTATGAGCATAATGTTGGTAGATCATGTTCGTAGATGTAGATGTTATATGAATCTTTTATAGTTGTTATCTTTCAAACTGTTTTGGTTGTATATGTAAGTTTGTTTGATTAAATGTGTTGTTATCTTTGTAACTGTTGGTTGATTTGAAGATATTTTTGATGTATATAAATGTTGGTGTACTTAGTTATATTGGTTAAAAATTTGTAATAGTTTTTTCGTTCTTGTATTATGTGAGTGTTGAATTAATTTAATTTTGCAGTGAAACGAACTTGTATTTTGAATCGTACTATTATTTTCAAGCAAATTGCTACTTGATTTTTTGTCTTTTCATGTCAGTCTTAACCATCTTGCCATAACTACAATTATCTCAAAATTGTTTTCATATATAGCTAACGGTTTTGTAAAGAAATTGTGTAAAGTATTTATAATTTGAACGCAAGAATTCACGATAGGCAAAAAATAAAATTTAAATAGATTTTCGTAACATTTTGATAATTTGAAGGTCACAAAAGAATAGTAAAAGATTATATTGGTAACAAATTATGCTAAAATTAATTTAAATTTGAACCCCCCAAATAATAGCAATCATCTAAATTTAATTGAAGAAAATAAAAGCTCTTATTTACATACATATACTGTGAGGGGTATTTTGGTCATTTTATCTCTATAACCACCAACTATCCTTCTTATTCCACTTACTCCAACCAAACACTATTTTGCTTATACATGAATAAACTCAATTCTCAACCAAACACTATTTTGCTTATACATGAATAAACTCAATTCTCAACCAAACACTATTTTGCTTATACCTGAACTAAACTCAATTCTCAACCAAACACAAAATTACTCTATACCCACCTTAACCCTCATCTTATACATATCCCTGGATTAACTAGTTCTTACTTAACTCCGAACCAAACGGAGCCTTGGAGTCTACTCAAAAACCTTCTACTCAAATAATTAGTTACCTGCGCCATTAGGTTACTAAAATTTTGAACGAACCTCTTGTAAAACGACGTCAACCCTTGAAAATTCCAAACTTCGTAAATGCTTCTTGGAATCAGCCACTCCTAAATTGCACGAACCTTCTATGGATATGCTTTTACACCCTCTGCCGAGACAATGAACTCGATCGCAAGGTGGTACTTCTTCAGATTAGCATAAAGCTGCTTTTTCCAAAGTGCCTCAAGGAGCCCCCGTAAATGCTACTGATGTCTCTCTCTTGTAGGACTATATATCAAGATGTCATCAAAATATACAACTACGAATATATTGATAAATAGTTGCAGCACATGATTCATTAGCCGCATAAAGGTATTCGGCACTTTCGACAGGCCAAACAACATCATCAACCACTTGTACAACCCGCCACGAGCTTTGAATGTCGTCTTCCACTAGTCGCTCGATCTGATTCGAAGCTGATTATACTTGCTCTTCAAATCTATCTTTAAAAACACCTTCACGCCTGCCAACTGGTCGAGCATATCATGCAATTGTTGCTGTTGGTTGATCCTGTGGTAGCAGACTTTGCTCCGCCGGCCAGCCGGTGCCTTTCACGACCCTCCTACAGCGAGCACGGTAACCCCCGATACCTGTGCATGTCCATGCTCTCTCTATTTGCAGGTAGTGCAGCCTGGATCACTGGTTTCGTCATCGCCCGCCCAGTGCTTGAAAAAAATATATCGTTTTTGTGGTTGGCTTTTTTGGTCGACCAGATTGCCGGCAATCTTTATTCTTGGGAAAACGACAATCCTCTAGCGTTTTCCTATGTCGTCCTCGCTTCATTGGTGGGATTTGGACGATTGGAGGTGTTGCGCACTTATTGTGTACTCGGAACCCCTATGTGCGATAGTTCTTGCTCTTCGACTGTCGATGAACTTCGTCGTGGCTCCGGTGCTTGTCCTTTGCAGCTAGAGAAGTGTCGTCAATTCTGTGCACTGTTGGTTAACTTTTGGTTCGTGGAAATTTGGTAAAATACTCTTAATCTTCTTTTTACTACTTTTTATAAATGCTTTATATAAATATGGTGCGAATTGGGCTTTCCAATGCTTTTTGCATCGTGGATACTATTTAACAACATTATATAGCAACGCCCGATGTTCGGATTAGTTGTCCAAGGTCTGAAAACCTTCGTGGCTGATTTGGTACAAATTGACACAAAATGGGCCGAAATAGGTTCTTTATAGCGAGTTTCGAATCCACTTTCATGAAATTGGCATTACTGCTATCCGGAATGGTTGTCGAGCCTTATTGGCTAGCCTAGTCTCACTATTTGGGTCCCTCGTGGCAGTGAGTGCAATATGGGTGGTCTAGATACAGAAATAGGTATTCCAGAATTCGGTTTGACTTACTTTTGGAGCTATTGGTCCCATTATTACACACTTTGCTTGCGGCTGTCTCATTGTTACACCTAAAATGAGGCATTTCGGGATAGCAAATGAGATATGGAGACATGTGGTATGACTCGGGACACATCGTGGGCTGATGTGACACCCTAACTTCCCAGGAGGTCACCCATCCTAGGACTACTCTAGCCCTAGCACGCTTAACTCTCTTAATCTCTTGGGCCTAGTCACCATCCAAAATATTATAGTAGGGTTTAAAAACTCACAACCACCTAGCAATGTGAGACTTGTCTCACTAGCCTTAGCCGACACGTCCCACTTCCCAGGGAGGTCAACCATCCTAGAACTACTACACTTTTAGCACACTTAACCTTCTTAATCTCTTGGGCCTAACCACCGCCCGATATGCTATTGACGGGTTAAGAGTTTTTAGCCATATTATATCTTATATATAGGACTACCGGGGTCTCACACTCTCCCCCCCTGTAAGCTCTGACGTCCTCGTCAGGTTCAGACACAATCACAAGTACCCGACGATGTAAGACTTGTCTCGCTAGCCTCGTCATTCCGACCCTGGCTTAGCCTGTCACCTTGTCATTCCGACCCTGGCTTCACCTGTCATTCCGACTTTGGCTCAGCCAAGACTCATCTCACACTTCTAGCTGGTGATTGGCTCTGATACCAAATGTGACAACCTGACCCGCTAGCAATATAACTCGTTGAAACCAAACCACCGGCCCAAAATACTTAAGCTGAGTTAAGAGTTTTTTACCCTATTATATCTTATACATAGGACTACCCGGGGTCTCACAGCTGAAGTGGCATTCTAGTGGGTTTATGTGAAAATCGGCGTATTTGAAAAATCAGTAGGTATGTCCGATGTTTCGATTATGCTATTATAAATTGTGGGTGACTTTATGTCACAAATTATTGATGATGTGGTGTTAAAAGGGTCTTAGGGCTGAACACACATGCGTGCGTGATCCGACACCGAAGTGGTGTCCGGAATGTCAAATAGGCATCGGTTCCGTCGTAGCCTAATTCTGCGGTCGTTGTCTATTTTATCGAGCACTTGGCATACGGTCGTCTCGACACCTATGTCTCAGGATAGTAGAAAGTTGTTGTGACTCCCTGTTGAGTGGGTTAGTCATTAGGCTTAGTTCCAAAAGTCGATTTATGGAACTGATGTTCCATTTGCATTGTAGTACCTATTGGTGTGGTCTGGACGTGTCGGTTGGTATAGATGGCATGTAGGGCTGATTATGGTACTTGGTTGTCTTTCCTAGGTACATGTGACATCTAGAGGCATCAGTTGAGTCGAGAACTTGGATACTTGGTGAGACGGGTTCTTCAATTCAAAGTCAGTAAAGTTGTATCTTACTCGATTTTCCTCTATGCTCATTCTATTCCGCACATCTGTTGAGTAGTACAACTTATCATGACTCTGTATTCCTATATGCTTGGTACTCTATATGTCTATTGTTTTATCATATTGCTTACTATATTGCTTATAATTACTGTGATTGTTCTCCATCTATAGCGGGTGTATGATATGTAGAGTAGGATTCGTTCTAGTGGCTTATCCACCTAACTATGATATGACCTGGTAGGTCGGTGTTACTTATTTGTTGAGCCGATTGGCGGATTCACTTCTATGTGATTAGACATTATCGGTCGGCTATTTTCCTTCACTAATAGGATCTTGTGGTCAATGGATTTACTTCATGAGATTTGACTTAGTTGGTCGATGCTTAGTTCCTGAGATTCGACCTTAGTAGTCGGTTGACTTATTCTGTTCATGATTGGGACTTTAACATGCTTCACCTCCATTCCCTAGCCTTAACATCATCTTCCATGATACTCGTATAGTGTAGCATGCTAGTGAATCTTGAGATTATGATTATACTTGTGAGTTTGGACCTTCTTGATTTCTTTGACGTTCGTTGAGATTATTTTTTGACTCCTTATGTTGCCTACGGGCGTTGGTTAGTCTATTGAGTCTGGATTGTTGGAGTCTTGAGCATACACATATGACTATAGCTTGAAATGACGTTGTTGCTCTAAACAGGGTTCACAATCTTGAGTGCTTCAGTTTGCCTGCCCAATAGGAGGTGTTTTTCTTAGATAGGATTCGTCACTCTGAGTACTTCACTTTCAGGTTTGATATACACCGCTAGACAGAGTTAGCAACTTTGGGTGCGGTATATTGTATCCCTCCGGAGTGAAACTTGATTATTGGTCTTTGCAACATAGTGCGCAAGTTTAGGTCGAGCCTTTATGGCGGCCGTGATGATTGGGTATACTTTAGACAATTTATATGTCTGGTTGATGTATAGTATCTCTATTTGAGTTGTGCATTGCTTTTAGTTAGTTATTTCTAGGGATGTCAACTAGTCGGGTTCAGGCGGATTTTTAAAAACCTGAACCCGAACCCGACTATCAAACTCGAAACCCGAATCCGACGGATTTTTAAAATCCCATATCCAAACTCGAACCCGACCAAAAGTCCAAAACTTGAATCCGAGGCCGAACCCGAAAATCCGAACCTGAAATAATTATTTCTCTTTACAATATTTCAAAATATATTACATTAAATTTAAAATTTTAAAATATAAATTCAAATACAACATCAAACACACAGACACACACACACACACACACACACACACACACACACACATATATATATATATAATATAGGCTAAATTACAGAAACCCCCCTGTCAAAACTCAATTTTTCACTTTCCCCCCCTGTCATTTAAAACCTACATTTTGCCCCCCTAAAAAATAAAAAATATGCACTTTGCCCCCGCCGTCAGTGTTCCGTTAGGGATCCGTTTATATTTTATTATTATATTTTTTTAATACCCAAAATATCCTTGAAAACCCTCTCCTCTCTCGGATGCCCCTTCTCCCTCCTCGCCGACGCCGCCCGTCACGTTGCTTCGCCCTCCTCTGCCGCCTCGCCGTCACCCACCCCCCGTCCGATCCCACTCACGCCCTCGCTCTTCTCCGCCGCCTCGCGCTCGCCCTTGCCCACCTCACCCTCCACACCCGCCCCAATCTACCGCCTACCGTCGTTAAAATAGATGGGCGACAAAGGTACATGAGGAGCGAGGAAGCAGTTGGAGGAAACGGAGTCGGATTTGGGGTCGAGGGAGGCGCGGATAATGGAGGAAAAAGACGATAGGCGTGCAGGATTGGGAAGAAAATGAACAGGGGCGAGGGGTATTTTGGTCATTTTGCCATCAAAGTTAACACCGTACCCCCCTGTGTACATTTTTTATTTTTTAGGGGGGCAAAATGTAGGTTTTTAAATGACAGGGGGGGAAGTGAAAAATCGGGTTTTGACAGGGGGTTTTATGTAATTTAGCCTATAATGTAAAATAATTTCGGGTTCAGGTCGGGTTCGAATCAGGTACAATCAAAATCCATACCCGAATTCAAATTCGTCAGATTTTCGTTTTTATATCTATATCCGAAACTATATCCATTTAGCATCGGGTAAATCCACTCCTTTCGGGTTCGGGTTCGGATAAAATTTTGGGTATCCGTATCCATTGACATTCCTAGTTATTTCGATTACAATAGCGCATCTCTCGTATAGTTTATTTATGATATTTGTTTATGTATTATCTTGCTACTGTAGTTGGTATCTTCATTGAACTCATATAGTTGACTCTCGTTTACAGTAGTGGCAGTAGAGTGTATTTCATTTCGTGATTCTTACCTATTATCTTCATACTACTGTAGTTGATCATGCCTTTATATTAGTTGATTATATGCAGTTATCTTTTAATTATTGATGTTATCTCTTTATCGTATTCTTTGTTGACCCGTGAGTGCGGTTCGCCTTGGTGGCTTGTTGCCCCCACTGGAAAATATATTTATATATTTTTCATCCCATTATTTTTATAGGTGTTGTTGACAGTGTGGGTCGGGGCGCTGCATGAGGACGTGGTTAGTTAGCGCCTTGAGGACGTGATTAGTTAGCGCCTAGATAGCTCATGTCATAGATCTTAGTTGTTAGTTTCAGATTTACTTTTCATCCATTATATGTTTAACATATTGACATTATGCCCTTCAATATTGTAGCCTTGTGTTTGGAACTGTTATTGGGTTTTCCCTATTGTCGTAGTTTATGGATTCTTATTTGAGGTTTTTGGATTGGTTGTTAGTTGTCGTAGCTATTATAATGATTCATCCCTGCTCAGGTTGCTTGTGCTTGTTTTATCTGTGATCCTATGTCGTGGTACAAAAAAAACTCTGTCCATATGGACAGAGAAAATTCTGTGCGTGTGATGGGTCTGTGCATGTCTTGGGCAATATTTTCACATAAAATTATATACTTTTCTGCAAATTTTATTTTTAAAATAGAAGGGTTTTCCAAAAATATTTTCCCAAAGGGGCCGGGGCGTGATAGTGGGATGGTTTTCTCGTCCACTTAACAAAGAAAAAAAATTCTCTACACTCATTTATCCTTACATCTCGTGCACTGCGCTATGCCGTATCTGTATTTTACTTCATACTTTCAATCTAATTATGCACACAATTTTTAAACATTTAAAAGATTGTACCTGGAGAACAATTTGCATGATTTAAACTCAAAAAAAAAAAAAATGGAGGGTGGTGCACAAAGTGCATGGATCCACATGGTGTAAATGCTAATTTATCCTCACAGCAAATGGTTTGCAAAGCCATGCCCACCTCTATAGCTCTGCCCACGCTAATGGTTGCATGGGCCTTCTTCATTGCGAGATAGTCTAATCCATCTTATAATGATAGTCTAATCCATCTTACTTACTGTTTTCAGAAAAAAAAAATTAAATAAAAAAAAAAAAGATAGTTTAAGCAGAACAAAATCCCAGAGACAAAAGGGTGATTTTAATCAAGAATCCAACTAGCTAGGCATCAACCCGTGTGTCAGTTAAAATGAAAAATTAATCACCTACACCAGTTGCACTTGTACATGCTCTTTACCATCAACTATCTACTCTTCATTCTATCATTCGGCCTTTGAATTTATTTTGTTGCCGCGTCTTTCACGCAGCCAAACAAACATATATAAACTGATAAAAGGCTAATGAGGAGGGGAATGATTTTTGAAGCTACACAATTTAACATTCAAATTTGAATGAAGCGTGCTAAATCTATAATTCATTTTGGTTCGCAATCCTACGACAATCTCAATCCAATATATAGCTATCTTTTCTTTTCTGGTGATCATATTAATTTTTTTTTTGTTTTCAGCAAAAATAAAAAAGAGGTAATTAATTAGTAATAGCAATTGGGCCGGGAACACTTGCGTGTACCATTCACAACCAAAATTCCAATGTGAGTTGTGATAGATAGCAAATTAATTAGGCGGCCTCTGTAGTGGGGAGCATTTCGTAACGTTTTCTGCAGCCGTAGTGGGGCTTGCACTACAGCGGGACGCGAAGTTTCGATTAAGCCACATAAAATATTTTTTAAAAAAAGGCCAATTTTAGTAGCCAAAACAACAGGTTGATGTTAATGTTGGCTTAAATGGGCCAGCATCCTGTCCTGTGGCAGGAGGACATGTTGGACTGAGTCATGTTCGAAATGGCGTGAGACTAGGTGGGCCGAGTCATATTCGAAGTGGCGTGAAGCTGGTGGGGCCGAGTCACAATCGAGACCCGTGGACGTTATATCTGTACGCTTTAAGTGAATTGGTTGCGTATTTCTAACAGTTCGAGCTTTTAGAATTAATGATTAGCTCCAACGATCCGAAAGTTAATACATTAATACAATACATTACATTAATTACATACATCGTCTACAGACAAAGCATGCAATTCCGCAGTGGGTTTCCACCGCCCAGCGGATTATCCGGCAACGTCATCAACCATATATATATATATATATATACATATTTAGCATCTTTAATGGTTTTATATATTTTTGTATATAGCTGGTTTAGTTTGCTCTCTTTTATCTCCCTCTTCTTTTTTAAAAGAGGATCCCACGTCATCTCCAATATTTTACTGTATTTGTTGTTGACTCGGCAACCAATTAGGTCCATGTTCCTGATTTCCTTTGGAAGACTCTCTGGTCACCAAAATTCGGCTTCACATATCCATCATATTAATTTGATTTTTTCTTCTTTTTTTTCTCTGAAAGAAAAGATGATATCTTGCTGAGATCGAGAACTTATAAAGAAGAAACATCATTGTCTAGAGCAGTTGGTAGATTTCTTACTTTTGGACATGACGACCAACGTTTGATTCGCGCTTCGTGCGGAACGCGTGTGAAGCTGGCGACTCAGAACTATGAGAATTTTGGAGGAAAAACAAAATTTAAAAAAGAAAATAACTACTTCTAATTAAGATAATGAAGATGTTGTCAGGTCAATTGCTTAATTGATACTAATTAGACACATTTAATATGCATTTTAAGATGGCCTGCTTGAAGCTTATAGGGCAGAATTAGTATAGGTCTTTATAAGAATATCAATTTATGCTTGTATTACTTTTTTAAAAAGTGGTAGTGTTTTCGTGATGGTTATGTTGCAGTTGCTTCCGCATGTTACAAACTATGAGCACTTGTGTGATCATGATTTATATTTGTGGAACTCTATAATGCGGTCACATGCAGAGTCCAATGATGCATCGAATTGCCTTCTATTATTTTTGGATTTCGGAGCACACAATCGGCAAACCAAATGAGTGCGATTCTTCTTTTATTAGTGGTTGTGTGGCCTGACTTCTCGAAAGTGATTTTCGGGCCAAAAATAATTTTTCTACCAATAAAGTCTCTAGTAACCTTTATTTCAAAATCTAATTCTAACTTTTAGAATTAGTTTTCCGATTTTAGATGCCCAAAATTAAAAGCAGCTAAAACCTACTTCTTGAAATCTGAATTTGATTTTGAACCCAAATTTTAAATTTTAATTTTAACTTTGAATTTAAGTTCAGATTTAAAATTTAAAATTTACCCAAACACTCTATACTCTAAATTTAAGCCCATCTAGACTTAGCCAAACACTCTTAGCTTTTAACCAAAATTAATTCTCCAATTCAAAATTAATTCTACAAAATCACTTTTCCAGCAGCTAAGTGAAATGGGCCCTTATTAGTGTGTAGCAGAATTGCCCTCTTCAGTCACAAAAAGTATTTAATTTTCACTAACTAAGAGATATATCTTTTTTTTCTTTTTTTTTTGAGGATTAGGCTACTATACTATTAGGATAATTGCCTATATAACTCTCAAAACTTTTAATTAAAATATCTTATTTATCCCTTTTTTTGTTTCAAATATACCCCTCGTATATTTCTCCGTTATTCAAAAATACCCCATTGTTAGTGCCCGTTAAGTTATCTTGGGTTAAACCTGAATTAAATCTCAATCATAGTTAAAAACTAGTGAAAATACCTATTTAGCCCCTAACTTAAAGGCAAATGAGAAAAATTGGTGTCGGTAGAAAGGTATATTTGAAAAGGCAAAAAGTCAGAATACTTTTTTTACCCCTAACTTAAGGGCAAATAAGAAAAGTTGGTGACAGTAGAAAGATATATTTGAAAGGGCAAAATAGTAATTTCACAGAGATAACAGCTGATCCTAACCGTTTACTAGCAGAATTTAACCCTAGGGGTATATTTGAAAGAACTTGAAATTTTAAAAGGGTATTTTTAAAATTAGCCTTCTAAGAGGGGTAAATATGGGAAACTTTTCAGAAGTATATAAGCAATTGCCCCATACTATTAATAGCACCAAAGCATTAGTGCTATTAGGTTTTCAGTCCTTGGATGAAGGGATGTGCGGTTAGGACGATACTGGTCCCCTAGGGTTGAGTGGGCGGTTGGTTGAATAGTATGATCTAACGAGTGAAAATGGTCAGGGGTAGATCTGACGGCGAAAAACTTGATAGCACCAAGCGCTTGGTGTTATTGATAGTATAGTAATCAGACTCTCTTTTGAGATAAGTAAGAAATATATAAAACTAAATTATAATCATATCAATTCGAATTTAAAACATATCCTCAATTACAAAAATTTGCTCAGGTCATGCATTTCCTATTCTTTAAAAACTAATAATTAAGTAGTTCTATGCTTTACTCCATAAAACGAAATAAATTAAAATTAATATAAAAGATATATGGCTTTATTACCATAAATGGACGTTTTTGGCAAACTTTTTCGGCCTACTAATTTTTTTTTTTGGGTCCAAACTCTGAACTTTTGCGCACTTAAAATCATTCACTTCTCAAAGAAATAGACAATAACTAGAGATATTGAAACCGCTCTTATTTTTTCTGTTTTTTTTTATATTTTTTAAATAAACCAAAGATTTGATTAGCAAAAACCACCACTAAATAATTATATGAGTAAACTTCAATTTTCCCCCCTATGGTTTAACTGATTTTTACTAAAACACTATGTAGTTCAAAAAATTACACTTAGCCTCCCTGTAGTTTAGTATATTTTCACTTTGTTATTCTGTGGTTCAAAAATTTACATTTAACTATTATATCATTAGCCAAAAAAATTACTTTGCTATCTCATTTCATAGTAGATATTTTTGATAAAAATAAAAATTAAATCATTAGATAGTTAAATGCAACTTTTTAAATCACAGAATAGCAAAATAAAAATGAACTAAAAAACAGGAGGTAAATTAAAGTTTACCTTAATTACATGTGAAGGCGTCGAAAATAACCAAAACAACAGAGCACCCCAAATGTAACTAAAACTGGCGATATCTCTGATGTTTTAAGGCCTAATAACTTAGTCAAAGAAAACTAATTGATTATGGAAAGAAAAATCAAAATGCCAATAGAGGTATAATACAAAGGAGAAAATCTACTTTACAACAATTATTACATATAGAAGTAATGGCATCCAATTAAAAGTTCCATCCTACAAAGAAGTAGGATAATATTTTTGGGCATAATTTTAATATAAAATTATTAATACTATTATCTCTTCACCATCTCATGTGGCTTGAGAGAATTTGTTTGGTATGTCACATTGTTATTGCCAAAAAAACTTCCTACAATACATAGGTACAAGAACAAACAACCTTCTCTCACTTTGCTACGAAATGGTAGAACAAAGTATAATGGATTTGACGGGTCATCGATTGTCTTCTGTTCCTTCCAGTAAATTCTAAAACTACTAGCATACAAATTTCTTACCACCACTGTCTCGAGCAATTGACAGATGCCCTCTTTCCTGGACTACCAAAACCATGTTTTAATGCTCTTCAAGCAAAATGTCTGTGTCCAAGATGCGATCCAACATGATCCATTTAAAACATCCGAAATTCGATGGAGAAGTACATAAATAAATATTGCAACTATCGAAGAACTTCCCTATTTAAGAAGAAAAAGGAAAAAAAAGGAAAGAAAAAGAAAAAGAAAAAGAATAGCATATTGCTTCCTACATAAACAACCGCTGTCCAAGACTTGAAGGACTCACACAATCACACCAAATATGAAGACATAATATTCCAACTTATTTTCATGTGCGAAGGCATCGGCGCAACAAACCGGAGGAGATCCGGCTTATCCCTAGACCATGGATTGCCCTCATCATGCCACTCACCTGTGCTGCTAAGGAACTTGGCGATGTTAGGGATCACCATTTCTCTACAGTGGAGGTGTAGCAAAGGGACCTTGGAGAGAACGCTACCCTTTTGCACCTCCAAACCCTCCGGCCTTCTTAATTTGTACGGCGTCCCGCTTAATGGCGCGTAGTCAAGTCGGGGCATTTGCTTCCATCTCTGGTGCACAAACCAACCGTACTTGTAGTCTCCAACGATTGGAGTGCCAAGAGCTTCAGCACAGTGCACTCGTAGCTGCAAGGGAAACACTCGTCAAACATCAATATTGTATAGCCTTTCACAGCCGTTAAGTGTGCCAAACGCCCCACGACTCTGCAAGATTTCATATCACTCCAGAAGTCCAAAAGGTTAAAATTTAAATGGTTGTGAAAAAGGAAACTATTTCTTGAAGGAAAAATGAACAATTCTGTCACAAACTGAACTTCACACCAATTCTCTTTAGATTGGTATTGATAGTTGATACTAGCATGGCTTAGAATTCCTACTAGATAGCTAAGACTGAATTCAAGAAGGAAAAGTAAACTGCTGCAAGCATTCAACTTTGACCTTTTTGCAAACTGACCACTGAAAGGTATTATTGAAATTTGTTTTGACCCATATTCCTCATGTGACAATTTAAATGGTCAACAATGTAAACAGCCCTTTGATCAGATTTCAAGCAACATTTGTTTCTTAATGGTTGGCTAAATTGCACTTCGGGTGCTCAAACTAATGGGCGCATGACATTTTGATCTTCAAACTTTAATTTGTCATAATTTCTAGCTCGAATTTTTTAAGTTGTTGCAATCAAGTCCCCCATAGCCCGATCTAGTTGACTAAATATTGATGTATCGCTAATGTGAAAGTGATGTAGCGGTATTGTGATAGATAACACGACAATCATTAAGATGCCGCAATATTTTTACATCAGCGATACGTCAACATTTAGCCAACTAAATTGGGTTGTAAAACTTGATTGCAACAATTTAAAAAGTTTGAGCCACAAATTATACAAATTAAAAGTTTGGGGACCAAAGTGTCACGCTCCTCATAGTTTGAGCACCAGAAGTGCAATTTAGCCCTAAATAGTTCTATGTGGCATAACTAGCACATCAATCTGCATCTGAAGTGAGGATAAAAACTTCACCGAATCATCTCCTTATCACCCACATGAGAAAAAAACAACGTCAAGTAGAGATAGAAAATCTTAGGAGAATTGAGAGATTAGTCAAAAACTTTGCGGCCGTTATGTTAGTGCAACTCCTGATGGAAAACAATAGGGGAGATACAATCTATGCTTATCTTGCTGCGTCCCTAACCTAACAATATTTTAGATAGATGCAACAAATTAACTCGTGACAGACACACTAGAAAAAGTGGCTAAAAAGATAGAGTCACGTGGAGGAAGAATCATTTATACTATTACGTGAAATGGAGTGTCAACCAGTCAAACTAAAAAACCTTACTATTCAAGGGGTTGGTTTGCAAAAGGATCAAAGTTCAAGGAGCGTGTGCACATTCTTCCTACTGCCAAATAAATCATGACAGCTAAATTCCAAGAAATTACATAGTGCAAACCTTGCTTATATGCAGGCGGAAATTATGCTTTCAACTATATGCAAGAAAACATAGACAAAATTTAGATAAATGTGTAATTTTTTATATATACGGTGAAGGATCACCTGATGTTTCCGACCAGTAAGGGGACGCAGCTCAATCCATGAGCATCCATTAATGGTGGGTCCCATCACCCTATATTCGGTAATAGCTTCTTGAGAACCATCTATACCTGAAGGGTGAGCTAAGATGACCCTCTCCATTTTTCCATCATTAAGAAGCACCTGTTACAAGAAATTGCATGTTATTCCTAGAGTTGAATGTAACTTCAACTGCATATATATATATATAGTTATAATTCAACTGAGTATACTAAGATGGGCGTTATCTACATCCTTTCTAAAGTGGAATACTGGGATGGAGTGCTCAGAGATAGGCCTTAGCTATAGCACTTAATGCATATAGTAACTGCTCCATGACTCAAATCTTCAACCAGGTGGTTATACACCCAAGACATAGTATTTCACCAAAATGACAACTAATAAATGTTTAAAAATGCATACTGAACTCAAAAAAATTTATTGTACTACTCAACCTGAAAGTTGTTTTGATTAAGCGTCTCCCCATCAGAACTTAACTAAATATTTTGTAACATAACAGAATATTCTGTTATTTGACTGAATAGTCGACAGCTATTTTGAATAGTCGACAGCTATTTTTGATGGAAAGCGTCTAGGTTCAAGAAAACTTCTTGTAACTTTTGAAATCAAATAACTGTAACATGGAGGAGTAGAGTCAAAATTTATAAAATTTAGGTAGCGAGTTTGAAATTCGGTATAGTTCAGATAAGGTCTATAGATTTCTAACTTTCACAAAGCACTGGCCCCAGTTCATCAAAATATGCCATTTTATAAAGAACACATGAAACACTCATTTTTCTTTCACAGACCTATCACTATTCAAAATTACATAAAAGCAATTATGCGCTCAAGTTATATGAAAGGCTCTCAATTAGTATGACTTGGCAAATCTATAGAATATATTAACACATAAGAATAATAATCACTTCACTATTGAGCAAAGTTAGATAACCGGCACAAATACTTCATAAAATTTTCAGGTAGAAAAATTCCAGCTGTCGAATGCAGCTATAAAATATGCATGGATACTCTAACAGGCATGGACAATGGAGTTCATCAAAATGTCTAATTTTTATTCCTGAGTCAAAAAGTAGGATATACCTTCGAAAGTGGAGCAGAAATGACTCCTTCCTTTTCTTTAGGGGTCCCTATAACCAATGCCCAATATCTCTGCGTAGTTGCCTCACAAGCATTATTCCACATCTACATAATTGGTCAGCATAAGGCTTATGTTAATGACATTTATGTAAGCACAGTAAAACAATATTTTCAATAAAACCACCTGAAAATGGAATAATCGACCACAACATAAGAATTTTAGATAGAATGGCTCACACAAAATTCAGCAAACTACTCTTCAATTTAAAGTCAAAATAAAATCACGACTAAATACACAATCACATCTTTTCCACTCTGTATGTCTGCATGTGTATGGAATGAATTGCAATTCAAAGGAAACAATTGCAATAATCAGGAGCTTTTCATTGCAATCATATGTACAGAATCATAGATACTGATTGGCTATTCATGCAATAGTTGTGTGCGTGCGTCTAGAGAAAGATACGAGTGAAAAAGAGTATTGAGCTAGGGTACTTCTAAAGCACCAGTCTCTTCATTCTTCCAGGTTTTAAGCCATTTGATTGGATTCAAGATTTACGAACAGAATAAATGACTTACAAGATCCAAGTGGGAGAAAATGGGAGAAAATAGTCAATTCTCTATGGCTGAACATCCTTGCAAAAATCACTATCCCATCTATATCATGCTCATGATGCCACTAGGAGTGAAAGTGGTTAGGATTTTATTCGATCGGATCTGATACTGGATTCGGTTGGAGTCGAATTCAGATGCCTAAATTACATATCTGGGCGAATTCGGATATTATACAAGAAAATGTTTCGAGCTCAGTTTTTATTTACTTAGTTGAATTCCAATTCGGATATCCGAATTCTTAAGTTATATTTAAAACAAAGGTGTCTAAAATCCTAATCCTATTTCCTTCGTTCCCGATATCCTAATCTAATCCTCTTCTCTTTCTTTACTCTCTCACTGCCCCACAAATATATCCCCGCTCTTTCCCTTCCCACTTCCCACCCCGGGCTCCCTCCCGCATTCTCGCATCTGCCTCCCCGATCCCCCAAGCACCACCCACCCCCACCCCCACCCCCACCCCCCGCCAACCACACACACATCAAAAAAAATAAAAATAAAAACACTCCCTCCTGCGACCGCCTCTACCTCCCATCGGTGCCACCTAACTCTCAGGTTGAGGCACACAACGTCCCTCCCCCCCCCCCACCCCCACCCCCACCTCCCCCCAAAAAAAAAACTCCCACCTCACTCGCGCAACCCCCACCTCCAATGTTGGTTTGTTAAGTGCTCATTTTCTTATTTCAGCCTCCTCTGCACTTGCCCCCCACCACCACCCCTCGCTTTCCCACTTTCGCAGAGGGCAACGCAGGGACATCTTTGCACCCACTTTCCGATCTCGGTTTGTTAAGCTATAGAGACAATTGGACAAGAGGCTATTCGACAAGAGTTCGTTTAGAAATCCTGAAAAAGAATAGTAACAACATTTCCATTAAGGTATATATTATATGCTAGTATGCTACTTCTGTTCACCATGTTGCTTCTTTGTTGCTCTCTAAGAACTTCATTAGGCCTAAGTTATTATACTGCCAATTTAATATTTCGTTTTCATCTCTGAGTGGATAACAAATCATTATATACATGTGAAGTTAATAACCTATAGAGGGGGGAAAAAAGTTCTTTGGAAGTTCTTGTGGTAATCTAATCTCCTATGCAATAGTGATATCAACCAATAGGCATCTTCGTTTCACGCATCTATCACTTTGCAACGCTAGCTTTCTTTTTCAACTCAAGCATTTTTTTTTTTTTTCATAATCGCAAGATGCCTAGTAGAATTTCTCCTATGGAAGATGCAAGTAGTAACGTAATTCAGGATTTAGATCAAAAACGGCCTAAAAAGTTGGCATCTGACGTGTGGAATGATTTTAAAAAAATAATTAAAACAAAATTAATTAATGGATAGGAGGTAAAAGTTGTAGCAAAGTGTAACATTGTTCGAGGGAGTTTGATGAAAAAAGAACTAAGGGGACCACTCATTTATGGAATTGTTACAAGTCCCACAAAAAGTGGGGAAGGAACAGGTATGTTGACTTTGCATAAGTATAATGCAGAGGTTAGTAAAGAAAATATGTGCAAATGTTTATCAAGCATGAATATCCATTTGCCATGGCGGAACATGAGGGCTTTGTTGATTTTGTAAAATTATTGCGCCGATATTTTCTATGAAATCTTGTATTACTCTTGCGAAAAATATTTTATGTCTTTACAACGAGGAAAAGGAAAATTATATAAATTGTTTGCCTCACCCTCTTGGCAGGGTAGGGCTAATATAGAGAGCATGGACTTGTAGACCTCTAGACAAACCAAGTCATACATATGTGTAACGGCCATTTCATTAATGAAAATTGGACCTTGAGAATAAAAAAGAAAAAAATTTCAACTGCATGCATATGGAAGAAAGACACACTAGAATTAATTTGTGCCACACATTTACTAAAAACATGATTGATTGAAATCTTGAACGCAAGATGTTGCCTATGACGCTTGATAATGATGGTGCCAATATGTATAAGAGTAATTATCAAGCATCTCAAGGATCAAAATGTTCTTCTATGTGATGGTAATAATTTTTATGTGTGACGCGCCACTTATATTATCAATTTAGTGGTAAAAGAATGTATGAAGAAAAAAAAAACAAGATACAATGAAAAATATTCAAGAGATTGTCTCATCTACTAAAACTTTCATAGTACAAAAGGAAGAATTTGACAAGCAGGCTAGAGAATGCAATTTGTTTCAAAGGGCTCTTTCTCTTGATGTACCACACATTGGAACTCTGCTTATCTCACACAAATTCACTTTATTTAAAGAATGCCACCCATTATAGATATAGTACGCGTCCAACTAGTGATGAGTGGGAGAAACTCCAATTTTATGTCTATCCCTCAAGAAGTTCTACAATGCAACTAACCTTCTTTCTAGCACAACCTATCCAACTGCTAATCTTTTCTTTGAAGAATTTTCTGAGGTACAATTGTTAATTACTGAATAGCTCATGGATACAAATCCGCTAATTATTTCCATGGCATATTTTATTTTCAAGAGTATTGGGAGCAAAAGAATTTTATTTTGGCAGTTGCTTGTTTGTTGGACCTGCACTATAAATTAATTTTGCGATCAAACAGATCACAGATCACAAAAATCAACCCATGGCTTCACTGGATTTCCGTCAAACATCCATAGTCGCAAAACTTGTGCAAATTGGAGCTAAAACAAGAAAGTTACAGCCATTTTAAACTTTGGTCCCTGAATTCCAGCAAAACTGGAAAACAGCCAGCGGAGCCCATTAAATACCTTTAGTTTGCCCCAAAATTCTAGCATAACATGTCCACCATACAGCCCATGAGCCTCCTATTTTCCATGTATAATTTTACCCACGAAATCATTTCCAAGGATTTATTGAAATCCATAAACAATGTCATATTTTTCCATTAGCATTATTACATCAAATCCATCATCATGTGAGAAAATGAATTCATAAAATAAGGTGTATTGAGATTACCCAATTCGAAAATCCCCTTGTTCTCCTTCCCTTTCTTCTTTCCCCTCCTGTTTCCCCCTCTTCCCTTTTCTATTGACCACCATGGTTGGCTAAGATCCGCCCAACTCCACAGCAGCCTGTCCTTCCACTAATTCCCCTACGCATACTTTTTTTAATGACCAGTCCTCCGTGCTCCGACCATCTGAATAACTTCTCGTCCCAAAATCTCGCTATGAATTCTTGCTTCCTAGGATTTTAAGAGCTTTTTTTACCCAAGATTTACTCTTTAATCCCTATTTATAGGCTCTTAATTTTCTTAATAATCCCTTAAATTCTAATCCAACTAAATTTCCCATGCCTACTCAGTTTAAACCCGAATTAAACCCAGATCCACTTAATTAGCCCAAACCGGGCCCTAATGCCCCGGTTATTACACTAACGTTCTCATTTATGTCATATAAATTTATCATATGAAGTGTAAATTATAATTAGACTACACCCCTATCAATTCTAAAGTCCAATACATATTTATATTCAACATAAGTCTAGTTGGTAGTTATACTAATTCCAATTTAGGTCCATATACATATTTGTCTGGAATTTGATTTGTTTTCATCTATGACACAGATCCGATTCATATCCAACTTCGCTCAAAATCAGATTTACATTCATACCCGGTTTAATCAAATATGGCTAGGGCTGGCAAATAAGCGAGCCAGCTCGTGTTCGGCTCGCGTTCGGCTTAGTATTCGGCTCGCTCGAGTTTGACTCGAAATTAAATGAGCCGAGCTTGAACAGAAAAAAAACTCGAAATTTATTTCAAGCTGAGCTTGAGTATTACTGGACTCGCTCGAATTAGGCTCGAAAAGCTCGAATATATACAATGTTGTAAATAGCGGATAGCGGGTACATAGCGTTTGAAGAGTCTCATAGCGGAAAGCGGATAGCGGGCGCCATAGCGGGCGCTATGAACCCATAGCGGGTTTCATAAAAGCAAATTTAACCTTATAAAAGATACATATGATTTTGAAGAAAAGACAACTAATCATTCTTTTTTTTTAGTATTGCAAGCCTATATATTTAGTGTCAATATCTATTAAGAATTTAAGATTAACTTTAAAATATTTAGCAAACCAAAAAGACATAAAACTTGAAAATCTATAATCCATTAACAATCTAAATAATTTGTAAATGGATGTCAAAAAGGATATCTTAGGTAAATAATTATAATCTTATTCATCAAGAACAGGGTTTGATCTTTATATTTCATTTAAGAATCCGACCCGTTAAGCTATTTTAACCCGTTTGCACTTTTTAAAGGTTTGGACTCATAGCGCCTGCTTTCCAACCGCTTTATAGCGGCCGCTTTAGTGGGCCCTATGCCGCTAAAGCGGCCACTATGAACCCGATCCGCTATATACCGCTTTACATATTATAGCGTAGCGGTAGCACCTAAAATCCGCTATAGCGGCCTGTCAGGGACTTAGAAAAATTATGCGCAGCCCGGTCCCTGGCCCAACTCCGCAAGCTGAAAACGGGTCGAAACGGGTTGACGGTGAGACCCGAATCCAGCCCGCTTTGGGTGAATGAAGGGTTGTGTAACCGCTGCCATTAAGCCTCATTAAACCCTTATAAAAAACAGCCATGAGTCATAGGTAACTCTTAGGCTTGGCATTAATGAGGGCTCATTAAGTGTAGTTAATGGGAGAGTTAATGTGTGAGTTATGGTAGCTTAATGGGTGAATTTATGTACCTTAATGAGTGTGTTTAGTGTAGGCTAGATTCAATGTATCTAGGTGCCTATAAATTGTGAGGTTGGCTAAGGCCAAGTAGAGAGGAGAATGTGTATGTGTGAGTTGTAATCCTAATTTTCTAAGTAGTGGAGTACTTAGTTTTTTTGGGAACCTCTACTTCTCTCTCATTTCTCTTTTGCAAATACTTAGTCGTAGGGCGCGAAGGTCCGGACTAGCAACAGGGAGCTAGGCTTGCCCATCTTCGAGCAGGAAGGCGGGCGCCGCACGGGCTTTGCGAGCGAAATCGCTAAGGCCGTGACAGTCGGTATCAGAGCCAGGTTCGAGTAAGGAACCATGTCAACGTCTGATGCAGGAATTGTCGACGTTGGAGGCGACCCTCCAAGGCAGCCCTCCAAGCGGGGCAAGAGCAGGGAGCCGAGGGCTCTCACGAGGGAGTCCGCATCGTTGGAGGACCGCCTTGCGCTGTTGGAGGACGTCATAGCAAAAATGGGTGAAAGGTACACCGAAATGGCTGAATCTTTTAACTCATTTAATGACAAAGTCCGCAGCATGGAGGAAAGCATCGCTACTGCGATGGAGATCTTTCGAGGCGAACTCGAAAAGCTTCAAGGCAACATTACTCGTCGCGACGAGGAGCGGAAGAAGCTGGTTGAGGACCTTCTTCCTCGGACCGACGAGATCGAGGATCTCAAAACGCGAGTAGCGATCCTTGAAAAAGCAGTGGCGCATGGACATGTACCGCAACGAGAGATTGCTTCAAAGGTACGTGTCCCTGAGCCTCAAAATTTCAGGGGTACTCGCGACGAAAAGGAGATCGATAACTTTTTGTGGCACATGGAGCGCTACCTCAAGGCGTTGCGTGTGGACGACGAGGACGAGAAGGTCCAGATCGCATCGATGTACCTCGCCGACGATGCTATGCTATGGTGGCGACGGCGTTCTGCAGAAGCCGCGAAGGGCCAATGCGAGTTGAAGTCTTGGGAAGACTTCGTGCACGAGCTTAAGGCGCAGTTCTACCCCGAGCACGTCGAATATCTTGCGCGGAGGCAACTTCGACGGCTCAAACAGCGGGGAACCTTGAGGGAGTATGTCTATGAATACTCTAAACTCATGTTGGTAATCTCCAACATGGCCGATGAGGATCGGCTTTTCTTCTTCCTTGATGGTCTTCAGCCCTGGGCGAACAACGAGCTCGTGCGCGAGACGTGAAGGACTTGAACTCCGCGGTCGCTTTGGCGGAGAAGTTGCCCGAGCGGGTGCGAACCGAGGGCGATCGGGGTGAACCATCGAAGGCGAGCGAGGCCAAAGGTGGGGGAGAGCACCGCGATCCAGGGGGCGCAAAGGGGCACAAGCCAAACCACGACGCGAGGAGGCAAAGGCAGAATTCTGCCCCGCCGCCTGCAATGATCTCGTGCTATGTGTGCGGCGAGAACCATTGGGCGCGGGACTGCCCAAACAGGAGCAACCACAAAGGTAAGCAGGTTGCTGCAGTCCAAGCCGAGGAGGGCGAGGACGTGGTCGAGCTGCCGAGGATGGGCGCGCTAAGGCTCGTCAACGCAGTTCGCGGTCAACCTAGCGACGACAAGCTCCGCAGGAGGGAGCTCATGTTCGTCGATGTGATCCTCAACGGGAGGAGCACGCGGGCGATGATCGACACCGGCGCGACACAAAATTTCGTCGCGGAGGCGGAGGCCAAGCGGTTGGGCCTCAAGCTCGAGAAGGATGCAAGTCGCATCAAGGCTGTCAACTCCGAGGCACGTCCAGTCGCAGGAGTTGCAAAAGACGTGGAGATAGCCGTTGGCCCGTGGAGGGGCAAAGCTAATCTCATTGTTGGGCCGCTCGACGACTTTGGAGTGATCCTCGGGATGGACTTCCTTGTTTCGTCGAAGGCGGCGCCCATGCCACACTTGTGGGTGCTGAGCTTCCTGGACGAGTCAGCACCGTGCATGATTCCGATGTGTCGGGGCGAGCCGACGACGGACCGTGAGCAGTCGGCGCGCGACGAGGGCGTCCGCGCGTTAGGTGGGGGAGAATGTCAGGGACTTAGAAAAATTCTGCGCAGCCCGATCCCTGGCCCAACTCCGCAAGCTGAAAACGGGTCGAAACGGGTTGACGGTGAGACCCGAATCCAGCCCGCTTTGGGTGAATGAAGGGTTGTGTAACCGCTGCCATTAAGCCTCATTAAACCCTTATAAAAAACAGCCATGAGTCATGGGTAACTCTTAGGCTTGGCATTAATGAGGGCTCATTAAGTGTAGTTAATGGGAGAGTTAATGGGTGAGTTATGATAGCTTAATGAGTGAATTTATGTACCTTAATGGGTGTGTTTAGTGTAGGCTAGATTCAATGTATCTAGGTGCCTATAAATTGTGGGGTTGGCTAAGGCCAAGTAGAGAGGAGAATGTGTATGTGTGAGTTGTAATCCTAATTTTCTAAGTAGTGGAGTACTTAGTTTTTTTGGGAACCTCTACTTCTCTCTCATTTCTCTTTTGCAAATACTTAGTCGTAGGGCACGAAGGTCCGGACTAGCAACAGGGAGCTAGGCTTGCCCATCTTCGAGCAGGAAGGCGGGCGCCGCACGGGCTTTGCGAGCGAAATCGCTAAGGCCGTGACAGGCCGCTATGGCGGGCATAGCGGCCGCTATTTAAAACACTGAATATATATATATATATGTATATATATATATATATATATATATGTATATATATATGTATGTATATATGTATGTATGTATGTATATATGTATGTATATATATATATATATATATATATATATATATATATATATATATATATATGTATGTATGTATTAAAAATATTTATAAATATATATATAATATATATATAATATATATATAATATATATTTTAATTATATATAATAATATATATTATGTATTTTAACTATATGTATATAGAGTTTAGGTTATTGGACATATTTGCTGGTCCACAAAACCACACCAGCAAAATCCTACTCTAATTACTCTTTCACTTGCTCGAGTTGCTTCCCCTAAGAAATTTTTCGTAATATTATAATACCGTATTTCATGCATTTATTTTGTATGTTGAACCATTAGATATATTTTTGTATCAAATTTTCGATAATGTGTTATAAAAATTAAACTATAGATTATATGATGTTATGAATTTCAAGCGGCTCGTTTAGGGCTCGAGCTCGCCCAACTCGAAGTTAGACTCGCTCGAGCTCGGCTCGAATTAATTTTAAGCCGAGCTTGAGCCTAAATTTAGACTCAAAATTAATTTCAAGCCAAGCTTGAGTTAAGGTGAGCTCGCTCAAGCTCGGCTCATTTCCACCCCTAAATATGGCAATAAAAATTTCGCATCCGTTTAATATTCACATCCGAATTTGAATCCACAAATTAAATGTGGATGCAAATGTGGTTTCTTCCAATATCTGATTGTATTCCGTTTTCACCCCTAAATGCCACCGTCCATCATCTATCACAGTTTCTAGAGTGGGAAAGGTCCTAGATTTGAGGGGCTCACAGTTCATTCGTATAAAATAAAAGGGAAGGACCATCCAATGACCATCACCTCCAGAGCGAGGAGGAGCCGTTACTCGTGGGAGAATGATAGGCCATTATCAATGATTGACAATCACCATACTTGAGGAGAAAGAAGGTCCAAATTAAAATGGTAAAGTGACCAAGGAAGAGGGTGGTCAACTGTAGGACTCAATAAGGCAAACTGTTGCTCCCTCTGGTTTTCTCCCATGTAGATTAGTACCTCTGCGAATTACAATACCAATAGAACAGATAAAAAAATAGAGGCATCAAGGGGTTAATGCTTTTAGAAGCAACTAACCACCCCTCTTTCTTGTTCATCCAACGGTACGAAAATCACTGATCTATTTATTTTCCCATAAAGGGTTTTTTGATGTGTAGTAAGTTACTAAATGAGTATCCAAAACATCTGATTTTTTTTATATAGCCTTTTTGGAGGTTGTTTGATCGCATCTACAGGATTGCATTTCTTTTTTATTGCTTTTTGCTTTCATTGTTAGATATAACATTTGTGTATGAAGTGTATAACATACGTTGGTATGCATAAACATAATATCATAAAACAGAATCATAAAGTAAAGTTCACTTATATCAAAACTTGTTTGTTTTTCAAAAGCACAAAAGGTTTCATTTTTCAAAACTTTCTATCTCACAAATCAAAAGATGATAGGAAGCTTTCTTTGATTTTTCAATACTTTCTGTCTCACAAATCAAAAGATGATAGGAAGCTTTCTTTCATTAATAGAAAAACAGGCATTCTTTAGTAGGAAGATGACACATGCTTTGGATGTCATACGCATGATCAAATTTTTGACGCAAAGAAAGTGAAATTAATTTGTGATAAGAACAACTTTCAAAGAAACAAATAGGCAAGATAAGAACGTCCAATCAGGTACTCTTAGATAGATAAGTGCAAATATGCAATTCACATAGTTCCTTAAGAAAAGAGTGAGTTACCTAGTTTATAAGCCTTAGAATAAGCCCAAGAACATGCAAAAGAAAGAACAAGTACACTACACTTCCACTAATTACCCTCTGAAAAAAGAGCTGGTATGCTGTAGTCATCAAGATGATCCAATTGATGCATACCTCGGAAGATGACTTTGCCAGGTTTATGCTAGTGAAAAGCCAATGGAGCCTAGCATAACTTTCTTTTGTTCTTCCAAGCAATAGCAATCCACTGCTTTCTCTGTCAAGTCGATGGACCTAATATTGACAAGATTGGAAAGAAATATTTCAAAACAATTCTTCTAGACACAAGCTTAGAAAGAGAAAAGATGCACAAAAGACAAGAAGTTCTAAAACAAAAATTATGATTTCCGTAACTCACCAACCGGGGACCCTGTTCATTGCCATAGGATAATGCTGCTGCTGCCAACACATCCATGCTGTTATGAACAGGTAAGTGTCCCTGCAAAGCATTGAGAAATATAAAACAATCGACAAAGCAAGTAGTAGCCCAAGAATGATAAAACATGTATTGGAGTCTACCTTGACAGGCACTTTTGGAGGCTTATTTAGCACAATTATAGCAGAGTCCTGAAATTTAGTGATCCAAACAATTATGTGATCATACATTGAAGTAAAAATTAATCAAGCTTCATAATCAAAACTTCATGTTAACCCCAAAACTTATAATTCTGTTGGAGTATAATGAAAATGTGGTGACTAGAGATAAAGAGCTTTTGCATTTATATCGCTACAAAAACATCCATTTACACATAAACTCCTATGAAATATGGATCTTCATATATATACCGGTTGGAAGAGCGGTTTCTTAGAAAAATAACATTACCTTTACTTCATATGGGAAGTTGGTTCTGTTATTAGGAAAAACTTTTTAACAATGGGCATTTCTGTTAGTACAAGGTTATATATGTTAAAAATCAAGGTTTTTAATGCCATATATTTGTAAATAGACATTTCCTTTAGGGGTCGTTTGGTTCAAGGTTTGTAATATTCCGGAAATGTTGTATATTTTATATTTGGAATGCCAAGTTTGTTACTAATTTATCAAGCTACTTGGGTTGGAAAGTTGTTAAGAACTAGTGTATTCTTATTTATAGACTACAAATAATTTCCATCAAGCATGGAAATAAGAATACCTCCTAACCCATGATAATCTAGTATTCCTATCGCCTAGGAATCTTCAATGATGCCACAACTTCACTAACACCTTTTACAACTACCCAACTTAAGTTGAATGGTAATGATTTGAATATTTTCAATAGAAAATATGCAGGATTACCAGAATATTACGAACTGTGTACCAAACGGGCTCTTAGGAAAATATATGTATTAACTACACCTATGATATCTTGAAAATAAATAAGGGAATCTCTTTCAAGATAGGGAAAACTGAAAATATTTACCCTGTGGATGACAAGCCTCCGTATGTATTCTATCTCATCAGCATTGGGATTCAAAGTGGCGGTTGGTATGGTGTCGTATCGCTTAGTTATCTTGGTCTCTGCAACCGATATAGGTAGATGAACTCTCATGCCCGCCTCCATTACGGCATTATGCTTAATCTGCACCATCCTGCTGAGCATAGTTAATTTACATGCGCATCTCATGAATATTTATAGCAATCTGTTGCTTACATGTGCATCTTATGTATTAGTAACCAAATTATTATTAAGGGGACTTAATATGCCACACCTTTCTCAAACCATTCGATTCTTGATGGCCCTGCTCAGGTGAAACATCATTATTTGGGCATTCCACATGTACCTGATTGATACAGCAGGTAATATTAAGGAAGAGACTTTGAAATGTACATAGAACAAGACTCCATATTGTATAAACTAACACATGGTTCTGACGACCGAAGAGTTCTGAGGGAGGACCTCAATGTGATACATGAACATACAGTCATACAAAATGTCTTCTACAGAGCCAAAAACATGAACACAGTAGGGATTTCTTTCCTGTTTAAGGATCGGTTTAGAACAAGGAGGAAGACTGGGAAAGCTAATCTTTCTTTGACTGCAGGGAAAGGGCTGAAAGCAAAGAGAGAAAAGTCCTTCCTCTAAAGAAGCCTGAGCACAAGGAGTACCAAGTCCTTTTTCTTTCTTGATAGGTGGTTGAAGCCCTTTTTCTTGATGCTAGCACTCTTCCCAGGGTTCTTTATTAGCTTAGGTTCAAAGCAAAGAAATTCTTCTGCTGACCATCACAGGGCCTAAAACCGGCATTTGTATAGCTTTAGGCATCAAGAAAAAGAGTTCAAGACCTCGGGCAGATCCAACTTGATGGAACTTCCTAAGTTGCCTTATCTTTATAAGGTACTCCTACAAGCCAAAACATTGATCTTTGTAGGCTTTTCAAGAGAAAGGGGTATACAGAGATAACAAGTTCTGTATATGGCACATTGCACCTGATGTTGCCTGATTTTTTTATTTTTATTTTTTTTAAGATATACATTGTCAAAGAATACATAAGAAAACTTTCACATCAAACCGCAAATGGAAACAAGTGAAGCCAAAAGTTAGAAGAAAAAAAAAAAAGAGCAACAAATCGACAGCATCTACCTAAAATTACGAGGCCCTGATGGCAGATCATTTCCATTTAGTAAAAAAAATGTATATTATATTAAAAACATTCCACTACTGTTCTACAGCTTCTACAGTCCTTGGGTCTAAAATAGAATTATATAGCTTCATTCCTAGTATGAAGATATTTTCAATGGAAAAAAGAAAAAAAAACAGCAAAGAAATTTGCGGTAGCATATATACCAAGGCTTTGTTGAAGTGGGCCTGGATGACCTCCTGTGGTATATCGGCAAAGTAGTGCTTGACCCAGCTGATGGCGGTGACTCTTCGGGGTTTCGTCGGATCCCTCTTCCGGCCGGGAAGGGGATCAGCACGATCGCGTGCAGAAGAAGAGGAAGAGGAAGAGGAAGAGGGGAAGCGGGGGAGGGAGAGGAGCTGCCTCGGCTTCGGGCCCTCCTTGGGCACGCCCAGCCGGGCCACGTTGTTCGACACCCGGATGACCGGTTCCGCCCGAGCCGCCGGCGGCGGCGCCAGCCTAGAGAGGCTGCGGGCCGCCGCAAGGAGGGCCGCCGGGGGACTGAGGCGGCAACGCCGGAGCATGGGCGGGTGATACCGGCGGCTAAGCGGGCGAACCGAAACAAATAACACACTTCGGCCGCTTATGAAGGAGTTCTGCGGACTTTTTTACACAATAACCCTCTAAACTTTTGTAATTTACGAAATAACCTTGCCAAATTTATATTTGGCAAAGTATCCCTCTTTTCGCCGCGTAGAAGCCATATAAGATTCGTTCACCGCATTCTGAAAGTCTTCCAGGCCTTTTAAAGACGGTGAATCGTTCACCGCATTCATCTTCATAATATATGGGAAAGAAAAAAAAAGTGAAGTTGTTAGAATTATACGTGGAGAATATAAAAAATAGAAAAAGTGAGGTTGTTAGGATTATACGTGGATTATTAGATGTTTTATTTGATTGTTAGGATTGTATGGATAGATTATTAGGATTTTCAAGTTGTTAAGATTATATGTGATTTGTTTAGGACTATACGTGGATTATTAGAATTTTTATTTGATTGTTAAAATTGTATGGATAGATTATTAGAATTTTAGGTTATTAAGATTATATATGATTTATTGAAATTTTTATGTGGTTGTTAGAATTATATATGGGATATAGAAATCAGTAAATAAGCGAAAGACGGTGAATGATTCACCGCTTTTATCGAAAATTAGGTTTATGAAGACGGTGAATCATAATGAATCATTATGATTCACTGTCTTTAGGAGAAAATTCCAACGTGGCTCCTACATGGTAAAAGAAGGATTAGTTTGCCAAAAAAATTCATAGGATTATTTTACAAATTACAAAATTTTAAAGGATCATTTTGTAAAAAAAATCCAGTTCCTGCCGTAGTTTTTTATTTTTTTTTGGGGTAGATAAAAAAAATGCTAGAATTCTACAACCAAAAGGTTGCAATTTATAGAGTCCGACTATGGCGCTTTCGGAGGCACTACTTATGCGGTACTTTTAATTTCTTAACTTTTGAATCAGTTTTTTGCTCATTTCTAGTCCTTTAACCGCTTATGAAAGAGTTCCTGCAATAATTTTTTATTTTCTTTTGGGGTAAATAAAAGAAATGCTAGAAGTCTCCAACCAAAAGGTTGCAATTTACCGAGTCCGACCATGGTGCTTTCGGAGGCACCGGTACTTTTAATTTTTTAACTCTTGAATGAACTTTTTGCTCATTTTTAGTCCTTGAATTAATATTATTTTATTAGAAAGACTACTAAACTCTAGGAGGACCACTAAACCTAGGGGGGAACACTATTATCCTAATCCTACCATCTTTAATTCAAGAGCCAAAAAGTAGGAAGCACCAGCTCATTTATGTTTCTAGAAGTATAGTAGCTCTACACGCAATTTACCATATATTCCTTAGTATCTAAGATTTTAAGTTTGAAATTTAATTACTTTATATTTTCAACTAAGTTTATTTTTAAATAAAGTATTGAAGTAAGTAACATGCTTTCTCAAAAAAAGATTGCAATCTCTCTGCGTAATCTTTCATTAAAGAATTTAGAATTTACCAACCCATTTTTTTGCATTAAGTGAAATTTAAAAAAAAAGAAGATAAAACAAGTATAAAAAAAAACAAGAAAAAAAAAAGGTTTTTGGATTGGTGAGGTTGTAGGATTACAACCAAAAGGGGAAAAGTTGTAGAATTACAACTCAACATGGGCTGTAGACTTAGCAGCACTAAAAAGAAGAGCAGTGCTACACGTACAACCCTATAGGGGTGTACATCCTACAACTATTAGATCCAACGACTGAAATTAATAGGGTTTAGGAAACTAAAAAAGGTGATAATAACTTCACTCCCCAATTTTTTCATCCTACACTTTCCCTCTTTTCCTTTTTCCCTCTTCGGCGTACTCATGTTCGGCGAACTCGTGTTCGGCGCCGGGCGTGGTGTCCGTCGTCCCCGAGCCGGTGCAGCGCCGCGACTTTTCTTTTTTCCCCCTCTCCGACCCTCCTCCACCTGCCGTCCCCACCGCCGCCGCCGCCGGCGACGAAGAAGAAGTGCTTCTCGGGGCCGAGAAGCACGCCGGCGAGGGAGGGGGAAAAAATAGTTACACTCCGGCGAAGGCGGTGGGTCGTGACAAAAAAAAATTGTAAAGAGAAAAAAAATAAAACATAATAAAAAATAATATTTTTTCTACAGAAAAAATCAAAAATTATAGAAAAAGAAAGAAAAAGATGAAATTGTACTGTTAAAATAATGTTACACTGTTTTAAAAATTTTTACACCATTTCTTTGAGACAAATTACACTCTTATACCATTTCTTTTTTTCTTCTTCTTCCTCGTTGCACTATTTCTCTTCGTTGCACCATTTCTCCTTGTTGCACTCTTTTTTTACACCATTTCTTTGAGACAAATTACACTCTTACACCATTTCTTTTTCTTTTCTTCTTCCTCGTTGCATTATTTCTCCTCGTTGCACCATTTCTCCTTGTTGCACTATTTCTCATCGTTGCACCATTTTTCCTTGTTGCACTATTTCTCATCGTTGCACTATTTCTCCTTGTTGCACTCTTTCTCCTCGTTGCACCATTTCTCCTTGTTGCACTCTTTCTCCCCAACCAAACTCGGATCCGGTCACCTCTCTCTCCGGGGTGCGCGGTACGGGGCGGAACTCGAGGGAGCGCTCGGAATCGGGGGGAGGACGACGAGGATGAGGAGGACGACGGGGAAACTGGAGAAGAGCCTAACTCCCAAGGGCTCGCCATGGAATCGTCGACTGCGACCTAAGGGCATGACCGCACCAAAGTCATGGTTCCATCGTAGTCGGACGTTCGAAAACACTAAACTCACAAGAGACCCGAGATCGCCGGAAACTTTCGGATAAAGTCACACCGGAACGATTAACCGAACTTCAAGGAAGGAAATACTTATCGAAAGGTACCTTGTTTTTGGCGCCGGCAACCCAAGTCACCTCGTACTGTCCGCTACGTCTACTCTCTCAAACCCCTAGAATTTAGGTAGCGAGTCGGCTCAGCATACCACAAAAGTCCATGGGCTGACAATATAACATAAACGCACCCGTTAATGACAACCACGGGTTTCTCGAAAAGGATTGTTTTCGGCAACGGAATCCACTCCTTCGTCGATCATTCGCTTCATCCGATTGTCTCACGATACTTCGGGATCAGCAAAGGAAAAAAAAAACCAGCCCAAACAAGGCTCAGTGACGAAAACAATGGGCAATCCACAGCTCCAGAACAATAAAAAACTCTCACCAACAAAAATCCCGTTTTTCTTCGTTTTTTGGCTGAAGAATTTTCGTCATGACACGACACCGTGGGCCACAAAACTTAAAACGACCGCAACACGAACAACTGATTCCCGAAAACCTTTGACAGTCAACGTCACGAGGATGCTTAACATGGGCGTCTTCAATCGCTGTTGCTAGTTCAGCGGCACACACAGAGACGAGAGTCCCCCAAAGTCTTAACATAAGCAATAACAGTCCACCGTTATACTCAGATAGCTAGATAGAAAATAGTAGTATTCAAAACTATCAAGTTTAGGTAGATGCCAAATAGGAAGGAACAGACGTTATAGCGCTCGTTTACCCTGATCCGGGGGGGGGGGGGGGGGGGGGGGGGGGGGGGGGGGGGGGGGGGGGGGGGGGCGCCCTGACTACAACCGGCATCAAACCAAACAAAACCAATCGACGATCTGGATCGTACTCGATCTTAGGATGCCATGCTCACTTCCGGACTGGATGAAAATGCCGTCGCTGTCAACTACGAGACATCGCGAAAACAGCGATGGAAAACCACCGAAAACTTGCATTCCGGAAAATCCCGAGACCATCCGGCATTCACCCGCACTAGGGTAGGCTTCGACCGATCACAGCGATAGGTGCAGCACGACACTCAACAGAGTTCCAGGAAGATGCAGGAGCTCACCCTTCAGAGACTCACACGCACCGAAATACGTCTCGGGGTTGGCACGAGAGGCTCGATAACGAAGAACGTCAAGAAGACTAGCCTCGGGTTTGCACTATGCCTGAGCTAGGGCATCGGCCTTGGGGGGCGCCGGCGCGGCGGACGAGCCCCGGCCAGAGGGTGGTTCCCCGCACCCGGAGGGAGGGGGTCGGGACTGTTGGTATTTATATGAGCTAAAATAGGGTCCATTCCTGCCCGGGCTGACAATCAGGCCCTCAGTAGACAAATAAGTTGAGTGGGTGAGGGCTAATAAGTTGAGTGTGGGTGTGATCCACAAGAGACCCAACGGCAAGAGGCCCAACATAGACCCAACGTCCAGGTGGTTGAGGTCTACGGTTCCGAGCCCCGAGCGCATGGCTGAGCCCTTAAGTGCGATGAGTGCGCACTTCCTATCAGCACTTGCTTTTTGGGATAGTTGGTTAGCGCTTACCGATCTTACAAGTATATCAGAGCCAGAGGTCACGGGTTCGATTCTCCGCATGCTGGGGCGAATGTGTGGCAGTGTCTGGAGGGGGATTGTTGGATCTAAATGGCCAGCTATCCTGCCCTGTGGCGAGGAGGCCATGTTAGGCCGAGTCATGTTCGAATGGCGTGAGGCTGGGTGGGCCGAGTCATGTTCGACATGCGTGAGCTGGTGGGAGGACGAGTTCACAATCAACCGTGGCCTGTTACATTGGTACGCTTTAAGTGAATTGGTTGCGTATTTCTAACAGCTCGACTTAATGGGAAGTTAATGGTTAGCGCCAACGATCCTAACAAGTGGTAGGTCCACAACTTCCTGCACCCGTGACAATAGGCCCAGGAAACAAATAATTTTGAGTTGGTGAGCGTAATAAGTTGAGATGGGGGTGTGATCGCACAAGAGACCAACGGCAAAGAGGCCCAAACAATAGACCCAACGTCCAAGGTGGGTTGAGTCAGTACCGAAGCCTCGCGAGTGCTTACAAGCGGGCTGAGCAGAAGCTAAAGTTGGCGATGAGTGAAACAACTTCCTATCAGCACGTGCTTTGCCATAGTTTGGTTAGCGCTTAGGAGTCCACGGATTGGAAGTGCGCAGTCGCCCGAATACCAGCTCGATCAGCACTATGCTGAAGCAAAAGACGCCTGGCTGCTGTCTGGTTGGGCATATCATGAGCTATTGGATTAAAGAGACGCTAGATATATATCGAACTTCACTTACAGAGTGACAATAGGACCATGGCAGACCGCTAGTTGAGTTGAGCTAGCTGCTAATAAGATTGATTGTCTTTGACGTGCGATCAGGCAACGGCGAAAGCGTCACAGGTGGCATCACAACAATAGACCCAGGTCCATTTGGACTAGGTTGACTATTCGTGGTCGCGCTGACACGCGCGCGCTCAGTCTGGGTGCTCTTAAGTCAGCCAGGGGGCGGCGGCGCTTCTTTTCTCCTTGAGGACGTGCTTTTCGGCTAGACGGTTACAGAAACTTTCTCAGGCTGGCGGGACCAGGTGGCCGAGCGGCGCCGGAGTGAGGGCGGCGAAGACTATCCTAACAATCACTAGGCTATCATACTGCCAGGGCATCTAGTGTGCGGCATGGCTGCGGCCGGGGATGGCTCGGGACAGGTATCGCGGCGGCGACCCTGCCCTGATGTAGTTATACTACTAGTCCGAACTCTAGCGGGGACTTTCGACAGCGGACGTTACCAAGCTCCCCGATCATAGCCTATGGCCGCAAGTCTAACTATAGAAATCTCTTGCCGCTTTGCCGCGCAACACCTCCAACGGCACGGCGTTCTCTCTTTGTGCGGGCAGAGGCTCCAGCGATGGGCACTTGTCTCTACGGCAGTCGGAGGACCACGTCCGGAGGTGGTCCCAGGTCGGGCGGAAGGCGCAAGGATGGCCGAACCGGCTCCTGATACCAACTGTCACGGCCTTAGCGTTTTTGTTCGCCAAAGCCCGTGCGGCGCCCACCTTTCTCCGCAAAGATTGCAGCCTTCGTCCCTGTTGCTAGCCCGACCTTCGCGCCCTACCGCGCCCTACGACTAAGTACATTGCAAGGGAATAAAAGAGAGAAGTAGAAGTTAACCCCCAAAAAAAGCCTAAGTAACTCTCAATTACTTAGGAAAAGAGGATTACAACACATATACTTCTCTTATGTTTTTGCCTTGGCCACTCACCCACTAAATTGGCTACAAGATACATTGGACCTTAGCCACCATAACCCTCCCACTAGATGAACCCAATTAATACACATACATTAATGGCAGCCCCTCGCTTCAATGCCAAAACCCAAGGGTCTCTCCCACCTCTCCTTGGCTGTTACTTTTCTCAAGGGAATATAATGGGGCTTCTATTTGGCAACAACGCGGCTTACCAACCCTTCACTTGGCTCTGAAGCGGCGAGCCGGGTACGGGGCTCTGTTCACCCTTCCAACCGGTTTTGACCGTTTTCAGCTTGCGGGTTGGGCCAGGGGACCGCGGGTCCAATGCTGCAGAATTTTTTCTAAGTCCTGACATGGAGCACACAACAATATCCCTGTTGAAATCGCGATACATTTGCTGCCAACTGCACAACGAGCCTTTTCCTTTAATCTCTCTATCCAACAGTAACATGATATTGACGAATAGATTCGTTTGTTTGGTGATGTTAGAAGGGCTTCTTCTATAGTGAAATAAGATTTATATTTATGCTCATTTTCTCTACCCCTTCAACACACAATACTCTATAATCCTGTGCTACAGTACTCTTCAACTATCGAGTCTCTACAAGTCAGGCCCCCAAAGAAACTTTTCTTTGGGTGTCTCTTCAATTTCACACGATGAACTACGCCACGCCATCTGTATGTTCACTCCTGACTGGAGAGTCGTAAAATGCTGAACAGCTCGCCACTGACCACAAAGTAGACCTCGCAATCTCTTACAATTTAATATATCTTTCCTCAATCCTACTTCGTATTACAGCTATTCTAACTTGGACAACTATATTTTCACAACTGAGAATTTAAACTCAAATTTATTATGCCGAAGATAATGACAATCCTACTAGCTGTTTTTTAACTGAGGATCATTTCATACCTGATGACCGCCCCCAAACTTCCACACAGGTGCGTCACCCTTCCTAGGACTCACCTACTCCGTCCTAGACAACGGGCATTTTACAATCTAACGCTTTCTTAAACCTCTTCGCGCCCTAGCCATACCGCCTCACATACATAATCCTCTACTAGCCTAAGCGTTAACGAGGTTTACCCCTATTATAATCGCTTCTTATACTATAGGAGATACCCTGGGAATCTCATCAATTGCTCCTCTCCCCCTTTATCGCCCCTTGACGTCCTCGCTCCAGGATATCTCAGATACTACAGGATAGTGCTACCAAGGCGATTTGAGCGCTACGAATCGTAACTCGTATAGCCTACGTAAACGATATTGTGGTGTGCCCAAGCGCTCCATCCACACAAACAGGGTCAACAGCATGAGCAGCACCTCTGCTCCTCTCCCGCTGTTTAATCCTGGGTCCAGCAGAGAAATAAATCTCATCACTTCAGCTCTCCCAACCATTTCTCTCCAGGCTGGGAATTGGCCTCCTGATAACAACCGGAATCAGGAACGCATCCCAACTTGCCAGGGGGGTCACCCCAGCCCTAGGCACTACTCACGATACCTAGCACCGCTATATTACCGCTTGGGCCTTAGCCACCGCCCACCAAAAATTACTTGCCATGTTAAGGTGTTATCTCACGCCCACTGGTCGGAGCCCACTTGCAAACCAACCCAACTTAGGTGGAACTAGAATAATCCGCTACAGGTCGGCGCATGCAACCAGGGACCTCCGCCGAACGAGTAAGTCCGTTTCTATTGTTCTATCCGCTTCCATGGAGGGGCGTCACACAACACAAGCTTATCCACAATGTGCCAAGGTTTAACTAGGGAAAACGTAGTACATTAAGAGTTGCACATGAGGAAAAGCAATCAACATAAAGAAAGGTCTTCTAACTTCTATTTACATGCACATCGGGCACGTAATATACGATGTCCAATATTTTCTTTTCCTTTTCACTTTCAGTTCCCAAATACATCATGTTCCAAAAAACTCATGGAATATAAACAAGTTTTTTGCATACAATTTAATGTAAAACCCCTATAACTATCAATAGTTTCCAAAACATAGGGGTACAACTCTATGTATCGACACACACCAAAATGGAAGTGGGCCATACCTATCGCCGCTCTTCTAGAGAGCTAAACCCTTGCCTTGCCCTCTATGCTCCCGCCGCCCTCACTACATGTTTTCGCCGGAGATAGGCCCCTGAAAAATTGTGGGGTTGAAACACTATAACCTTTAAACATAGTTTGCCTATGGTGGATAAAGGCCTACTCCCGTGGTTAGAGATAGAAGCATCCGTCGCGAATATGAGAAAACCCACTCAGTGTCCAAAGAACCACCATAAGGCATAAGCTTGTAGATCATACACAAATAACTATAGCATACTATCAATATTATACTCTTGCTTGTAAATTAACATTGAAGGATCTGACTGCAAATCCAAATAATAATGCGCCATTTGTTAATTTCTTGTCCCTCCTAGAGCTCATCCTATATAGTCCCATTGACACAAGTTGCACACATATGCATTAGTACATTAAATGTAATGGGTTGCGGAATCGCCTCAGCATCGCGCGCCCCGCAATCCAATCACTCCATAATCAGTCTCCAACGTGCCAACGCGAGTAGATATTCGTGCTCCTCCGTCTACTGCCAAGCGTTAGGAACAATCGTCGCATACCCTAGGCGATGAATTCGCGAAATCGCTCCGTATACCCCCATTTCACCACCCGCCATCACTGGCCAACCCCAGAGCCGGGCTTTAGCGAACTCATTCGCATACCCGCGATTGCTCTCGTAATCGTCGCATATTCCAATATTTGCTTCACCGCCAACTCACCGTCCACAGTAGCGAAATCGTCGCATAAACCCGGGGATAGCCAAAAAATCGATCCGCAACAATCCCCAATCCCTCCGTACTGTCTCCGCACAAACATACATGGCCATGGGTAGCGTAATCGGACACCGTCGCATACCTTGCGATTAGACGAAATCGTCGGCCTGCACCTCCCAATCCGTCACGACCTCTCGTCCACCCATAGCCATATGTTATGTAGCGCGCCCAACGGGTAGCGACAATCGTGCGCATACCGTCACGGGATTAGCAAAAATTCGCTTTCGAGCTCTATACTTTCACTAACGATCTCACCAACAATCTTCCACACGCTGCCAAACACGTAAGTCTCATGACCCTCTCAAGGGTTCCAAGTACATTTATAAGTCCTCACCCCGTATGTTCCATACGACACTTAGCGTTTTACCTTTCTCCATTTCTCAACCTAGTTCCAAGACTCTAGGTTTCCAATCTCATTGTTCAAAACCGATGCTTCAATGGGACCAACTAGGTTTCCCAATTTTTCCATGTTTCCACCTATGCTATCCTCAAACCCTATGTTTTCTCAATCAACCCTAGGTTCAAATCATGATTTTACATTTTGGCCAAAATCACATAACAAACGTGCATAGATCAAATAGGGAAAATTTAATTACTTGGAAATTCTTCAATAAACAGGCTAGAAAAAAGGAGCTCATGGCTCTATTTTCTATCATGATTCTCATTTCAGCCCACACACATGCAAGTATCTCAGAAGGTTTCTCAATTACAGACCATTTTTATCTTTGAACATGAAGTTTCATTTTTTTACCCTAGTCATGGAAGTGACCTAATCACTTCGGTTGGTTTAAACACAAAACCCCCACCTCAAGAAGCTTTACCAATAATCTTTTGGAAATTCTTTGAAGCATCCTAAAGGTCTCCAAGCCTTGAGAGTTCTTGCTTTCTTCAACCCAAAGCTTCTACAAGAAAATGCGGTTCGTTACTCGATTACGTAAAACCTAAATATCAACTCAATACTATGATAAATCAAGTGTTCTAACAGGGGAATTTTCTATAGCCTCTCAATTGCAATTTCCCGAAGTTGTTTCCAAATATTTTTAGAACCTCACCATGGTCAAAAATACTCTCATCTTTACACCTAGGTATTTCACATGGCATGCATGTAGAAACCCTCAAGCTAAATCTTGGGGGCATCAATCTTTTCCCACGTTTTGTGGTTTTAGATTGCCTTGCAAGGGTTCCCAAAAAAAAACCTCATTAAAAAAACAAAGCAGAAATAAAAATCCAAGGTTTGAAGAACCCAGTAATCACGATCGAGAGAAACTCCACAGTCTTATTTGCCACGAAGATTCCAGCCAAGTCCTTCTCCTTTGCAGCCATGCAAAGAAGCCTCCTCTTGTACTCCTCTTTGGACAAGCTATTTTCCAATGCATCCAATCCACCCTTGATTCTCCAAGTTTTGAGAGATTCTCTAGAGAGAAAGAAAGTGAGAAAGAGATGGAGATGAGAAATTCAGATGGGGGAAAGATCGGACTGAGAAGGGAAAGGTATCCCTGCCCTTCCTTCATCACTCCCTCGACACGTGTGTATATGACCTAGTCTATTGTCCTACTTCTCAACAATCAACACTTACAAACCTCAGCCATAAACTGGAAGTTGCGGTCCACAAACACAGAATGTAGACCGGGTAAATGAGCCATGTGCTATACCGGATTATGTACGGGTCGTTTAGCTTACGACGTTATTCCCCGAGGTAATTGCCGCTAAATTCGAGAGCTGGGGTCTCGGATTCAGACCCACGAATTCAACCCTCAGCAAGAAGACTAAAATTCCGGTATACCTTAACCAACAATGGGGCATGTACTTAATCAGATATCACCCCAAGCTACTGGTCCCAGGCGGTAGAACAACCATCTTAAAAACGCGAATCGGGGGGGGGGGGGGGGGGTGGGGGGGGGGGGGGGGGGGGGGTGGGGGAGCGGGGGGGGGGGGGGGGTGGGGGGTGGGGGCCTGCTGGGGGGGGGGAAGAGGGATCATAACAGAATGTTCCATACCGTTACTAATCGCTTCAGTAACGGTATGCGACACATCCATATAACGAATCCGCCGGCAGACCCATTCACAAGTTCAACAGTTTTAACTTTTTGCGAATCCGTACGCCATCAAGTGCGCTCGAACATACTTCTCACAAGTCCCAAACTTGGCCGAAGACTCACACGTAGCCCGACTCATGCACTATTTTTTTCCCACCGAAACTCCACAATTTGTAGAAGTTCGGTACGACGCACATGAAATTCAGTGTACTATAGTTTACCCTATTGATATCTTATATATCAGGACTACCTGGGGTCTCACACGAATAACCTTCCGTGTCTACACGTGTGCGAGGTAGACAAATTGTGAAGAAATACTTCGAAATATGCAGGAGCCCATGAATGACGGCAACTCCAAGAAAAAAACAAAGATGCTATTATCCCCAAATCGTAATTTCCAAGTAACATGATGCCCATTTCACTCACTCAAATTCATCAACAGTCAAGCTATTGTTTATACATGATTCCTAGTCATCTTTGAAACCTCTTTTGTGCCATAAGAGAACCCCTAGGTGCTCTCTTGCTTTTCTCATAATATGGCCATTGGCACACCGATGAACATTGTTTGGAAATATTAGCTTGATTGCTTTTCTCATGGCAGGATCTTGATCCGTAATAATGGCTCCTGGGATGACAGTCGAAACATTTGGCGTTGCAACCAAGTTTTAAAACAACGAACAAAAGGTATTGGCAGCCTCATCTCTTATAAAGCACATCCAAAGAAGATAGGGTTGCTTATGATATAACGCCTACAAACGGCTGCTAAAGCATGCTATATTTGTTGGTGCAATATGTTGTGTCGAAGCTCACGACATCCGAAAAGGATTGATTACGCCATCTTGATCTCCCATCGACCCAAAATAAACTACGGTAAAGTATGTTCCTCATTCAATATCTATGGCGTAGAAAAATGATGATCCTTTTGTTGAAGCTCCCTAAAATAGTTAGAACACTTGCCAATAACGTCAATCCCAATGAGCCTTCTATTTTGTTCAATGATTAACGTTACTTAATGTCCTTTCCGAGTGATAGTGAATATTTTTCATTCTGCTCTCCCTCTCATAGTGGCTAAAAATGAACATAATTTGTGAGGTAGAAATGTTTTGCTCGCTTAACTGGTTTAATCATTTTCTTTTTGTTCGTTGGTGATCGAGCGGTTGTGAGCGAAAAAATGACCTTTGAAGAACTTACAATCAAGTCATGATTATGCTCTTATTAAAACTCATGACCATCCACTTTCGCTCCTTCAACCATTTTTTTAATCTCCATTGTGCTTTACACAAACCCCCTCGTCTAAATGGAAATTCTTTTGTGGTGTTTGATTGGTTTTGAGAAGAAGCAACATTGTCTCGCATTTCATTTGTTTGAGCGCTTCAATTGTCCTTCCCCTTGAACAAGTGTATACGCAAAGAAGTTGTTTAACCATACCTTCAAGCTTTTTTGGCTTTATAATGACTTTGCTTTCTTATACTAAATCCTGTTTTAAAAGCATAGATATTGTAGATATTCTTTGTCTTCCTCCGCATAGGAAAATTTGACACAAAAAATGGCTCATTCGATTGCAATTCTTCTTCTTGCTCATTTCTTCAATTTGTTGTTGTTGATTTATCTGATTTTTATAAGAATCATTTTGTCTTTCCCATCCAGTAATACTCACGCTTATTAAAGTCTCATCAACCAAGTATATCTTCTCATCATTAATACCTCTAAATTAGAGAACCAATTACAGATGCAGCCTTCCCTTCATGAGAGGGTGGTTTATGGGCCTTGAGGGGAAATTTCATTGATATAATGATCTAGCAAAAAAAAAAAAATTTTTATATTTTTTTTTATTTGTTTTTTTTTTAGAATTTTTTTTTTTTTTTTTTTTTTTTTTTTCTTTACTTTAGTTTTCCTCATTTGAATCAACAAAGACTTGATGAAAAAAAGAAATTTTTTTTTTTTTGAACTATGATTTTTTGCTCCATTTCGGATGCAAAGAATCAGTGAAAATACCATAGGAAGAAAATGGGAAAACTAAATTTTGATATTCAAAAAAATTAAATGATCATCAAAGAATTCAACAAGGAAAAAGTACAAATGAATATACGGTAATATCAAGAATGGAAAGTTAAAGATAAAAGATGAGTTTCAAATAATACCTTGATTTTCTCATAAAAGGAGAGAAAGAAGAACTGAAGTACTCTTGATTAAAAGAATGAAAAAAGAAATCAATTTACATAAAAAGTTGGCAAAAAAGCCAAAGAGCAAAAAACTAATCTGTCAAAAAAGGAGTTCCATTAGAGATTGAAGAACGAAAGAAAACTCACCAAGTAGATTTGAATGTTTGATCCGAGCGAAGGGAAATAGGCTGTCAGAGCACGGTTCGAGTAATCAATCCGAGTGATGAAGTTGCTCGCGACGAAAGAGAGACTGGATATAGGAAGAAGAGGGAATAGGGTATAGGAAGATGGAGATGGGTTATTTTGCTCTGAGAGAAAATAGGGATGGCTTTAGAAGTTTGTCCCAAGAAGAGAACTTAGGTTTTTTTTCTATGATTCCATAGATGGGTTATGGAATTTTTTTTTCCCAGTAGCTTCAAAACGCTAACCCCTTTTCGTTTAACGGACTGCCCCGTTAGTAGAGGATGATGGAAAACAATCCACTTCAAAATGCCAGCTCGCAACAAGATTTGGATCCATAAAATCAAGAAAACCTCAATTTCAGCTCAAGGACAACCAAATCTCCGGCGAAAACACCATTTCAAGCTTACATAAACTAATCAAATTGCTGTTGGAAAGGTTTCAACACACTCCCTTAAGTTCCACCATTATCCACGAAATTAAGTCTCACAAGGATTTGGACACTCCTAGGCTGGGCACACGAGCTGAAAACTCTCAAGGTTCTGCTGGAATTCATTCTGCTGAAATTCCAAGATCCATCAAGGTGTCAAATTAGAATTTTGGAGATGGAGGGCTTTCCCTTGGCTCAATCTGAGTTCACAGTGTGAAGATGGGGGGGAGAAAATGATCCCCCCCCCTCAGGGGGTCAGCCCCATCCTTTTATAGAAGCATAGGTTTGGATAAAATAAGCCCAAGAGCTACAGCCGCAAAACTGTTCCCTGCTGAAAATTCACATCTGATGCCCTAAACTCAACTTCTGGGCGCCCACTTCCTCCAGGCTGCACTAGACCCAACACATCGGGATCTCCGCCTCGAGGCGGTACACTACTTCCCTATCCGTTCCGGCGGGATCTCACCTACCAAGGCCACGTTCAGCAGTTCTCATACTCACAAGGTGAAACTTTCGGGGCCCACTTCTGGGCGCCCCAACCTGGATCCGAAATGACTCAGTATATAAATGTAAAACAGCACTACTCAAAATCTGGGGCGACCTAAACTGGCAGAACTTCAGTTTGAACTTATTTGAGTATTCCCATGTCCGTTTTTCGGCATTCATGTTTTCGGCGCCAAAATGACTCCGACCGTCACGGACACTCTACAGATGTGTCGACAGTCACTGATACTGGCAGTCATCTCCCAGTTCTTGGGCCCACAGTGGTACTACACTTGGCGATGTGGTTGAGGGGAGAAGGAATAGATGAAGTTAGGGTTTCTAAACCTAAGTTGTATTTTAAATAGTTTTGCTGAATTACGCAAAACACCCCTCCAAACATTGAATTTCATTCTCAGTCCCCCCCCCCTCTGGCAGTATGCGTATTTGCGCAGTGGCACCTCCTCTAGGATGCGATTTCGTGCGATTGGTACAAAAAAGTCAAACGCCTTTAAAAAAAAAGAAAAAAAATCTTTTTTCTTTCTTCGCTTTGTGGCCAGCTTGTCGATTTTCACTTTATTCATGACATTTTGCATGCAAATTTGAAAAACGAACCTCACCATAGACATTCAGACTATATACCATGAAAGTGGTGATTTAATTTTGCTGGAAACAGTTCTTATTTGGGTCAAAAACAACAACCCTTTTCTCTCTAAATCTCCTAATCTCAGACTTTCTCCGTTATTTCTTCTAAAAATTGTTGTCCCCATATCAACATCATCCCACTCAATAAAAAAAAAAGAAACATCTTCATATGGGTTGGCAGACCATCGACTCCATAACGCTAACCGAACGCAGGCATTGCTGCAGCCTATTACTACTGTCGCAAGCACTACAAACCCCTATCGACATTGCTTGCTGCCTGACGTGCTAAATCCCCCTTCAATGCAGTGACGCCTACCAAAGTATAACACAGTACAATATAAACAACACAGACACACTGCGGGCACACACGAGAGAGGGAAGAGAGAGATGTACCTAAAATGATCTAACGTCGCAAGCAATAATAAGCATTACTGCTGGGCATTGCTATCCCTTTAGTGTAGTGATGCCTACCAAAGTAAACACATGTACGAAATAGACACATATAACATAGAGAGAGAGAGAGAGAGAGATGTTACCTATAACAAATTTGACCCGCTGCAATAATAACTTTTGGACTAAATCACTGGCTGCAAAATTCTTAAGGCCTAATTTCTATTACTAGGTTTCCACGATCCTTTTATTCCGGCAATCACTACCCCCTTTTCGCATCCAGTTGACTAATTTGAGGCATTACGACTCCCCTCATTGAAGTCCTTGAGTTCTCGGTCAGGCCCAAACCCAACCACACATATCAACAATGTAAGATTCTAGATGTGGCTCATGCAAGTTCAAGAGGTGTTTCCCACAAACCCTATGGTGTTGCATTTTGGTCATTGGCATAACACTTAGCGCTCACACTTCTGATTGGTATTGCGGCTTTGATACCAACTATAACGACCTTACCGCATCCGCTAGCAATAATTATTCATTGGGCCCAAACCACAGTTTCAAAATGTTTAACACAGGTTATTATTACTAAGATCCATAGTTTCTTATATTTCAATCACTACCCCCCCATTTTTATATCAATGTAGGATATTTGGGGAGTGTTACAGTACCCGCCGTCCATTTCGCCATGGCACTTAGCCAACTTTGGCAAGATCGACCATGAAGTGGTGTTATGTTACGGGGGAGCCCTAAGGATCTATCTAGAAGCTATCAATACCTAGAGAGGGTGAATAGGTATAAACGGCCAAACCACAAATCTCCGATGCAAAAAATAAATTACGGAAATAAAATAGCACACCCGAGATTTACGTGGGAAAATTCTAACTAGAGTAAAAAACTCCACGGGACAAACAACGCGATACAAGTCCACTAAGAAATAAAAGATTACAAGGAGTTACCGACTCCACTGACTCAAACCTCCTCTTTTATCTCTTTGGATCTCGCGCAACACCACCGGGTTGTCCACGGCTCCCACGTTCGAATCCACGAACGCACGCCTCTCGTATCCACAAGACGCCCGAACTTCGATCCACGAAGCCGTCGACACGCGAATTTCCACAACGCCCCACCCGTCCCCCGAATCCACGAGCGCAGACTCCGTCCGGAGGCAAGACAATAAAGTTTGATGACATTTATTGCTAGAATATCATGAAGGATCTGTGGGAATCAATCTCTAAGTGGCAATTCTCAAATTGATTCTAGAAGGAACATTAAAGATTTAGGGCACCAAGAATCAATTTGAGAGATAGCTTGATGTAGAGAGATTGAGGGAAAATACGCTACCTACAAGCTTCTAGATAGAATTTCTAAAAGGTATTCTATGCTTAACCACCATTTAGAGACCATCCTCACATCTTAGTTTATAGGTTTAGAGCACTCCGAAATAGACTAGAATTGAAATTGATTTAAAAATGTTTGGAATCAAATTAGGAATTGAGCAAATTGGATTTTAAAACAGGTTTTAGAAGCAATTAGAATAAATTTAGATTACAAAAACTGTTTTAAGAAATCTACATCTTATTTATATGTTTGGGAGAGATTAGAAATCAGAGTAAAGGATTGAAAAAATAATATTTTCAAAAAATTCGCGACGGGTCGGGGTCCCGACCTTGGAATGCAGGGGGGGGTTCCCGGACTCTGAACTCTCCAGGCGTTTTTCATAGTCCGACCTCAGCCCTCAGGGTCAGCGACTCTCCTCTGCGTGACAGCCAGGGAGCGTAGGCGGCTCCGGACCTCACCTCAGGGTCCGATCCTGAAATTGAAAAACTAAATTTTTATATTTTAAAATCATTTTTATCTAATTCTAATGTCTCCAAACACTTGTAAAATAATCATAAATCATAATCAAGATTATTAAACATAACAAGCATATCGTGAATTCATACTTGAAGTCCTTTGAGCTTCAAACTTCGTCTCTTCTATTGATGTTCATACCTATTGATGTTCAAAGAGCACTATTGATATTAGCAAATCAATGAAAAATCGTAACAATTAAAGTACCAAAGAACGTGTAATGCAAAGATTCAAGAGATATGCAATAAGAACTAGATAAACGTACTAATAAACTCTTCTTCTTTGAACCTTCAAGACTCGACTCACTTTCACGAAATATGGCCAATAGAAATTCGTAACAATCTCCCCTTTGGCAATTACTCGGTGACAAAGACCCAAAAGTACATAAAAACACTCACGATGCACATCTCTCCAGAAACTTTGAAAATTCATGCCATCACCAAAACATTGAACTTCTGCTGGAAAGATCCAAACAAAATTACAATTACAAATTTATACTCCTAAAATAAACTCTATGACTTAGACACACATGGAGTCATTGAAGCCTTGAAAGACTTGCAAAAAAGTTTTCATTCTCTAACCCAAAAAGTTAGTAGAAAAAATATATCTAAATCTCTCCCTCTTTGTTCATGCGTCTAAGTTCAAATCTCTCTCCCCTCTTTTAAAAAAAACTTTTCAAAATTTTCAATATCATCGATCACTCTCTCCCCCTTTTTTGGTCAAAAATATTGCCAAAAGAAAACAACTCAAAATAGAGAGAGTTAAAGAGAAATCAAATTCGAAGGCACAGAACACAAATTTAAGATTTTGTTTAAACTTTGAACCCTTGTGATATAATGAAGGAAAAACACAATGAATGCATTGAAAATAATGTTAGTTGAATGAAGCGTGATGCCGTTCAACATAGACTTCTTTCAATCCTATTAATTTCATAAAAATTAAAAAATTTTAACTACACAATCACCATGTGTAGATAAAAAATTACAACATTTCTTAAATTCATATAAACTTCAAAATCAAGTCACAAAAATAATCTAAATGCTCAAAAAAACATCAACTTTATTGTTCTTGCTCCGGATGGAGTGCGCTCGTGGATTCGAGTGAGCGTCGTGGATTCGACGTGTTGAAGGCTTCGTGGATTCGAAGTGAGGCGTCTCGTGGATTCGAGGCGTGGCGTTCGTGTATTCGGACGTGGGGCGTGGACAACCCGTTGGTGCGCGTGATCCGGTGAGGAGAAGGGAGAGGTTAAGTCCGTGGAGTCGGTAATCACCTTGTAATTCTTTACTCTTAGTGGATTGTTTTTTTTCGCGTGTTGGTCCCGTGGGTTTTTCTCCAAGGTGGAGTTTCCCACGTAAATCTCGGTATGCTGATTTTATTTTCCGCATTACTTTATCGCATTGAGATTTGTGATTTTTGTTTATACACCTATTCACCCCCCTCTAGGTGATTGATATACTCTAGATAGATCCTAGGGCACCCCATATCTTACAAATTTAATATGCAGCTGCCCAGTACATCAAATCATAACTGGTACTAACTCGCAAGACGAGACCTCTCACTGACTAGTACGGGTGTTCCTTTCATGTTTAGGGATGTGCATCACCTCCTATATAGCTGTCACATGGCATATTCCTCATTATTTTAGGAAAATTGTAGATCTCTCACAGCCATGGTATAGGTGCTCCCTACTTGGTTTACGCTGTACATTACGACATCTATAGGTGTTACTTAGCATTTTTCTTATATGCAAAACTGCAGGAGGGGACTCTCACTAACGCATAGAGGTGTTCCGTGCACACTTTATGTAAGCAACATAATCTTACATAATTGTGACTATAATGACATACAAGATTACTTATAGAGTGATTTGGGCAGACTTATAATGATATATGTGACAGTAAACAGGGACGTATCGCCGGTAACTTATGTGCGTGCCGTACAAAGCTTTAGATGTACCTACCTGCCCTATAGCTCACCCTTTTTTTGCTATAACGTGACAAACCAAGTCCTACCCTGTAAGAGGGGACATATCACTGGCAGGTATATGGGTGTTCTCTACAGCAGTTTAGACGTAATTTGGCACTCCTATAGCTGACCCTTTTACTGTTATAACGTGATAACTCAAGTCCTACCCTGTAAAGAGGACATATCACTGGCAGGTATATGGGTGTTCCCTACAGCAGTTTAGATGTACCTTGGCACTCCTATAGCTGACCCTTTTTCTGCTATAACGTGACAAATCAAGTCCTACCCTGTAAGAGGGGACATATCACTTGCAGGTATATGGGTGTTTCCTACAGCAGTATAGATGTAACTTGGCACCCCTATAGCTGTCACACCATTTTATAATTCGAAACGTATCACTTGCAAGTCTATGGGTGTTCCCTACAGCAGTTTAGATGTACCTTGGCACTCCTATAGCTGACCCTTTTTTTTGCTATAACGTGACAAATCAAGTCCTGCCCTATAAGAGGGGACATATCACTGGTAGGTATATGAGTGTTCCCTACAGCAGTATAGATGTACCTTGGCAACCCTATAACTGTCACACATTTTTATAATCCGAAACGTATCACTGGCAAGCCTACGGGTGTTCCCTACAGTAGTTTAGATGTACCTTGGAACTCCTATAGCTGACCCTTTTTTCGCTATAACGTGACAAATCAAGTCCTTCCCTATAAGAGGGGACATATCACTGACAGATATATGAGTGTTCCCTACAACACTATAGATATACCTTGGCACCCCTATAGCTGTTACACCTTTTTATAATTCGAAATGTATCACTAGCAAATATATGGGTGTTCTTTACAGCAGAGTAGATGTACCTTGACACCCCTATAGCTGATTCTTTTTCTGCTTAAACGTGACAAATCAAGTCCTACCCTGTAAGAGGAGACATATCACTGGCAGGTATATGGGTGTTCCCTACTGCAGTATAGATTTACATTGGCACCCCTATCGCTGTTACACTTTTTTATAATTCGAAACATATCACTCGCAAGTATATGAGTGTTCCATACAGCAGTTTAGCTGTACCTTGGCACCCCTATAACTAATCCTTTTTTTTGCTATAACGTGACAAATCAAGTCCTACCCTGTAAGAGGGGACATATCACTGGCAGATATATGAATGTTTTCTATAGCAGTATAGATGTACATTGGCAACCCTGTAGCTGTTACACCTTTTTATAATTCGAAACGTATCACTGGCAAGTATATGGGTGTTCCTTACAGCAGTTTAGTTGTACCTTGGCATTCCTATAGCTGACCCTTTTTTTTTGCTATAACGTGATAAATCAAATCGTACCCTGTAAGAGGGGGCATATCACTAGCAGGTATATGGGTGTTCCCTACAGCAGGATAGATTTACATTTGTTAGTTATGGGGGAGCCCTAGGATCTATGTAGATACTATCAATACCTAGAGGGGGTTGAATAGGTATGACGGCCAAACCACAAAACTCGATGCAAAAAATAAATGCGGAAATTAAAAATCAACACACCGAGATTTACGTGGACAAACTCCAACTAGGACTAAAAATCCCACGGGACCAACACGCGATAACTATCCACTAAGAAATAAAAGATTACAAGGTGATCACCGACTCCACGGACTCAAACCTCTCTTTTATCTTCTTTGGATCTCGCGCACACCACCGGGTTGTCCACGCCCCACGTTCGAATCCACGAACGCCACGTCCCGAATCCATGAAACGCTCAACTTCGAATCCACGAAGCCTTTATCACGCCGAATCCACGACACCCACTCAAATCCACGAGCACACTCCGTCCGGAGCAAGAACAATAAAGTCGATGATGATTTATTGCTTAGAATACCATTGAAGATCTGTGGGAATAATCTCTAAGCAATTCTCAAATTGATTCTAGAAGAAAATTAAAGATCTAGGGCACCATGAATCAATTTGAGAAAAGCTTGATGTAGAAGATGAGGAAAACCGCTACCTACAAGCTTCTAGGGTTTCTAAACAATAATCTATGCTTAACCACGTTTTAGAGACATCCCCACATCTTATTTATAGGTTTAGAAGCAATCCGAATTAGACTAGGATTGAAAACTGATTTTAAAAAAGGTTTGGAAGCAATTAGAATCAAATTAGGATTGCAAAACTGATTTTGAAGAATCTATCATCTTATTTATAGGTTCAGGAGACATAGAATCAGAGTAGGATTGAAAAAACAAAGTTTCAAAAAATCGCGACGGGTCGGGGTCCGGACCGTGGATTGCCGGGTCCGGACCTTGAAGTTTCCAGACGTTTCATAGTCCGGACCTTGGCCTCAGGGTCCGGACCCTCCCTGCGTGACAGCCAAGGAGGCTTACGGGTTCCGCACCCTGCCTCAGGGTCCGGACCCCGAAACATGAAAATGTCCCGTTTTGCAAATTTTATTAATTTAAATCCATTCTAATGTCTTCCAAACATATGTATATGATCATAAATCACCATCAAGATTATTTAAACTTACCAAGCATCGTGAATTCATATGTTGAGTCTTCGAGTCTTCAATCTTCGTCTTTTCTTCTTTGAACCTTCAAGACTCCGACTCACTTCACAAAATATGCTAATATAAAATCCGTAACAATCTTCCATTTTGGCAATTTCGTGACAAAACTCAAAAATATATAAAACACTCACAATGCTCAACTCTCCAAAATTGAAATTCATTGCCACCACCAAAACAATGAACTTCTCGCGTGAAAGATCCAAATAAAATCAAAATTACAACCTTGTAACTCCTAAAACAAACTCTATGACTTAGACACACATGGAGTCTTAAAGTCGTCAAAGACCTGCAGAAAAATTTCTCCACGAACAAAGCTAGTAGTAAAAATATCAAAAACTCTTCCCCTTTGTTCATGCGTCTAAGTTAAAAGACTTATCCTTTTCCTCTTTTCTTTTATAAAACTTTCAATATCATCATCACCTCTCTCCCCCTTTTTGTCAAAAATTGCCAAAAAGAAAAACACCAAAAATAGAGAGAGTTTAAAGAGAAATCAAATCGATGCACAAGAAACACAAGTTTAAGATTTTGTTCAACTTTGAAACCACTTGTGATATAATGAGAAAAACACAATGATTACATTGAAAACAATGTTAATGCATGAACGTGATGCATTCACATAGACTTCTTTCAATCCCTATTAATTTTATAAAAATTAAAAATTTTACTACACAATCACCATGATGTAGATAAAATATTACACGATTTTTTAATTCATATAAACTTCAAAATCAAGTCATCAAAAATAATCTAAAGGCTCAAAAGCTATCAAGATGTAAACAGATTATGAAGATGACTGAAGGGATTCATCAAAGAGACAGAAATTTGTCGTATAAACGTTCAAATTTGAGATAAAACAAACATCGCACAGGGGGTGGCTCTTTGAGCATCTTTTATGTATGTGGACCACTTTATAACTCCGAAAAATAAATTTTGTGATATTTTTTCTTTTGCATGCTTTTGCACTTATACATATATATATTTTTTTCGGATATGCAATTCAATTCTCATGTGGTAGCTGCACACACTAACCGGACGACCGGGGTGGTAGCTCTTTCCTCCATGTGGTGGTAGTTTTCACACTCCTTTAAGGATGTAACTCTTTTCACATCTTTCAAAGCATATGAGCATTCTTTTCTCAATATAATAATGACTCCCCCTCACTTAAGCAATCTCTTAGTTGAAAGAACATGTGACAAATTTTAGTCCATAAGAGAATAATTATTCATCAAATTCAACACACACAACCGAGATAGGTTAAGCTCCTAGAGATTACACATGATTACCTAAATTTGACGAATATAAGTATTAAGAATTCTTATAATAAATTATCTTCAAATATAATGAAAATAAAGTAAAACCGATAATTAATATGAGATTAATTAGGAGTGAATGAAAGTGAACCTATTGATGTTCAAAGCACTATTTAATGTTGTAATTGTTCAATGAATTTTCAAAAATCGTAACAATGAAAGCACCAAAACGTGTAATGCAATGATCAAGAGATATGCAATAAGAACCAATCAACGCACTACACAAAGTCAAAACAAGTTAAGATTTAAGACAAGGAAATATATCACCTTTTCGAACCCAAACTTGTCGAATTGTTGGTTGTCTTGGTTTGTTGCGGTTGAGCACCGATTGTTTTGACTTTTGATCATTCGTTGGTCGCCACGTTGCATTCGGCTTTGTGTGCACTATTTGTTGTGGCTTCGACTTCCGGTTGATCTTGGATACTCGACCCTTTTGATGTTGCTTTTGAAACCGTAAGGGTTGTCGAGTATTGGATGATGCCGATAGATGTTTAGAAGATGCCGGTTGAGTTTTCTTATATTTTCTAGGGCATGTCTTCTTGATGTGGCCTTTGTTTCCACATCTATGGCATACTTTATCCTTCAAAATAGTTGAGACTTTAAGTGCTGAATTTTTAACCTTCTCAACATGTTTCCGCTCATATCCAAGTCCAAGTTTGCTTGTTTGACCCAATCTGAGTATATCATCAAGTTTCTTTGATCCGGAGGAGAATTTTTGTATGTCGGACTTGAGTTCATGGACTTGTTTAGTTAAGACTTGGTTAGAAGTATGAATTTCCTTGACTTGATGTTCTAGAAAACCAATCTTCTCTTGGTAGGATTTGATCGTTATCTCCGATTGGTCTAGCTTCTCTTGGAGGATTTTGTTGTTCTTCAAAATCGGCTCCCTTTCCTCCTCAAGAGCTTTAGATGTAGTCTTCAATTTATTGTTCTCATCTTCTAGCTCAAGTAAGCGTTTCCTCAGCTTTTTATTGTGCTTAGCCATTTTTCTCGATTCAATGAGTAGTTGATTATACGCCTCGGCTAAGTCATCATCGTCTGACTCCCCTTCACTTGTGCCATCGTCGTTCGACGTTTCATGCAAAGAAGGAGAAAGCAAATCATTAGAAATAGAAGATAAACAAAGAACCGACGAGGAAGGTAAAGAAGTATGTGAACATAAAGCAACATTATCTTTCTCCTCATCACTTGAGGTCGATTCTTCAGAAGTAGAATCGTCCCAAGTTTTCGCTTGCAAAGCCTTCTTTTTAAAGGTTTTCTTAGTGGGACAATCCGTTGAAATATGGTCGTAGCCTCTACACTTGTAGCATTGGATTTCCCCTTCAAATTCATCTTTTTCTTTAGAGGACTTTGTAAGTTTCTTCTCTTTAGAGGTTTAGAATTTGAAGATCCTTTAGAAGAAGATTTGGATGTAGATCGATTTGTCTTGTTCTTCCGAAAATTCCGACGAAATTTCTTTGTGAGACGCGCCAGTTGATGTTCAAAATCGGCAAGTCAAATTTCTTCGTCGGAATCCGAGTCGTCGTCTTCCTCCTTAGTAGATTTGAGTGCAATACCTGTACTTTTAGAAGAAGACTTGGAAGAAGATTCATTAGTAGGAAAAGTTATTTCATATGTTTGTAATGCGCCTACTAATACCTCTACTTTCATCTCGTCCGGATGTTTTATAGTCTCAATGGCCACAACCTTCTGACGAAATCTTTCGGGAAGAGTTCTCAAAATTTTTCTTACAACTTTAGATTCCGAGATTTTCTCTCCCAAGTTTGCGCATGTATTGACTATGTCTTGAAGACGAGTATAGTACTCGGTAAAGGTCTCATGATCGTCCATGAAAATTGAATCAAATTTACTTGTAAGCATTTGAAGTTTTTGGACCTTTACCAAGCTAGTTCCCTCATGCGTAACTTGGAGAGTATCCCAAATCTCCTTCGCTGTCTCACATGCCGAGACGCGAGAGAACTCGGTTTGATTTAAAGCATTGAATAAGGCATTAATTCCTCTAGCTACCGTTGTAAGAAGATAAATCAATCTCTTCCTTACTCCATTTATTCCGAGGTTTGGGCTTGTCAACATTCTCTACCTTTTCGGTAGGATGTTTCCATCCATATTCGATGGATTGCCAAACACGCTCGTCGATGGCAATTAGAAAAGCTCTCATGCGAACCTTCCAATATGCATAGTTAGTGCCATCGAAAAACGGAGGTCGATTAATGTTACCACCTTCACCCATAATGATAGATAAATCTAGAACCCACTCTAATATCAATTGTTAGTTATGGGGGAGCCCTAGGATCTATGTAGATACTATCAATACCTAGAGGGGGGTGAATAGGTATGACGGCCAAACCACAAAACTCGATGCAAAAAATAAATGCGGAAATTAAAAATCAACTGTAGCACTCTGAATTTTAGTGCGCCGTATCGAACTTTACCAAAATTGATGAGGTTCAGTGAAAGCCGATAATGGCTGGTATGGAATTGGGTTTCGAGGGTTTCGGAACGTTTTGGGTGCGAGTGGAAGCCCAGAAATCGAAAAATTTTGAAAAGGGGACCAACTGGAGCAAAACTGCTCACGGGGTCCGGACTCGGGAAGCTGGGGTCCGGACAATGAAGTCCGCGGGCAGCTAAGGTCCGGACCCGGACGTCACGGTCCGGACCCGAGCTATTTTCTGAGTTGGGGTGCGTACGGGTTCCGGACCCGAACACCAAGGTCCGGACCCGGCCTGCGCGCTGGATAGTTATTTGTGCGGGGTTCGGACCCCACTTGTAAGGTCCGGACCCGGCTGAGACAGAATGCCCAGTGAGGGGCAATTTGGTAATTTCACAGTGGAAGGGTTATTGTAGTACCCCTGGGGCCTAACTGACGGAATGACTATAGTATTTTAGACTGTCCGACACTTCTGGAGAAGGTCGAGACAAGTCGGAGTCGTTTCGGCGTCAAATAGACGCGAAAACGGACTCGGAGCACCGAAGCGAGCCAAAACTGAGTTTTGGGCTTTTGAAGTTTCGGGCGCCCAGATGCTCTGTTTTGGGCGCCCAGTTGTCCAGTGCCCCTTTTCTGAAAATTTACTAAGTCATTTCGGATCCATATTTCGGGCGCCCGAAAAGTGAGTCCGGAAATCCTGCCTCGTGAGTATCGAACGGCTCGACACGTGTTGATCGGTTGGTGTGATCCGCCGGACCAGGTTTGGGCGCACCGGACCGCGGCGGAGAGTCCGATGGTCGAGTTGGTGCAGGCTGAAGAACCGGGCGCCCACTTCATGAGTTTCGGGCGCCCGGAAGTGTGGTTTTCTGCTGAGGACAGGTTAGTGTAATTCTGTTCTTGAGGCTCATTGCACCGAATCTAGTGGTCTTTAAAAGCATTGGACGACCTCCCCTGAGGCTCTTTTCTCCCCTCTTCAAGGTGAACTCGGAGCTTGCAAGGAAACCCTCTCTTCTCCCCCAATTTCATCTTCCTCCATTGATGAACTTGGTTTCCTGCTGAAACTGCAACGTCGACCTGGAGTGTTCGTGCCCGTGTGCAGTGTAGGAGTATCCAAATCCAACGAAACTTGGTTTGTTGGATAGAGGACTCGCCGAGGAAGAAGTGGAATCTTTCCAATTGCGATTTGGACAGGTATGTAAGCTACAGTTGATGTTTTACTGGACCCCTGGTGTTCTTGAGCTGAAACTTGGGTTTTTCCTTTGTTCTTGGGATCCAATCTCTTGGGAGCTGGAATTACGAAGTGAAGATTGATCCTTCCACTTTCCTTGCTGGTTTTGAGGTCCTTCCCACTGGAGTTGAGGATTCAAAGGTGAGTTCTAGCTCAGATTTTGAGTAATTGCTTAAGTGCTGAATTTTTGGGTCATTGATGGAAATTCTTGGATTTTTAGATCCAAATCTTTGTGAGGATCTTTGGAGAGGTTTTGGATTGTTCCATCACTGTTTTTGTGAGGTTTGTGACCCCTTTCTATGAGCTAGAATCGTTGGAATCCTTGAATTCTTGCTGTTTTTGAGTTTTGCTTAAGTGCTGGAACTTCTGGATCCATGTGCAGGAGGGTCCAGATGTTGACCTGATTCAGTGTTTAGGCTTTTTGGACATCGAGTCGAACTCCGATTTGGCTGAAATTTGGAGGGTTTGTTCTTGAACCTCTGCTGGTGAGTTGAGCCAAATTTTACTGCATTTGGACTTAGGATTTGGATTTTATCGCATGTTGATCACATGTGGGTTGTGCTGCCAGGCTGCAGTTCTGGGCTGATGTTCTGGGCGCCCAGAACAGTGCGCAGGTGGGTCCGAATCTCGAGGTTGCAGAGTTGAGCTCGATTTCGGCCGGTGTTGTTTGGAGGCCTTCCACTCGACTCCTAGCCGCTGTTGGATAGCTTTCGAGGTGGGTTGATGTTACCGAAATCGCCGGATTTCCTCCTAAGTATAGAGAGTGCAGCATGCTGTTTTATTATCTGTTAAATCATGTTAGTAGCTCGAATTCGTGAATTTGCATGTGTTTATATGAAATCTGAATTTGGAGCATAAGCTGATAATTTATCGACATGACTTTACATGCTGAACTGGGAATTGACTTAGGAGAAAACTTGCGAACATACAACCGTCACTTTTCGAACTGTTATCAGATTTAGCTCTAGGAGCCGTTTCTGTTCCTGTATCACCGCTGTTAGTGCGAGGTGGATACTTAGTTCGTTATAGGACGAGTTTACGCTCGTGCTGGGGTGCCGAGCTTGTATTTACAGCAGGGTTAGACTGTTCTGTATTACCGGGTGCCGTCGGGGTTGACGGTGGACCCAGACTCTTGTTTTAGCTTCTGGTTGTACTGAGGGCACGCGAGCTGAGAGTCTTTGACCCCTTTTGACCCTTTGTTCTTTGACTATAGCCTGCCGGAGCCTGTTTGTGCTCGACAGAGATACGCGTACTAACTCGGCTGGGTAGCTCCCCCGAGTGCCGCTCCGGAGTGAGGCCTCTTTTGCGTTGATGTCGCTACAGATTGTGGATCTGGTTTGGACCGGCTACCCTATTTGGTAGTGTGCGGTGTGGCTAGGCAGTTGGCTGGACGAGCCCGTTTGGGCGGTTCCGATAGATTGGGTCAGGGATGATTTCTCACTTTGGTGGTGCTTACTTGAGAGTTGACTTGGATAGTGGTAGGGTAGTGGCATGATAGCTGTAGAGTTTATTCCAGCTTACTTTGTTGTTCTTTACCTACCAGTTATATTGTTAGTCTCGTAGACTTAGTGGGTGGACCGTAGAGGTCGGTATCGGTACCCACTGAGGACTACTTCTTTTGATAGTAGTTCTCACACCCTTTGTTGCCACCTTTTTGCAGAGCCTTCTTCTGTTGCGGCTGCTGCGCCTGTTTCTGCGGATCGAGGTAAGGGAGTCGCGAGCTAGATCCCTACCTGTCCCTGTTGTCCCTAGAGGAGGACCCTACTGGAGATAGTTTCTATTTTGAGTTGTGCCATGTACATATACTGTGGATTTGTACCTATTTTGGTTGTGGTGGACCTGTTGTATTTTGGACTCTATATGTACAGGTGGCTTTTGTTATTAGTCTATTTTATTTCCGCTCTATATATCTCTTGTAGTGGCTTGTATGTTTGTTTACAGGTTAGCTATCGCTTCGTATACATAGACAAATCTATGTATACGGCGGATCTGTTGGCGAGCCTGGGGAAACGAGTAATCCGGGGCGTGACAGATTAAGTGGTATCAGAGCTTAGGAATAGGTCGTTGGGACTTAGTAAACCCTAGGCTATGGCAGACCTTAGGAATGCAAGACGTGAGAGACGTGACTTGCCGCAAAAATTATCGATTTGACTGTTGAACTCATCCTTAAGTGGAGGGAGTGATCGAAGGCGTGTGTCCTTTCCTGTCGCGAACTTGCGTTGGCTGCAGACGACGTCAAGTAGCGAGGGAAAAGAGACGACCTTCTGGACTTTCGCTTGATTGGGTCTTGAGTTGTTTTGTGGTTGTTGACTGATCTGTGTGTTGCGCAGGTGAGCATGGCACCTCCCCGACACCGAGGTCGACCCCCGACGCGGGCTACCCCCGCGCCTTCTGTGGTGCCCGAGCAGGCGGAACCTAGTGCACCCCCTGATGTGAGTGAGCAGTTGAATGCGCTAGCCGAGTCAGCTAGGCAGCAGAGTGCACTTTTGCGGAGGATGTGTGATACCATTACTCACACGTGGAGTGCAGCACCTAGAGCGACGGAGTCGCAGGAGCCATCTCCTGCTGTTCCAGTGGACGTTCCAGCTGCAGCCGTACCCCCAGCAGCGGCAGTTCCGGCCGCACCGGTTGGCGACACTTCCCGGTCAGGTGGACAGATGTCGGAGGCTGAGCAGGAGCGGATGACCGAGAGACTGGCTCGTTTTTGTCGGTTTGATCCACCCCGTTTTGATGGTAGCCACATCGAGCCTTGGGTGGTGGAGGCCTGGGTAGGCGAGATGGAGAAGTTATTCGAGGATCTCTTCGTGCCAGAGCGGGAGCGGGTTCACTTGGCAGTTCACTGTCTGACAGGTGATGCACGCATCTGGTGGACGAGGACGAGATCGAGCAGGTCGCTGGATGCGCTGCATTTGAGTTGGACCGAGTTCTGCGGGATGCTGTATGGGTCCTATTTCCCTAACAGCGTGAAACAGAAACTCGAGGAGGATTTGAAGAGTCTACTGCAGGGAGATCGCACAGTGCAGGAGTATACCCGGGAGTTTACCAGACTCCTGAACTGTGTTCCTTTTGCTGCGAGAGATGAGGCTCACAGAGTTTATTTGTTTGAGCGAGGATTGAGACAGGAGATATTTGTCTTAGTTCAGGCGCAGAGGTTGCAGACCTTGGACGCGTCGATCGAGCAGGCGCTATGGGTGGAGCGAGGAGCCTTGACGGCGAGTGAGCGGACGGCCACTCTGAGTCAGGGTTTGGATAGGAAGCGCCCGACTCCGGAGGACGGGGGACAGACCAGCGGCAGACGCCCGCCGAGACCTCCACGATCACGTTCTCAGGGTCGTGGGTTTTCGGGGCGACAGAGGTCTGGTGGATCCCGTCAGCAGGGACGTCAGCAGAGGGCAGCACCGAGATGTGTCATCTGCGGAGGACCACATTGGCCTAGGCAGTGCGAGCAGCGAGAGGGCCGGTGTTTTGGGTGTGGTCAGTCCGGACATCTGCGGGCAGCTTGTCCCCGAGCAGCGTCGCCTGTACCATCGATCGCATCGGCACCCCCTGTTCATCAGCAGGCCTATGGAGCTCCACCGAGTCACAGCCAGATGGATCGGGCTTCTGTACCACGCCTGGGTGAGCGACGGCAGCAGGCGCAGAGCGGCAGAGTCTTTGCGGCTCAACTGGAGGACTCCACGGCGGCGGATCATGTGGTGGCAGGTATCATTTTAATTTCTGGCATTAGAGCTCGTGCATTATTTGATACCGGTGCATCACATTCTTTTGTTAGTCGAGCATTTGCATCCTTGCATGGGCTAGTGATAGGGCCGTTACCTTGCGCACGAGAGGTGCAGATTCCCGAGCACGTTTTGCGTGTGGAGGATTGTTGTCAAGCTTGCCCTGTGCAGCTTGGACCTTGGGTGATGCCCGCAGACCTGTTGGTCTTGGGGCGATTGCAGGATTTTGATGTAGTGCTCGGCATGGATTGGCTGACGCGCTACTTCGCGATGATCGACTGTGGCGAGAGGACCGTGACGTTTCGCGAGCCAGGCCAGGAGGAGTACGTGTATCGAGGCTGCAGGAGCACGTTGTTTGCGACGTGGATTTCGTCGGCACGAGCGAGACAGATGATGAGTCGAGGATGTATCGCATTTCTGGCGACTGTTGTGGAGGTATCTGCAGGGGCACCGGAGCTCGAGGACATCTCCGTAGTCCGCGAGTTCCCGGACGTGTTTCCCCCGGTGTTGACTGAGATGCCACCTGACAGGGAGGTCGAGTTTGTGTTGACGTAGTTCCAGGAACTGCACCAATCTCAAAGACACCCTACCGAATGGCACCGGCTGAGCTGAGAGAGCTTAAGGCGCAGCTTCAGGATTTGATGGATAAAGGGTTTGTGAGACCCAGTGTATCTCCTTGGGGAGCGCCGGTGTTATTCGTGAAGAAGAAGGATGGTTCACTTAGACTTTGTGTGGATTATCGAGAGTTGAATAAAGTGACCATCAAGAACAGGTATCCTTTGCCGCGCATTGATGATCTGTTTGATCAGCTGCAAGGATCTTGTGTCTTCTCGAAGATTGACTTGCAGTCTGGTTACCACCAATTGAAGGTGAAGGCCGAGGATATTCCCAAGACGGCTTTTAGGACCCGGTACGGGCATTATGAGTTTACGGTGATGCCGTTTGGATTGACTAATGCCCCTGCCGCGTTTATGGATTTGATGAACCGAGTGTTTAAGCCGTTCTTGGACAGGTTTGTAGTGGTGTTTATTGATGACATCTTGATCTACTCTCGGAGCGATGCTGAGCATGAGGAGCACTTGAGGCTTGTGCTGCAACTTTTGAGAGAGAAGAAGTTGTATGCTAAGCTGAAGAAGTGCGAGTTCTGGCTTCGAGAGGTAGCTTTCTTGGGCCATGTGATTTCGGCCACTGGAGTAGCGGTGGACCCGCAGAAGGTTGAGACTGTGCGGGATTGGCCCAGACCGACGACGGTTACCGAGGTGAGGAGTTTTCTCGGGTTAGCTGGATATTACCGTCGATTTGTGGAAGGCTTTGCGAAGCTCTCCACACCCCTCACTCGTCTGACGAGGAAGGGGATTAGATTTGTTTGGAGTGCTGAGTGCCAGCGTAGCTTTGAGGAGCTGAAGGAGAGACTGATGTCTGCTCCCATCCTTACCCTTCCAGTTATGGGGGAAGGATTTGTGATTTATAGTGATGCATCACACAGTGGCTTGGGATGTGTGTTGATGCAGCATGGTAGGGTAATTGCCTATGCCTCCCGGCAATTGAAGGATTATGAGAAGAATTATCCTACGCATGATTTGGAGCTGGCAGCTGTAGTGTTTGCACTGAAGCTGTGGCGGCACTATCTGTATGGTGAGCACTGTGAGATTTTCACAGATCACAAAAGTCTCAAGTATCTGTTCACTCAGAAGGAATTGAATCTGAGGCAACGCCGGTGGTTGGAACTGTTGAAGGATTATGATATTACCATCCAGTATCATCCCGGCAAGGCGAATGTAGTGGCAGATGCGTTGAGCAGGAGATCAGTGCAGAGCCTTAGTATGATGATCACTCAGCAGGCGCCGTTACTTGAGGAGTTGAGGCGGCTTGAGCTTGAGGTGGTATCCCCTGGGGTTACTGCAAAACTTATGTCTTTGGTTTTGCAACCCACTCTGTTGGATAGGATCCGAGAGAAACAGAGTGTGGACCCCTACTTGATGAGGATTCGAGAGCAGATTGCCAGCGGGCAGACAGGGGATTTTAGTGTTGACAGTTCGGGAGTACTGCGGTACAGGGACCGACTGTGTGTGCCTATGGATTCTGAGATCCGAGAGGAGATTTTGAGAGAGGCTCATTACTCACCTTATACGGTTCACCCCGGTGGAACCAAGATGTATAAGGACTTGAAGACACACTTCTGGTGGAATGGAATGAAGCGCCATATTGGGAGATTTGTGGCTCAGTGTTTGACTTGTCAACAGGTAAAGGCGGAGCACCGAGTACCTGCTGGCAAGCTTCAGAGTCTCCCAATACCCGAGTGGAAGTGGGACCAGATCGCCATGGACTTTGTCGTGGGATTACCGAGGGCGCAGGCTGGTTTTGACGCTATTTGGGTGATAGTGGACAGACTGACCAAGTCTGCCCACTTCTTACCAGTGCAGACTACTTGGTCCAGGGACAGACTCGCTCAGTTATACTTGGACGAGATAGTGAGACTGCATGGAGTGCCTACCTCGATTGTGTCTGATCGAGACACACGATTCGTCTCACAGTTTTGGAGGAGTCTACAGACAGCACTGGGTACTCAACTGCGGTTCAGCACGGCTTTTCATCCACAGACAGATGGTCAGTCTGAGCGGACCATTCAGACCCTGGAGGACATGTTGAGGGCATGTGTCCTAGACTTTGGTGGAGGGTGGCATCGACACTTAGGACTGGTTGAGTTTGCGTACAACAATAGCTATCAAGCGAGCATCCAGATGGCTCCGTTTGAGGCATTGTATGGACGCAGGTGTCGTTCGCCCTTGCATTGGAGCGATGTGGGTGAGAGGAAGACTTTGGGTCCCGATATCCTATTGGAAGCGGAAGAGAAGGTCAAGATGGTTCGTCGACGTCTTGAGACCGCCCAGAGTCGACAGAGGAGCTATGCGGATACTAGGAGACGAGACTTGGAGTTCCAGATTGGAGATCATGTGTTTCTGAAAGTCTCGCCGTCCAGAGGAATTCGCCGTTTTGGAGTTCGTGGAAAGCTCAGTCCACGGTTTGTTGGCCCGTTCGAGGTGTTAGAGCGAGTGGGGCCGGTAGCGTACAGGATTGCCCTACCACCGCGACTCTCTGGAGTCCATGATGTGTTTCATGTCTCGGCTCTGAGGCGATATGTGTTCGACCCCTCCCACGTGATTGACTTCACCCCACTTGAGTTGGCTGAGGACCTGCAGTACGAGGAGCGACCGGTGCGGATTCTTGCTCGCGAGACGAAAGAATTGCGCAACCGAGTCATACCGTACGTGAAAGTGCAGTGGAGTAATCACGAGGAGCGTGAGGCGACTTGGGAGCCGGAGACGGTGATGCGGGAATCCTATCCCTACCTTTTCGAGCTGTCTTCTTGAGGTATGAGTTTGAGTTTGAGTTTCGAGGACGAAACTTTCCGTAGGGGGGAAGGATGTAGTACCCCTGGGGCCTAACTGACGGAATGACTGTAGTATTTTAGACTGTCCGACACTTCTGGAGAAGGTCGAGACAAGTCGGAGTCGTTTCGGCGTCAAATAGACGCGAAACGGACTCGGAGCACCGAAGCGAGCCAAAACTGAGTTTTGGGCTTTTGAAGTTTCGGGCGCCCAGATGCTCTGTTTTGGGCGCCCAGTTGTCCAGTGCCCCTTTTCTGAAAATTTACTAAGTCATTTCGGATCCATATTTCGGGCGCCCGGAAAGTGAGTCCGGAAATCCTGCCTCGTGAGTATCGAACGGCTCGACACGTGTTGATCGGTTGGTGTGATCCGCCGGACCAGGTTTGGGCGCACCGGACCGCGGCGGAGAGTCCGATGGTCGAGTTGGTGCAGGCTGAAGAACCGGGCGCCCACTTCATGAGTTTCGGGCGCCCGGAAGTGTGGTTTTCTGCTGAGGACAGGTTAGTGTAATTCTGTTCTTGAGGCTCATTGCACCGAATCTAGTGGTCTTTAAAAGCATTGGACGACCTCCCCTGAGGCTCTTTTCTCCCCTTTTCAAGGTGAACTCGGAGCTTGCAAGGAAACCCTCTCTTCTCCCCCAATTTCATCTTCCTCCATTGATGAACTTGGTTTCCTGCTGAAACTGCAACGTCGACCTGGAGTGTTCGTGCTCGTGTGCAGTGTAGGAGTATCCAAATCCAACGAAACTTGGTTTGTTGGATAGAGGACTCGCAGAGGAAGAAGTGGAATCTTTCCAATCGCGATTTGGACAGGTATGTAAGCTACAGTTGATGTTTTACTGGACCCCTGGTGTTCTTGAGCTGAAACTTGGGTTTTTCCTTTGTTCTTGGGATCCAATCTCTTGGGAGCTGGAATTACGAAGTGAAGATTGATCCTTCCACTTTCCTTGCTGGTTTGGAGGTCCTTCCCACTGGAATTGAGGATTCAAAGGTGAGTTCTAGCTCAGATTTTGAGTAATTGCTTAAGTGCTGAATTTTTGGGTCATTGATGGAAATTCTTGGATTTTTAGATCCAGATCTTTGTGAGGATCTTTGGAGAGGTTTTGGATTGTTCCATCACTGTTTTTGTGAGGTTTGTGACCCCTTTCTATGAGCTAGAATCGTTGGAATCCTTGAATTCTTGCTGTTTTTGAGTTTTGCTTAAGTGCTGGAACTTCTGGATCCATGTGCAGGAGGGTCCAGATGTTGACCTGATTCAGTGTTTAGGCTTTTTGGACATCGAGTCGAACTCCGATTTGGCTGAAATTTGGAGGGTTTGTTCTTGAACCTCTGCTGGTGAGTTGAGCCAAATTTCACTGCATTTGGACTTAGGATTTGGATTTTATCGCATGTTGATCACATGTGGGTTGTGCTGCCAGGCTGCAGTTCTGGGCTGATGTTCTGGGCGCCCAGAACAGTGCGCAGGTGGGTCCGAATCTCGAGGTTGCAGAGTTGAGCTCGATTTCGGCCGGTGTTGTTTGGAGGCCTTCCACTCGACTCCTAGCCGCTGTTGGATAGCTTTCGAGGTGGGTTGATGTTACCGAAATCGCCGGATTTCCTCCTAAGTATAGAGAGTGCAGAATGCTGTTTTATTATCTGTTAAATCATGTTAGTAGCTCGAATTCGTGAATTTGCTTGTGTTTATATGAAATCTGAATTTGGAGCATAAATTGATAATTTATCGACATGACTTTACATGCTGAACTGGGAATTGACTTAGGAGAAAACTTGCGAACATACAACCGTCACTTTTCGAACTGTTATCAGATTTAGCTCTAGGAGCCGTTTCTGTTCCTGTATCACCGCTGTTAGTGCGAGGTGGATACTTAGTTCGTTATAGGACGAGTTTACGCTCGTGCTGGGGTGCCGAGCTTGTATTTACAGCAGGGTTAGACTGTTCTGTATTACCGGGTGCCGTCGGAGTTGACGGTGGACCCAGACTCTTGTTTTAGCTTCTGGTTGTACTGAGGGCACGCGAGCTGAGAGTCTTTGACCCCTTTTGACCCTTTGTTCTTTGACTATAGCCTGCCGGAGCCTGTTTGTGCTCGACAGAGATACGCGTACTAACTCGGCTGGGTAGCTCCCCCGAGTGCCGCTCCGGAGTGAGGCCTCTTTTGCGTTGATGTCGCTACAGATTGTGGATCTGGTTTGGACCGGCTACCCTATTTGGTAGTGTGCGGTGTGGCTAGGCAGTTGGCTGGACGAGCCCGTTTGGGCGGTTCCGATAGATTGGGTCAGGGATGATTTCTCACTTTGGTGGTGCTTACTTGAGAGTTGACTTGGATAGTGGTAGGGTAGTGGCATGATAGCTGTAGAGTTTATTCCAGCTTACTTTGTTGTTCTTTACCTACCAGCTATACTGTTAGTCTCGTAGACTTAGTGGGTGGACCGTAGAGGTCGGTATCGGTACCCACTGAGGACTACTTCTTTTGATAGTAGTTCTCACACCCTTTGTTGCCACCTTTTTGCAGAGCCTTCTTCTGTTGCGGCTGCTGCGCCTGTTTCTGCGGATCGAGGTAAGGGAGTCGCGAGCTAGATCCCTACCTGTCCCTGTTGTCCCTAGAGGAGGACCCTACTGGAGATAGTTTATTTTGAGTTGTGCCATGTACATATACTGTGGATTTGTACCTATTTTGGTTGTGGTGGACCTGTTGTATTTTGGACTCTATATGTACAGGTGGCTTTTGTTATTAGTCTATTTTATTTCAGCTCTATATATCTCTTGTAGTGGCTTGTATGTTTGTTTACAGGTTAGCTATCGCTTCGTATACATAGACAAATCTATGTATACGGCGGATCTGTTGGCGAGCCCGGGGAAACGAGTAATCCGGGGCGTGACAGTTATGTATATGTAAGATAGGGGGTATCCCTAGGATCTATCTAGAGTATATCAATCACCTAGAGGAGGGTGAATAGGTATATAAACAAAAATCACAAATCTCAATGCGATAAAGTAATGCGGAAAATAAAATCAGCACACCGAGATTTACGTGGGAAACTCCACCTTGGAGAAAAACCCACGGGACCAACACGCGAAAAAACAATCCACTAAGAGTAAAGAATTGCAAGGTGATTACCGACTCCACGGACTTAACCTCTCCCTTCTCTTCAGCGGATCACGCGCACCAACGGGTTGTCCACTCCCCACGTCCGAATCCACGGATGCCACGCCTCGAATCCACGAGACGCACAACTTCGAATCCACGAAGCCTTCAACACGTCGAATCCACGACGCTCACTCGAATCCACGAGCGCACTCCATCCGGAGCAAGAACAATAAAATTGATGATGGTTTATTGCTTAGAATATCATGAAAGATCTGTGGGAATAGTCTCTAAGCAATTCTCAAATTGATTCTAAAAGAATATTAGAAATTAGGGCACCATGAATCAATTTGAGAGAAGCTTGATGTAGAAGATGAGGGAAAAGGTTACCTACAAGCTTCTAGGATTTCTAAAAGATAATCTATGCTTTTCCCCACGTTTTAGAGACACCCCTACATCATATTTATAGGTTAGAAGCAATCCGAAAAAGATTAGGATTAAAAAACAGTATTTAGAAAGGTTTGGAAGCAAACCGATTTCGACTAGGATTGAAAAACTGATTTTAGAAAGGTTTGGAACCAAATTAGGATTGCAAAGATATTTTAAGGAATCTACCATCTTATTTACAGGTTTGGGGGACATTAGAATCAGAGTAGAATTGAAAAAATAACTTTCCAAAAATTCACGACGAGTCGGGGTCCGGATCGCGGGTATGGGGTCCGGATCTTGAAACTCTTCAGGCGTTTCATTGTCCGGACCGCAGCCATCAGGATCCGGACCCGGTCTGCGAAACTGCCTGTCATGCTCACGGGTTCCGGACCTCATGTTCCAGGGTCCGGACCCGGACAGCGAAACAGCAAGTATGCGTACGAGTTCCGGACCTCAGCTTCCGGGGTCCGGACTCGGTCTGCGAACCAGCATAACCTGCTCACGGGTTCCGGACCTCAGCTTCCAGGGTCCGGACCTCGTAGTATGAATTTTTCCGATTCATTTATAAATCATTAAAAACCTATTCTAATGTCTTCCAAACACTTAAATTATATATATAAATCATCATCAAGATTATTTAAACTTACCAAGCATCGTGAATTCATACGTTGAGTCTTCGAGTCTTCAAACTTCGTCTCTTCTTCTTTGAACCTTCAAGACTCCGACTCACTTCACGAAATATGCCAATATAAAATCCGTAACAATCTCCCCCTTTGGCAATTTCGTGACAAAACTAAAAAATACATAGAACACTCACGATGCTCATCTCTCCAAAAATGAAATTCATTGCCATCACCAAAACAATGATCTTCTCGCGTGAAAGATCCGAATAAAATCCAAAATTACAATTTTGTAACTCCTAAAAAACAAACTCTATAACTTAGACAAACATGGAGTCTTGAAGTCTTCAAAGACCTACAAAAAGTTTTCATTCTCCACGAACAAAGTTAGTAGAAAAAATATATCAAAATCTCTCCCCCTTTGTTCATGCAATCTCTCCCCCTATGTTTATGCATCTAAGTTATCATTTAACCTCTCTCCCCCTTTTTGTCAAAAATTGCCAAAAGAAAATATCCAAAAATAGAGAGAGTTGAAAGAAATTAAATAAAATACAAGTTCAAAATATTTTTCAATTTTGAAACCACTTGTGATAAAAACGTCAAACATTGTTAGTGCTTGAGGAGTATAAATTCACATTGACTTCTTTCAATCCCTATTAATTTCATAAGAATTAAGAACTTTACTACACAATCATCATAATGTAGATAAAATATTATCCGATTTCTTAATTCATATAAACTTCAAAAACAAGTCATCAAAAATAATCTAAAGGCTCAAAAGCTATCAAGATGTAAACGGATTATGAAGATGACTTAAGGGATTCATCAAAGAGACAGAAATTTGTTGCATACACATTCAAATTTGAGATAAAATAAATATCGCACAGGGGGTGGCTCTTTGAGCATCTTTCATGTATGTGGACCACCTTATAACACCGAAAAAATAAAATTTTGTGACATTTTCCTTTTGCATCCTTTTGCACTTGTATATTTTTTTCGGATATGCAATTCAATTCTCATGTGGTAGCTGCACACACTAACCGGACGACCAGGGTGGTAGCTCTTTCCTCCATGTGGTGGTAGTTTTCACACTCCTTTAAGGATGTAACTCTTTCCACATCTTTCAAAGCATACGAGCATTTTATTTTATATAATAATAACTCCCCCTCGCTTATGCAATCTCTTAGTTGAAAGAACATGTGACAAATTTTAGTCCATAAGAGAATGACTATTCATCAAATTCAACACACACAACCGAGATAGGTAAAGCTCCTAGAGATTACACATGATTGCCTAAATTTGATGAATATAAGTATTAAGAATTCTCATAATAAATTATCTTCAAATATAATGAAAATAAAGTAAAATCGATAATTAATATGAGATTAATTAAGAGTGAATGAAAGTGAACATATTGATATTCAATGCACTATTTAATGTTCTAATCATTCAAAGAATCTAAAAATCGTAACAATGAAAGCACCAAGATGTGTAATGCAATAAACAAGAGATATGCAATAGAAACCGATCAAAGCACTACACTAAGTCAAAACAAATTAAGACTTTAGAGAAGGAAAGATATCACCTTTCCGAACCCAAACTTGTCGGATTGTTGGTTGTCTTGATTTGTTGACGTTGGGCACGGTTTGTTTTGACTTTTGATCAACCGTGGATCTTACCACCGCATTCCGCTTTGGAGTATTTAAGTGTTGTGGCTTTGACTTTCGGTTGACCTTAGGTACTCGACCTTTTTGATGTTGCTTTTGAAACCGTGGGGGTTGTCGAGTATTGGAAGATGCCAATAGATGCTTAGAAGATGCCACTTGAGTTTTCTTTTTATGGCATGTCTTCTTGATATGTCCTTTCTTTCCGCATCTATGGCATACTTTCTCTTTTACACTTGTTGAGACTTTGGAAAAAGAATTTTTTATCTTCTCAACAAATGTCCGCTCATATCCAAGTCCAAGTTTACTTGTTTGACCCAATCCGAGCATATCTTCAAGTTTCTTTGTACCGGAGGAGAATTTTTGTATGTCGGACTTGAGTAGATGGACTTGTTTGGTCAAGACTTGATTAGAAACATGAATTTCCTTGTATTGTGGTTCTAGAAAGCCAACCTTTTCTTTATGCGATTTGATCGTTATCTCCGATTGGTCTAACTTCTCTTGGAGGATTTCGTTGTTCTTCAAAATTGACTCCCTTTCCTCCTCAAGAGATTTATTTGAAGTACTCAATGTCTTTTTGTCATCCTCAAGCTCCAAAAGTCGATTCCTCAACTTCTTGTTGTGCTTAGCCATCTTCTTCGATTCTATTAGTAGTTGATTGTACGCCTCGGCTAAGTCATCATCATCCGACTCCCCCTCACTTGTGCCATTGTCGCTCGATGTATCATGCATAGAGGAAGAATCAAAAGGGTTAGAAATAATAGATGATAAACAAAAAGTAGAAGGAGAAGGAGAAACGTGTGAAGAAAAAGCAATTGCATCATTGGTTTCTTCTTCACTAGAACTTGAATCATTGGAACTAGAATCATCCCAAGTTCTAGCTTATAAGGCCTTCTTATTATAGGATTTCTTAGAGGGACAATCCGTGGCGATATGGCTATAGCCTCGGCATTTGTAACACCGGATTTCCCCTACAAACTCATCATTTTCTTTAGAAGACTTTCCAAGCTTCTTCTCTTTAGAGGATTTAGAATGTGAAGATCCGTCAGAGGAAAGCTTTCGGTTGGAGGATGAAGCTTGAAAGCCTTGGTTCTTCCTAAACTTTCGACGAAACTTCTTAGTAAGGAGTGCCATTTGACGTTCAAAATTTTCAAGAGAAACTTCATCGTCGGATTCGGTATCCTCGTCTTCCTCCTTTGTTGAATTAAGCGCAACACCTGTACTTTTAGAAAAAGACTTGGAAGAAGATTGATTAGTAGGAAAAGTCATTTCATAAGTTTGTAAGACGCCTACTAATTCATCAACTTTCATATCATCCGGATGATTGATCGTTTCAATAGCCGCGACTTTCGCCCTAAAGCGCTCCGGAAGTGTTCGAAGGATTTTTCTAACAACCTTAGATTCGGGGATCTTCTCTCCCAAGTTAGCACATGTATTAATGATATCTTGGAGTCTAGTAAAATACTCAATAAAAGATTCATGCTCCTCCATTCGAATAGAATCAAATTGACTCGTAAGCATCTGGAGCTTTTGAACTTTTACTAGACTTGTACCCTCATGTGTAACTTGTAGGGTATCCCAAATCTCTTTTGCCGTTTCGCACGCCGAGACGCGTGAAAACTCGGTTTGAGTTAGGGCATTAAATAAAGCATTTATTCCCTTACCATTAAAAGAGGATAAATCAATTTCATCCTTCGACCACTTATTCCGTGGCTTAGGTACAGTTGCGTTATTAACCACTTCGGTTGGATGTTTCCATCCAAGTTTAATGGTTTGCCATACTCGCTCATCAATTGCGATGAGGAAGGCTCTCATCCGGACTTTCCAATAAGCGTAGTTGGTTCCATCAAATAAAGGTGGCCTAAATATATTACCTCCTTCACCCATTATGAAAGATAAAGCCTAGATCCCGCTCTGATACCAATTGTAAGATAGGGGGTAGCCCTAGGATCTATCTAGAGTATATCAATCACCTAGAGGAGGGTGAATAGGTGTATAAACAAAAATCACAAATCTCAATGCGATAAAGTAATGCGGAAAATAAAATCAGCACACCGAGATTTACGTGGGAAACTCCACCTTGGAGAAAAACCCACGGGACCAACACGCGAAAAAACAATCCACTAAGAGTAAAGAATTGCAAGGTGATTACCGACTCCACGGACTTAACCTCTCCCTTCTCTTCAGCGGATCACGCGCACCAACGGGTTGTCCACGCCCCACGTCCGAATCTACGGACGCCACGCCTCGAATCCACGAGACGCACAACTTCGAATCCATGAAGCCTTCAACACGTCGAATCCACGACGCTCACTCGAATCCACGAGCGCACTCCATCCGGAGCAAGAACAATAAAGTTGATGATAGTTTATTGCATAGAATATCATGAAAGATCTGTGGGAATAGTCTCTAAGCAATTCTCAATTTGATTCTAAAAGAATATTAGAAATTAGGGCACCATGAATCAATTTGAGAGAAGCTTGATGTAGAAGATGAGGGAAAAGGTTACCTACAAGCTTCTAGGGTTTCTAAAAGATAATCTATGCTTTTCCCCACGTTTTAGAGACACCCCCACATCATATTTATAGGTTAGAAGCAATCCGAAAAAGATTAGGATTAAAAAACAGTTTTTAGAAAGGTTTGGAAGCAAACCGATTTCGACTAGGATTGAAAAACTGATTTTAGAAAGGTTTGGAACCAAATTAGGATTGCAAAGATATTTTAAGGAATCTACCATCTTATTTACAGGTTTGGGGGACATTAGAATCAGAGTAGAATTGAAAAAATAACTTTCCGAAAATTCACGACGAGTCGGGGTCCGGATCGCGGGTATGGGGTCCGGACCTTGAAACTCTTCAGGCGTTTCATTGTCCGGACCGTAGCCATCAGGATCCGGACCCGGTCTGCGAAACTGCCTGTCATGCTCACGGGTTCCGGACCTCATGTTCCAGGGTCCTGACCCGGACAGCGAAACAGCAAGTATGCGTACGGGTTCCGGACCTCAGCTTCCGGGGTCCGGACTCGGTCTGCGAACCAGCATAACCTGCTCACGGGTTCCGGACCTCAGCTTCCAGGGTCCGGACCTCGTAGTATGAATTTTTCCGATTCGTTTATAAATCATTAAAAACCTATTCTAATGTCTTCCAAACACTTAAATTATATATATAAATCATCATCAAGATTATTTAAACTTACCAAGCATCGTGAATTCATACGTTGAGTCTTCGAGTCTTCAAACTTCGTCTCTTCTTCTTTGAACCTTCAAGACTCCGACTCACTTCACGAAATATGCCAATATAAAATCCGTAATAGTATAGAGGGCAGAGGTCTCTCTCCTCATTACTCCTTCACTTTCCTCTCATCCCCTCTCCTTCTCCCTCACTTTCTCTCTCTAGAGATCTCTCCAAAGCTTGGAGAAGTGGTGGATTGGAGCTTGGAAAAGGACTTCCAAGGTGCAAAATAGCTTCTTGGTGCAAGAAGAAGCTTGGGAGCTAGGGCTTTGAGGTGAGTTCTTGTGATTTAGGGTTTAAACCTTGGATTTAATCTTTTAAGATGAGGTTTTTGGAAATCCTAGGCAATCTAAACCATAAATGGTGGAAGATTGGCCATGAAATCTAGGGTTTGGCTTGTATGCATGCAAATCCTAGGTAGATTTAGGGCTTTTGCCATGTGAGGTTCTAAAAATATTTGGACCTTCAAGAATTTCTATTGAGGCATAGGAAATCATGTTAGAACACTTGATTTCATGCATCGAGTTGATTTAAGGATTCAAAATGAGTAACGAACTATTTTCTTGTAGAAGCTTGGATTGAGGCAAAAACTCAAGGCTTGGAGACTTAGGAGCTCAAAGAATTCAAGAACTTGGAAGCTCTTGAGGTGGGTTTGTGTTTACCGAAGTGATTAGGTCACTTCCATGTCTAGGGTAAATAACCATTTAAAGATAAAATGGTGTGTAAATGTGAAATCCTAGAACTTGCATGTTGGCAAAATGAGAATTATGATAGATAGAGCCATGAGCTCCTCTTGCATGTTAAGAAATTCAAGTATATTTCTATTATCTATACTTGTTATGTGATTGCATGTATGAATTGGAACCTAGTGTTGAGGAACATAGTTTGAAAAGTGCAAATGGAACCTAGTGTCATTGAACATAGGTTGGAACATGAGATTTGGAACCTAGTGTCACTGAACATAGGTTGGAACGTGAGAATTGGAACCTAGAGTCATGGAACCTAGGTTGAGAATGTAAAGTAAACCTAGTGTCATTGAACATAGGTGAGACTTAGTGACTTGAACCTAGGGTCATGGGACTTGGGTTGGCAAGTGTAAAATGTGAACATTGGGATATGCGACGATTTCGCTATCCCGGGTATGCGACGATTTCGCTACCCGTGCCATGAATTGGCGGTGACGGATTGGGATGTGCGACAATTTCGCTATCCCGGGTATGCGACGATTTCGCTACCCGTGCCATGAGTTGGCGGTGATGAATTGGGATATGCGATGATTTCGCTATCCCGGGTATGCGACGATTTTGCTACCCGTGCCATGAGTTGGCGGTGATGAATTGGGATATGCGACGATTTCGCTATCCCGGGTATGCGACGATTTCGCTACCCGGATGGCGGTGTTGAAATGGGGTATGCGACGATTATGCTATCCTGGGTATGCGACGATTTCGCTACCCGAAGACGGAGGTGACGATTTCACTCCTTGGACATTGGAACTATTATGGTGATGCGGCGATTCCGAATCCATAAGTTAATGACAAGTAGTTGAACTTGGTCAATGTGAGATGTAGGATGAACCTAGGAGAAAATGAAAAGTGACATTTTATTTGGTTGCATCCTTTATGTTTATTTACAAGCATGTGAATAATTGTTGCATAGTTATTTGTGATCTAACTTATGCCATGGTGTTTCTTTAGACGTGGTAGGTCGAGCTTCTCCCTTGGGTGGCCTTACCCACTGGGAACTATGTTTATAGTTCTCACCCCACGTTTTTCAGGTCCTTCCGCGAGTGAGGTGGCGGAGCGAGGCAAGGGTTTGGCTCTCTAGATAGCGGCCCTTTCATTTTGGTGATACATAGAGTTGTACCCCTCGTCATGGACATTGATAGTATAGGGGCTTCGTTAAATATATTTAACTTGTATATTCCATAATTTTGGAACATGATGTATGGAATAGAAATGAAAGAAAAGAAAATTTGGGCACGTATAAATGTGCAAATGTGTTGTAATAGAAGTAGAACTTCTTTATGTTGATGCTTTCCTTGTGCAACTCTTGTACTCCGTTCCTAATTGGAACCTTGTGGATATGCTTGTGTTGTGACGCCTTGGGCGGGTAGAAGAGACTCTATCCGTTCGGCGGGTCTGGGGCATGCGCCCGTGCAGTTATCCTTTCCACTTAGTTGGTGTTAAAGGCCCGACGGGGCATGACAGACTGAGGTGGTATCAGAGAGTAGAAACGGTCTAGGTGGACCTAAGAAACCCTAGGATGGACCCTAGGAGTGTAGGCTCGTGAGTGACGAGTTCCTTGATTGTGGCGAAAGATAAGTGATTGGGTTATGTCCTTATACCTCTAGTTGGAAGTAGAGGTAGATTTGAGGTGTGTCTTATTCTTCACCAAGAGAGTTCGAGTTGGCGGCCGACAACTTGAAACCAAGTGAGGGGAATAAGAACCCTTGTGTGACTTTCGCCTAGATTGGGTTCATGTTTATTTTCGTGAAACGTTATGTTGTGAATGACCTCCTACGAGGGCTGGGCTCGGAGGATCGAGCGCGGCTCCCGAACAACTCGGGGAGAGTTGACCGAGTTGATGGGCGTGGTTCGGCGACAGACCGAAGCCATGCAGCGACAAGAGGAGCAAATTAAAAAGCTCCAAGACGAGATGGCGCAGCGAGCGGCTGCGATTAGGGAGGAAAGATTGGGAGCACCTCCGGCCTCTGCTTTGGCACCGGCCGAGGAGGTGACACCGGCGCTGGCTGTGGCGCCACCGGCACCATCGACCGTGGCCGATGGGTCGGGTGCTCCTATGCCCGACTCAGCGGCGGAGGATGTGGAGCGAGAGCGCGCACTTGCGGCTCTCATGAGGTTTAAGAAGTTCAACCCGCCTATCTTTAACGGGGAGAACGTGGATCCATAGGATGTAGAGACGTGGATCGATGCCATGGAGACGCTCTTCGAGGATCTGTATACCTTGGAGAGGGACAAAGTGCACCTCGCCGCTCATTGTTTAGAGCGATCGGCGAAGGTGTGGTGGAAGGGAGTCAGGCGTGATCGACTCTCTAGCCTTCCGCCACAGACATGGGAGGAGTTCCGGGGTATGGTGTTCGCCGCCTACTTCCCCGATAGTGAGAAGAGAAAACTCCAAGAAAGGTTTCGGAAGTTGAAGCAAGGGAACCGCACCGTGCGTGAGTACGAGAGGGAGTTCTCGTACATCATTAACTGTGTACCGCACGTTGTCCGCGGAGAGTTGGACAAGGTCGATTGCTTCGTGCGCGGGCTTCGACCGGAGATCTTTCGGGCGGTGCACGCCTTCAAGCTACAGACCTTTGCGGAGGTCTTGGACCGTGCTCTTTGGGTGGAGCACGGGAATGCATGTGCGCGCGAAGAGCGCGAGTCTTGGGAAAGAGAGAAGGAAAAGGATAAGGAAAAGGGAAAGAAGCGACCGGCGGGTGGCTCGGGTGGGCAATCTAGCTCTAAGCGGCCCCCGAAACACTCGCAGTCGCAGAACCAGTCGCGAGGGTCTCAGCGAAATCGACCCTCGAGCCGGTGCCCGATTTGTAGCGGCCCCCACAACCCTCAACAGTGTGACTACCGTGAGGGCCGGTGCTACAAATGCGGACAGCCGGGACATATGCGGTTCAATTGCCCGATGGATGATGGCCGGGCACCGTCGTCGGCATCGGCATTTGCATCGCTGAGGCAGCTCGCGGGCATCCCACCCGCGGTGATGTCGGCAGGCCGTACACCGCCGCCGAGACCAGTTGAGGGCCAGCGGCTGGCGCCCAGTGGATGGGTATTCGCCTCGCAGGTGGAGGAGCCTTCTGCCTAGGAGGATGTCGTGGCAGGTATTGTGTTGATTAATAGCATTCGATGTAGAGCTTTGTTTGATACCGGAGCATTGCATTCATTCATTGCTCGATCATTTGCTATTGCACATGAAATGAAAATTGTAGAAGCCACGCATGCAAGAACTGTGCAAGTGCCTGAACACACCTTTTGCGTACGCGTGTGTAGATTGTCCAGTGAGAATTGAAAACTAGATCATGCCAGCTGATTTGCTGGTGTTAAACCGAATGAATGAGTATGATTTAATCCTAGGAATGGATTGGCTCTCTAGATATCACGCTACTATTGATTGTGAGAGCCGGATAGTGAGGTTTAGAGAACCCGGGCACAAGGAGTTTGTGTACCGTGGGTGCAAGAGTTCGCTCTTTGCGTCAATGGTGTCCACGTCGCAAGCAAGAAAGCTTATTGCTAGTGGTTGCATTGCCTACTTAGCGACGGTAGTGGATGATCGAAAGGAGGTGTTGGGACTCGAGGACATTCCTGTAGTCCAAGAGTTCCCGGATGTATTTCCGGCGGAGTTACCCGGAATGCCACCGGATCGGGAAATAGAATTCGTGATCGATTTGCTCCCGGGTACGGCGCCGATTTTTAAGGCCCCGTACAGGATGGCACCCGCAGAGCTAAAGGAATTGAAAGCACAATTGCAGGCCTTGATGGACAAGGGTTTCGTAAAGCCAAGTGTGTCACCTTGGGGAGCCCCTGTTTTATTTGTGCGGAAGAAGGACGGTTCACTAGGGTTATGTGTGGATTTACCGTGAGTTGAACAAAGTGACCGTCAAGAATAAGTACCCGTTACCCCGAATTGATGACTTATTCGATCAGTTGCAAGGGTCTCGGGTGTATTCAAAGATTGATTTGCAATCCGGTTATCACCAATTGAAGATCAAACCGGAGGATGTGTATAAGACCGCGTTTAGGACGCGGTATGGACACTATGTGTAGTACACTGAATTTCAGTGCATCGTACTGAACTTCTACAAATTCTAGAGTTCTAGTGAGAAAATGGCATAAGAGGCTATATGTGAGGCTTTGGCCAAGTTCGGGACTGTGCGAAGTGTTTTCGGCGCAATTGAGGCGCGAAAATAGACTTCGAGAAGTTAAAAACTGCGAACTTGGGAAGTCTGCACTGGATTCCGGTATGTGAACTCCAATACCGGAATTGGAGCTTGGTATACCGGTATGTGAAATGGTATACCGGAATGCTGTGCTAAAACCGAGAAACCCAGCTCTCGGGTTTGCAGAATTTTTCGGGGTATACCGGTATGAGAAATGGTATACCGGTATACAATGTGCGAAACAGTGAGACCAGCTCTCGAGATTCTGCAGGATTTCTGAGGTATACCGGTATGCATATGCGCATACCGGTATATAATGCCCAGTTTTGGCTGGTTGTTGTGTTGTTTGTGGAGAGGGGCAAAATAGTCTTTTCACATGACTTATGGGTGTATGAATGGCTGAGACCTTCTCCCCTTCTCATTTGTTTTCCTCTCTACTTCTCTTCTCTACTCCTCTCACTTTCTCTCTCTAGAGATCTCTCCAAAGCTTGGAGAAATGGTGGATTGGAGCTTGGAAAAGGCTTCCAAAGGAGAAAAGAAGCTTCTTGGTGCAAGAAGAAGCTTGGGGATTTCGTGATTAAGGTTAGTACCTCACGTTTTGGGTTCAAACCTTGGATTTAATCCTTTGAAATGAGGTTTTTGGGAACCCTTGACAATCTAAACCACAAATGGTGGGTGTTTGGCCATGAAATCTAGGGTTTGGCTTGCATGCATGCAAACCCTAGGTAGAATGAGGGCTTTTGCAATGTGAGGTTCTAAAAATATTTGGACCTTCGATAATTGCAATTGAGGCTTAGGAAATCATGTTGGAGCACTTGATTTCATATATTGAGTTGATTTTAGGGTTCGTAACGAGTAACGAACCGTTTTCTTGTAGAAGCTTGGGTTGAAGCAAGAACTCTAGGCTTGGACACTTAGGAGCTTGAAAAATACCAAGATTTGAAAGCTCTTGATGTGGGTTTGTGTTTACCGAAGTGATTAGGTCACTTCCATGTCTAGGGTAATTATCCATTTAAAAATAAAATGGTATGTGTTGAGAACCCTAGCATTTTGCATGTTGGCAAAGGTAAAATCATGATAGGTAGAACAATGAGCTCCTATTGCATGATGGATATTTCAAGTACAATTCAATTATTGATACTTGTTGCATGGTTGCATGTGAGATTTAAACCTAGTGTTATTGAACATAGGTTGAACATAAGAGATTTAAACCTAGTGTTGTTGAACATAGGTTGAACATGTGAGATTGAAACCTAGTGTTATTGAGCATAGGTTGGAACATGTGAGATTTAAACCTAGTGTTGTTGAACATAGGTTGGAACATGTGAGATTGAAACCTAGTGTCATTGAACATAGGTTGGACATGTGATTGGAACCTAGAGTCATGGAACCTAGGTTGGCAATGAGAAAGTAAGCCTAGTGTTATCGAACATAGGCGAGACTTAGTGACTTGAACCTAAGATCATGAGATTTAGGTTGGCAAGTAATGTGAAGAAGGGGATGTGCGACGATTTTGCTATCCCGGGTATGCGACGATTTCGCTACCATGCCACGAGTTGGCGGTGCCGACATGGGATAGGCGACGATTTCGCGATCCCGGGTATGCGACGATTTCGCTACCGCGCCACGTGTTGGCGGTGTCGAGGGGGAGATGTGCGACAAGGTCGCCATCCCGGGTATGCGACGATTTCGCTACCATGGCATGTGATGGCGGTGTTGAGACGGGGTATGCGACGATTTCGCTATCCCGAGTATGCGACGATTTCGCTACTCGAACTAGGAGGTGACAAGCTCACTCCTTGAATGTTGGAACAAATATGGTGAGATGGCGATTCCGAAACCATAAGTAAATGACAAGTAAAAGAACTTAGTCAATGTGGAACATAGGATGAAACTAGGAGAGAATGATAAATTATATTTCATTTGGTTGCATCCTTTATGTTTATTTACTAAGCATGTAAATAATTGTTGCATAGTTATATATGATCTAACTTATGCATATGGTGTTTCTTTGGACCTGGTGTGTCACGCCCCAAGATCGCAGCGGAAGCCTACGGGGACGTTAACAGACCCGCCGAATGGACAGAGTTTCCCCTGTCCGAACGAAGCGACAACAAATCAACAGTTCCCAGGCAATTCAAGAAATCATCTATACAATATCCATATTACAAGAATGACAAACGACATGTATCAGAGCACTAACTACATACTAAACTACTGTACATCATGTACTATCTCAAATAAAACTCATCCCCAAAACGAAATATGGAAAGTAAGGGGCCTAGCCCAAGCTAATACAAGTATATAGCACAAAGGAGCACACTATCTGGTGGTCTTCTACTGCATAGATAGGCTGGTAGAAGGTACTATCTACTACACGATCCCCCTCACCTCGATATCCATCGGTAAGCGTGCCCCTGAAAAACAAACCACAACCGGGTGTGAGAACTACTGAAAAGTAGTTCCCAGTGGGTACGGTCAGCGATAACCACGACCTTCCCACTAGGTCTACTGGAGGCCAGACTGATAAAGGGATCGTAAAATCTGCAATAAATGAATAACTGAAGAATAAACTGGCAATATTGTAAACAGGTAAATGATATGAACAGATAAAGATAAAGTACAGGAACTAACTACCTGACTATGACCTGTATAGAGAAGTGTCAAGCAACGGTAAATGAATAACTACATGTACTATAAATAGATCTCTGTACAGGTAATGCGAAAAAGGAAGGTAACTAAACAGTGTATGCATCAATGTCACTACAAAAACAAATATTGTAATCATACCCAATCGCAACGACCGACTCGCTCATCCGGTCAAGCCTGCGCCCGCCTAGTATGAGGACACACTCCCATGAGTGTGTCGGCACCCTCCTAGGCTACTGTCTCAACTAACACCAGCCAGCAATCCGGAGTGGCACTCGAGGGGAGCGACCCCTACCGAGTAATATAGCACATCGCACATATACAATCAAGCTCGAAGTGGCCTTGCAGGCTATGGTCAGAATCATGATCAACAATGTCACAATATCACAATGTCATGGAATAAACCATAGGATAAGTAGAGAGTCAAACATTACAAGATCAATTCAATGTCCTCAAAGTAGTCATAGGGTAAGCAGATAGTCAAACACCACGAGAGAATTTGCATATTACACAATGGAGGTACTGGAGCCAAATATAACAATATCACAGTTCTCAACAAAGTCAAATACTCTCTACAGCTAAATAAGATGTATAGATGAAGGGTGGCTCGCTAACTCGTGGGTAATAAGGACTCACCAAAATGCACAAGCCGTCGACTGGCCTCCCACGACCTAAGTTAAATGGTTGAGAATCACAAGCAATGTTTAAAGGTCTCGACTCTACTATAGAAGGTCCACGGCAAATCTATTTTCACATGGTTCATAAATTTTCAGCCTCTAACATGTCACCACGGCATATTTGATGCAAGAAAGAGATAAGTTCATGTATTATATGCCAAATACGACATCTGAGACACAACGGATAGGTCTATGTGTCATCATTCAAGAAGCTAAATCATATAGAGATTATACATGTGTTCAAGCATACGACATTTTGCTATAATAGACATAGGGGGAAATTCGCCGTTTTCGACGACTCGAAACCCACCTCAAATTGCGAATTCACTAGCCGCGAATAATCAACCTCCAATGCACCTTTCTTTAGCTCAATCTAGTAGGGAATATCCTAGCAAAATTTAGAATCTATTATTATGGCAATTCGATGAATGAATATTGAAGTTTAGGTAAGAATAAATTAACTTACCTCAAAACCCAATAGTAACAAGTCCAAAATGACCACAACTAGCAAAAAGGGTTTGGCGAACATTGTAGTACCCCTGGGGCCTAACTGACGGAATGACTGTAGTATTTTAGACTGTCCGACACTTCTGGAGAAGGTCGAGACAAGTCGGAGTCGTTTCGGCGTCAAATAGACGCGAAAACGGACTCGGAGCACCGAAGCGAGCCAAAACTGAGTTTTGGGCTTTTGAAGTTTCGGGCGCCCAGATGCTCTGTTTTGGGCGCCCAGTTGTCCAGTGCCCCTTTTCTGAAAATTTACTAAGTCATTTCGGATCCATATTTCGGGCGCCCGGAAAGTGAGTCCGGAAATCCTGCCTCGTGAGTATCGAACGGCTCGACACGTGTTGATCGGTTGGTGTGATCCGCCGGACCAGGTTTGGGCGCACCGGACCGCGGCGGAGAGTCCGATGGTCGAGTTGGTGCAGGCTGAAGAACCGGGCGCCCACTTCATGAGTTTCGGGCGCCCGGAAGTGTGGTTTTCTGCTGAGGACAGGTTAGTGTAATTCTGTTCTTGAGGCTCATTGCACCGAATCTAGTGGTCTTTAAAAGCATTGGACGACCTCCCCTGAGGCTCTTTTCTCCCCTCTTCAAGGTGAACTCGGATCTTGCAAGGAAACCCTCTCTTCTCTCCCAATTTCATCTTCCTCCATTGATGAACTTGGTTTCCTGCTGAAACTGCAACGTCGACCTGGAGTGTTCGTACTCGTGTGCAGTGTAGGAGTATCCAAATCCAACGAAACATGGTTTGTTGGATAGAGGACTCGCAGAGGAAGAAGTGGAATCTTTCCAATCGCAATTTGGACAGGTATGTAAGCTACAGTTGATGTTTTACTGGACCCCTGGTGTTCTTGAGCTGAAACTTGGGTTTTTCCTTTGTTCTTGGGATCCAATCTCTTGGGAGCTGGAATTACGAAGTGAAGATTGATCCTTCCACTTTCCTTGCTGATTTGGAGGTCCTTCCCACTGGAATTGAGGATTCAAAGGTGAGTTCTAGCTCAGATTTTGAGTAATTGCTTAAGTGCTGATTTTTGGGTCATTGATGGAAATTCTTGGATTTTTAGATCCAGATCTTTGTGAGGATCTTTGGAGAGGTTTTGGATTGTTCCATCACTGTTTTTGAGAGGTTTGTGACCCCTTTCTATGAGCTAGATTCGTTGGAATCCCTGAATTCTTGCTGTTTTTGGGTTTTGCTTAAGTGCTGGAACTTCTGGATCCATGTGCAGGAGGGTCCAGATGTTGACCTGATTCAGTGTTTAGGCTTTTTGGACATCGAGTCGAACTCCGATTTGGCTGAAATTTGGAGGGTTTGTTCTTGAACCTCTGCTGGTGAGTTGAGCCAAATCTTACTGCATTTGGACTTAGGATTTAGATTTTATCGCATCTTGATCACATGTGGGTTGTGCTGCCAGGCTGCAGTTCTGGGCTGATGTTCTGGGCGCCCAGAACAGTGAGCAGGTGGGTCCGAATCTCGAGGTTGCAGATTTGAGCTCGATTTCGGCCGGTGTTGCTTGGAGGCCTTCCTCTCGACTCCTAGCCGTTGTTGGGTAGCTTTCGAGGTGGGTTGATGTTACCGAAATCGCCGGATTTCCTCCTAAGTGTAGAGAGTGCAGCATGCTGTTTTATTATCTGTTTAATCATGTTAGTAGCTCGAATTCGTGAATTTGCATGTGTTTATATGAAATCTGAATTTGGAGCATAAATTGATAATTTATCGACATCACTTACATGCTGAACTGGGAATTGACTTAGGAGAAAACTTGCGAATATACAACCGTCACTTTTCGAACTGTTATCAGATTTAGCTCTAGGAGCCGTTTCTGTTCTTGTATCACCGCTGTTAGTGCGAGGTGGATACTTAGTTCGTTATAGGACAAGTTTACGCTCGTGCTGGGATGCCGAGCTTGTATTTACAGCAGGGTTAGACTGTTCTGTATTACCGGGTGCCGTCGGGGTTGACGGTGGACCCAGACTCTTGTTTTAGCTTCTTGTTGTGCTGAGGGCACGTGAGCTTAGAGTCTTTGACCCCTTTTGACCCCTTTGTTCTTTGACTATAGCCTGTATGAGCCTGATTGAGCTCGACAGAGACACGCTTGCATACTCGGTTGGGTCGCGCCCACGAGTGCCGCTCCGGAGCCTGGCTACTTGCGTTGATGTCGTCTTAGTCCCGGTGGGACTCTCGCTCTCCACCCAGTGCCTTTGAGGTAGCGTACGGTGTTGCTTAGACAGGCGGGACGGGCGTATTGCAGTCCCTGTGGATTGGGTCAGTGCTGGTTACCTATTGGTTGGGGATGCTTTTACTTTGAGAGTTGGCTGGACGAGCCCGTTTGGGCGGTTCCGATAGATTGGGTCAGGGATGATTTCTCACTTTGGTGGTGCTTACTTGAGAGTTGACTTGGATAGTGGTAGGGTAGTGGCATGATAGCTGTAGAGTTTATTCCAGCTTACTTTGTTGTTCTTTACCTACCAGCTATACTGTTAGTCTCGTAGACTTAGTGGGTGGACCGTAGAGGTCGGTATCGGTACCCACTGAGGACTACTTCTTTTGATAGTAGTTCTCACACCCTTTGTTGCCACCTTTTTGCAGAGCCTTCTTCTGTTGCGGCTGCTGCGCCTGTTACTGCGGATCGAGGTAAGGGAGTCGCGAGCTAGATCCCTACCTGTCCCTGTTGTCCCTAGAGGAGGACCCTACTGGAGATAGTTTATTTTGAGTTGCGCCTGTACATACTGTGGATTTGTACCTATTTTGGTTGTGGTGGACCTGTTGTATTTTGGACTCTATATGTACAGGTGGCTTTTGTTATTAGTCTATTTTATTTCAGCTCTATATATCTCTTGTAGTGGCTTGTATGTTTGTTTACAGGTTAGCTATCGCTTCGTATACATAGACAAATCTATGTATACGGCGGATCTGTTGGCGAGCCCGGGGAAACGAATAATCCGGGGCGTGACAAACATCCCTTTGGATGCAACTAGAAGAATTAGACAACAAACTCTCCACAATTCTCATAATCGCTTCAAATCAATTTAAATTCACTTTCAATAGAAATCAACTTCGGTTCAACTTATTATCCGAAAATTCGATCACAGAAGTAAGTGTACGAGCTCCACACTTTCATTAGAACATCGTCACAAGTTCAGTTTGATACCTATTCAAGAGAGAAAGATGGAGAAGTTAGCACATATCCAACAAAATTCGAATTTCGGCTTGCTTCAATCAATAATTCAATTTCATTCCTATTCACTTTAGTTCCATTTAGAGTAAGGTGCAATCCGAAGCTTTCTACCAACTTCACCCTTCGATCAACTTCAATTTCGAAATTGAGTGAACTTGGACTTGATTGGCATCTCCAAAAGCACGGTGTCGCAGCCGCAATTCGACTTCATTTACTAATATTGCGTCCGGTATTGCGCCTACGGCTACTTTTGCTGCTGCCACTCTTTGTAGCAGCAGCCTGCACTGCTGCTAGCAGCAACACCATCAGCAGCGACATGTGCTACTGCTGGCCGCAGCACCAGCAGCAGCAGTCCCTGCTGCTGCCAGCTGCAGCAGCACCAGTGGCAGCAGCACCTTCTGCTGTTAGCAGTAGCAGTGCAGGCTGCAGTAGCAACTGCAGTACCAGCGCCTGACGCTGCTATTCCTGCTAATTGCGCCAGCAATTAATCTCCGATCATGCGGCAGCGAGCACAGGCCGACACTTCGAAAATCCTGTGGCAAAAGGAAGCGCGCAAGTGCGGCGCTAAAAATCTCATCCTCTAAACTTCATGAAAGCTTATTTTTCATTCCAACAAAACTCTTTCATGAAGGTGGTCGCCGAAACTTCAACAAAATAATCGAAACAAGAGAGGGAGATATTAGTAAGTAAGTCTAACCATGCCATCGAAACGCCGTAGAAATTTTACGCGTGCGCGGCTCCGATCGGCTAGTCGAAAAACCCAAAATCTCCAAACTCTTTTATTTCTTCCTCTCTTTTCTCCTCTTCCCCTTTCCTTTTCTTTCCTCTTTCTCTCTCTTGCGTACAGGTTGGGAGAGAGGGGAGCATCAAGAAGCTTCAGGGTGCTGTAGTGGAATTCCACTAATTGCAACATATGCTACAAAGTCCACAAGTGTCCAATATTCGCAATATAGTCCAATTTCAACCGGATACGCTTCATTGGAGCCCTTCTAAAAGTCAGTTTAGCCTCAAATTTGATAGGCAGTCTCAGAGAAAGTTAGCTTTAAGTACTTTAGCTTAATATGTCAGTTCCGGACCATTTCAGTCACCGAAAGCCTCATCGACTAAAATCTCGAACGGATCAGTATTAAACTCCGTTTTCACTGCTCATGCATCCGAACTACATGAAACTTTAAACGTGACCCTAAAATGTTAAAACCGACAACTTCCCAAAATTTTATAATTTTCTGCGACTATAAATTTTCTGCTAAAATACCGGTCTCGTTCCTTGCTGAAAATTTCAAATCGCGTCCTTTCATTTCAATTTCTCCACTAATCACTTCCAACTTATCTTTCACTAATTCCAGTCCAACAATTCTACTATCTCCTCTTATTTTCGTTCACATTTACATATAAAATAATAAAAAGCTAATGTACTACACCCTATCCCCCTTAAAATAAGTTTCGTCCACGAAACTTAAAATTCCTAGCACATATCGCTTTAACACAAAATGTCAATCCACTTCCATAGTACATTCTAGAGCCTTTTTTTTTATCACCTTCAAAATTTAATCCCAACTCTTGCATGGCATCCCTCAACATGCGCTCATTCAATGGTCTCAACTAGTCTAACTTAGCTTCTTGTGGGAAAAATCTCCATATTCATCAAAATCCTAAAAATAGACAACATGTTATCCTCATGACAACATCGTATAGACACCAATCCTACACATCCAACTCAACGTTGTGGTAACGCTACGTATTCCAGGATCATTACAATAAATATAAACACTTAGTTCAGTTAGACCAACCTTCTACTTACCTTCCAATGCGACTAATTACCTTCTACTCATTACCGTACTTTAACATACGGTAGTCTTCCAAAAAAAATCCCAACTGCATCCTATCTATTCGGAGATTACTGTACTCCAACCACCAACTCTATCGTGATCATCTCTTAGTGTCAATAGGGAGGGAAAGAGTTGAAACATTTTTCATTTCTACTTACTAATACGTCAACTTAAGTCACATGTCTTCAAGCCATTATACACCGTAGTTCCCTCAAGGTGAATTACAGAAGGGAAATGGTAAGTCTCTCAGACTGTCTTCACAGAACACTGAATCTACTGGCACACGTAACCGACCTCGAAATCGACACGTATCAACCGTATACTCAACTTCTCACGCACATTGGCAATTCAATGCATTAGCCATCATCCTCGTCTTCCAGGATGTTAGGGGATAGGTACCGAAACGTCACGCGAACTCACGCTTTTATTTTCTCAGCATTGAAGGCACAAGAATTGGAGGTGTCACCCCGTAAGCGAAGTAACGATATACGTCCATAATCATCATTGGCCCGGACAAACCTGAATAGCATCTTTCGATTACTAGTCATCAAACTTACATAACTCAGAAACACTACTCCTTAGAGTCAAAACATGCACTTCTAACTTAGCAATTAATTACAAGCTTCTAGTGCCCTTATGCTCAACATTACTTCAACAATAATGAGGAGATCATCAAGGAGTACCACGACAAATTGTTCCAAGATTAACTTAAAGGTCACCCCCACATGCAGCGGAGACATGTCTCATTCAAATGGCCTCTTTGTTCTGGATGCCATTTTCGGTGCTTCCTCCAGTTTTATCTTCAAGTGATAATATCCATAACGCAGTTGGTCCGAGAAAAAAAATAAAAAAAAATAAAATAAAATAAAATAAAATAAAATATGAAATCCTTGTAGCCAAACTCAAAGCCGTAGACATAAGGCAAGGCTACTTGTACGGGGTGGTCACTAAAGCCAACTTCTTAACTCTCCACGTACTTAACGTGGTGTGAGACCCCGGATAGTCCTATATATGAAATATAATAGGGCTAAACTCTCAACTCGGGTTAAGCATTTTCGTGGTAGCAAGGCCGAAGAGGTTGAGAGACTTAAGCGTACTAGGACGGGAGAAGTCCTAGGATGGGTGACCCCCTGGGAAGTTGGGGCGTCACACGTGGTTCACCTTCCTTCTTCACACATATCCCTGACATTCTCTGTGTTGACATTCATGAGCTCATAACTCCTTTTTTTTCTACATCAATCCCCGTAGCCTTGCATTGATTATCTATGTTCCACTACAGCATGCTTCAAGATTAGCGTCGTCCCTGAAACGACCTCACAACCTTGTCTCCACATTCAAAGGCACATTAGTTAATTCAGGAGGGGAAGATTCGAAATTCATCAAATTTCATGAATATGCTTGAATCCAAATGCCACCAACAGCACCTCAACCACCGTCCCCAAACAGGGTACACAACCACAACACACTATTTGTCTTACCCTTGACATAGAGATCGTCCTGGCGAGAAGGGTGATATAATAACTCCGACAAACAACTCTTCCAAACCTACTTGCCAAATTCTACAATCTTCACCCCACAATCTATGTTCACAATTTAGTGAGTGAACTTGTCCATCTTCAGTCCAACACTAGAAACCCGTAGTCGTCGCAGGACTAACAAGTTTGAGGGGCATTATCTACAAGCCCGATTATCTCATCCCAAAGTTTATGACCATAGAGTCCCAAGTCTATGCGAGCAAGACGTGATCTCTTCACTTATGTGACAGTTGAACTATCTGATAAGCCACTACCACTTGCCCTTCCAAGGCCAGAATTGTTGTGGCCCCGTCCCCGGCCACATGGATAACTACGCATGATAGAACCGTTAACCTTCCCTCAATCCACACAGATTGGATCCGTGTGGTTCCAAACATATCACTTATTGCTCTATCCATGGAGCCCCATGAAAATAATGTTGACTAACAAGATCCCATCCGACCACGACAGAAACACCGTCCCTCTCATTGGATACAAATGGCACTAGCCTACAGCTACGTTAAGAAGAGGATCGCATAAGGGGCAAAAGAGAGAGAGTATAGATAGGGAATTGGTTCCTCATCAAGAACAAAAAGCTTCATAATAAATTCTAAGCTCTCTCAAAACCCAAGCAGAGAAAACAAAATCAAAGAATCAAATGAAAACTAGATGTACAGGCGGAAACACTCAAAGATGAACAAAAACTACAAAAACGGAGGTCGAAACAATTGACTTTGGGTCCCAAACTCATCCGGCATGGCTATGTAAGCAATGTGTCGCTCTCGAAAAGTGTTCTCCGAATTGGGGTTGCACACTAAAAACGGACACCTGAGCGAAAAGTTATGCTCATTTGAAGTTGCTCGCACCGCTTACACGTTTGCGCGAACCCAAAAGAATTTTCTACGCAACCAAACTTTACTACATGGCTTCGAACACTACATTAGCTGCCTCCTTAGGTCTGCGGCTGATGTGGCCCTCCAGAAATACTACACAACATCTGATCTTGTAACTGCAGCTGTCTGTATTCCATCAACAAGCTTAATTCCACTGAACGCCACCTTACCGAGATGGTCCTCCCAAGATTGAATAACCCAGTTACATCCTTTACTGTTTACTTTCCACCATTGCCTCGTAATGATTCTCTTGTGAAGCCCCTCCCAGCTAGGGCACAAAGTCCATCCAGCAATCTGGCTGTGTCCTCCACCATCTACACCTGTTATACAAGTACTTCATGTCGTCTAGTGGTCTCTCTCTCAAACCAACCATGGTACCACTAGCTTAAAATCCCACCATATCTGATTAGCTTCAACCTTGCGAGTAGGTCAAGTACGGTCTGCGTCGATGATTGTCCACACGAAGTGATCACAGGTGCCTAAAACGAAACACACAGTAATCATCCCGAACGACGTACCGACATGACCCAATCAAGCGAAAGTCTAGAAGGACCCCACTCTTTTCTTCTGTGACATTATGTTGTCTGCAGCCAATATAATTATCCAGAAAATAAGAGGCGTATCCTTCAATTACTCTTCAGATCCTTTTGAAGAGTTCACTCGACCCAATCTAGTGACTTTCGCCAAACTTCACGTCTCTCACGTCCTAGCTCCTAAAGTTCACCAAATCCTAAGGTTTCTAGGTCCACATGACCTGTTCTTATGCTCTGATACCACCCAAATCTGTCACGCCCCAAGATCGCAGCGGAAGCCTACGGGGACGTTAACAGACCCGCCGAATGGACAGAGTTTCCCCTGTCCGAACGAAGCGACAACAAATCAACAGTTCCCAGGCAATTCAAGAAATCATCTATACAATATCCATATTACAAGAATGACAAACGACATGTATCAGAGCACTAACTACATACTAAACTACTGTACATCATGTACTATCTCAAATAAAACTCATCCCCAAAACGAAATATGGAAAGTAAGGGGCCTAGCCCAAGCTAATACAAGTATATAGCACAAAGGAGCACACTATCTGGTGGTCTTCTACTGCATAGATAGGCTGGTAGAAGGTACTATCTACTACACGATCCCCCTCACCTCGATATCCATCGGTAAGCGTGCCCCTGAAAAACAAACCACAACCGGGTGTGAGAACTACTGAAAAGTAGTTCCCAGTGGGTACGGTCGGCGATAACCACGACCTTCCCACTAGGTCTACTGGAGGCCAGACTGATAAAGGGATCGTAAAATCTGCAATAAATGAATAACTGAAGAATAAACTGGCAATATTGTAAACAGGTAAATGATATGAACAGATAAATATAAAGTACAGGAACTAACTACATGACTATGACCTGTATAGAGAAGTGTCAAGCAACGGTAAATGAATAACTACATGTACTATAAATAGATCTCTGTACAGGTAATGCGAAAAAGGAAGGTAACTAAACAGTGTATGCATCAATGTCACTACAAAAACAAATACTGTAATCATACCCAATCGCAACGACCGACTCGCTCGTCCGGTCAAGCCTGCGCCCGCCTAGTATGAGGACACACTCCCATGAGTGTGACGGCACCCTCCTAGGCTACTGTCTCAACTAATACCAGCCAGCAATCCGGAGTGGCACTCGAGGGGAGCGACCCCTACCGAGTAATATAGCACATCGCACATATACAATCAAGCTCGAAGTGGCCTTGCAGGCTATGGTCAGAATCATGATCAACAATGTCACAATATCACAATGTCATGGAATAAACCATAGGATAAGTAGAGAGTCAAACATTACAAGATCAATTCAATGTCCTCAAAGTAGTCATAGGGTAAGCAGATAGTCAAACACCACGAGAGAATTTGCATATTACTCAATGGAGGTACTGGAGCCAAATATAACAATATCACAGTTCTCAACAAAGTCAAATACTCTCTACAGCTAAATAAGATGTATAGATGAAGGGTGGCTCGCTAACTCGTGGGTAATAAGGACTCATCAAAATGCACAAGCCGTCGACTGGCCTCCCACGACCTAAGTTAAATGGTTGAGAATCACAAGCAATGTTTAAAGGTCTCGACTCTACTATAGAAGGTCCACGGCAAATCTATTTTCACATGGTTCATAAATTTTCAGCCTCTAACATGTCACCACGGCATATTTGATGCAAGAAAGAGATAAGTTCATGTATTATATGCCAAATACGACATCTGAGATACAACGGATAGGTCTATGTGTCATCATTCAAGAAGCTAAATCATATAGAGATTATACATGTGTTCAAGCATACGACATTTTGCTATAATAGATATAGGGGGAAATTCGCCGTTTTCGACGACTCGGAACCCACCTCAAATTGCGAATTCACTAGCCGCGAATAATCAACCTCCAATGCACCTTTCTTTAGCTCAATCTAGTAGGGAATCTCCTATCAAAATTTAGAATCTATTATTATGGCAATTCGATGAATGAATATTGAAGTTTAGGTAAGAATAAATTAACTTACCTCAAAACCCAATAGTAACAAGTCCAAAATGACCACAACTAGCAAAAAGGGTTTGGCGAACATCCCTTTGGATGCAACTAGAAGAATTAGACAACAAACTCTCCACAATTCTCATAATCGCTTCAAATCAATTTAAATTCACTTTCAATAGAAATCAACTTCGGTTCAACTTATTATCCGAAAATTCGATCACAGAAGTAAGTGTACGAGCTCCACACTTTCATTAGAACATCGTCACAAGTTCAGTTTGATACCTATTCAAGAGAGAAAGATGGAGAAGTTAGCACATATCCAACAAAATTCGAATTTCGGCTTGCTTCAATCAATAATTCAATTTCATTCCTATTCACTTTAGTTCCATTTAGAGTAAGGTGCAATCCGAAGCTTTCTACCAACTTCACCCTTCGATCAACTTCAATTTCGAAATTGAGTGAACTTGGACTTGATTGGCATCTCCAAAAGCACGGTGTCGCAGCCGCAATTCGACTTCATTTACTAATATTGCGTCCGGTATTGCGCCTACGGCTACTTTTGCTGCTGCCACTCTTTGTAGCAGCAGCCTGCACTGCTGCTAGCAGCAACACCATCAGCAGCGACATGTGCTACTGCTGGCCGCAGCACCAGCAGCAGCAGTCCCTGCTGCTGCCAGCTGCAGCAGCACCACACTACAACAAAATTACCTTTTAGCGGCAATTTAATAGCGGCAATTATCTAACGGCCATTATTACTCATTACTAACTTATATTTAGCGGCAATTATTTTAAATTATATTCTTTTACCGACTAATAATTTTACATCAAATATATTTATTTTGAGGCTAACACAATCCTAATCCTAACTCTAACTCTAACCCTAACCCAAACTCAAACCCAAACCCACTCCATCGTTCAAAATCCTAGATCAAAATCCTAGATCGACCCATTCTCTCGCTCTCCTCTCCCCAATCCGAGCTCGAGTTCTCCCCCTCTCCTCACGAGCTCGCCCTCGGCCTCCTCCTCCACGGCGGCGGCGGCGGTGGCGGCGGCGGGGAGGAGCGGCGGCGCGTGCCGGAGCTTCGTGGCGGCGGCGGCGGCGGCGGAGGAGAACGACGTGGCGGCGATCAAGGCGGCGCAGCTAGGGCTCAAGATGACGTGCATCAAGGTGCTCGGCCGCGGCCGCTTCTTCAAGTCCATACTCTGCAAGCACGACGAGGGCCTCGTCCTCGTCAAGGTCTACTTCAAGCGCGGCGACCCCCTCGATCTCAGGGTAACCCTAACCCTAACCCTCATTCTACTACGTTCAAATCACGATCCTTATGTGTTTCTTTTGTGTTGCGCATTGAATAGGAGTACGAGAGGAGGCTGGATCGAATTAGGGAGATATTTCAGAGCGTGCAGCATCCCTTGTTTGGCCTTTCCAAGTGAGTTCGCAAACCTCTCATCTGTGTTATTGTTTCAGTTTAATTTTTGGGTTATATTCGTGGGGATCGTGGAAACTGGGGGGAATTTGAGGCTATGATATGCATCCATTTAATTAGTGGTGAGGACTATATTGGGCATATTTGGTCTTGAGTGATATAACGACACATGGGAGTGGAGAACACTAGTATATAGAAGTGATTTTTGAACTTGGATGCAAAACTCAACTGAAATGGCTTGGCATATCATGTTTGTTTTGTTTTTAAACATCTACGTTCCAACTTGTCTAGCAAATCTAAAACTACACGATATTTCCTTCTTCAGCAGTGCTTGTTTAATAGGATCGGAATGGCTATTTGCTATATATCGCAGGCCGCAGTTCTGATCTCAAGGTTGACTGAAGAGAAGAATTCTGCTATTCAATAGAACAATAAGCTTCGACAAGAGCTGGTGAGTTCTTTTCTAATCATTGGTGGATGAAATCACCTTTAATCTTCATTTCAATCAAAATGTTCCTTCCATAGATTCATTTAATCTCCAACAAATTGCAAGAGCCAAAGATTAATTTTGGAACATTCTGGTTCTCACGTTGGCCATCAATTGCGATTCAACTGGATTGGACCTGCTCTCATGCTTGTGGTAGGACCTATTTCTGAGAGTATTGGTGATTAACTATTGAGGCTGTGGTGGAGAACTGTCCAAATCCACAGCTTTGAATGATTTGTCAAAATGCAATCAACCAGCTAGGAAAGCTCGTAACTGGCGGCAACAGCTGAATGTAGCCTGATTTGTTGGTTACATTATCTTAAATGCTTTATATAATGATGAATGTCACATCTTCATCTGGAGTTATCAACTCCAATTAACTTTTGGTAAGCAGGAATTCGTTTCATCCCTCATCAACATAAAGGAAATAGTAGCTTTGCTCTTAGTGCTTGGTGATTGTAAGGCAATGGAAAGCATTTTGTTTCTTTTGTAGTCATTCAGAGGTATCTTTGTTTATGCTGTTTAATCTAGTTTGTCAACAAAATTTGTTTCAAAATCGATTCATCTTCAGCTTTCTTTATCCCTCTATTGAGATGGAACCTGGATTCTATTTACAGGGACCAATTATAGTAGGAGCAGAAATGGGAATACACTTGATTTTGTTTCTTGTCGTGAATGTTGTCATATGACACTTGATAATTTGCTAGTTACATATGTTGAGCAGGTGCCTCACTTTGCTGCATCTGTATCTGATCCAAAGTGTATAATAAATGAATCAAATAAACCATGATTTTAAGAAGAGTGCAGTGAAATAGTTTGTAATATATACTCTATACATTTAGCTGAAGAAGCATTAAGCAGATCTCTATGGAACTACAAACAGTGCTCCTTAGTTCTTACTCTGTTGGCTCTATATATACTGGAAGCAAGATAAGTAATGGAATACATCTTTTTCCACTGGAAATCCAAAAGTTTATTAAGTTTTAGGGCTGAAATTAGAGATGGATTGAGACCTACAAGTGTAAAGACAAGGAAAAGCATGCTTCACATAAACGCTTATAATTCTTCAGTGTTTAATTAACAGTTATGACTTCTGTTTCTCTAAGTTACATTTAGTTTGAATTTGTAATAGTTAATTTTGATATCAGCAAAATTTTTTGTTCATTTAATTTTTTTTCCTGATTATCCGTACATGATTTAGATTAAAGTCATGGCAATGGGATTGAAGTTACTAGACGGTAAACACCGTACTCTATCTGGTTTCTGTTCTACCTTGACGTGCTTGATCATAATGTTCTCATAAATTGCATATTTGTTGGCTAGGTCTGTACAGCTTTGCTCCTTTCTTTGTTATGTTTTAAACTTGACACATTGATAATAACTCTTGCCTCTTTCCTTTCTTGGCATAAATTGGATCACAGTCGCACAACACATGGATCTTATAACATTCATGGATTGTTGTTTCTCATTGTTCTCAAGTGGAAAATCTGCGACCACCTATGACTGCCACTATGCTCTTTAATGATAGAGTGCCGCTGCTTGTTGAAGAATAAAGCAAGAAACTGACTAACTGTAGTGCTGTTTTTATTAATACATGTGGGTTGTGGTTATTCTATGTTACCACATGCATACTTTTATCCTGTTATTTTTGTTTTTTTTGTTGTATCCGTCATTTAGTCAAATGAATTATTTTTGAGTTCTTATTCTCTTTCCATGTTGGCTAGCTCGCATTCTCATCAACAGGTCTCCTTTATATACTATATAACATGGAGAAAACAAAGAAGCTAACAAGTAAAGAGTTTGAATCAATCGACAGAAATGCAAGTGATGATTGGTGGAAGTCTAATCAATTCACAAGTTGATTCTGCATCTTTATTGATGAGCTCAACTGGGTCATGGATATTACACTCTGTCGGTAGTTTGAAGCTTCCTCAATGTGAGCAGTTGATCTTATTTTCTCTCATAGATCTTTAATTTAGGGGTAAACCGGTAAACTTCAATTTGGGCCCCTGTGGTTTAGCTCATTTTCACTTTGCCATGCTTTGGTTCAAAAAAATTGCACTTAACTATCCTATAGTTTACCGAAAAGATCTACTGTCAAATAGGATAGCAAAGTGAAATGTTTAGATGATCTACTGTCAAATAGGATAGCAAAGTGAAATGTTTTGATATCCAGAGGATAGTTAAGTGCAATTTTTTGAACCATAGGGGTGGCAAACTGAAAATGACCTAAACATGAGACTTTTTGAACCACAAGGTGGCGAAGTGAAAATGAACTAAGCATAGGGGGGCAAATTGAAGGTTACCTTTAATTTAGTTATTGTGAAAACTCAAGTTAATGCCATCTCACTGTTTGATAGTTTCAGAATTTAATGTTTTATAAGTAAAATGGCATTAATTTAAGAAATAAGATATTTCAGATAGTAGTGCAGATCGTTACTTTCTTTCTATCTAATTATGTGATTAGCAAAGTATGGAGTCCTTTAGTTATAGGTCACCAACCAACAGATTCTTGTGTTTTTGCTTTTTAAAGCTTCTTATGCAAATACTTCCATAATGATGCAATACAGTTTTACTTGGACTTTTTACTCAATTTTGTAAGTGTGGTCTACAAGTTAAATGGTTACAATAAATTGTATGTAAAGAGTCTTGGTTGGGTCAAATTGATTCTAAGTCAGTGTTCAATATTTGTGGCTATTCATTAGATGGTTTACATCCATATTTCTCGCACCTTGTTTCGAGGGTCCAGTTTGGGCTTTAGGGCTAATTAAGAACCTTTATGAACTTTGGATTCTATGATGTCTCATTTTGTCAAAAGGTGTTTCATAGAGATTAAAACAAGTCTACATTTGATTAAAAAAAGTCCCATTACGGAATTAGGTGGGTTTGGAAATGATTTAAATTTGTTGAAGTTTTTCTTTTGTACAACTGACCCAGTTTTGTTTTTTTATATAAACTGCTAAGGAGATATTCAGTATGGAGTCACTTGATCATGTAAATTTGCTAGTGGAAATTGTTTCTTTAACATCATAAGCCTTCTACCTCTTCTCTTTCGTCTACCTTTTCTCCCTCTCGTACCTTTATTTTTGTTATTTCTTGTTCTTTTTGATGTGGTCTGCTGCATCCAATCAACTTTGGAGTTTGGATTTATATCAATTGGTACCAGAGCTTGATCTTCAATTTGAGAATGATGAACGTGGTGGATTATGAACATGGGCAACAAGACGCATGTTCTAATGTTGCAAGGTTAATGATTCATGCTGGTTCTTAAATTGGACTGCATGCCTTTTTCTTGATCGATGTTATGTCATTTAGGAAGCAAAACATGGTGTAAAAGTTTTTGGCCATTCAATATCCTTTTCCATATATTTTATGAAACATTTATTTCTAAGCTTTTGTTTTATTAAATATCAGCACTATATTGTGTTTTGTAATCAATACCTACTCCACTAGGGAATAGAAACGTAGTGAAAAGAATCGAGAAAATCGTGGAAAATAAAAGATGCCTCACACTGCAGGATCCAAGAGCTTTGCACGGTTGACGGCTGAGAAGGTATCATACTAAATTTTTTTAATTGTAAAATATTAGATATTCTAAAATTATTTTGTGATAATTTATTATCTTGTATTAATGTTTAGACTAAAATCAGAACGTAGATCACTATAATTGCATCATGAGTAACTATCGTTCACTTAATAATGTGAAACCTAATTAGCGACATTTGGTCTTCATTTCTTCAGTGCTAAAAGTATCCATGAGAGAAGACTGTGCTGCTGATTCTGTTTTGACTGTTCGGCTTTATGGCCCAAATGCAGACTTTGTGATTGATCGCAAGAGAGAGTTGAAGGTTAGTGTTCTAAATTTTGCCTTCTGAAATTTCTAAGTTTTGGGTTAGTACATCGTCTGGAAGTGTTGCAAATAAATTAATATCCATTTAATGCTATGCCATCTTTTTTCATTGAGATGAGCAATAGAAACTTTGTACAATCTCTTTGGGACTGTTTGAATTGTCAGCAGCAAACTCTGATACTGTCTATTCTCTTTAAAACCTCTGATCTTTGATTGTATCTTTAGATGATAGTGATAAACTGATAATAGCTTAGCACATTTGCTTTTTAAGGGGTTGTGAAGAGTCGAGGGGGGTAGTAGAAGCGACAAATCCCCCCATCTCCTCTAGGTGGGAAATCGTATGCTTTTGCTCCTCCTTTTGGCAATTTTAGTCGATTAAATCCCGAATAAATGGCTCGAATCTCTGATTTATTCGAGTGATTTGGAGAAATTTTTATTTCCTACGGTTAGAATCTATTTTTTGGTCCAGAATTTGGGGCATATGATTTGGAGTTGAAATTTAACTTTACAACCCATGGGATTTTATTTTCGCATATTTGTTTGTATTTAAAGACAGAATAAATGGCAATGTTATATCGACCCAGCTTTTGTATCTTGCAGTATTTTTGGTAAGCACTTCGGGGAGCAGCTTGTTTTGTAAATCAAAAAAAGGATTAAGAGCTCACATTTACTCACGAGTGAATCAGCCCTAACACTAGTTCTACTTAAAGTATGGCATTGTAGTGATATTTAAGTTTGTTTTCTTTACATCTATATTGCTTATTTGTACTAATTGCAAAAATATTATTTTGGAAATAGGTTCTTTGGGGCTTCGTTATCGATCTGAACAAGCTTTCGAAGTGGAACAACGAGTTTTAAGCATTTATAATTTGGGGCTTTTCTGATATTATAGGTGTTTAGTGTCATTTAGAATTTATTATTTTTTGGCTAAATTTTGAACAAGTATTTTGTTGTTAGAACTCATGTCCGAAATTTAATTTGAATACTGAGATTGTAATTTGAGAGTGAAGACTATTTGTTATACAAATTATTAATGCTTTTTGGTTATTACAATTTTTTAATATTTCAATTCATTGTAGTATTTAGTTGTGGATCAAGTATTTTAATATTAATCGTAATTGCCGCTATAAGCTTTATTTATCAATCATTTAGTATGTTTTTGGTGGCAATTATAATTAATTATAGTGGCATTTATAATAGTTGCTATTATGTAGTATTTAGCGGCATTTATTTAGACTTTTACCAACCGCCGGAACAAATGCCACTATAATTTTTACCGACCCTACCTATAGTGGCAATTGTCATAATTGCCACGAAACTATTTAGCGGCAATTATAATTGCCGGGAATTTTAAAAAAAATCGCCATTAAAACTCAATTTTGTTGTGGCCCCGTCCCCGGCCACATGGATAACTACGCATGATAGAACCGTTAACCTTCCCTCAATCCACACAGATTGGATCCGTGTGGTTCCAAACATATCACTTATTGCTCTATCCATGGAGCCCCATGAAAATAATGTTGACTAACAAGATCCCATCCGACCACGACAGAAACACCGTCCCTCTCATTGGATACAAATGGCACTAGCCTACAGCTACGTTAAGAAGAGGATCGCATAAGGGGCAAAAGAGAGAGAGTATAGATAGGGAATTGGTTCCTCATCAAGAACAAAAAGCTTCATAATAAATTCTAAGCTCTCTCAAAACCCAAGCAGAGAAAACAAAATCAAAGAATCAAATGAAAACTAGATGTACAGGCGGAAACACTCAAAGATGAACAAAAACTACAAAAACGGAGGTCGAAACAATTGACTTTGGGTCCCAAACTCATCCGGCATGGCTATGTAAGCAATGTGTCGCTCTCGAAAAGTGTTCTCCGAATTGGGGTTGCACACTAAAAACGGACACCTGAGCGAAAAGTTATGCTCATTTGAAGTTGCTCGCACCGCTTACACGTTTGCGCGAACCCAAAAGAATTTTCTACGCAACCAAACTTTACTACATGGCTTCGAACACTACATTAGCTGCCTCCTTAGGTCTGCGGCTGATGTGGCCCTCCAGAAATACTACACAACATCTGATCTTGTAACTGCAGCTGTCTGTATTCCATCAACAAGCTTAATTCCACTGAACGCCACCTTACCGAGATGGTCCTCCCAAGATTGAATAACCCAGTTACATCCTTTACTGTTTACTTTCCACCATTGCCTCGTAATGATTCTCTTGTGAAGCCCCTCCCAGCTAGGGCACAAAGTCCATCCAGCAATCTGGCTGTGTCCTCCACCATCTACACCTGTTATACAAGTACTTCATGTCGTCTAGTGGTCTCTCTCTCAAACCAACCATGGTACCACTAGCTTAAAATCCCACCATATCTGATTAGCTTCAACCTTGCGAGTAGGTCAAGTACGGTCTGCGTCGATGATTGTCCACACGAAGTGATCACAGGTGCCTAAAACGAAACACACAGTAATCATCCCGAACGACGTACCGACATGACCCAATCAAGCGAAAGTCTAGAAGGACCCCACTCTTTTCTTCTGTGACATTATGTTGTCTGCAGCCAATATAATTATCCAGAAAATAAGAGGCGTATCCTTCAATTACTCTTCAGATCCTTTTGAAGAGTTCACTCGACCCAATCTAGTGACTTTCGCCAAACTTCACGTCTCTCACGTCCTAGCTCCTAAAGTTCACCAAATCCTAAGGTTTCTAGGTCCACATGACCTGTTCTTATGCTCTGATACCACCCAAATCTGTCACGCCCCAAGATCGCAGCGGAAGCCTACGGGGACGTTAACAGACCCGCCGAATGGACAGAGTTTCCCCTGTCCGAACGAAGCGACAACAAATCAACAGTTCCCAGGCAATTCAAGAAATCATCTATACAATATCCATATTACAAGAATGACAAACGACATGTATCAGAGCACTAACTACATACTAAACTACTGTACATCATGTACTATCTCAAATAAAACTCATCCCCAAAACGAAATATGGAAAGTAAGGGGCCTAGCCCAAGCTAATACAAGTATATAGCACAAAGGAGCACACTATCTGGTGGTCTTCTACTGCATAGATAGGCTGGTAGAAGGTACTATCTACTACACGATCCCCCTCACCTCGATATCCATCGGTAAGTGTGCCCCTGAAAAACAAACCACAACCGGGTGTGAGAACTACTGAAAAGTAGTTCCCAGTGGGTACGGTCGGCGATAACCACGACCTTCCCACTAGGTCTACTGGAGGCCAGACTGATAAAGGGATCGTAAAATCTGCAATAAATGAATAACTGAAGAATAAACTGGCAATATTGTAAACAGGTAAATGATATGAACAGATAAATATAAAGTACAGGAACTAACTACATGACTATGACCTGTATAGAGAAGTGTCAAGCAACGGTAAATGAATAACTACATGTACTATAAATAGATCTCTGTACAGGTAATGCGAAAAAGGAAGGTAACTAAACAGTGTATGCATCAATGTCACTACAAAAACAAATACTGTAATCATACCCAATCGCAACGACCGACTCGCTCGTCCGGTCAAGCCTGCGCCCGCCTAGTATGAGGACACACTCCCATGAGTGTGACGGCACCCTCCTAGGCTACTGTCTCAACTAATACCAGCCAGCAATCCGGAGTGGCACTCGAGGGGAGCGACCCCTACCGAGTAATATAGCACATCGCACATATACAATCAAGCTCGAAGTGGCCTTGCAGGCTATGGTCAGAATCATGATCAACAATGTCACAATATCACAATGTCATGGAATAAACCATAGGATAAGTAGAGAGTCAAACATTACAAGATCAATTCAATGTCCTCAAAGTAGTCATAGGGTAAGCAGATAGTCAAACACCACGAGAGAATTTGCATATTACTCAATGGAGGTACTGGAGCCAAATATAACAATATCACAGTTCTCAACAAAGTCAAATACTCTCTACAGCTAAATAAGATGTATAGATGAAGGGTGGCTCGCTAACTCGTGGGTAATAAGGACTCATCAAAATGCACAAGCCGTCGACTGGCCTCCCACGACCTAAGTTAAATGGTTGAGAATCACAAGCAATGTTTAAAGGTCTCGACTCTACTATAGAAGGTCCACGGCAAATCTATTTTCACATGGTTCATAAATTTTCAGCCTCTAACATGTCACCACGGCATATTTGATGCAAGAAAGAGATAAGTTCATGTATTATATGCCAAATACGACATCTGAGATACAACGGATAGGTCTATGTGTCATCATTCAAGAAGCTAAATCATATAGAGATTATACATGTGTTCAAGCATACGACATTTTGCTATAATAGATATAGGGGGAAATTCGCCGTTTTCGACGACTCGGAACCCACCTCAAATTGCGAATTCACTAGCCGCGAATAATCAACCTCCAATGCACCTTTCTTTAGCTCAATCTAGTAGGGAATCTCCTATCAAAATTTAGAATCTATTATTATGGCAATTCGATGAATGAATATTGAAGTTTAGGTAAGAATAAATTAACTTACCTCAAAACCCAATAGTAACAAGTCCAAAATGACCACAACTAGCAAAAAGGGTTTGGCGAACATCCCTTTGGATGCAACTAGAAGAATTAGACAACAAACTCTCCACAATTCTCATAATCGCTTCAAATCAATTTAAATTCACTTTCAATAGAAATCAACTTCGGTTCAACTTATTATCCGAAAATTCGATCACAGAAGTAAGTGTACGAGCTCCACACTTTCATTAGAACATCGTCACAAGTTCAGTTTGATACCTATTCAAGAGAGAAAGATGGAGAAGTTAGCACATATCCAACAAAATTCGAATTTCGGCTTGCTTCAATCAATAATTCAATTTCATTCCTATTCACTTTAGTTCCATTTAGAGTAAGGTGCAATCCGAAGCTTTCTACCAACTTCACCCTTCGATCAACTTCAATTTCGAAATTGAGTGAACTTGGACTTGATTGGCATCTCCAAAAGCACGGTGTCGCAGCCGCAATTCGACTTCATTTACTAATATTGCGTCCGGTATTGCGCCTACGGCTACTTTTGCTGCTGCCACTCTTTGTAGCAGCAGCCTGCACTGCTGCTAGCAGCAACACCATCAGCAGCGACATGTGCTACTGCTGGCCGCAGCACCAGCAGCAGCAGTCCCTGCTGCTGCCAGCTGCAGCAGCACCAGTGGCAGCAGCACCTTCTGCTGTTAGCAGTAGCAGTGCAGGCTGCAGTAGCAACTGCAGTACCAGCGCCTGACGCTGCTATTCCTGCTAATTGCGCCAGCAATTAATCCCCGATCATGCGGCAGCGAGCACAGGCCGACACTTCGAAAATCCTGTGGCAAAAGGAAGCGTGCAAGTGCGGCGCTAAAAATCTCATCCTCTAAACTTCATGAAAGCTTATTTTTCATTCCAACAAAACTCTTTCATGAAGGTGGTCGCCGAAACTTCAACAAAATAATCGAAACAAGAGAGGGAGATATTAGTAAGTAAGTCTAACCATGCCATCGAAACGCCGTAGAAATTTTACGCGTGTGCGGCTCCGATCGGCTAGTCGAAAAACCCAAAATCTCCAAACTCTTTTATTTCTTCCTCTCTTTTCTCCTCTTCCCCTTTCCTTTTCTTTCCTCTTTCTCTCTCTTGCGTACAGGTTGGGAGAGAGGGGAGCATCAAGAAGCTTCAGGGTGCTGTAGTGGAATTCCACTAATTGCAACATATGCTACAAAGTCCACAAGTGTCCAATATTCGCAATATAGTCCAATTTCAACCGGATACGCTTCATTGGAGCCCTTCTAAAAGTCAGTTTAGCCTCAAATTTGATAGGCAGTCTCAGAGAAAGTTAGCTTTAAGTACTTTAGCTTAATATGTCAGTTCCGGACCATTTCAGTCACCGAAAGCCTCATCGACTAAAATCTCGAACGGATCAGTATTAAACTCCATTTTCACTGCTCAAGCATCCGAACTACATGAAACTTTAAACGTGACCCTAAAATGTTAAAACCGACAACTTCCCAAAATTTTATAATTTTCTGCGACTATAAATTTTCTGCTAAAATACCGGTCTCGTTCCTTGCTGAAAATTTCAAATCGCGTCCTTTCATTTCAATTTCTCCACTAATCACTTTCAACTTATCTTTCACTAATTCCAGTCCAACAATTCTACTATCTCCTCTTATTTTCGTTCACATTTACATATAAAATAATAAAAAGCTAATGTACTACATGGCATATGCAAGATAAGTTTGTTGCACCTCATTAGGTGAGCAACTTTGATTGGCATCGTTGGCTTTGGGCTCGACCTTTTGGTCGTGGATTGATTCCATGTTTAAGACATGAGGAATGGAATTCTAGTTGTATGTGATAATTGTAATTGGTTAAACATGAGTTCTTGGTTAATGGAATACTCCCATGATAGCTTTTATACTCTATGTAGTAGAGGTTAATGTAGCTCATGCATGGCATGGTTTATGGACTTGTTGGCATTTGTAGAATGCATAATATATGGCATTAGAATAATGTATGATTTTGGCATTTGTAGAATGCATAATATATGGCATTAGAATAATGCATGGTTTTGGCATTTGTAGAATGCATGATATATGGCATTAGAATAATGCATGGTTTATGGACTTGTTGGCATCTGTAGAATGCATAATATATGGCATTAGAATAATGCATGGTTTTGGCATTTGTAGAATGCAGGATATATGGCATTAGAATAATGCATGGTTTATGAACTTAGTAAATAAGGAGATGAACAGTTACATGTTAGAGACATGTGCATATTGGTAGGGACATACCAAAGGACAATTTGAGAACAACATGATATTGTTGACATTTAGCATATTGGCTATTGAATGTAGTAGACATAATATGACATGTTTTGACATAATGTGAAATTAAACATATGATATTATTATGGTTGATTGTTGCTTGTTGGCCACTATGCTCGTTTACACATGCTTGTGAGGGTCGCTCCCTACAAGCCGGCACTCCGGAGTTGGCCTCGCGACAGTTATTTCGCCCGTGTGATAGAGAGCGCCGAAATAGAACCGCCGTGGGTAAGGCTCACCAAAGCGTGAGGTGTTGACTACCACGGAGCCATTAGGCTCGGCACAAGTGAACATCCCTCTATTGTATTATTTTATGACTACACAGTTATGGTTTTATGCAAAGGTGAACATTTATATAGTAAGAGGCTATTTTAACCGTAATCATGGCATTAATTTGACATGCATGTAAAATGAGGTGATTGAATGTTGAGCATATGACAGTAGGAACATATTCATGTTCATGTAGATGAATTATTTCATTGGAGGCATGATAGTAGTAGATTTACCTGTTTAGCATTTTATGCTTTCTGCTTTATGTTTCAGTTATACTATCTTGCCTCAGTTGACCTAGCGGTGTAATTCGCCACTCTCGGCGGCTTACCCACTGGGAACTATTGATTAATAGTTCTCACCCCCATTGTTGTTGGGTTTTTATTTCAGAGCCTTCCGCAGCAGGAGAGGCTTGGGATCGTGGCGAGGGGTTAGCAGCTAGCTAGAGCCTCTACGGTGTTGTTGTTGTAGGCATATCATGGTGTCCTTTCATTGTATTTTATATGAAAGGTGTATCGTTGTTTTTCTAGAGAGTGATCCTCTTGTAGTACTCAGAAATTTTGAGATTTAGGGTTTCTGGACTAGGCGGGATTCGGGCGCCCGGAAGAGGTGAAGTGGACGCCCGAAAACTTTCCTGACCCAGTGGATGTTCTGGACGATCCGGTTGTGGCTGACGAGTATTGGATCTGGGCGCAGGATCTGGACGCCCGGATTGAGGATCCGAATTGAGTTGTGACGTGGAGAGCGACGTGTCGCGACGCAGGACACGTGTCGACCGCCGGAGACACGCCGCCCCACCGCCTGCTGACCGCCGACCGACCGTTTAGCCGCCAGCTGACACCTGGCGTTGAGGGTTCCGGACGCCCGGAAGTTGGGAAGTGGGCGCCCGAATGTGGACTTTTGGCAGCCTATAAATAGGTGAGCCCTGATGGTTTTTAGGCTCATTTCCACTTCGTGATCCCTGTTTTCTAGAGAGAGAAAGTTGGGTTTAGGGCCATGTGTTGGCATTAGTTTGTAACCTAGCTTGCTCTCTTCTACTCTGCTGATCTGATCTGGTGCCGAGCCGTTATTCTGCTGGAGTTAGCAGTTCCTTGGAGGTTTAGACAGATCGGAGTGCTGCCGGAGTTCGTTATCTTGGAGGGTTGGATCTGAGGATACTGTTCTTTCCCCACCGTGGTTGGATTAGCTTGTAAAGGTGGGTTGATGTTTGCCAGATTCAGTGGACTTCCTCCTACGTGTTTTATCTCATGTTAGCATAATATGATATGATGTTGTTTGGATTATGTTAGCATGATATGATGATTGGATTATGATATTGGGATTATGATAGTATGCCATGCTAAGATTATGTTAGAGATGCCATGTTAGGTTGAGACTGATCTATAGACTGCATGGGCATGTTATGATCTTAGATGTGCTAATGATATATATATATGAGCATGCATTTCTTTGTATCCTTGTTGCATGATTTGGCCTACACCTATCATGTTGATATCCCTTGTACCAGTTGTTGTACATGCAGTGTAGGTGATCATGTTGTGGCTCGTGCTATGTTATTGTACCTCCTCTTTGTGGTAGAGTTGAGAGCATCCTCTTGTGATAGAGTTGAGATGGATTGTGAGCACTGGAGCATTGATTGTGCCGAGGGCACGTGGTTCTTTGTGAGATCATGGATTGGGTCATACTTGTTGATTATCCTTTGAGATGCCGAGGGCATGTGATTCTTTGTTGACCCAGTCGTGTCGATCATATACCTGCGGGTGCTTGGCGTATACTTGGGTTTACTTTACTCGGTTGGGTCGCTCCCACGAGTACCACTCTAGAGTTGGCATATTCCGTACAGAGGTTTGTACGAAGGGCTAGGAACAGACGGGCTTCCTGTACTAGCTGGCTCCCTGGAGGGTTGAGCATGATCAGGCTGCATGTATCGTATTGTGAGGTATTGTATGGTATTATGGATTGGGCTAGGTACAGAGGGGGTTTCCTGTACTAGCTGGTTCGCTGGTATTATTGTGTTTGATAGTCCTCATATTCAGTTTATTGGTATTCATACTGACAGTTGAGCTTTGTGCATAGTAGTGGTAATATATCTCCTTCTTTTATTGCTCTATATATATCTCTTGAGATTGAGGACTTAGTGGGCAGACCGCTGAGGCTGGTGGCGGTACCCACTGAGGACTACTTGTTTGATAGTAGTTCTCACACCCATTGGTGACATCTTTTTGCAGAGTCTTCTTCCCCAGTTGTGCATACTGAGCGCGGAAAGGAGACCGTCGGGTAGAGCTATTCCCCGGATATTTGGCTAGAGGTATACCCCATTTTGATAGATGGTTGAGTCTGTATATACAGTGAGATAGATTGTGATATCAGTGTTGTATATGAGAGTTATGGATGATGTATGTACAGTGATCTTTTGATATATTTATATAGCAGCTGTCACGCCCCGGGCTAGTTTAGATGCGGAAAACAGGTCAATTTTTTTTTTTTTGAAAGTCTAGCCCGCGCAGTGAACAGACCCGCCACAAATACAGGCACCTCTGTCTACACGGACAGAGTCTCCCCTGTATTTGCACGGCGTACCAACAACATACAACAGGATCACAATCACATTTACATTCACGATAATCCATACAATACAACATAGAGTACATTTGCATTCAGCTATCCCTACATGCTTCTAAGCACTCCTTAAGCGAAGGATGATGCAATGCACAGTACAACAAGCATCCTATTAAAAGTGCTTCCCACTCGAAAGCTTTATTTTCAAACTCTAATAAGCATTAGAAGAATCCAAGAAAAACCTTTGAAAACTGTTCCCACACGGAACTTCATTTTGAAAACCAACTACCACGATGGGTAGACACCCACACGATAAAACACAAGTCAAATGATGATGATAGAAGCTGAAACCCAATCTCATGCATAATAAGTCATCATCTCATACAAGTCATAAGCATTCAATATTGATCATCTAACTGAACCATTTTTATATATCTATCTGACTACTAATGCAGATAAGGAAAACATAACCAGGGTGATGACCGCTAATGCAGTCTAGCTAGATCGTCCTCGCATCGAACCACGAACTGGCTTCTCGCCCGATCCACCTGAAAAACAGGGAGTGAGAAACCAAAATGAGGTTTCCCAGTGGGTATACAACTGAGCCACAGGGGCATGTCGTAACCACTGAGAAACAAAGGAGATATGATAACAATATAATCAGAGACCTACAGTAGCTGTGTCAGTATGAACAGAATAAATGATCAAAACGCTACTGTACAGGAAAAACTAAGCTGTATATGCATCAATGGAAAGAAAACTCCAAATACCCAATCAGTATCCCACCATATTGGTCCGCAAACCTCAGGTGCATTCGTCACTCATCCGCACTCATCCGCATTCGATCCATTCATGTGCCCGCAGGTCAACCTATCCGGATAGTACACCCGTTGTCGGTGGCCAAACCGACATGGTGTCATGAATAAATGCCGTGCCGTGACTGGTCATGCAATATGCTCAACAAAAAGCCGGCAAGAAGCCGATATCTGGCCGAAGCCACAGGCGAAAGGAACGCCTCATCCTGATCAACAGATCAAATCCATGTCGGCAAGAAGCCGATACCTGGCCGAAGCCACAGGCGAAAGGAACGCCTCATCCAGATCAAACAGATCAAATCCAAACCGGCGAAAGGCCGGTACCTGGCCGAAGCCACAACAGATCGAAACACACGACAAGAGAGTCGATGTGCTGCCTGGACAAGAAGTCCACAAATCATCACTGCACAATCCTGCTCTACATGTCCATGACCGCAAATATACTATGCAAGTAAGGTAAGTATGAACGAATGCTGTAAAGAAGGAATCGACATGTAGAGCTATATCAAAGGAGGGACAGGGAATAGTGATACCGACTACTCCGTAGGCTCACCCACCTGTCGTACTCGCGTCGAAAGCCTGGACGCGACGTCGATCAACCGAACCTACGATAGGTCCACGAGTCAGAGACATGTCCCAAAGGACTCTACGAATGCATCTCTCACAATCCCCAAAACTCGAGATTCAGTTTCCCAAATCGATCTCAAAACAACACCGGAAGTTCCGAAATCTCACCGGAACGTCCCCGGGACATACGAACAGTCCCGACATATCCCGACTCACTACGTGAGTCGACCGCTGCCCCAAAACACATGCGTTTGGGTGTCTTGGCAGCAAGCACAACATCAAGCGTCGAAACGATCATTCACGGATGATCGTTCCGATTCGGGTTTCCGGAAGTGCCGGTTGCGACACCGGAATCCACTACCACTCTCCAGGAGTCTCCGAATACGCGAGACGACTGAGATAACCAGCCAGCAAGGCTCAGCGACAGCCCACAAGGCATGTGAGTCGTGTCGAAAAGTCTACGAGTGGAAAACAACGTTCCGCCGACGAATTTCGTCGGAAAACGCACCGGAAATCGACGTTCGATTTCTGCAAGAGACATCAGACCTTGGACAATTAGTCCACAGGTCACCCGGCACCCACATGCACTGCCCACAGCAGCCACCAAGTCCACAATTGCACATAAGTCCCCAATCATATACGAAATCGCATTATTTTATGTGATTCCGTGGGTTTTATGGCTCGATATCACAAACCGATAACTTCCGAGGTCCGTCGAGTCACGTGCCACTAGGTTTCGACGTGCTGGGAACCGTGCTCCTGGTTCGGAGTGCAGCAGGTTGCTGTGGGAGGCGCGCAAGCGGCCCGAAAATTAATAAGCTACGCGCACTGATATTAAAGCGCATAAATCCCAGCATCCAGGGCAGCATTGACTTCAAAGGAGGTGAGCATGATGATCAGCACTGACAGTAGATCATCATGCTCACATCTGGATGCATCGGGAAAGCCGCGATTCGCCGGAACAAGGCGATGAACCCGCAGCAAAGGAAAAACAGCCTATTCTAAGGTTTACCGGGCAGGGGAGCTAGGGCACGGCTGCCGGCGGCACGGAGGTGGGCGCGCCGGCGGGAGGCAGGTGCGACCGGCCGGGGGAGGTCGCCGCGCACAGTATCCGGCGGCGGGAGGCGGCCGGACGAGCAGGCGAGGATGCCCTAGCCTGGACGCACCAAACAGGTTGAGCCTTGCACCCGGCGAGCGGCGGCTCCGGCGGCGGTTCTGTCGGCAGCCGACGGGTGCGGGTCGTACAGGGAGGCCGGGGCTTGGGTTGGCCGACGGTGGAGGGCGGCGATGGCGGCGCTGGCACAAACCGAGCCCGCTCGGGTCTGGGCTCGGGTCACAAAGGTCCAGCGGCCACAGCGGTGGTCGGAGCTCCCAGGGACGGCGGCGGCTGGTTGCCTGAGACCGGAGGAGGGCGGTCGGAGTGGTCCCGGGCGACGGCGGCGTGTGGGGAGCAGATCTACTCCACCTCGGCCTGAACTGCACCAGAGTTGGTGCAGTCAGCCAGCGGCGGCCGTGGCGGCGCGCAGGGACGGCGGCGACCCGCCGGAGGCTCGTCGGAGGTTCGGGGGTGCGCAGGGAGGGAGCCCGAAGACGTGGTTTCCCTCAGATTGGTCCCTGGCAGAGGTGGACAAGGTAGGGGAGAGGTGTGGTGCCGGTGTTGCACCCTCTGCCGGCCGGAAAAAGGGGTCGCCGGCGGCGGCAGTCGCGCACAGGGGAAGGAGCAGGAGGTGGGGATGTCGGCTGGGTGGCTGTGGAGGTGAATGGAGGCTAGGGTTAGGGTTTGTGTAGAGGAAACCCTAAAATCACCTATATATATAGGTTGGCAAAATCGCAGTTTAGCCCTCCAACACCAACTATTTTTCGTTGAGTCCCTCACAGCGAGTGTATTATGCGCGTAAGCACCTCCAGGTCCAGTGTCGTGCAGTTTGGTACATAAAATATAGGGATTTTTCTTGAAATACCAAAGGTGACATTTTAACCCTTCCTCGGAAAACGTGCTTTATCTTACGATCCGTCCGTCAGATTTCCGAACGGATTGCGCCAGCGCGATGAGCACTGCCGAGGCATCGAACTCACGATTTTGTTTCGTTCGATTTGATTGCCGATTTGCAGATCAATAGACCCCTTTACCGTTCATATTTTTTAATTACAATTTGGTCCCTTAACCACCAAGTAGGCTTTTCTCGAAAACCGTGCGTCAGATCCAATTTCCGTCAGTGCCATCGAGTCCAGAATAATCGGACAGTCGAAAATTAGCTATTGGACCACTATGAACGGAGTCCGATACATTCCGAAAGCCATCTCTAATCATCTGCCTATCCGGAAAACCAGAGTTACTATTCACTTAATGAATCTTCAAAATCGCGTAACTCTTCCATTTTAAATCATTTTCTCTCGAAACTTGACGAGTGATCATGTAATTAAAATACACACATAAACATCGTCAAAGGAGAGTTAAATTAAATATGAGAAAAATCTCGGTTCTTACATCATTTCCCCCTTAAAAGAAGTTTCGTCCCCGAAACTTGATTACATTTATCCCTCAAATAAATGTGGATAACGTTCCCGCATTATCGATTCAAGCTCCCATGTCGCTTCACGCTCCTCGTGATTAGCCCATTGAACTTTAACATACGGAATGCTCCGGTTCCGTAGTTGCTTTTCTTCACGTGCCAGTATCCGCGTCGGAGCCTCATCATAAGTCAGATCCTCCCGAAGCTGAATAGTCATCGGACTGCTGACATGGGACGGATCAGAACTACACTTTCGAAGTATGGACACGTGGAAGTCATCACGTACTTGGGTGAGACTCAAAGGTAGAGCCAATCTGTACGCTACCGGACCAATGCGCACCCATATCTCAAACGGTCCCACATATCTCGGGTTAAGCTTGCCTCTCAAACCGAACCGTTTGATCCCTCTGGACGGTGAGACCTTGAGCAGAACATGCTCGCCGACCTGAAACTCTAGGTCACGACGCTGATGGTCCGCGTAGCTCATTTGCCGACTCTGTGCAGTCAATAATCGCTCTCTAGCAATGTGAATCTTTGTCTCTGGATCCACCACCAAGTCCGGCCCGATCACGCGGCGTTCTCTGATGTCGTCCTAACTGATAGGGGACCGACATCGACGCCCATATAAAGTCTCATACGGTGCCATCCCAATGCTCGCCTGAAGACTGTCGTTATAGGCGAACTCCACCAGTGACAGGTACTTGAACCACCCATCACCATAATCCAGAACACATGCACATAGCATATCCTCGAGAGTCTGAATAACTCGCTCAGACTGTCCGTTGCTCTGGGGATGGAAAGCCGTATTGAAGTTCAGCTTCGTACCCAAAGCTTGCTGTACACTCTTCCAAAACTGGGACAATAATTCTTCACTCAGAAACTCAAGATCCACCCAAATCTGGTCCACGTAGCAGTAACTAACTCAACTACGTCAAAGGTTCATGCAGGAAAAATCTCGAGACAACACCATAAGTCTGGAGTATGTTTTCGGAGTCCGAAACGACGCACTCCAACTTACAAACAACGTCAACCTGCTCACAACGAGTGAAACCATATCGTTGTCCTAACTCCTGCATCAATAACATTCCCCTCGGAGACCACAGTCTCCCACCAGTTTGTAATACAAACGGATCGAAGTTAAACCTTCAGCATCGATACCCACTTGCGGTATCCGACACTCCTATGTCCAAGATTTAAACTGTCCGCCTAGACCAAAAGGTCTAAGGCTACCTCAATCAGTTGAGCTCGACAAGTAAGCCTATATCCAGGTACATGTGATTTGACATAAAGGTCCACGGATGTCCGCAACGGGGTTGCGAATCGCTACTTACTACCAAAACCATCAGTGATGCTCAACATCTATCTCCACGAAACCCGGTCGCTGAAATCCGCATGGGACCAGCGATGCAATGTTCCATACCACATCCGATGCCTGTCTCAACGAGACCCAGATGCATCAATCGTCAAGTGACCAGAAGAGCAATCCACTCTCATAATTATCCGTGTTTAACCACATCATGTACCTAGCATTCTAGCACCTGCATCAACTTCTGAGCCAAAGGCTAGGCTCAGTTCACGTGCCTAGCAAAGTTTACACCTTCTAGGAATGCAATATAAATTGCGACTGAGGGCGCATTGTCCCTTTTAACTACGCGAGACCTGGCTACTGGTTCGTATACAACCAGACCATCACCGAAGTACATACCATTGGTGAGGTTAACTCATCACTTTTCCTAACTTTGCCTAGGGCTAACTTTGAACACACTGCGTGGTCGGAGGTGACCATGATTCTAACATTTGCATGAGATCATCGATAAAGGTTATCAACACGGGAAACACAATATCCCAATCCAATTACTCCCAAAAGGGGTAGGGCATTTCGTCCTAGCTTTTGACAATACGTTGTCTGCAGCCAACGCATTTATCAAAAGAAAAGCGAAATACCGAAGATCCATCTCCAACGCCACGTTGGAGAAGTGACACCAGCACGAAATCATCCAATCTCACAATGCTGCACCAGAGTGCACCACAACATTAATAAATATCGACTACGAAAGTCGATATTCGAGATTGGACTAGCCATCGAGCCGACTCCCTAGGAGTTCTATGGCTCCAACAACAGGAATAGGAACTATCCGCGACATAGAGTCGCCCACTGCATAAGCTAAATGCGATCATCAACTCGATCTTCAAGCCTTACATATTTCGACAACTTACTCTTAAGGTTTTCCAATTATCCTATAGAGCATCATTCTATATGCCATAAGAATACATATACCACGTGCCATCCCATATCACACTGATTTAGGTATTGGGACTGCCGCACACAACGTATGCACCACCAAGACCTAACATTGAAGCTAAGTCATATCTAATCCTGGCTCCGCCAATAGGCGCAAAGATCACCTGAAGATCAAACGACTGCTCTGACAAATCCACTAACAGGATATCTAAACATCACTCAAGTGATAAAGATCTTCTAAGCTCGCTACGCATCACGAGCATCCTTCAGTTTCATGAGTCAGGCGAATTTCCGATCATATATATACTCATACGAAATTTATTACCCTGCCTGAAGCTCAATAAGAAATCCAATAACAACCTTGATATCATCCAACCAATCTAAAGATCGGGTCGATCTAACAACTTATCCGAAGAAAGAGAAAAATCTCGTAAGCTAACACAAACTTACTTCAACTATCCATACTTGGATTCGCTCCTCTCTCGGTGACACACATCACCATTAGAGAATAGAGAGGTAGGGTAGGCACCACGGTCCTACCCACCGAAGCTAAAAAAGCTCTACTCATACCGCAACCGCACGAGCGGTCGACGAACAAACCTCGGGCCGCACATCAGCAGCCCACGCACTACTCGTGGTCAAAGCTGTACAATCATCATCTCCACCGAGATGCCTGCAATCGTACATGAGCTCTAAATAGGGAAGAATAGGCACTAAAGCCATGCTCACAGAGTCTGAGGAAACAATATCCATACTGCAATCGCTCAAGCGATTGTACTTCAATTCTCAAGCTGTACTCATACAGTTCCATCAACTGTCGTGGCGGTAACCGCACACAGTATCATCTCCATAGAGATGCCGACGGTGGACCTCGTTCTCTACATAGAAAGTGGGGCCAAGAAATCACGGCTCAGCCGTCAGCTAAGGCCCAGCAGATGCCACTGCCTGGAACCTCAATGTCAACCTCTGTCTCGAGTGGTTTTACCAGGTGCACATCACCCTACCACTCGATATATGTCTGCTAATCCGCCACCATTCCCAGTAGAGACACAAGTCTGCACCGCAACTGCAAAACAAACACGGGGTAACGAAACAACAATGAACCTCGAGTTAATAAAACTCGACCAACTTACCGGGACTCAATCCCACAACCCCGTGCTCTCACGTGCTTATTAACCTTAGGTCTTCCTAGGGTCATCCTAACCAGTGGTTCAGTTAGATAGTTAGTTTGTGAATTTAATTGTGATTGTTCACTCTCTGATACCATCTTAATCTGTCACGCCCTGGGCTAGTTTAGATGCGGAAATGTCACGCCCCGGGCCCTCGAGGGAGCCTACCAGGCACGTGCACAGACCCGCCGTGTACCTCAAACAACACAATGTACACAAGGCGTCTATACTAACAACCATCAAGAAGGATAAATCATACATCCTAAACAAGGTAATCAGAGCGAGAACATATGTCTACAACTAAAATAAAATCCATACAACTAAAATCTCAAGATATACAATAACATATTATACATCTTATCAGCAGTAGGTCAACCAACATCTATACTCCTTTCATATAAAATAAAATGAAAGGACATCATGGTATGCCTACAACAACACCGTAGAGGCTCTAGCTAGCTGCTAACTCCTCGCCGCGATCCCAAGCCTCTCCTGCTGCGGAAGGCTCTGAAAAACCCAACAACAATGGGAGTGAGAACTATTATTCAATAGTTCCCAGTGGGTAAGCCGCCGAGAGTGGCGAAATACACCGCTAGGCCAACTGAGGCAAGATAGTTAGACAAAAACATAAAGCAAATAACATAAAACTAAAACAGATAGTTCTACATCTATCTTGCCTCCAATAACTAAAAATCTACATGAACATGAATATGTTCTAATGCCAAATGCTCAACAATTAGCTTCATGGTTTACATACATGTCAACTTAATGCCATGTTCAACTACACCTAATCTAATGTCATAAACTTACTATATGTCAAGTTCAATAATACATAATAACTTGTCTCTAACTACAAGTATGTAATGTATGTTCATTTTGCTACTACATGTATGAACTAAGTGAATTGTTCTCAACAATATAAAAGTTGTGTTCACTACATGTAATGCCACAATGTCACCACCCTAAACTATGTCCATACACTACATGTATATGCAACCATTAATTTGGGTGTCAAATATCTCGTTCCGGTTAGAATAACATTTTACCATATAAATATTCAGCTTGCATACACCATCATTGTGTAGCCATAAAATAGTATAATAGCGGGATGTTCATCTTGTGCCTTGCCTAATGGCTCCGTGGTAGTCACCACCCTCACGCTAAGGATGAGCCTAGCCCACGGCGGTTCCATTTCGGCGCTCTCAACCACACGAGCGAAACAACTGTCTCGCGGCCAACTCCGGAGTGCCAGCTTGTAGGGAGCGACCCTCACAAGCATGTGTAAAACGAGCATATTGGTCACAAGTACAATCAACCATAGTAATATCATAGGTTTAATTTCACCTTATGTCAAAACATATCATTCTATGTTTACTACATCCAATAGCCAAAATGCTAAATGTCAACATCATTCTGTTGTTCTCAATGTTCTAGGGTATGTCCCTAACAATATATCCATGTCTCTAACATGTAAATGTCCATCTCATTGTTTACTAAGTTCATAAACCATGCATTCCTCTAATGCCGTTATCATGCATTATTCTAATGCCATGTCCAATGCATTCTACAAATGCCCAAAATCATGCATTCTACGATGCCTTATGTCATGCATTCACTAATGCCACATATCATGCATTCTCTAATGCCATAAACCATGCATACTCCAATGCTATAACAATGCATTCTACGATGCCAACGAGTCCGTATTCATGCAAGTGTTTAATTAACCAATTATAATATCCAATGCAAGTAGTATCCCTTTCCTCATGTCTTAAACATGGAATCAACCCACGACCAAAGGTCGAGCTAAAGCCAACGATGCCCGTCAAAGTCGCCCACCTAAATGAGGTGCAGCAACTTATCCTGCATAAATCAAGCCCTCTCTTCTCTAAGCAAACATACATATATTACATTTGCCATAAATCCTCTTTTCTCTATACAAGCATACATTGGTATGCCAGAAAGTTCACTAGCCCACCACTCAAGTGGTGTCTCAAATGACGCTCATCCCTAGCATGCATAATATACTTAGCATTTTCTAATGCATCGTTACACTAATAGTGCAAACATCCTAGCATGCATAATGCTCTTATCATGCCCTACTATATAAAGTATGCATTTTCATAAATAACTTGCATGTCTCATGCATTCACAATTATCATCATGCCATAATTAACATAATTATGCATCTAATTAATCCTATAACAAGATAGGAGACATAGGGGGAGTTCACCCATTTCGGTGAGGTCAAACCCACAGGAAATCCGTCGGAACCTCGCAGTACTTCGAAACGAAGTTGTCCCCTCGATTTCTAGCGCCCTAAAGGAGATTCCTATGGGGTTAGAACATCGAACAACCAAAATCGAAAAACGACATACAACATAGGGGAAAAAGGGTGAAAATACCTTAGACTAAGAATTTCTTGTCCAAAGTCCACAATGAAGTTAGGAGGCCTCAAATCCAACCTAACACAACATTCTACACCCATCAATTCCACTTCAAGAGCTCTCATACAAGAAACCCCAAATAAAACCCTAATTTTCATGAAACTAGGTTTTATTGCTAAATCTCAAGCAAAAGTACAAATAGAGGTTATAAGGAAGCTTACTAACCTCAATTCAAGCCTCCAACCGAGCTCAAGCAAGCTAGGGTTGAAGATCCATCCACCAACGAGCTCTCCACAAGGGCCACGAGCTCCCTCCATGCCTAGGAGTCATCCTCCATGGAGAAAATGGAAAGAAAAAAGATCAAAACATGATCTAGAGAGGGTTGGAGCAAGAAAACCTAGAGAGAGAGGGAGAAAACCCACCTTTCCTTCTCCTCCAAACCTCAGCCACAGCAACATAAGAGGGGGGTGAAGGGGTACTTAAACCCAATGCACAAAATCCACTTAGGCCCCTCAAAAAGCCGAAATTGCAAAACTGCTCAAAACAGCATTCTGCAGCATTGTATACCGGTATGCGCATGGGCATACCGGTATCCAACCAGAAAATTCCGCAAACCGAGCCTCGGCCAAGCAATCTGCGCGAAAGGATTCCGGTATGCGACCTCACATACCGGTACTGAAACTCCAATACCGGTATGCGCATGGCGCATACCGGAATGCCAGTGCATTCCGGTATCAACTGCGGAATCTCACCAAACCCGAGTGCTGCGCACATCCAGTTTTCACTGGATTCCGGTATACCTGATCCAGATACCGGTATCCCATGCAAAATCTGCACTTTTGCAGATTTCGACTTCCGGAGTCCGTTTTCGCTCTTTTTAAGTTCCGAAAACTCTCCGAAGCTCTCCAAACACAACTCAAAGCCCCAGAATAGTACAAGCCACTATTCTCACACTAGAACTCCGCAATTTGCAAAAGTTCAGTGTACTACAGGAAAACAGGTCAATTTTTTTTTTTTTGAAAGTCTAGCCCGCGCAGTGAACAGACCCGCCACAAATACAGGCACCTCTGTCTACACGAACAGAGTCTCCCCTGTATTTGCACGGCGTACCAACAACATACAACAGGATCACAATCACATTTACATTCACGATAATCCATACAATACAACATAGAGTACATTTGCATTCAGCTATCCCTACATGCTTCTAAGCACTCCTTAAGCGAAGGATGATGCAATGCACAGTACAACAAGCATCCTATTAAAAGTGCTTCCCACTCGAAAGCTTTATTTTCAAACTCTAATAAGCATTAGAAGAATCCAAGAAAAACCTTTGAAAACTGTTCCCACACGGAACTTCATTTTGAAAACCAACTACCACGATGGGTAGACACCCACACGATAAAACACAAGTCAAATGATGATGATAGAAGCTGAAACCCAATCTCATGCATAATAAGTCATCATCTCATACAAGTCATAAGCATTCAATATTGATCATCTAACTGAACCATTTATATATCTATCTGACTACTAATGCAGATAAGGAAAACATAACCAGGGTGATGACCGCTAATGCAGTCTAGCTAGATCGTCCTCGCATCGAACCACGAACTGGCTTCTCGCCCGATCCACCTGAAAAACAGGGAGTGAGAAACCAAAATGAGGTTTCCCAGTGGGTATACAACTGAGCCACAGGGGCATGTCGTAACCACTGAGAAACAAAGGAGATATGATAACAATATAATCAGAGACCTACAGTAGCTGTGTCAGTATGAACAGAATAAATGATCAAAACGCTACTGTACAGGAAAAACTAAGCTGTATATGCATCAATGGAAAGAAAACTCCAAATACCCAATCAGTATCCCACCATATTGGTCCGCAAACCTCAGGTGCATTCGTCACTCATCCGCACTCATCCGCATTCGATCCATTCATGTGCCCGCAGGTCAACCTATCCGGATAGTACACCCGTTGTCGGTGGCCAAACCGACATGGTGTCATGAATAAATGCCGTGCCGTGACTGGTCATGCAATATGCTCAACAAAAAGCCGGCAAGAAGCCGATATCTGGCCGAAGCCACAGGCGAAAGGAACGCCTCATCCTGATCAACAGATCAAATCCATGTCGGCAAGAAGCCGATACCTGGCCGAAGCCACAGGCGAAAGGAACGCCTCATCCAGATCAAACAGATCAAATCCAAACCGGCGAAAGGCCGGTACCTGGCCGAAGCCACAACAGATCGAAAACACACGACAAGAGAGTCGATGTGCTGCCTGGACAAGAAGTCCACAAATCATCACTGCACAATCCTGCTCTACATGTCCATGACCGCAAATATACTATGCAAGTAAGGTAAGTATGAACGAATGCTGTAAAGGAGGAATCGACATGTAGAGCTATATCAAAGGAGGGACAGGGAATAGTGATACCGACTACTCCGTAGGCTCACCCACCTGTCGTACTCGCGTCGAAAGCCTGGACGCGACGTCGATCAACCGAACCTACGATAGGTCCACGAGTCAGAGACATGTCCCAAAGGACTCTACGAATGCATCTCTCACAATCCCCAAAACTCGAGATTCAGTTTCCCAAATCGATCTCAAAACAACACCGGAAGTTCCGAAATCTCACCGGAACGTCCCCGGGACATACGAACAGTCCCGACATATCCCGACTCACTACGTGAGTCGACCGCTGCCCCAAAACACATGCGTTTGGGTGTCTTGGCAGCAAGCACAACATCAAGCGTCGAAACGATCATTCACGGATGATCGTTCCGATTCGGGTTTCCGGAAGTGCCGGTTGCGACACCGGAATCCACTACCACTCTCCAGGAGTCTCCGAATACGCGAGACGACTGAGATAACCAGCCAGCAAGGCTCAGCGACAGCCCACAAGGCATGTGAGTCGTGTCGAAAAGTCTACGAGTGGAAAACAACGTTCCGCCGACGAATTTCGTCGGAAAACGCACCGGAAATCGACGTTCGATTTCTGCAAGAGACATCAGACCTTGGACAATTAGTCCACAGGTCACCCGGCACCCACATGCACTGCCCACAGCAGCCACCAAGTCCACAATTGAACATAAGTCCCCAATCATATACGAAATCGCATTATTTTATATGATTCCGTGGGTTTTATGGCTCGATATCACAAACCGATAACTTCCGAGGTCCGTCGAGTCACGTGCCACTAGGTTTCGACGTGCTGGGAACCGTGCTCCTGGTTCGGAGTGCAGCAGGTTGCTGTGGGAGGCGCGCAAGCGGCCCGAAAATTAATAAGCTACGCGCACTAATATTAAAGCGCATAAATCCCAGCATCCAGGGCAGCATTGACTTCAAAGGAGGTGAGCATGATGATCAGCACTGACAGTAGATCATCATGCTCACATCTGGATGAATCGGGAAAGCCGCGATTCGCCGGAACAAGGCGATGAACCCGCAGCAAAGGAAAAACAGCCTATTCTAAGGTTTACCGGGCAGGGGAGCTAGGGCACGGCTGCCGGCGGCACGGAGGTGGGCGCGCCGGCGGGAGGCAGGTGCGGCCGGCCGGGGGAGGTCGCCGCGCACAGTATCCGGCGGCGGGAGGCGGCCGGACGAGCAGGCGAGGATGCCCTAGCCTGGACGCACCAAACAGGTTGAGCCTTGCACCCGGCGAGCGGCGGCTCCGGCGGCGGTTCTGTCGGCAGCCGACGGGTGCGGGTCGTACAGGGAGGCCGGGGCTTGGGTTGGCCGACGGCGGAGGGCGGCGATGGCGGCGCTGGCACAAACCGAGCCCGCTCGGGTCTGGGCTCGGGTCACAAAGGTCCAGCGGCCACAGCGGTGGTCGGAGCTCCCAGGGACGGCGGCGGCTGGTTGCCTGAGACCGGAGGAGGGCGGTCGGAGTGGTCCCGGGCGACGGCGGCGTGTGGGGAGCAGATCTACTCCACCTCGGCCTGAACTGCACCAGAGTTGGTGCAGTCAGCCAGCGGCGGCCGTGGCGGCGCGCAGGGACGGCGGCGACCCGCCGGAGGCTCGTCGGAGGTTCGGGGGTGCCGCAGGGAGGGAGCCCGAAGACGTGGTTTCCCTCAGATTGGTCCCTGGCAGAGGTGGACAAGGTAGGGGAGAGGTGTGGTGCCGGTGTTGCACCCTCTGCCGGCCGGAAAAAGGGGTCGCCGGCGGCGGCAGTCGCGCACAGGGGAAGGAGCAGGAGGTGGGGATGTCGGCTGGGTGGCTGTGGAGGTGAATGGAGGCTAGGGTTAGGGTTTGTGTAGAGGAAACCCTAAAATCACCTATATATATAGGTTGGCAAAATCGCAGTTTAGCCCTCCAACACCAACTATTTTTCGTTGAGTCCCTCACAGCGAGTGTATTATGCGCGTAAGCACCTCCAGGTCCAGTGTCGTGCAGTTTGGTACATAAAATATAGGGATTTTTCTTGAAATACCAAAGGTGACATTTTAACCCTTCCTCGGAAAACGTGCTTTATCTTACGATCCGTCCGTCAGATTTCCGAACGGATTGCGCCAGCGCGATGAGCACTGCCGAGGCATCGAACTCACGATTTTGTTTCGTTCGATTTGATTGCCGATTTGCAGATCAATAGACCCCTTTACCGTTCATATTTTTTAATTACAATTTGGTCCCTTAACCACCAAGTAGGCTTTTCTCGAAAACCGTGCGTCAGATCCAATTTCCGTCAGTGCCATCGAGTCCAGAATAATCGGACAGTCGAAAATTAGCTATTGGACCACTATGAACGGAGTCCGATACATTCCGAAAGCCATCTCTAATCATCGGCCTATCCGGAAAACCAGAGTTACTATTCACTTAATGAATCTTCAAAATCGCGTAACTCTTCCATTTTAAATCATTTTCTCTCGAAACTTGACGAGTGATCATGTAATTAAAATACACACATAAACATCGTCAAAGGAGAGTTAAATTAAATATGAGAAAAATCTCGGTTCTTACAGCAGCTCTGTTGATACCTTTAGCTCTGTATGATTATTGTTGATGTTGTTTTCGCTTCGTATACATGGTAGAGATACTGTGTATGCGGCGGATCTTGTCATGTGCCTGGGAAGAGGTAACCCGGGGCGTGACATCCTCTAGTATTGTTAAGATGTATAATGGTTATTGTATATCTTGAGATTTTAGTTGGGTTGATCTTGTTTTAGATGTAGAATTATGTTCTCGCTCTGATCACCTTGTATAGGATGTATTCCTTACTCTTGTTGTTGTTGTTGTTATAGACGCCTTGTGTACATTGTGTTGTTTTGAGGTACACGGCGGGTCTGTGCACGTGCCTGGTAGGCTCTCCCTAGGGCCCCGGGGCGTGACAGATTATTGTGGTATCAGAGCCTAAGGCTGAGTCGTAGTGGACCTAGTAAACCTTAGGCAGGTTGGACGATAAGGAATAGGAACGTGAGAGACGGAATCTCTTATGACTTCTTGGCGAAAGTGTTATGATTGGGTCATTTCTAAGACTCCAAGGGAGTTGGAGTTAGATCGGAGTGAACCACTTCTATACCCTTGGAGGGTCACATTGGCGGCCGACAACGTGACATCGGGGAATAGTGGGAGTCCACTTCATTACTTTCGCATGATTGGGGTTATAGTCTTGTGTGGGGATGCGTTGGCGTGAGGTGTTTCACCTGCGCATGTTTTGCTTGTTGCAGCTTGAGTGGTGAACGACGCGCTCGATGACGGCCGAGGCAGCTGAGATGGAAACCCTGCATCCTCCGGATTTGGTGAGATATTAAAGTTGGGAGAACAACTGGCAAATTCAGCGAGTACGGTGGAACGACGATCATTTATGATGCTACTCCAAGTTGAGGCTTTGCGCCGGCAGACGAGAGGATTAAGCAACTAGAGGATTTGTCGATCAAGGGCAAGAGATGTGGAGACCGTTGGGACGGCAAAAGAAGCTACTAAAAGTGGCAAGTCTATCGTAAGAGGAATTGATATTGAGAACATAGATCTTTGGCAGGATGAAGAGGGACATTGAATCGTCATCAACTATAGGGATGTGTGAGCGGTGGAGTCCGCATGTACCCGACGATGCTCTTGGAATTGAGGCATGTACACTCTTCGTGGCCAGGTAGGCCATCCTCAGTTGGAGTGTTTGAGGAGAACAATGTCGACGGTGTTGGGATCGACTTCGCGCTGCTAGCACCGGTTGAATGCGTGTCTGTTTGACAGGCAGTGGATGATGCAGCGAAGACGAAGGTTGTTCGCAGCTCGTGGTTTTGGAGCTAGCTGGTTGTTTGTTATGATTGTGGTTTTGGCTCGGCTGTTTGCCGAATGCTTGGCAGGGAACTTATCCCTTGATGCTTGCAGATCGAGTGGTCCTGAGTGTTTGGACTTGAGAGTACTGTTCTTGTACTCCGTTAGTTTTGGATGTTTCTGTGCGCCAACGAAGCGATTGGCTTTATTTGGCTGGGAGCGTATAGTTCAGATTTGAACTTGGGTTGGCTCTTCGGCTATCAGGTTGCCGATGAGTGAGTGAGCCAAGCTGTAGTGCTGTGGGAACCTGGACACAAAATAGTATTTTCAGAGGGCGTTTCGCTATTTGCGACGATTGTTTCACCCGCCCAAGCCTGGTTGTTGGCTGAGTGGGCACGTGGCCTTTAGGCCAGCACCTTTGGTGAGTGTTGAGAATCCTCAAAAGCGAGGATGTCTCTTGTGAGGGAGTTGCTTGTGCAATCCCGGTTGTGTTGCGAGAATTGAAGGCTTGGTCTGGAGACCTCTTTTGCCTAGTGTTTTCTCTTATGGAGCATCGATCTCGTTTGTTTTCTGTGGACGGGTCTTTTCGACTGTGGGTCGACTATCGTGGACTCGGTAGGGTCACGATCAAGAATATGTACCCGTAGCCGAGATCGGTTGATCTGTTTGATCAAGCTCCATGAATTCTGGTTTTACTCGAGGGTAGTTGCAATCTGAGTACTACTCTCGTTGGATTGAGTTTGAGTTTGGACCGAGGGTGACTTGTTCACTCGGTGTAGACATTACGAAATTGTTGTGATGTCGTTTGAGCTGTTGATGCTCTTGTGTGTTGTGATGTTTGGCCCTTCTGGGTGTCTTTGTCTCTGTGCGCATCGACGACTTATTGGAAGTCGAGGGGCGATGAAGACCATGAAGATTCCTTTGAACGAGGACTGCAAGTGCTTCAGATTGAAGGCGTGCTGATTTGGTTGTGAGGACTAGTGTCCCTTGGCAATTGATGCCAAAGTGGTTATGAGTGGAGATCTCAAGGAAATCAACCATCCATAGTGGATTGAGATAAGTGGATGTGATCGAAGTTCAAACTTCCTAGTTTGATTGGTTGTTATGGATATTTGTGAGGAGATTACTGAGTTGTCTACTCCCTTCTTTTGACTCACACATAAAGGGATTAAACCTTTTGGAAAGATATGTGTGAGAGAAGTTTATTGGAACTGTTGGTGTGGTCGACGACCGCCAACCCTGGTTACCCCGTAGGTGGGTTATGTGTTTTGTAGTTGTGTTTCTCTCCACGGATTGAGTGACCCTCTGGTGTGATATAGAGAGGTAGTATTGACCTCTCAGCAAGTGAGAGAATGCAAGAGGAATCGCCAAATTGTAAATTCGAAAAGATTGCCATAACATTTGCTAATGTGGCAATTGTATGCATCGTTGGTGGTGTGAAGTGCACCCAGATCTTATTGTTGGAGATATCTCTACACTCAAGGAAATGAGTTGAAGCTGTGAAAACATGTTAGAGGCTGGTATACTAGAGATATTGATGAGATGAGTAATTTGATGTGATATCTATCCTTTGGATCGGATCACGGGAGTTAGCCTTGATCCCGACTGGTAAATGGTGCAATTGAGACTAAGAGTGCAGTGACTGATGGATTCCTAGTGGACTGTCAGAAAGTGCCTTGACAGTGGAACCGACAGGTTGAACCTGTGATAGCAGGATTTTTGAGATATGCTATGTGAAGGCTATCTACTTGGTATGGATAGAGGATGATTGCCGGAGTCTCCGGAATTTGATTGTCTCGCTTCCAAGCTAGACGTGATGATTGTTGAGAGGTTGTGAATAGGAGTAACTATTCACCTGAGTTGGATTGAGGAAATTTTGCGCAAGTATACCTTGGAATTTTGCGTGATTACATAGGGCATCTAGCTCTATCGCTTTGGAATTTGAGCCATTGGATGATTCTCGGTGAGAGATAGGATTTTGGCACCTGAATCTGATGATCTGAGTGTGATACTTAGTTAAGGAAATCCAAGAGCTTTGTGTATGAGGAATCTAAGTTTCAGATTCTTTGGATTATTTGAGACCCTGAGGCAAATGGGCCTAGTGGCATGTCGAGTTGTTTTACTTCAAATCTGTTGAAGGTATATGAAGTGTGTGGACGCTCCGAGTGAGTATTTGAATTCTACCCCGATGGTGGATGTCGTATCATTAGAGCTACATGAAGACCTAAACTTCAAGGAGCATGTTATGGATTAGACTTGTGGATTGTAGGAATTTGGAATTATTACTATTCCTACTACAAGATGCTTTGGAGCAACATCTTGGACGCGATGCATGGTGTGAGGGCTGGAGGCTTCACTGCGAGGGCGATTTTCTTATCCCCTTTGGTTTTGCTATTTGTTGTTGGTTGTTGATCCGTAGTTTCGCGGACGAAACTCCTTTTAGGAGGGGAGTATGTAGTACACTGAACTTTAGCAAATTGCGGAGTTCTAGTGAGAGAATAGTGGCTTATACTATTCTGGAGTTTTGGGTTGAGTTTGGTGAGCTTCGTAGTGTTTTCGGGACTTGAAAAGTGCGAAAACGGACTCCGGAAGTCGAAATCTACAAAAGTGCAGATTTTGCATTGCGTACCGGTATCTGGTCTAGGCATACCGGAATCCAGTGAAGAACTGGTTGTGCGCAGCTCTCGGGTTCTGCGGAATCCAGCAATTGATACCGGAATAGGTTGGCATTCCGGTATGTGCAATTCGCATACCGGTACTGAAGCGATTAGTACCGGTACTGAGAAGTGGCATACCGGAATGCGGTTGCACAGCTTGCTGGCCGAGGCTCGGGTTTGCGGGATTTTTGGCTAGATACCGGTATGCCCATACGCATACCGGTATACAATACAGAAATTGCCTTTTGTACAGTTTTGGCAATTTTGGCTTTTTGAGGGGCCTAAGTGGATTTTGTGCGAAGGGTTAAGTACCCCTTCACCCCTCTCTTGTTGTGTGGGCTGAGGACTTAGAGGAGAGGAAAGGTAGGGTTTCCCTCTCTCTCTCTCTCTAGTTTTTCTTGCTCCCAACCTCTCTAGATCATATTTTGATCTCCTTTCTCTCCATTTTCTTCATGGAGGAGTACTCCTAGGCTTGGAGGGAGCTCGGGGCTGAGGAAAGGAGCTTGTTGGTGGACCTAGCTTCAACCTTAGCATGTTTGAGCTTGGTTGGGAGCTTGATTTGAGGTTAGTAAACTCTCTTACAACCTCTATTTGTGATTTTGCTTGAGATTTGCTTAGAAAACCTAGTTTCTTGAAAACTAGGGTTTTGTTTAGGGTTTCTTGATTGGGAGCTCTTGAGGTGGAATTGATGGGTGTAGAATGTTCTTGTAGGTTGGATTTGAAGATCCCTAACCTCAATTTGGACTTGGAACAAGTTTTACTTGCTCAAGGTATTTTTCACCCATTTACCTCATAGTTTTTGGTGGTTTTCGAATTTGTTCGTTCGAAGCTTGTAACCCCTTGAAAAATTATCTTAGGGTATGAGAAGCTCGGGGGACAACTCCGTTTCGATGTACTGCGAGGTTTCGACGGGTATCCGGTGGGTTTGACCTCACCGAAATGGGTGAACTCCCCCTATGTCTCCTATCTTGTTATAGGATTGATTAGATGCTGTCACGCCCCGCCGTGCCTTAACACCAATTAGGTGGAAGGAAAAACGCACGGGCACATGACCCAGATCCGCCGAACGAACAGAGTTTCCCCTGTACATCCAAGGCGTCGCAATCAGTATAATTCAAGAGGTTCCAAACAGGAACAGAATTCATATAAAGATTGCATAAGGAAAGCATCATAAACTACTATGCCATTACAAGCATTCGCAAAACAACCACATATTACATTTTTTTCTGTCTTTGTTCATTCTTTCCAAATACAATCGAGTTATTATTACATTTCCATACATTCGAACACCCCTATGCTACGCAGTAAAGGGTACTTCTATTCTGGTCACAGTGGTAGGACGCTAACTACTGAGTTACGCCCTTCCCTCGCGCCGCCGCGCCGCTCACGTGAGGACCTGAAAAATAGTGGGATGAGAACTATATAAAATAGTTCCCAGTGGGTAAGGCCACCCAAGAGAGGAGCTCGACCCACCAGGTCCAAAGGAAGCATACGAGCATGGGTTAGTACATATACATAACCAATAAGCATATAACTTTACAATATACGAAAGTAAACATGCTATGCTTCAACAAATGCGATAATGAAATCCATGCAATATATTTTTAACTGCTATTCCACTACCCATTTCATAACCAATCTGCTCCTAAGGTTCACTTACCTTAGCTAAGCCGTACTCGACTCACCCTCGAGTTCAATATTAACGGGTTACCACCCTCCTAAGGTTTACTTATTTAGTCAAATCTTAACCGACTCACTCTAGAGTCAAACACCTGGGGCCACCGCCCAACTAAGGTTTACTTATTTAGTCAAACCTTCACTGACTCACTCTTGAGTCATATATCCTTGGGCCACCGCCCAGTTAAGGTTTACTCATTTAGTCAAACCTTCACCGACTCACTCTTGAGTCATATATCCTTGGGCCACCGCCCAGCTAAGGTTTACTTATTTAGTCAAACCTTCACCGACTCACTCTTGAGTCATATATCCTTGGGCCACAGCCCAGCTAAGGTTTACTCATTAGTCAAACCTTCACCGACTCACTCTTGAGTCAAATATCCATGGGCCACCGCCCAACATGACTTTACCACCTGGCGGCGAAATAGTCGCACACGCCGAACGATGGTTTCAGTCACCCGGCGGCGAACCGTTGCACACACCGAACCATGGCCTCGATCACCGGGCGGCGAACCGTCGCACTCGCCACTGGTATCAAGCCCCTGGCGGCGAAATAGTCGCACCCACCAGCTGATACAAAGATCACTTGTCACCAGATCTGGGATTCCGGAATCCACTTCCACATCTCAAGGGTTCATCATTACCCTATGATACAACCCTCTTCGGGGTTCATATTTCTGTGTCCAAGTGGTCAACCTACCACCATATTTTCCGACCTATGTTCAATGACACTAGGTTCGATGTCCTGTTTAAGTGATCTTCCTATCACTATGTTATCTCAACCTAGGTTCAATAACTCTAGGTTCGCATACATTCCAACCTATGTTCAATAACACTAGGTTCATTACACATTCAACCTATGTTCAATAACACTAGGTTCATTACACATTCAACCTATGTTCAATAACACTAGGTTATGTACCATCACATTCCAACCTATGTTTAGTAACACTAGGTTATGTACCTCACATTCCAACCTATGTTTAGTAACACTAGGTTATGTACCATCACATTCCAACCTATGTTTAGTAACACTAGGTTTAACATGCATGCATCATCTCTCAAGTATATATATTATTATGAAATACTTAGATTCTTTTACATGCAAGGTGAGCCCATGGCTCAAATCATTTTGATATATAAATCTATGCCAACATGCACATTATAGTTCTTTCTTATCCTAGTTGTCCATATTTAGAATTTCCAATTTACATGGCCTCTAGCCCTTGTTTGACCTCATGTCAAATTCTCTATCATGTAGAGAAAACTAGCTCTCCGCTATGTTCACATCTAGGCATACACATGTCCATTTGTAACAATGTGATCCACATGCCTACAATTCCAATTCATGGTAGATAATGGTATTAACTTCATATGATCTACTCATTCATATAAACATATCATTTACCAATTAACCTACCATTACATGCATCAAGTAAAATAATATATACTTTACTCTTTCGACATGGAAGTGACCTAATCACTTCGGTAAACACAAACCCACCTCACACTCTTCCGATTGCTTGTAGACACTTGCAATCGGGCTCTTTTCCTTGGCCTCAAGCTTGATCTTCAAGCTCCTAGCCCTAACACACATAAAGGATTCGTTAATCCGAGTCGAACTCATAACGATCTCTTCTCTCCAAATCATTCGAAATGGAGTTGTCCCACATGTTCTACTAACCCCAAACTAGGGTTCTAAAGGGTTAAAACATTTTTAAAACCCTCCACAAGAAAATCCCTCTTTCAACCTAGGGTTTTCCAAAATTCATGGCAAAACCCAAAATCTCTTGCTAATCTCTACAATTTGTAGTCTAGATTAGCCAAGGGTCTCCAAAACCTCATTTCAAGGGTCTCCAAAACCTCATTTCTTAGCCTCAAATCCGAAACCCTAACTACCAAATCCAAGAACTCACCTTGGATCCGCGAGTTCACCAAGCTACCATGCATGCACGAGCTCGATTCTTCACTCCTCCAAGCTTCCCAAGCTTGATCTCCACCAAGATCTTCAACTTGGAGGAGAAGGAGAAGAAGTGGTAGTGAGGGGGAGGAGTTTCTCCCTCCCTCTCTCCTTGTGTGTGTGGTGCGTTTTCAGAAGAGAAAGGGGAAGGGTTCCCCTATATGTAAGCCCCCCCTCAGTGAAATTACCAATTTACCCTTCGAAATCAGCATTCTGCACATTGTATTCCGGTATACGAGTTGGAATACCGGTATACGGGTTGGCGTACCGGTATACCACGAGGAATTCCGCAGAACCCGAGAGCTGGATTTTTGGATTCTGCCATTGCATTCCGGTATACCATATCACATACCGGTACTAATCACTTCAGTACCGGTATGGATTCCTCATACCGGAATTCCACTGCAGACTTCACAAGTTCAGCAGTCTTTAGCTTTTCGAAGTCTGTTTTCGCGCCTCATTTGCGCCGAAAACACTTCGCACGAGTCCCAGACTTGGCCGAAGCCTCACATATAGCCTCCCATGCTATTTTCCCACCAGAACTCCATAATTTGTAGAAGTTTGGTGTACTACATTCCTCCCTCCTTAAAAGAAGTTTCGTCCGCGAAACTAGGATCACACCTCAAATCTATTTACCAATTAGATGAGGGTATCATTCGTTCATCGCGTCCTCTGGTTCCTGCTCACTCAGGAGTACATTCCATAATCCACGGGTCTTATATCCCCGACATTCCATAAGGTGTACGCCCCGTTGCTTTTCCTTACGGGGTCGACATCACATCATCTTCGCGATGTTTCCACTCGAACACTTTGTTCGTAAACCCAATTTCACTTCACCGACAAGGCCAGACTTGGCAATTGGTGACTTCACCAATCAGGTGAAGGGTATGACCGAGCTTCTGCTTCTCAGGTCACAATCATAATTCTCTTACACACGACCAATGCTCTTATACTCCCAGAGCCGTCGGTCAAACCGCTTATCTCGGTTAACAACAGATGGTCCACGGACCAAAGCTCTCACGTAGGCCTACTGCCTAAACCTGTCTCAACGTCGCGTAACATCTCTTGCTCGCAAACGTAAATCCAATTGTTACTCGGCGGAGTTGTAGTACACTGAACTTTAGCGAATTGCAAGGTTCTAGTGTGAGATTAGTACTCCGTACTAATCTGGAGGTTTGGTTTTGTTTCGAGCCCTTGGGAGCGTTTTCGGGACTTGAAAAGTGCGAAAACGGACTCCGGGAGTCGAAATCTGCAAAACTGCAGATTTTGGCATTGTATACCGGTATTCACCTATGGGATACCGGAATACTGTGATAAACCGAATTTCACAGCTCTCGGATTCTGCGGAATCCCGCTGGAAATACCGGAATGGGCTAGCATTCCGGTATGTGCCATCGCATACCGGTATTGGAGTAGACGTACCGGTATTGGCAATGCGCATACCGGAATCCCTTCGCGTGGCCGCTTGGCCGAGGCTCGGGTTTGCGGAATTTCTGGCCTGGTACCGGTATGCCCATACGCATACCGGTATGCAGACCCGAAATTTCTGCTTTGAGCTGTTTTGCGAATGTTGGCTTTTGGAGGGGTGTTAGGGCAATTGTTACAACATACAACTTAACCCTCACACCCTCCCCTCTCAGCCATTTGAGCTGAGGACTTGGAGAAAAGAGGTAGGCTTTTTCCTCTCTTTCTCTCTCTAGATTCTTGTGATTTCTTGGTGATTAAACCTAGGGTTTGATCTCCTTTTCCTTCTCTTTTGCATACAAGCTTGCTAGCTTGTTCTTGGTGGACTTGGTGGAGGAAGAGAAGAGCTTGGTTGAGGTTTATCTCCAAACCTAGCCTCCTTTGATCTTGTTTGGAGCTATAAAGAGGTGAGTTCTCCTCTCTTGAACCCTCTATTGTAGTTTATGTGGGTTTTTATTGGTGAAATCCCATTATGGGAAACCTAGGGTTTACTTTTAGGGTTTCTTAATTTCGGGTTTTTGAATGGGAATTGATGGGTGTAGAATGTTGTGTTAGGTTGGATTTGAGGCCTCCTAACTCCATTTTGGGCTTTGGACAAGAAATTCTTAGTCTAAGGTATTTTCACCCTTTTTCCCCTTTGTTGTATGTCATTTTTCGATTTTGGTTGTTCGGTGTTCTAACCCCATAGGAATCTCCTTTAGGGCGCTAGAAATCGAGGGGACAACTTGGTTTTCGGAAACTGCGAGGTTCCGAAGGACTTCGGGTGGGTTTGACCTCACCGAAATGGGTGAATTCCCCCTATGTCATCCTTGTAGCTTAAAAGCTTAAATTAGTGCATATTCATACTAATGATGACATGGTAGAATGGTAGAATGGTAGAATGCATGAGGTTCATGTGCTATTATATGCAAACTATATATATATATCCTATGTTGTAGGAGGATTGCATGATTTAAACATAGTGCGTTATGAACGGCTATGGCAATAGATTAACTCATTTATGTGATGGTTGGAACATCTACTTAGACAAGTAGAGACATGTGTGACAATAGCGAACAATGAACTTGGAATACTCATGACACTTAACTTCGTGGACTAGTCATAGGGTAGATATGACATATGGTATGTTGAACCATAAGACAAGGTTGAACTTATGACATTTCATCTAGAAGAACATCTAGAAGGACATTATGACCTAGACTTGGATATTTGTTGGCATTCCATGTTTTTAGACATGACGACATATACTATGTGATTGATTGTTACTTGTTCGCCACTATGCTCGTTTACACATGCTTGTGAGGGTCGCTCTCTACAAGCCGGCACTCCGGAGATGGCCTAGCGATAGTTGTTCGCCCGTGTGTTAGAGAGAGCGCCGAAATGGAACCGCCGTGGGCGAGGCTCACCCTTAGCGTGAGGGTGGTGACTACCACGGAGCCATTAGGCACGGCACAAGTGAACATTCTTTCGATATACCCCTTTGTGATTACATATTTAATGTTATATGCAAAGTAAACATTCATATTGTGAAAGGTTGCATGCTTATACATGTGCATGAGTAGTTTAGTTCATGTTAATATATTTATATCTTGAGGCATTGTAGCATTGAAGTTTCTCTATAAAACATGCTTTTATTATCTAACCCTACTTTGCCTCAGTTGGCCTAGTGGTGTACTCCGCTCCTCTCGGCGGCTTACCCACTGGGAACTATTGAATAATAGTTCTCATCCCCCTGGGGTTTGTTGTTTTATTTCAGAGCCATCCACTGCGGGAGAGGCTAGGGACCGCGGCAAGGGCATTGCGAGTAGCTAGATCGCGAGGGTGCTAGCGACTAGGTGGCGCACCTTTCTTTATGTTTTTATTAGAGAGGTGTTTTTGTACCGACCACTTTTGTAGAGACTACCCTATGTCCCTTCTTGGGTTTATGATGTACTAAACTCCTGGTAGTAACTTTACTTTTATAGTATTTCATGTGTTTACTTTGAGACCATACTTGTTTAGTATTTATGCTCTGATTATCATGATAGGTTTACTTGCTTATTCCTTTCATTCATATTGTTATTAGACGCCTTGTGTGCATGTTGGTTGTTTGTGTACACGGCGGGTCTGTGCATGCGCCCGGGTGGGCTTCCGCTGGGACCCCGGGGCGTGACAGATTATAGTGGTATCAGAGCCTAGGGTTAAGTCATTGTGGACCTAGAAAACCTTAGGCAGGTTGGACTATAGGACTTAGACTCGTGAGAGACGAGATTGTTTTTAGCGAAAGTAACACAATTGGGTTGTGTCTTTATTCTCCAAGTAGTTGGAGTTTGATCGAAGTGTGTGACGCCTAACTCTTAGGAGGTCACGTTGGCGGCCGACAACGTGACATCGGGAGTTAGTTAGGAGCTCACTTCATTTACTTTCGCATGATTGGGAATTTTATTTGTTGAGTGGGGTTTCGTTAGCGTGAGTTTTCTAACTTGCGCATTCTATGTTATTGTAGCTTGTTATGCCGACTACTCGTTCTCAATCGACCGAGATGGCAGCGGCAGCCGACACAGAGGATGTGGAGACCTCTGCAACCTCCGGATCCAGTGAGGTCCGTGAGTTGAGAGACCAGTTGACGACGTTGACGGGTCTGGTGGCACAGCAGGCGACTGCGGCTCAACAGCAAGCCGACGCCGCACGTCGACAGGAGGCAAGGATGAAGAGGATGGAGGAGTTATTGCTTCAGCAGGCTTCTACCAGGACTGTTCAGGATCCTACGCCACCTACGCCAGTTGGAGGTGCGACTGTTGGAGCAGCGGCGCCTATCCCTGGGCCGACCCCCGTGGCGCCCAGTGCCGAGCCGAGAGAGGAGGCGGCTTTGACACCCCCGATGCGGGCATCACCGGCGAGGACGGTTTTGCCTTTGATGGTTGTCGGGACTGAGCGAGACAGGTTGATGGAGCGTTTGAACGAGTTTCGGAGATGTAACCCTCAAGTCTTCGATGGCGAGAAAGCGGATCATTGGACGGTGGAGAAGTGGGTTCTCCACATGGAAAAGCTTTTTCATGACACTTTTGTGGAGGAGCAATATCAGGTATGGTTAGCCACGTATCATCTTGACGGCGCGGCATATCGTTGGTGGGCGGACATTCGGGATGACCCGAACACTGACTTGGCGGCCATTACTTGGAGCGGGTTCAAGGACCTTTTGTTGTCGAACTACTTTCCTCCGAGTGTCAAGAGACAGATGGAGAGGGATCTGCGCAGCTTGCGTCAGCGGGACATGACGGTGACGGAGTATGAACGAGAGTTTTCTCGTCTTCTGCACTGCGTACCCTACGTGGTGAGGAATGACGAGGATAAGGCTCGTATCTTCGAGGCGGGCCTTCGACCGTCGATCTATAGATTGGTGCAGGCGGCAGGGTTGCAGACCTACCGGGAGGTGGTGAATCGCGCCTTAGTTGTGGAAAAGGGCGCGGAGATTGCGAGGGAGGAGATCGAAGCTTGGGACCGACTGAAGGGCAAGAGGCAGGCGGGCGAAGGAGGTAGCAAGAGTTACTCCAAGAAACCACCGAAGCACCCGAGGAGCCAATCGGGTGGGCGCGGCTCGGCTCCACCGCGCGGAGCACCGGATTACCGAAAACCGCCGCGTTGCGTCATTTGTGGTGGTCCTCATTTTCCACCTCACTGCCCGCAGCGTAGTGGCAAGTGTTTTAAGTGTGGCCAGGAGGGTCACGTTCGATCTCAGTGCCAGAGGGGTCCTTCCCCAGCGCCTTCATCGGCTTCAGCACCGGCACCACCAGGGCAGGGTCGTGGGACCCCAGCTACTCACTACTCGGCGGGGCGACCGCCCTTTCAGCAGCAGCAGATCGAGGGATCCCGACAGGCGCCTAGTGGGCGTATGTATGCGACTCAGGCCGTGGAGGCGACAGCAGCCGAGGAGGTCGTCGCAGGTATCATTTTAATTAATGCAATCCGAGTTAGAGCTTTATTTGACACTGGTGCATCTCATTCTTTTATTGATCGGCTGTTTGCCGAGTTGCATGGCATCGAGATTGCACCTACTTTGCATCCGGGACATGTTGTCGTCCCCGACCACATTTTGGACATACGGGAGTTTTGCCCTAGTTGCCCTGTTAGAATAGGGGATTGGATTATGCCGATTGATTTGCTAGTTTTGCGGAAGCTTGGCGAGTTTGACGTAGTGTTGGGCATGGATTGGCTCACAAAATACTACGCCACAATCGATTGCAAGGATCGGATTGTGACTTTTCGGGAGCCCGGAAAGGATGAAGTTGTGTTTCGAGCGTGCAAGAGTTCGCTGTTCGCGATGACTATCTCTTCTGCACGGGCCAAGCACTTGATTCAGAGTGGTTGTGTAGCTTACCTAGCTTGCGTGGTGGTGAGGGATGGAGACACCCCGCGGATTGAGGACATACCCGTTGTGCGGGAGTTTGTTGATGTGTTTCCGGCGGATCTTCCGGGTATGCCACCGGATAGGAAAATTGAATTCGTGGTGGATCTCGTTCCCGGGACTACCCCGATTTCAAAGGCACCCTATAGGATGGCACCCGCTGAGCTGAAGGAGTTGAAAGCGCAGTTGCAAGACTTGTTGGATAAAGGCTTCATCAGACCGAGCGTATCACCTTGGGGAGCGCCGGTTTTATTTGTGAAGAAGAAGGATGGATCTCTTCGCCTATGCGTGGATTATCGTGAGCTTAATAAGGTTACGATCAAGAATAGATATCCTCTACCGAGGATTGACGACTTGTTCGATCAACTGCAAGGATCTTTGGTGTATTCCAAGATAGATTTACAATCTGGTTATCACCAACTCAAGATCAAGGCTGAGGATGTACCCCTAACGGCTTTTCGAACACGGTATGGACATTATGAGTTTACTGTTATGCCGTTTGGGCTTACTAATGCCCCGGCAGCTTTTATGGATTTAATGAACCGTGTCTTTAAGCCTTACTTAGACAGGTTTGTAGTGGTGTTTATCGACGACATCTTGGTGTATTCTCGAAGCGACGAGGAACATAGAGATCATTTGAGGCAAGTATTGCAAGTACTTCGGGAGAAGAAACTTTTTGCTAAATTGAAGAAGTGTGAATTTTGGCTCCGCAAAGTATCCTTTTTGGGACATGTAATTTCGGGAGACGGTATAGCCGTGGATCCTAAGAAGATTGAGGCGGTCAAGGATTGGCCTAGACCAACAAATGTAACCGAGATTCGGAGTTTTATTGGTCTAGCCGGGTACTACCGGAGGTTTGTTGAGGGATTCGCTAAGTTGTCTATGCCTCTTACTCGACTCACGCACAAAGGGACTAAATTCATTTGGAATGACTTGTGTGATAGAAGCTTCTTGGAGTTGAAGGAGCGCTTGACTACCGCCCCGATCTTGACCTTGCCGGTTGCGGGAGCAGGGTATGTGATTTATAGTGATGCTTCACTTAATGGTTTGGGTTGTGTTTTAATGCAGGACGGAAAAGTAATAGCTTATGCTTCCCGTCAACTCAAGGATTATGAAAAGAATTATCCAACCCACGATTTGGAGTTAGCGGCCGTGGTGTTCGCTTTGAAGCTTTGGCGTCATTACCTTTATGGCGAGCGTTGTGAAGTCTACACCGACCATAAGAGCCTAAAATATCTGTTTACACAGAAGGATTTAAATTTGAGGCAACGAAGATGGTTGGAGCTACTTAAGGATTATGACTTAACTATTCTCTACCACCCGGGAAAGGCAAATGTGGTGGCAGATGCTCTAAGTCGCAAATCGATGGAAAATTTAGCGATGCTACTTGTTACTCAACCCCCGCTATTGGCGGATTTGCGACGATTGAATTTGGAGGTTGTAGCCCCTGACACACCCGCGAGGTTGATGGCTTTGGTAGTGCAACCTACCTTACTTGATTTGATTAAGGAGAAGCAAGTTCTTGACCCAGAATTGCAAAGGATTCGACCCAGAATCAGCGAAGGCCATGCTAATGGATTTCTTGTGGACGATCAAGGAATGCTACGATTCCTGAATCGTTTATGTGTACCGGCAGAAGCGGAGATCAAGGAAAGGATTTTGACCGAAGCTCACCGAGCGCCCTATACCGTGCATCCGGGTGGCACAAAGATGTACAAGGATTTGAAATTGCACTATTGGTGGCCCGGAATGAAGAAGGATGTTGGCGAGTTTGTTGCTAGATGTCTAACTTGCCAACAAGTGAAAGCTGAACATAGACTCCCCGCGGGAAAACTTCAGAGTTTACCGATACCGGTTTGGAAATGGGAGCGTATTACTATGGATTTTGTTTCTGGATTGCCTCGCTCTCAAGCCGGGCATGATGCAGTGTGGGTGATAGTGGATCGATTGACTAAATCGGCACACTTTATCCCTATACACACTACTTGGGCAGGGGAGAGACTTGCACAAGTTTATCTTGACGAAGTGGTGCGACTTCATGGAGTACCTACATCGATCGTATCGGATAGAGACACTAGATTTGTGTCGCACTTTTGGAAGAGTTTACATGACGCTTTGGGCACTCGTCTGGATTTCAGCACGGCATTTCACCCCCAAAGCGATGGTCAATCTGAGCGTACCATTCAGATCTTAGAGGACATGCTTCGAGCTTGTATCATGGATTATCAAGGAGGCTGGCATCAGCACCTACCTATGGCAGAGTTTGCTTATAACAATAGTTATCAAGCAAGCATTAAGATGGCACCTTTCGAAGCTCTTTACGGAAGGAAGTGTCGATCACCACTTCATTGGAGCGAAGTGGGTGAGAAGCTAGTTTTAGGTCCCGACGTGCTACAGGAAGCCGAGGACAAGGTTCGCATTGCTCGACAAAGATTAATTTCAGCTCAAAGTCGCCAAAAGAGTTATGCTGATAAGCGTCGGCGGGAATTGGAATTCCAAGTAGGAGATCATGTCTTCCTAAAGGTATCGCCGACAAAGGGGATTAAGAGATTTGGTATTCGAGGAAAGCTTAGTCCTCGTTTTATTGGACCTTTCGAAGTGTTGGAACGGGTAGGCCCGGTAGCATATCGACTCGCTTTACCGCCGAATCTATCGGGAGTGCACAACGTGTTCCACGTATCTTTGCTCCGGAAGTATGTTTTCGACCCAACTCATGTGTTGGACTCCACTCCGTTGGAATTGCATGAAGATTTAAGCTTCGAGGAATACCCGGTGAAGATTCTAGCTCGCGAGGTGAAGAAACTCAGGAATCGAGAAATCCCTTATGTGAAGGTGCTTTGGAGCAACCACGACGAGCGCGAAGCGACTTGGGAGTTGGAGAGCTCGCTGTTGGAGCGGTACCCCCATCTTTTTCAGATGGAATCCTAAGGTACTTGACTTCTAGTTTCGCGGACGAAACTCCTTTTTAGAAGGGGTGTATGTAGTACACTGAACTTTAGCGAATTGCAAGGTTCTAGTGTGAGATTAGTACTCCGTACTAATCTGGAGGTTTGGTTTTGTTTCGAGCCCTTGGGAGCGTTTTCGGAACTTGAAAAGTGCGAAAACGGACTCCGGGAGTCGAAATCTGCAAAACTGCAGATTTTGGCATTGTATACCGGTATTCACCTATGGGATACCGGAATACTGTGATAAACCGAATTTCGCAGCTCTCGGGTTTTGCGGAATCCCGCTGGAAATACCGGAATGGGCTGGCATTCCGGTATGTGCCACCGCATACCGGTATTGGAGTAGACATACCGGTATTGGCAATGCGCATACCGGAATCCCTTCGCGTGGCCGCTTGGCCGAGGCTCGGGTTTGCGGAATTTCTGGCCTGGTACCGGTATGCCCATACGCATACCGGTATGCAGACCCGAAATTTCTGCTTTGAGCTGTTTTGCGAATGTTGGCTTTTGGAGGGGTATTAAGGCAATTGTTACAACATACAACTTAACCCTCACACCCTCCCCTCTCAGCCATTTGAGCTGAGGACTTGGAGAAAAGAGGTAGGCTTTTTCCTCTCTTTCTCTCTCTAGATTCTTGTGATTTCTTGGTGATTAAACCTAGGGTTTGATCTCCTTTTCCTTCTCTTTTGCATACAAGCTTGCTAGCTTGTTCTTGGTGGACTTGGTGGAGGAAGAGAAGAGCTTGGTTGAGGTTTATCTCCAAACCTAGCCTCCTTTGATCTTGTTTGGAGCTATAAAGAGGTGAGTTCTCCTCTCTTGAACCCTCTATTGTAGTTTATGTGGGTTTTTATTGGTGAAATCCCATTATGGGAAACCTAGGGTTTACTTTTAGGGTTTCTTAATTTCGGGTTTTTGAATGGGAATTGATGGGTGTAGAATGTTGTGTTAGGTTGGATTTGAGGCCTCCTAACTCCATTTTGGGCTTTGGACAAGAAATTCTTAGTCTAAGGTATTTTCACCCTTTTTCCCCTTTGTTGTATGTCATTTTTCGATTTTGGTTGTTCGGTGTTCTAACCCCATAGGAATCTCCTTTAGGGCGCTAGAAATCGAGGGGACAACTTGGTTTTCGGAAACTGCGAGGTTCCGAAGGACTTCGGGTGGGTTTGACCTCACCGAAATGGGTGAATTCCCCCTATGTCATCCTTGTAGCTTAAAAGCTTAAATTAGTGCATATTCATACTAATAATGACATGGTAGAATGGTAGAATGCATGAGGTTCATGTGCTATTATATGCAAACTATATATATATATCCTATGTTGTAGGAGGATTGCATGATTTAAACATAGTGCGTTATGAACGGCTATGGAAATAGATTAACTCATTTATGTGATGGTTGGAACATCTACTTAGACAAGTAGGGACATGTGTGACAATAGCGAACAATGAACTTGGAATACTCATGACACTTAACTTCGTGGACTAGTCATAGGGTAGATATGACATATGGTATGTTGAACCATAAGACAAGGTTGAACTTATGACATTTCATCTAGAAGAACATCTAGAAGGACATTATGACCTAGACTTGGATATTTGTTGGCATTCCATGTTTTTAGACATGACGACATATACTATGTGATTGATTGTTACTTGTTCGCCACTATGCTCGTTTACACATGCTTGTGAGGGTCGCTCCCTACAAGCCGGCACTCCGGAGATGGCCTAGCGATAGTTGTTCGCCCGTGTGTTAGAGAGAGCGCCGAAATGGAACCGCCGTGGGCGAGGCTCACCCTTAGCGTGAGGGTGGTGACTACCACGGAGCCATTAGGCACGGCACAAGTGAACATTCTTTCGATATACCCCTTTGTGATTACATATTTAATGTTATATGCAAAGTAAACATTCATATTGTGAAAGGTTGCATGCTTATACATGTGCATGAGTAGTTTAGTTCATGTTAATATATTTATATCTTGAGGCATTGTAGCATTGAAGTTTCTCTATAAAACATGCTTTTATTATCTAACCCTACTTTGCCTCAGTTGGCCTAGTGGTGTACTCCGCTCCTCTCGGCGGCTTACCCACTGGGAACTATTGAATAATAGTTCTCATCCCCCTGGGGTTTGTTGTTTTATTTCAGAGCCATCCACTGCGGGAGAGGCTAGGGACCGCGGCAAGGGCATTGCGAGTAGCTAGATCGCGAGGGTGCTAGCGACTAGGTGGCGCACCTTTCTTTATGTTTTTATTAGAGAGGTGTTTTTGTACCGACCACTTTTGTAGAGACTACCCTATGTCCCTTCTTGGGTTTATGATGTACTAAACTCCTGGTAGTAACTTTACTTTTATAGTATTTCATGTGTTTACTTTGAGACCATACTTGTTTAGTATTTATGCTCTGATTATCATGATAGGTTTACTTGCTTATTCCTTTCATTCATATTGTTATTAGACGCCTTGTGTGCATGTTGGTTGTTTGTGTACACGGCGGGTCTGTGCATGCGCCCGGGTGGGCTTCCGCTGGGACCCCGGGGCGTGACAGGAGTTCTCACTCAGGACTTGCACATACTCCAACCAGGAGTAACCAAGACCCCAAACCTCTACTGAGTCCTAGAGTTGGGTCACATCCACACTCTCGGTGTGTTACGGATTTTGTATTGGCATATTTCGTGAGTTATTGAGTCGGAGTCTTGAAGGTCGAGTGCTTCGTGAACTTGTTGAAGAATCCGAGACTTCAAGCATAGACAACCATCGACTCACATGTTGAATCACGACGTGAAGGTAAGTTTTATTGTTTATATGGTGATTCATAGTTAATTATGGTATTGGAATCTTATGTATCTTTAAAATCGGATTAAATGAGTTTTTAGGAACTTTAGATTTTTTGATTAAAACTATTTTAGTGGAATTCCGGACTCACATACCGGTATGCGTAAACTGATACCGGTATGCAAGTGTATTCCGGAATCTAAGTTGAAGTTCCTCAAAACAGAATATGAAAATCTGGTTTATTGTATACCGGTACTGGACTTTTTAGTACCGGAATGCCTCTGCGGAAGTTTTTGTTCCGTCATTGCATTCCGGTATCAGATTAGGTATACCGGTACTGATTCACAGTATACCGGTACTGATGTTTGGTATACCGGAATGCCTCTGCGAGAAAACTGTTTCCGTCATCGCATTCCGGTATCTGCCTTCGTATACCGGTATACAGATCCAGTTTTGGTATGTTTTGATCTAATCCGATTCTATTTGATTCCAACACCTATAAATAACCTATGAGGGTTCTCTTTAACTTTGAACAACTCAGAATTCGTGCAAGAGAAACCCTAGAGGCTAGGATTTTCGTTCTAAACCTTTTTCCTCAAAATAGCCTCCGAGATCAATTCGAGATAGTTCTAATTTCTATTTCATATGTCGAATTGATCTCCCTCTTGCTTAGAACTTGTTCTTCTGGTTCTTAATGAAATTCTAAGCAAGGAATCACCAGTGTAAACCTGAGTTTCTGTTCCAATTTGCGTCGTGGATTCGGCGTGTTCGAGGCGTCGTGGATTCGGCGTATTCGAGGCGATTCGTGGATTCGGATCGTGAAGGCTTCGTGGATTCGAGGCGTGGCGTCTGTGGATTCAGACGTGTGGCGTGGACTGCCGTGGTGTGCGCGAGATCCAGAGAAGATAAAGGAGAGGTTAAGTCCGTGGAGTCGGTAATCACCTTGTAATCTTTTATTCTTAGTGGATTGTTTTTCGCGTGTTGGTCCCGTGGGTTTTTCTCCAAAGTGGAGTTTCCCACGTAAATCTCTGTGTGCTGATTTTATTTTTCGCATTATTTTACAGCATTGAGATTTGTGTTTTTTGTTGTTACACCTATTCACCCCCCTCTAGGTGATAGATATACTCTAGATAGATCCTAGGGCACCCCCTATCTTACAATTGGTATCAGAGCGGGATCTAGACTATATATATCATAATGGGTGAAGGTGGTAACATATTTAGGCCACCGCTTTTTGATGGAACCAATTATGCCTATTGGAAAGTCCGGATGAGAGCCTTCCTCATCGCAATTGATGATCGTGTATGGCAAACCATTGAAGTCGGGTGGAAACATCCAACCGAAGTGGTTGATGAGGCGACTGTACTTAAGCCACGGAATAAGTGGTCGAAGGATGAAATTGATTTATCTTCTTTTAACGGTAAGGGAATAAATGCTTTATTTAATGCCTTATCACAAACCGAGTTTACACGTGTCTCGGCGTGTGAAACGGCTAAAGAGATTTGGGATACTCTACAAGTTACACATGAGGGTACTAGTCTAGTTAAAATACAAAAGCTTCAAATGCTTACGAGTCAATTTGATTCTATACGCATGGAGGAGCATGAATCGTTTATTGATTATTTTACTAGACTCCAAGATATCATTAATACATGTGCTAACTTGGGAGAGAAAATTCCGGATTCTAAAGTCGTTAGAAAAATCCTTCGAACACTTCCGGAGCGCTTTAGGGCGAAAGTCGCGGCTATTGAAACTATCAATCATCCGGATGATATGAAAGTTGATGAATTAGTAGGCGCTTTACAAACTTATGAAATGACTTTTCCTACTAATCAATCTTCTTCCAAGTCTTTCTCGAAAAGTACAGGTGCCGCACTCAATTCTACAAAGGAGGAAGACGAGGATACAGACTCCGACGGTGAAGTTTCTATTGAAAATTTCGAACGTCAAATGGCACTTCTTACTAAGAAGTTTCGTCGGAAGTTTAGGAAGAATCACAACATTCAAGCTTCATCCTCAAATCGAAAACCTTCCTCTAACGGATCGTCACATTCTAAATCCTCTAAAGAGAAGAAGCTTGGAAAGTCTTCTAAAGTAAAGGATGAACTCGAAGGGGAAATCCAATGCTACAAATGCCGAGGATATGGACATATCGCCACGGAATGTCCCTCGAAGAAATCCTATAATAAGAAGGCTTTACAAGCTAAAACTTGGGATGATTCTACCTCAAACGATTCGAGTTCTAATGAAGAAGATCACAATGATGCTACTGCTTTATGTTCACATGTTTCTTCTTCTCCCTCTGTTGTTTGTTTATCATCTGCTGTTGCTAACCCCTTTACTTCTTCTTCTGTGCATGAAACATCGAGCGAAAATGGCACTAGCGAGGGGGAGTCGGATGATGAAGTTTTAGCCGATGCCTACAACCAACTTCTTAATGAATCGAAAAAGATGGCTAAGCTAAACAAGAAGCTAAGGAGGCGACTACTTGAACTTGAAGGAGAAAACAATGAATTGCAAAAGTCTACGAAAGCTCTTGTGGAGGAAAAGGAACATATTTTGAAGAACAATAAGATCCTCCAAGAGAAGCTAGATCAAGCGAATATATCGATCAAATCAACTCAAGAAAAGGTTGGATTTCTCGAACTACAACACAAGGAAATTTTTGTTTCCAACCAAGTTTTGACCAAACAAGTCCATCAACTTAAGTCCGATATTCAAAAATTCTCCTCCGGATCAAAGATGCTTGATAACATGCTAGGACTTGGTCAAACGGACAAAATTGGAGTTGGATATGAAAGAACTCATGTTAAGAAGGGTGGAATTTCAGCATCTAAATCTCCATCCAAACTAAAGGAAAATGTATGCCATAAATATGGGATTAAAGGACACATCAAAAGGTTTTGTCCAAGAAGTGAAAAGAAAATGGCATCATCAACAATCCGACAACTCCCGAGAACTCAAAAGAAAATTCAAACGAGTCAAAATGCGAAGATCAACCTAATGTCTAAGCCACAACAAAAGGAAAATTCTATGCGCAGACCAAGGGTTGCACAAAAGCCGAAGAGAGCGGAGCTTCATTCTAATAAACCAAGCCAACCGAGAATCCTACAAGTTTGGGTTCGGAAAGGTGATATCTTTCCTTGTCTTAAGCATTAATATATTAGAAATATTGCATTGATCCATATTTATTGCATATCTTATTTGATCATTGCTTTTCGTTACTTGTTTTTGTTATTTTAATGCTTTAAGACTGTGTCGACTTGTGTTTTTACTTTCTACATTAATCTGTGCCTTAGATGTTTGTTGATTCACATTCATTCACTCTCTTTTTAATCTCACGTTAATTATCGATGTTACTCCATCCTTATTATTTTTGGAAATACTATATTGTGAGATTTCATAATTTAATATTCATCAAATTTGGGTAATCATGTATAATCTCTAGAAGCTTAATCTATCTCGGTTGTGAGTGTTGAATTTGATGGATAGTTATTCTCTTATAGACTTTAATTTGTCACATGTATTTTCAATTAAGAGATTGCTAAATAAGGGGGAATATTATATTATAAATAATGCTTGTAAGATGTGGAAAGAGTTACATCCTTTAAAAGGAGTGTGAAAACTACCACCACATGGAGGAAAGAGCTACCACCCCGGTCGTCCGGTTAGTGTGTGCAGCTACCACATGAATTGATTGACATATCCGAAAAAAAAAAATTTATGATTGCAAAAGCGTGCAATGGAAATAAGTTTACATTTTTTTTGGGAGTCATAAGGTGATCCTCATGCAAGTAAGATGCTCAAAGAGCCACCCCCCGGTGATTAAAGTTTATCTCACAATTTGAACGTTTGTGCGACAAATAATTGTCTTTTTGATGAATTTCTTAAGTCATCTTCATAAACTGGTTACATCTTGATAGAATTTAAGTCTACAGACTATTAGTGATGACCTGTTTTTGATTTATATATGATTAATGAAATTTTTACACTATTGTGTTTGCATCATGATAATTTTGGATTAAAATATTTAATTTTCGTGAAATTATCAAGGGATGAATATTCTACATGTGAATTTTTTCATGAAAAGGACATACACTGTATTTTTCTCTCTGCATACCGGTATATATATAAAAGGAATACCGGTATACCATGTTTTTCTGTTTTTAAACCGAGAACTATTTTTCGAAAAATTTACATTGCATACCGGTATACGGTATCGCATACCGGTATGCGCCTGCGGAATCTGCTTATATTCCGGTATTTTGTTTTTTTTCAAAACACATTGAAACGGTTTCAAAACTCTCTCTTTCTCTCTCTAAGAGCTCCCTGACGTGAATCTCCTCCAGATCTGTGGTTTTTCACTTTGGATTTGTAAGTTTATCTTCTTGCATTCTCGAAACCCTAGTTTTTATCTATTTTTACATGTTCTTGTTGGGTTGACGATCGATCTTCGTTTTTACTGAAATTTCTTGAGGGTTTATGCTTGAAATGAGTTTAGATACATGCAAGCTTTGTTCTAATACACTTAGATCCGAGAATAACATGTTATTTCTCTTTGATCTTTGTTCTAAGGCATGTTTTGGGGCATTTTTAGGGTTTTTGCTAGAAAATTTTTGTTGATGATTGAAACCTCATGAAACTAGCATATGATGTTCTTGATGCATGTCTTGCTGATTATAATGCTCATTCGAAATTAAAAGACAATGTGATGTTGATCTTTATTTTTTTGTGTGCTTTGTTGCATAGGAAAAATGGCATTTTCAGTTATTCTTGTGCTCGTGATAATGATGGCTGCCGGTGGTAGTCGTGGTCGTGGTCGCGGCAAGCAACATGTCACCAAGAGGACACGTGTCGAGGAGGACTCCTCGAGCACCGAGTCGGAGGGCTCCGAGTATGCTCCAGAAGAACAAATTGATCGCGGAAAGGGTAAAGCTCTTGAGGGTTCTACTCGTAGGGGAAGAGCTTCTTCTCCACCTCGTCGGAGCACTGGTGGTCCGGTTATTCGCGAACCGAGTGCAAAGGAACGTCGTTCCAAACGGGGAGCAGATACTGGAGCTGTTTCCTCTACTCGGCAGATGGCTTATGCAGGCAAGGCTTGTCATGCGGAGCGTAATGTGAACTTCGGCGAGCTGTCACGTGAAGTTCCAGACTTCGCTCAACTACTTCAACGAGCTCCGATCGAACCAGTCGGTCGCCTTCCTGTTCGTGCCCCCTTTTGCGTGGAATTAATTCGGGAATTTTATCTGCATGGGCATGTTACTTATGAAGACTCTGAAATCGGAAATTATCAGTTTGAGACCACGGTTCGAGGTGTACGCGTGGTGGTCACTCCTTACACTGTTGGAGAGATTTTTGGTTTAAATGTGAGCACCGCTGGGTTATCGTATACTCAAGGGCATATTCAACCGTCGTCGCATTGGGAGATTATGACAGATGCCTTATGCAAACCGGGCACATATACAAACCGTCTGTTTGTGGAATCAAGAGAATTGAAGCCCGAATATCACATTCTTTCGTTAATCGTCTGCTACAACATTGTGCCGACAGTTGGCACAAAACGCATCCGGTGGGACCGTTTAGTGCTTCTCTTTTTACTTGGTCATCCGGAATATGCGGTGGGACTTAACATCAACATCCCTTTTCTGATGTGGCAGCGTATGGCTACTGTTATTCATGCTTCTGGACGTCGTGAGCTTCTACCATTTTCTATTCTGATCACACGTATTTTGGAAGCACATGGAGTAGATACGTCTTGCAACAAGTATGACTATGGCTTAGGACCTATTGATGGAGTTACCTTGGCTAAGTCGGTCAGCACTTTGAAGACGTTTCAACACGTTAAAGGCTACTCTACTACTACTCCTAGTACCGCGCCTCGTCCTGTTGAGCGTGGTGGGTCATCTAGCTCAGGGGGAGCAGCTATCGAGGTCTCTCTTCGTCATGAATTACGATCTTTCAAGAAGAGGGTTGAACGAGGCTTAAGAGCACTGGAGGACAGACTTAAGAATGTCGAGGATGGCGTGAAGAAGATTCTAGAGATTCTCAGTTGTCGTCATGATGACGTTGCTGGTGGTGCAGGTCCTAGTACTTCACATCCACCTGCTCCTTCCTCTTTTGAGCAGCATCTTCCGGGCACTGAGGGTGAAGGAGACGACGATGATGATCATAGTGACGACGGAGAGTGACGTGTTCTATCTCTTATCTTGTTTTCACTTTTCCACTATTTCATGTTTGTCTTAGTTATCTGCTTGCTATTTTCTCTCTATTTTGGACTTGTCTCTCTGGCCTAACTCTACTTGCTTAGTTATTGTTATTGTTATCTCTTTCTGTTTTTGATTGGCAATTTTTGACAAAAAGGGGGAGAGAACTATAGTAAGGGGGAGAGAACTATATTAAGGGGGAGAGAATCATACTAAGGGGGAGAGATGACTAAAAAGGAAAAAGATGATGACATAACATTGTTACTAACTGCTTGTTTCTACCTATGTGTGTCTGAAGTTGTTTTTGCAGGATTTGTTTTAAGACTTCAAGACTCCAAGTCCTAAGTCATAGAGTTTGTCTTAGGAGGTTGAACCATTTGTAATTTTGGTTTTATGTTTTGGATCATACACGCGTGAAGTTCGTTGTTGTGGTGATGGCAATGAATTTCTTTTATTTTGGTTTGGGTAGAACTTGTATTTTAGGTTTTGTCACGAAATTGCCAAAGGGGGAGATTGTTACGGATTTTGTATTGGCATATTTCGTGAGTTATTGAGTCGGAGTCTTGAAGGTCGAGTGCTTCGTGAACTTGTTGAAGAATCCGAGACTTCAAGCATAGACAACCATCGACTCACATGTTGAATCACGACGTGAAGGTAAGTTTTATTGTTTATATGGTGATTCATAGTTAATTATGGTATTGGAATCTTATGTATCTTTAAAATCGGATTAAATGAGTTTTTAGGAACTTTAGATTTTTTGATTAAAACTATTTTAGTGGAATTCCGGACTCACATACCGGTATGCGTAAACTGATACCGGTATGCAAGTGTATTCCGGAATCTAAGTTGAAGTTCCTCAAAACAGAATATGAAAATCTGGTTTTTTTATTGTATACCGGTACTGGACTTTTTAGTACCGGAATGCCTCTGCGGAAGTTTTTGTTCCGTCATTGCATTCCGGTATCAGATTAGGTATACCGGTACTGATTCACAGTATACCGGTACTGATGTTTGGTATACCGGAATGCCTCTGCGAGAAAACTGTTTCCGTCATCGCATTCCGGTATCTGCCTTCGTATACCGGTATACAGATCCAGTTTTGGTATGTTTTGATCTAATCCGATTCTATTTGATTCCAACATCTATAAATAACCTATGAGGGTTCTCTTTAACTTTGAACAACTCAGAATTCGTGCAAGAGAAACCCTAGAGGCTAGGATTTTCGTTCTAAACCTTTTTCCTCAAAATAGCCTCCGAGATCAATTCGAGATAGTTCTAATTTCTATTTCATATGTCGAATTGATCTCCCTCTTGCTTAGAACTTGTTCTTCTGGTTCTTAATGAAATTCTAAGCAAGGAATCACCAGTGTAAACCTGAGTTTCTGTTCCAATTTGCATCGTGGATTCGGCGTGTTCGAGGCGTCGTGGATTCGGCGTATTCGAGGCGATTCGTGGATTCGGATCGTGAAGGCTTCGTGGATTCGAGGCGTGGCGTCTGTGGATTCAGACGTGTGGCGTGGACTGTCGTGGTGTGCGCGAGATCCAGAGAAGATAAAGGAGAGGTTAAGTCCGTGGAGTCGGTAATCACCTTGTAATCTTTTATTCTTAGTGGATTGTTTTTCGCGTGTTGGTCCCGTGGGTTTTTCTCCAAAGTGGAGTTTCCCACGTAAATCTCTGTGTGCTGATTTTATTTTCCGCATTATTTTACAGCATTGAGATTTGTGTTTTTTGTTGTTACACCTATTCACCCCCCTCTAGGTGATAGATATACTCTAGATAGATCCTAGGGCACCCCCTATCTTACACGGTGTACTACCATTCATATGGTCTTACAAGTGGCATTCCACGCTCTCGGGTCATCGCTTGGACTACCGCCCCGACCATAAGTCTCTGCCCTACCCTCAGGTCTCGGGCTGCTGTCACACACAGCTGACTGCGCCTGTCCATAAGGCCCCAGGCTCCACAGTCCACAATGGTCCGGGCACGGATCGTCCCCAAGCAATACCCGAATACCGTCGCTACACGTGTCCCGCACGCTATACCAAGCGACAACGGTCTCTACAGGCTCCTAAGCACCCAGTGCGAGCCACTAGCTCTCAAGCGGTTCTTGGCCTCCTTCACACCTAGTAATGCCCAAGTGCTACTGCCAACAAACCCTCTCAGCTAACCAGAAACCAATATTCCATGAGTACTTACACCCGAGCGTCCCACGCTACTATGTTTATTCGCGTTATCCACAAGCACTAAGCTACCACGCTTATGCTCACTCGCATTGCGAGCATCACAATCTACCTCAATTGGAGGTATAACAAGGCTCACTCGCCACTCTTGGCGATTACCTTATCAACTTCACAACCATCATCGATCCTCTATAACGATGTTCGGGATCTGCGAACTATTAACACGTTTTTAAACGTCGTAACTCGACTCTTGCAATTGGCTACTCACATTGCCCTAATATCGAGAGTCAGCTCGCTTACAATCATCATTACCTCAAGCCGTCAACTAGGCGCAACACCCGCAATTTGCCGGTATCATTAAATCTCCAACTGCTCCAGCGGCAATACATGCTTCCATGACACGAGCATAGCTGGGTATTTATCTTTACCCATAACCTTGGTCCTGGCTACAATTTCACTTGCATCGTAGTAACAGACCACAATAGTTGCATGTAATGCTTCAGTGTCACATTATGCTCTACATATATTTTCAACAATCAAAACATACCTGCCTCGACGCCGTTGACCGCAGTAGATTCCATCACCTGAGTCGCGTACCCATGGCCACATGGCACCCGACGCGAACCTTCAGGTTGCCTTAACATCAATGCATGCTCCCCAGACCTTACCGCAGGTGGTACACCCGCGAACTGTCTTGAAACAGAAGAGGCCGTAGCAAGTGTCAGGGCTCGGCTATCCTCCTGCAGGCACTCATCCCGCATATGGCCCGGTTGCCTACACTTGAAGCACTTGCCCTCCCGCTGATCACACTGTTGTGGGTGATGAGGGCCCCCACAAATAACACAACTCGCCGAGGACCGAGTATGGTAGGTCCCCGGGGCACGAGATCGTCGACGCGAATGTGTCGGGACTTGTCTGGAACTCGACTGTCCACCAGATTTACTCGATGGTCGTCCCATCTCTATTTCCTTGTCATAAAACTCGCGCTCCTCTTGCACGAATGCATTGCCCTGCTCCACCCACAGGGCCCGGTCCAGCACCTCGACAAAGGTTTGCAGTTTGAAGGGATGCACAACCTTAAAAATCTCAGGCCGAAGTCCGCGCACGAAACAATCAGCCTTGTCCTTGTCATCCCGTATCACATAAGGGATACAATTTACAATGCGAGAGAACTCTCTCTCGTACTCTCTCACCGAGCGATCACCTTGTTTCAGCTTCCTGAATTTTTCCTGAAGCTTTCTCTTCTCACTATCAGGGAAGTAGGCAGAGAACACCAGTCCTCGAAATTCCTCCCAAGTCGCCGAAGGGAGACTAGAAGGTCGGTCTCGCCGGACTCCCTTCCACCACGCCTTTGCCGACCCTTGCAAGCAGTGTGCGGCAAGATACACCTTGTCTCGCTCCAAGGTGTACAAGTCCTCAAACAGGGACTCCATAGAATCGATCCATGTTTCTACGGTCCACGGGTCCATTTCTTTCCCGTCGAAGGTAAGCGGATTGAATCCCTTGAACGTCATGAGGGCAGCTAAAGCCCGCTCCCTCTCCGCTTCCAATTCCACAAAGTCAGGGGCCCAGGTACCAACATCTATTTGCGAGGTACCCGCTACGGCTCCTGGTGGTACTCGACGTGCTAATCGCTCCACGGTCTCATGGAGTCTCCTGATCCGCTCTTCCTGGCGCACGGCAGCCTCCTGCTGTCGCTGTGCCATCTCAGCTTGTTGTTGCACCACTCCAACGAGTGTGGCCAACCGTTCACGAAGCTCCGGGTCTCCACTTGCCCCATATTGCACAGGGACCCCACTAGGTCCATCCCGTGTTGATCTCGTCGGAGATCGCCCACGTGACGCCATCGTATCCTGAAACACGACAACTTCCGTCAATTCCTCGACCTTCTAGGCCAAGTATAAACATGATTCTAATTACGGACACAAATTAGGCGAAAGTCACACAAGGGCGCCTATTCTCATCCCTTGGGTTCATGTTGTCGCGCGCCAACATGAACACACTTAGCTGAGAATAAACCACGCCTTAAATCTACCTCTAACATCCTATTAGAGGCATAACCAATACACGACCCAATCGATTACCCTTTCGCCGCACATCACAAGTCCTCGTCTCTCACGAGTTTACACTCCTAGGGTTTCCATCCTAGGATTCCTTAGGTCCACCTAGACCGTTTCTACGCTCTGATACCACCTCAATCTGTCACGCCCCGCCGTGCCTTAACACCAATTAGGTGGAAGGAAAAACGCACGGGCACATGACCCAGATCCGCCGAACGGACAGAGTTTTCCCTGTACGTCCAAGGCGTCGCAATCAGTATAATTCAAGAGGTTCCAAACAGGAACAGAATTCATATAAAGATTGCATAAGGAAAGCATCATAAACTACTATGCCATTACAAGCATTCGCAAAACAACCACATATTACATTTTTTTTTCTGTCTTTGTTCATTTTTTCCAAATACAATCGAGTTATTATTACATTTCCATAAATTCGAACACCCCTATGCTACGCAGTAAAGGGTACTTCTATTCTGGTCACAGTGGTAGGACGCTAACTACTGAGTTACGCCCTTCCCTCGCGCCGCCGCGCCGCTCACGTGAGGACCTGAAAAATAGTGGGATGAGAACTATATAAAATAGTTCCCAGTGGGTAAGGCCACCCAAGAGAGGAGCTCGACCCACCAGGTCCAAAGGAAGCATACGAGCATGGGTTAGTACATATACATAACCAATAAGCATATAACTTTACAATATACGAAAGTAAACATGCTATGCTTCAACAAATGCGATAATGAAATCCATGCAATATATTTTTAACTGCTATTCCACTACCCATTTCATAACCAATCTGCTCCTAAGGTTCACTTACCTTAGCTAAGCCGTACTCGACTCACCCTCGAGTTCAATATTAACGGGTTACCACCCTCCTAAGGTTTACTTATTTAGTCAAACCTTAACCGACTCACTCTAGAGTCAAACACCTGGGGCCACCGCCCAACTAAGGTTTACTTATTTAGTCAAACCTTAACCGACTCACTCTTGAGTCATATATCCTTGGGCCACCGCCCAGCTAAGGTTTACTCATTTAGTCAAACCTTCACCGACTCACTCTTGAGTCATATATCCTTGGGCCACCGCCCAACTAAGGTTTACTTATTTAGTCAAACCTTCACCGACTCACTCTTGAGTCATATATCCTTGGACCACAGCCCAGCTAAGGTTTACTCATTAGTCAAACCTTCACCGACTCACTCTTGAGTCAAATATCCATGGGCCACCGCCCAACATGACTTTACCACCTGGCGGCGAAATAGTCGCACACGCCGAACGATGGTTTCAGTCACCCGGCGGCGAACCGTCGCACACACCGAACCATGGCCTCGATCACCGGGCGGCGAACCGTCGCACTCGCCACTGGTATCAAGCCCCTGGCGGCGAAATTGTCGCACCCACCAGCTGATACAAAGATCACATGTCACCAGATCTGGGATTCCGGAATCCACTTCCACATCTCAAGGGTTCATCATAACCCTATGATACAACCCTCTTCGGGGTTCATATTTTTGTGTCCAAGTGGTCAACATACCACCATATTTTCTGACCTATGTTCAATGACACTAGGTTCGATGTCCTGTTTAAGTGATCTTCCTATCACTATGTTATCTCAACCTAGGTTCAATAACTCTAGGTTCGCATACATTCCAACCTATGTTCAATAACACTAGGTTCATTACACATTCAACCTATGTTCAATAACACTAGGTTCATTACAGATTCAACCTATGTTCAATAACACTAGGTTATGTACCATCACATTCCAACCTATGTTTAGTAACACTAGGTTATGTACCTCACATTCCAACCTATGTTTAGTAACACTAGGTTATGTACCATCACATTCCAACCTATGTTTAGTAACACTAGGTTTAACATGCATGCATCATCTCTCAAGTATATATATTATTATGAAATACTTAGATTCTTTTACATGCAAGGTGAGCCCATGGCTCAAATTATTTTGATATATAAATCTATGCCAACATGCACATTATAGTTCTTTCTTATCCTAGTTGTCCATATCTAGGATTTCCAATTTACATGATCTCTAGCCCTTGTTTGACCTCATGTCAAATTCTCTATCATGTAGAGAAAACTAGCTCTCCACTATGTTCACATCTAGGCATACACATGTCCATTTGTAACAATGTGATCCACATGCCTACAATTCCAATTCATGGTAGATAATGCTATTAACTTCATATGATCTACTCATTCATATAAACATATCATTTACCAATTAACCTACCATTACATGCATCAAGTAAAATAATATATACTTTACTCTTTCGACATGGAAGTGACCTAATCACTTCGGTAAACACAAACCCACCTCACACTCTTCCGATTGCTTGTAGACACTTGCAATCGGGCTCTTTTCCTTGGCCTCAAGCTTGATCTTCAAGCTCCTAGCCCTAACACACATAAAGGATTCGTTAATCCGAGTCGAACTCATAACGATCTCTTCTCTCCAAATCATTCGAAATGGAGTTGTCCCACATGTTCTACTAACCCCAAACTAGGGTCCTAAAGGGTTAAAACATTTTTAAAACCCTCCACAAGAAAATCCCTCTTTCAACCTAGGGTTTTCCAAAATTCATGGCAAAACCCAAAATCTCTTGCTAATCTCTACAATTTGTAGTCTAGATTAGCCAAGGGTCTTCAAAACCTCATTTCTTAGCCTCAAATCCGAAACCCTAACTACCAAATCCAAGAACTCACCTTGGATCCGCGAGTTCACAAAGCTACCATGCATGCACGAGCTCGATTCTTCACTCCTCCAAGCTTCCCAAGCTTGATCTCCACCAAGATCTTCAACTTGGAGGAGAAGGAGAAGAAGTGGTAGTGAGGGGGAGGAGATTCTCCCTCCCTCTCTCCCTGTGTGTGTGGTGCGTTTTCAGAAGAGAAAGGGGAAGGGTTCCCCTATATGTAAGCCCCCTCTCAGTGAAATTACCAATTTACCCTTCTAAATCAGCATTCTGCACATTGTATTCCGGTATACGAGTTGGAATACCGGTATACGGGTTGGCGTACCGGTATACCACGAGGAATTCCGCAGAACCCGAGAGCTGGATTTTTGGATTCTGCCATTGCATTCCGGTATACCATATCGCATACCGGTACTAATCACTTCAGTACCGGTATGGATTCCTCATACCGGAATTCCACTGCAGACTTCACAAGTTCAGCAGTCTTTAGCTTTTCGAAGTCCGTTTTCGCGCCTCATTTGCGCCGAAAACACTTCGCACGAGTCCCAGACTTGGCCGAAGCCTCACATATAGCCTCCCATGCTATTTTCCCACCGAAACTCCATAATTTGTAGAAGTTTGGTGTACTACAGATGCATAATTAGAATAATTATGGCATGATGAGAATTGTGATTGCATGAGACATACATGTTGTGTATGAAAAGTGCATATTTCATATAGTATGGCATTATGAGAATAATATGCATGCTAGAGTATTGGTGTTAGTAGCGTAATGATGCATTATGAAATGCTAATTAAGTTATGCATGTTAGACATGAGTATCATATGAGACACTACTTGGGGTGGTGGATTAGTGAATTCTCTTCGCATACTAAAGTATGCTTGTATAGAGAAAAGAGAGAATATGGCATATGCAAGATAAGTTTGTTGCACCTCATTAGGTGAGCAACTTTGATTGGCATCGTTGGCTTTGGGCTCGACCTTTTGGTCGTGGATTGATTCCATGTTTAAGACATGAGGAATGGAATTCTAGTTGTATGTGATAATTGTAATTGGTTAAACATGAGTTCTTGGTTAATGGAATACTCCCATGATAGCTTTTATACTCTATGTAGTAGAGGTTAATGTAGCTCATGCATGGCATGGTTTATGGACTTGTTGGCATTTGTAGAATGCATAATATATGGCATTAGAATAATGCATGGTTTTGGCATTTGTAGAATGCATAATATATGGCATTAGAATAATGCATGGTTTTGGCATTTGTAGAATGCATGATATATGGCATTAGAATAATGCATGGTTTATGGACTTGTTGGCATCTGTAGAATGCATAATATATGGCATTAGAATAATGCATGGTTTTGGCATTTGTAGAATGCAGGATATATGGCATTAGAATAATGCATGGTTTATGAACTTAGTAAACAAGGAGATGAACAGTTACATGTTAGAGACATGTGCATATTGGTAGGGACATACCAAAGGATAATTTGAGAACAACATGATATTGTTGACATTTAGCATATTGGCTATTGAATGTAGTAGACATAATATGACATGTTTTGACATAATGTGAAATTAAACATATGATATTATTATGGTTCATTGTTGCTTGTTGGCCACTATGCTCGTTTACACATGCTTGTGAGGGTCGCTCCCTACAAGCCGGCACTCCGGAGTTGGCCTCGCGACAGTTATTTCGCCCGTGTGATAGAGAGCGCCGAAATGGAACCGCCGTGGGTAAGGCTCACCAAAGCGTGAGGTGTTGACTACCACGGAGCCATTAGGCTCGGCACAAGTGAACATCCCTCTATTGTATTATTTTATGACTACACTGTTATGGTTTTATGCAAAGGTGAACGTTCATATAGTAAGAGGCTATTTTAACCTTAATCATGGCATTAATTTGACATGCATGTAAAATGAGGTGATTGAATGTTGAGCATATGACAGTAGGAACATATTCATGTTCATGTAGATGAATTATTTCATTGGAGGCATGACAGTAGTAGATTTACCTGTTTAGCATTTTATGCTTTCTGCTTTATGTTTCAGTTATACTATCTTGTCTCAGTTGACCTAGCGGTGTAATTCGCCACTCTCGGCGGCTTACCCACTGGGAACTATTGATTAATAGTTCTCACCCCCATTGTTGTTGGGTTTTTATTTCAGAGCCTTCCGCAGCAGGAGAGGCTTGGGATCGTGGCGAGGGGTTAGCAGCTAGCTAGAGCCTCTACGGTGTTGTTGTTGTAGGCATACCTTGGTGTCCTTTCATTGTATTTTATATGAAAGGTGTATCGTTGTTTTCTAGAGAGTGATCCTCTAGTATTGTTAAGATGTATAATGGTTATTGTATATCTTGATATTTTAGTTGGGTTGATCTTGTTTTAGATGTAGAATTTTGTTCTCGCTCTGATCACCTTGTATAGGATGTATTCCTTACTCTTGTTGTTGTTGTTGTTATAGACGCCTTGTGTACATTGTGTTGTTTTGAGGTACACGGCGGGTCTGTGCACATGCCTGGTAGGCTCTCCCTAGGGCCCCGGGGCGTGACATAGCGCTTTCATACTGTTCAACGAATTATTTTAACGAAGTTTTCGAGTTCACATACCTATCAAAAAACGAATGTATGCTTTCGCTTTGCTCTGTCGTGGACATTCCAGCACACAATGTATCCTTCACATAAACTAGTATCCACTTACGACTTTCCTAGTACAGGCCTGACAACCATTCATTATTTTGAAGTCCGTAGCAGGCTATCATTCTCTTCCATTTTTTCTCAAATTCAACTTCTGTCAGTGATTCATAAATAGCATCAATCATACGCTCTTAATCAAATGATATTCACCATAGCTTCTTAGCTTCTCCGGTATCTTCTTTGTTATGTGCCATAAGCACCATCGATGCCGAGTATCAGGAAAGACGAGTGCTATAGCATTTTAGATCGCTTTGTCTTGATCAGTGATTATTGCTTTGGGGGCACACTCGCACATGCATGACAACCAATTCCGAAAGAGCCATACAAACCAATCTGTATCTTTAGCAGAGACTAGGCCACATCCCAACAAGATTGACTGTCTGTGAGAATTCGAATTTATTTTGGAATATGAATTTGAATTCAGTATTTTCCCTCCCTCTACCTTGTATTAGTATTTGTATATGTATTTATATATATATATATGTATATATATTGTATTTTTTAGTGTTTTTATTGTGTTTGAGTTTTGTTGGCAGAGAGAGGATGGATTGTGACGCTATTCGAAGTCCGTTTCTGTAGTACACTGAATTTCAGTGCATCGTACCGAACTTCTACAAATTGTGGAGTTCCGATGGAAAAATAGCAAGAGAGGCTATATGTGAGGCTTCAGCCAAGTTTGGAACTTGTGAGAAGTGTTTTCGGCGCAAATGAGGCGCGAAAACGGACTTCGAAAAGTTAAAACTGCTAAACTTGTGAAGTCTGCACTAGATTCCGGTATGTGGACCTCCATACCGGTACTGAAGTGATTAGTACCGGTATGTGATGAGGGGTATACCGAAATGCCATGGTTGAAACCGAGAACCCAGCTCTCGGGTTCTGCGGAATCCTCCGGGGTATACCGGAATAGCACCCGTATACCGGTAAGCAATGCACATACCGGTATACAGTGTTACGAAATTCCAGTTTTGGCTGGTTGTTTGTGTTGTTTGTGGAGAGGGGCAAAACAGTCTTTTCACATGTATTGGGGGTGTATGAAGGACTAAGACCTTCTCCCATTCTCATTGTCTTCCTCTCTACTTCTCCTCTCCATCTCCTTCACTTTCTCTCTCTAGAGATCTCTCCAAAATTTGGAGAAAATGGTGGATTGATCTTGGAAAAGGCTTCCAAAGGAGAAAAGAAGCTTCTTGGTGCAAGAAGAAGCTTGGGAAACTCGTGGTTAAGGTTAGTTTCTCACGTTTTGGGTTCAAACCTTAGATTTAATCCTTTGAAATGAGGTTTTTGGGAACCCTAGGCAATCTAAAACATAAAATGTGGAGATTGGCCAAGAAATTTTGAGGTTCTACATGCATGCATGTGAAACCTAGGTTAAATGAGGGTTTTTGCCATGGGAGGTTCTAAAAATATTTGGACCTTCAGGAATTGCAATTGAGGCATAGGAAATCATGTTAGAACACTTGATTTCAAGTATTGAGTTGAATTATGGGTTCGTAACGAGTAACGAACCGTTTTCTTGTAGAAGCTTGGGTTGAAGCAAGAACTCAAGGCTTGGACACTTTGGGGCTTGAAGAATACAAGAATTTGGAAGCTCTTAAGGTGGTTTGTGTTTACCGAAGTGATTAGGTCACTTCCATGTCTAGGGTAATTATCCATTTAAAGATAAAATGGTATGTGTTGTGAACTCTAGAATTTGCATGTTGGCAAAGGTAAAATCATGATAGGTAGAGCAATGAGCTCCTATTGCATGATATAGAATTCAAGTATAATTCAATTATCTATACTTGTTGCATGGTTGCATGTATGATTAAACCTAGTGTCATTGAACATAGGTTGGAACATGTGAGAATAGAACCTAGTGTTATTGAACATAGGTTGAAACATGTGAGAATAGAACCTAGTGTTATTGAACATAGGTTGGAACATGTGGGAATAGAACCTAGTGTCATTGAACATAGGTTGGAACATGTGAGAATAGAACCTAGTGTTATTGAACATAGGTTGGAACATGTGAGAATAGAACCTAGTGTTATTGAACATAGGTTGGAACATGTGAGAATGGAACCTAGAGTCATTGAACATAGGTTGGACATGAGATTGGAACCTAGAGTCATGGAACCTAGGTTGAGAATGAGAAAGTAAACCTAGTGTTATTGAACATAGGTGAGACTTAGTGACTTGAACCTAAGGTCATGAGACTTAGGTTGGAAAGTGAAGAAAATGTGAACAACGGGATGTGCGACGATTTTGCTATCCCGGGTTGTCGACGATTTTGCTACCATGCCATGAGTTGGCGTTGTTGAAACGGGATGTGCGACGATTTTGTTACCATGCCATGAGTTGGCGGTGTTGACACGGGATGTGCGACAATTTTGCTATCCCGGGTAGGCGACGATTTTGCTACCACGCCATGAGTTGGCGGTGTCGAGATGGGATGTGCGACGAGGTTGCTATCCCGGGTATGCGACGAGTTCGCTACCCATGCCATGTGATGGCGGTGTTGAGATGGGGTATGCGACGATTTTGCTATCCCGAGTATGCGACGAGTTCGCTACTCGAACTAGGAGATGACGCGTTCACTCCTTGAATGTTGGAACCCTTATGGTGAGACGGCGATTCCGAAACCATAAGTAAATGACAAGTAATTGAACTTAGTCAATGTGAAATATAGGATGAACCTACGAGAGAATGATAAGTTACATTTCATTCGGTTGCATCCTTTATGTTTATTTACAAGCATATAAATAATTGTTGCATAGTTATTTGTGATCTAACTTATGAATATGGTGTTTCTTTGGACCTGGTGGGTCGAGCTTCTGTCACGCCCCGGGCTAGTTTGAATGCGGAAAACGAGTCAATTTTGTTTTTTTGAAAGTCTAGCCCGCGCAGTGAACAGACCCGCCACAAATACAGGCACCTCTGTCTACACGGACAGAGTCTCCCCTGTATTTGCACGGCGTACCGACAACATACAACAGTATCACAATCACACTTACATTCACGATAATCCATACAATACAACATAGAGTATATTTGCATTCAGCTATACCTACATGCTTCTAAGCACTCTTTAAGCGAAGGATGATGCAATGCACAGTACAACAAACATCCTATTAAAAGTGCTTCCCACTCGAAAGCTTTATTTTCAAACTCTAATAAGCATTAAAGAAATCCAATAAAACCTTTTTAAAACTGTCCCTACACGGAACTTCATTTTGAAAATCAGCTACCACGAAGGGTAGACACCCACACGATAAAACACGAGACCAATGCTAATAATAGAAGCTGAATCCAAATCTCATGCATAAAGGAAAGCAACATCCATACAAGTCATGATTATTCAACAAGCATCAAGATCGTCTAAACTGAACCAATTTGTTTATTTTAAAACTAAAGCAGATAAAGAGATGACCGGGTGAGGATCACTAATGCCGACTAGCTAGCTCGTCCTCACGTCGCACCTCGACCTGGCTCCTCGCCTGAGCCACCTGAAAAACAGGGAGTGAGAAACCACAACAAGGTTTCTCAGTGGGTAACAACTGAGCCACAGGGGCAGGTCGTAATCACTGAAAAACAAAGGATATATGATAACAATATAATCCGAGATCTACAGTAGCTGTGTCAGTATGAACAGAATAAATAATCAAACGCTACTGTACAGGAAAAACTAAGCTGCATATGCCTCAATGGAATGAAAACTCAAAATACCCAATCAGAGTTGCCTGCCAGTTGGTCCAAGACCCCAGGCTTGCCTGTCACATTACTTGCACCCGATCTAACTCATGCGCCCGCAGGTCGACTCATCCGGATAGTACACCCTTGATCGGTGGCCAAACCGATCTGGTGTCATGAATACACGCTGTGCAGTGACCGATCATGCGCTATGCTCAAGAAAAAGCCGGCAAGAAGCCGATATCTGGCCGAAGCCACAGGCGAAAGGAACGCCGCATCCTGATCAACAGATCAAATCTATGTCGGCAAGAAGCCGATACCTGGCCGAAGCCACAGGCGAAAGGAACGCCTCATCCTGATCAACAGATCAAATCCATGTCGGCAAGAAGCCGATACCTGGCCGAAGCCACAGGCGAAAGGAACGCCTCAACAGATCAAAACACACGACAAGAGAGTCGATGTGCTGCCTGGACAAGAAGTCCACAAATCATCAATGCATAATCCTGCTCTACATGTCCATGACCACAAATATACTATGCAAGTAAGGTAAGTATGAACGAATGCTGTAAAGAAGGAATCGACATGTAGAGCTATATCAAAGAAGGGACAGGGAATAGTGGTACCGACTACTCCGTAGGCTCACCCACCTGTCGTACTCGCATCGGGAACCTGGACGCGAAGCAGATCAACCGGACCTACGATAGGTCCACGAGTCAGAGATATGTCCTAAGGGACTCTATAAATGCATCTCACACAAATCCCAAAACCCGAGACTCGGTTTTCCCAAACCGATCTCCGAACAACACCGGAAGTCCCGAAATCGCACCGGAACGTCCTCGGGACACGTGAACAGTCCCGAATGATACCGACTCGCTCCACGAGTCAACCGCTGCCCCAAAACACATCCGTTTGGGTGTCTTGGCAGCAAGCACAAGATCAAACATCGAAACGATTATCGTCGGACAATCGTTCCGATCCGGGTTCCCGTAAGTGTCGATTTCGACACCGGAACCCACTGCCGCTCACCGGGCATCTCCGAATACACGAGACGGCCGAGAGGACCAGCCAACAAGGCTCAGCGGCAGCCCACAAGTCACACACATTGCGTCGGAAGTTTTCGAGTCGAAAACGACGTTTCGCCGACGGATTTCGTAGGGAAACGCATAAGAAATAGATCTTCGATTTCCGCGAAAGACAACGGACCTTGGACAATCAGTCCAGAGGTCACCCAAGTCTACAATTACTGTCCACAGGACCCACCCGATGCATAATTGCATAAAAGTCCTCATACTTCTATAAAATCACATTATTTTATGTGATTTATCGGACACTATGGGTCGTTACGACGTACTGAGGGTCTTCGGGGTCAGCCGAGACACGCACCGATAGGTCTCGACGTGCCGGAGGCCGTGCTCACAACTGGGAGCACATCCGGACACTGTGGAGCGCGCGGGTGCGACGCGAAGTACAGCGAACTATGCGCACTGCACGATGATCGCGCTTATTCCGCAGATCCGGAAGGCGCTGACCACAATGGAGGTGAGCATCGCGTTCAGCACTGACAGACGATCGCCGTGCTCACCTCCGGAAGCATCGGAACAGCCTCCGGATCATCGGAATATGGATCCGAACCTAGACTCATGCACAGACAGCATAAATTATAACTTACCGGCAGAGGGAGCTAGGGCACGGCCGGCGGCGGTTCTCCGGCGGACTCACCGGCGGCAAGGGGTTGCTGCCGGTCAGGGGAGGTCGGCGCGTGCGGTGGCCGACGGCGGGAGGCGGCCAGAGGCGGCGGCGGTGATGCCCTAGCTCGGTTTTTACTCCAGGCCGAGCCTTTGCTTCCCGGCGATCGGCGGCTCCGGCGAAGGTCTCGTCGGCAGACGACGGATGCGGAAGGGCCAAGGAGGTCGGTGCTCCGGTTAGTCGACGACGGAGGGCGGCGGTGGCGGCGCTAGCACAAATCGAGCCCGCACGGTTTTAGGGCTCGGGTTCTAACGGTCCAGCGGCCACGGCGGCGGCCGAGGTACTCCGAGGCGACGGCGGCGGGTTGCCTGAGGCCGGAGGAGAGCGGCCTGACAGATCCTGGGAGGCGGCAACGCGGGGAGATGGGACCACGCGGTTCTGGCCAGATCTGCACCAGATCTGGTGCAGACTGCTCCCGGCGGCCGTGGCGGCAGGCAGGGACGGCGGCGGCGGCAGCAGGGGTTGGCCGGAGCTCGGGGCGTCGTAGGGATGAAGCCCGTTGCTTGGTTTCCCCCCTCGGGTTGGTCCCTGGCAGAGATGGAGAGGGAGAGAGCAAGGATGGTGGTGATGCCGGGGTTGTAGATGAAAGAGGCTATCTAAAGTGAATTAAAGCTCACTTATAAAATTTGCTACAGCAATTAAGTGGAAGAAAACAAACCCTTTCATTAAAAACTTGATTTATCAAAGCTTACAATTAAATGACTTAAATAGAAGAAGAAACTTGAGGTCTAAGAAAAACTAAACTCAACACATGTTCTCCACTACATCCACTACACATATACTCCCAAAAATTAGCTACCATGAACTCCACACCATAACCCACTACTTACTTAAGTTAAGGCACTACTTCCACTACTTACATGACCTAGTCAAATTAGCCCCACTACTAGCACCATTTGCATCCACTACTTGCATAATAGTAGGGCCACTATTTGCATCATTTTCCAACACTCCCCCTTGATGCAAATTCAATAACCCCGAGGGCTCTTCTGAACTTCAAAAATTTGTCATGAGATAGAGCTTTCGTTAATCCGTCGGCAACTTGTTCATTGGTGGAACAATTCTTCATGTCGATTTGTTTGTTGTTGACGAGATCCCGGATGAAGTGATGACGTATTTCGATGTGTTTTTCGTGCGCCCATGGAAGACCGGATTCTTCGTCATTGCGATGGTTGAACGGTTGTCACAATAGATCTCCGTTGGATGTTCTTGCGCTTGATGTAGATCCTCCAAAATTCTTTGCATCCAAACAGCTTGACAGGCGGCCGATGTTGCTGCTATATATTCAGCTTCAGAGGAGGACAATGCGGTAGTAGCTTGCTTCTTCGATGCCCACGAGACCGCTCCCGATCCAAAATTGAAGATCCATCCGCTTGTACTTTTTCTGTCATCTTGAGAACCTGCCCAATCACTATCACTAAAACCAACCAATTTGAAATTAGTAACTGGGTGGTACCAAATGCCGAAATTGATTGTTTCCCGAATGTAGCGTAGAATTCGTTTTGCCGCTCCAAGGTGATGCTTTGTAGGATCATGCATAAATCTGGATATTAAGCTGACAGAAAACATAATATCAGGACGTGAATGTGTCAAATACATTAAACCACCAACTATACTTCTGAAAATTCGTGCATCAACTTTTCCGGTCCCATCATCTTTTGTCAATTTTTCATTCGGATTCATAGGAGTTGCACATCCCTTGCAATTCTGCAACTTAAATTTCTTGAGCAAGTCCACTGCATACTTTTCTTGGGTCAAAAAGATACCATTATCAGTTTGAATAACTTGAAGACCAAGAAAATAATGTAAAAGTCCCAAATCCGACATATCAAATTCATGCATCATAATGTTCTTGAAATCACAAATAAGAAGATCCGATGAACCCGTATAGATTATGTCATCGACATAAACACAAATAACGATAATCTCTTTACCTTTCACCTTCATATATAAAGTAGGTTCATTTTCACTTCTATGAAAGTCATGCTGTCGGAGATGGATATCAAGGCGGCTATACCACGCTCTAGGGGCTTGCTTCAACCCATAAAGAGCTTTCTTGAGCTTATAGACTTTCTCCTCCATTCCTTTAACAACAAAACCCTGTGGTTGCTCTACATAAACATCTTCATCCAAATTGCCATTAAGAAAAGCTGACTTAACATCGAATTGATAAACAAGCCATTTCATTTGAGCAGCTAAAGCTAAAATAATTCGAATGGTTTCTAAACGAGCAACAGGTGAAAAGGTTTCAAGAAAATCGATACCGGATTTTTGAGCATATCCTTTCGCCACAAGCCGTGCTTTGTATTTTTTGACTTTTCCTTCGGCATCATACTTCACCCGATAAACCCATTTTATACCAATTGCTTCCTTTTCTTTTGGCATGTCAACAAGCTCCCAAGTTTGGTTCTTTTCAATAGATGCTATCTCTTCATGCATTGCGTTCTCCCATTCTTTTTTCTCACAAGCTTCTTCAAAACATACGGGTTCTGCAACTATAAGAGCAAATTTGCAAGTTTCATAAATTTCTTTCAAGGATTTTACCTTTAGGGGAGGGGTTTCCGAATCCGACAATGATGAAGTTGATTTTTCCACATTTTCTTTCCGTTGGCCTTTTGGAGTGACTTGTGAAGTTTCTACTTCTTCATTTGGAAGTGCGAGTGACTTTCTTTCCTCAATTGTCAATGGCACCTGTGTACTTTCATTCCAATCCCAAAAACTATTTTCATCAAAAATCACATCTCGGCTTATAAGAAGCTTCTTTGTCATCGGATTGTATAATCGATAGCCTTTTGATTCATTACTATAGCCAACAAAGATACATTTTTCACTTTTCTCATCCAATTTTTTACGATTTTCGGTGTGAACAAATGAATAGGCTATAGAACCAAAAATTTTAAAATGGCTCACCTCGGGCTTTCTTCCACACCAAGCTTCAAAAGGTGTCATATTTCGTACAGCCTTGGTTGGAGATCGATTTAGGAGGAACACCGAGGTTGCGACAGCTTCCGCCCAAAAATTATTTGGTAACTTCTTCTCTTGAAGCATACTACGAGCCATCTCCACAATTGTTCGATTTTTGCGCTCGGCTACTCCGTTTTGCTCCGGTGTATACTTAACCGTTAGTTGCCTGCAAATACCATTTTCTTTGCAAAAAGAGAAGAAATCAATAGATAGAAACTCTCCCCCTCGATCCGTTCGAAGAGTTTTGATGGAATGCCCACTCTGATTCTCAACTTGCGCCTTAAACTCTCGAAATTTGTCAAGTGCTTCTGATTTCTGTGTGATAAAGTACACCCAACTCATCCTGGTAAAATCATCAATAAACAATAAAAAGTACTTACTTCTGTTAAAAGAGGGTGTCTGCATTGGACCACAAATGTCTGCATGTATCAGCTGTAGAGGTCTGGAAGCTCTCCACGATTTTCCAATGGGAAACGAAATCCGATGTTGCTTCCCGTAAACACATCCTTCACAAACTTCATTCATACAATCTATTCCAGGTAAGCCACACACCATTTTCTTTTGACTTAACAATTTCAATCCATTAAAATGTAAATGACCATAACGCAAATGCCAAAGCCATGATTCATTTTTAGTGTTAGCAACCAAAGCGCGCTCGTTAATACATGAAATGTCAAGTACAAACATCTTATTTTCAGCCATAGAAACTTTAATCAAAGTCATTTGAGATCTTTCATGGCCAATCTCACAAAAATTGTCGTAAAATTTAACATGATATCCTCTCTCAATCAATTGTCCAACACTTAGTAAATTGTGAGCCAAGGAAGGTACATAATAGACATCATTGATAAGCTTTTCCATACCTGACTTAGTTTTTATCGCAACTGTCCCTTTTCCTTCAATTTGTAGAACCTTATCATCTCCAAGCCGAACTTGCAATTTTACGGATTCATCAATGTGATGAAAAAGGTTTTTAAATCCTGACATATGGTTGCTACATCCACTATCCAAAATCCATAAATCAGCACTACTAACATTAGAATTCAGACATGTAAGAAACAGTTTACCTTCCTCTTCATTCTTTTCTGCATAGTTGGCTTGTTGTTTTGCTTTAGCCCAGCAATAAGCTTCTATATGACCATATTTCTTGCAGAAATGACATTGCTTACCCTTATAACCATGGCTTTGGTTGCTTTTCTCATTATCATCTTGTTGATAGTTTGTGTCGAATCTTCCTCTACCATAACCTCGGCCTCTTCCACGACCGCGAAAACCACCTCTTCCACGGCCTCTTCCTACATACTTTTGGTCGCCTTTTGACTTCGAATTCTCAACCCTTGATTCAAATGCATTTTCTGCACTTTTCTCGATAGATCTGTTTAGTCGCTGTTCATGAGCTAAAAGAGACCCCATTAATTCATTAAATGAATAATTTGATAAGTCTTTTGATTCCTCTATAGCAGGACAATATAATCAAATTTAGGAGGAAGACTTCTCAAAACTTTTTCAACAACCTTCTTCTCAGAAATATCTTCACCAAGACTTCTCATCTGATTAATAATGATAGCAATTCGAGAAAAGTATTCTTGCATACCTTCGGCATTTTTCATATAGAGATTTTCAAATTCCTTTTGGAGAGTTTGTAGCCTCACCGTTCGAACACGATCATTTCCTTGGTATTCTTGCTTTAAAATGGTCCAAGCTTCATTTGATTTGGTGGCATTTGAAATTCGAGGAAAAATGCTGTCCTGCACTGCCTGTTGCAACACAAGCAACGCCTTGGCATCCTTTTTGCGAAGCTCCTTTTGATCTGCTGTCTTATCTGCACTTTTTGAACTTTCTGCTTCTGCATAACCATACTCAACTAGATCCCAAAGATCTTGTGAAATGAAAAAAGTTCGCATTTTGATGCTCCAAAATTCATAATTTTCTCCATTGAAAATTGGAATCAAGGATTGAGAGAGATTAAGTGCACTTGGGTTACTCATCATGAAAAATAAGTGTGATGCGTATATACCTCTCTTTGTATCTTCCAACTTACTAGAAGTTAGTGAGCCTTCTAACTGCTTCTTACTTCAGAGAACACCACAACGCCCAGCCTTGATCACAACGGGGCTCTGATACCAAATGTAGATGAAAGAGGCTATCTAAAGTGAATTAAAGCTCACTTATAAAATTTGCTACAGCAATTAAGTGGAAGAAAACAAACCCTTTCATTAAAAACTTGATTTATCAAAGCTTACAATTAAATGACTTAAATAGAAGAAGAAACTTGAGGTCTAAGAAAAACTAAACTCAACACATGTTCTCCACTACATCCACTACACATATACTCCCAAAAATTAGCTACCATGAACTCCACACCATAACCCACTACTTACTTAAGTTAAGGCACTACTTCCACTACTTACATGACCTAGTCAAATTAGCCCCACTACTAGCACCATTTGCATCCACTACTTGCATAATAGTAGGGCCACTATTTGCATCATTTTCCAACAGGGGTTGCACCCTCTGCCGGCCGGGAACAGGGTCGCCGGCGGCGGCAGTCGCGCGCAGAGGGAGGAGCAGGGGGTGGGGATGTCGGCTGGGTGGCTGTGGAGGGAGGAAGTGGTCTAGGGTTAGGGTTTGTGTAGAGAAAACCCTAAAACAACCTATATACTAGTTGGTAAATTGCAACTTAGCCCACCAACGCCAACTATTATCAGTTGAGTCCCTCACAGCGCGTGTATTTTGCGCGTAGGTACTTCCCGGTCCAATGTCGTGCAATTTGGTACATAAAACATAGGGGGTTTTCTTAAAATACTAAAAGTGACATTTAAACCCTTCCTCGGGAAACGTGCTATATCTCACGATCCGTCCGTCGGATTTCCGAACGGATTGCGCCAGCGCGATGAGCACTGCCGAGGCATCGTACTCACGATTTTGTTTCATGCGATTCTATTGCCGATTCGGCGATCAATAATCCCTTTTACCATTCACATGTAAAATTACCATTTGGTCCTTCAACCATCAAGTAGGCTTTTCTCGGAAACCGTGCGTCAGATCCAAATTTCGTCAGTGCCATCGAGTCTAGAATAATCGGACAGTCGAAAACGAGCTATTGGACCACTATGAACGAAGTCCGACACACTCCAGAGGTCATCTTTTAATCATCGGTCTGTCCGGAAAACCAGAGTTACTATTCACTTAAGTGAACTTTTGAAATCGCGTAACTCTTTCATTTTAAATCATTTTCTCCCGAAACTTGACGAGTGGTTATGTAATTAAAAATACACACATAAACATCGTCAACGAAGAGTTAAATTGCATAGTAAAAATCTCGGTCTTTACAGCTTCTCTCTTTGGTGGCCTTACCCACTGGGAACTATGTTTATAGTTCTCACCCCACGTTTTTCAGGTCCTTCCGCGAGTGAGGCGGCGGAGCGAGGCAAGGGTTTAGCTCTCTAGATAGCGGCCCTTCCATTTTGGTGATACATAGAGTTGTACCCCTAGTCTTGGACTTTGATAGTATAGGGGATTTCCATTATATGTATGAAACTTATGTATTCCATAGTTTTGGAACATGGTGTATGGAATGAAAAGAAAATTTTGGGCATGTATAAATGTGCAATGTGATGTAATAGAAGTAGAACTTCTTTATGTTGATGCTTTCCTTGTGCAACTCTTGTACTCCGTTCCTAGTTGGAACCTCGTGGATAATTTTGCGGTTATCCTTTCCACCTAGTTGGTGTTAAAGGCCCGACGGGGCGTGACAGACTGAGGTGGTATCAGAGCGTAGAAACGGTCTCGGTGGACCTAAGAAAACCCTAGGATGGAAAAGACCCTAGGAGTGTAGGCTCGTGAGTGACGACATCTTTGATGTGGCGAAAGATAAGTGATTGGGTTATGTCCTTATGCCTCTAGTTGGAAATAGAGGTAGATTCGAGGTGTGTCTTATTTTTCACCAAGAGTGTTCATGTTGGCGGCCGACAACATGAAACCAAGTGAGGGGAATAAGGACCCTTGTGTGACTTTCGCCTAGATTGGGTTCACGTTTATTTTCGTAAAATATAGTGTTGCGAATGACTTTGAATGTCATGAAATGACCAAAATCGTTGTATTTTCAGGAGATAATGGTACGTGGACGGCCTCCTACGAGGGCTGGGCTCGGAGAATCGAGCGCGGCTCCCGAACAACTCGGGGAGGGTGAAAACTCGGGTCTTCGTAATGAGTTGACCGAGTTGATGGGCGTGGTTCGGCGGCAGGCCGAAGCCATGCAACGACAGGAGGAGCAAATTAAAAAGCTCCAGGACGAGATGGCGCAGCAAGCGGCTGCGATTAGGGAGGAGAGGTTGGGAGTACCTCTGGCCTCTGCTTCGGCACCGGCCGAGGAGGTGACACCGGCGCCGGCTGTGGCGCCACCGGCATCACCGATTGTAGCTGGTGGGTCGGGTACTCCTATGCCCGACTCCGAGATGGAGGATGCGGAGCGAGAGCGCGCACTTGCGGCTCTCATGAGGTTCAAGAAGTTCAACCTGCCTATCTTCAACGGAGAGAACGTGGATCCATGGGATGTAGAGACATGGATTGATGCCATAGAGACACTCTTCGAGGATCTGTATACCTTGGAGAGGGACAAAGTGCACCTCGCCGCTCATTATTTAGAGCGATCGGCGAAGGTGTGGTGGAAGGGAGTCCGGCGTGATCGACTCCCTAGCCTTCCGCCACCGACGTGGGAGGAGTTTCGGGGTATGGTATTTGCCGCCTACTTCCCCGATAGCGAGAAAAGGAAACTTCAAGAAAGGTTTCGGAAGTTGAATCAAGGGAACCGCACCGTGCGCGAGTACGAGAGGGAGTTCTTGTACATTATTAATTGCGTACCGCACATTGTCCGCGGAGAGTTGGACAAGGTCGATTGTTTCGTGCGCGGACTTCGACCGAAGATCTTTCGGGCGGTTCACGCCCTCAAGCTAAAGATCTTTGCGGAGGTCTTGGACCGTGCTCTTTGGGTGGAGCACGGGAATGCATGTGCGCGCGAGGAGCGCGAGTCGTGGGAAAGAGAGAAGGAAAAAGATAAAGAAAAGGGAAAGAAGCGACCGGCGGGTGGCTCGGGTGGGCAGTCTAGCTCTAAGCGGCCCCCGAAGCACTCGCAGTCGCAAAACCGATCGCGAGCGTCCCGGCGGAACCGACCCTCAACCCAGTGCCCGATTTGTAGCGGTCCCTACAACCCTCAGCAATGTGATTATCGTGAGGGCCGGTGCTACAAGTGCGGAGAGCTGGGTCACATGCGGTACAATTGTCCGATGGATGATGGCCGGGCACCGTCATCGGCATCGGCATTTGCATCGCCGAGACAGCTCGCGGGCATCCCACCCGCGGCGATGTCGGCAGGCCGTACTCAGCCGCCGAGACCAGTCGAGGGCCAGCGACCAGCGCCCAGTGGACGGGTATTCGCCTCACAGGTGGAGGAGCCTTCTGCCCAGGATGATATCGTGGCAGGTATTGTGTTAATTAAAGGCATTCGATGTAGAGCTTTGTTTGATACTGGTGCATCGCATTCATTCATTGCTCGATCATTTACTATTGCACACAGAATAGAAATTGTAGATGCCACACATGCAAGAACTGTGCAAGTACCTGAACACACCTTTTGCGTACATCACGCGTGTGTAGACTGTCCAGTGAGGGTTGAAAACTGGATCATGCCAGCTGATTTGCTGGTGTTAAGTCGAATGAATGAGTATGACTTAATCCTAGGAATGGATTGGCTCTCGAGGTATCACGCCACTATTGATTGTGAGAGCCGGATAGTGAGGTTTAGAGAACCCGGGCACAAAGAGTTTGTGTACCGTGGTTGCAAGAGTTCGCTCTTTGCGTCAATGGTGTCCACGTCGCAAGCAAGGAAGCTTATTGCTAGTGGATGCATTGCCTACTTAGTGACGGTAGTGGATGACCGAAAGGAAGTGTTGGGGCTCGAGGACATTCCTATAGTCCAAGAGTTCCCGGATGTATTTCCGACGGAGTTGCCCGGAATGCCACCGGACCGGGAAATAGAATTCGTGATCGATTTGCTCCCGGGTATGGCGCCGATCTCTAAGGCCCCGTACAGGATGGCACCTGCGGAACTGAAGGAATTGAAAGCACAATTACAAGATTTGATGGACAAGGGTTTCGTAAAGCCAAGTGTGTCACCTTGGGGAGCCCCTGTTCTATTTGTGCGGAAAAAGGACGGTTCGCTGCGGTTATGTGTAGATTACCGCGAGTTGAATAAAGTGACTGTCAAGAATAAGTACCCGTTACCCTGAATTGATGACTTGTTCGATCAGTTGCAAGGGTCTCGGGTGTATTCAAAGATTGATTTGCAATCCGGTTATCATGAATTGAAGATCAAACCGGAGGATGTGCATAAGACCGCATTTAGGACGCGGTATGGACACTATGAATTCACGGTTATGCCTTTCGGGCTTACCAATGCCCCGGCGGCGTTCATGGATTTAATGAACCGTGTGTTCAAACCACTATTGAATCAATTTGTGGTTGTGTTCATAGATTATATTCTTGTCTACTCTCGGAGTGAAGAGGAACATAAAGAGCACCTAAGGATTGTGCTTCAAGTTCTTCGAGAGAACAAGTTGTTCGCCAAGATGAAAAAGTGTGAATTTTGGATTCGTGAGGTCGCTTTCTTGGGTCATGTGATCTCCGCGGAAGGAGTATCGGTGGACTCTATGAAAGTTGAGGCAATCAAGGATTGGCCTCGTCCGACCAATGTCACGGAAGTATGAAACTTTTTGGGTCCTGCGGGGTACTATCGGCGGTTCGTGGAGGGATTTTCAAAAATCTCCGGTCCACTAACGCGTCTTACCCGCAAGGGAGCAAAATATGTTTGGAGCAAGGAATGCGACCAAAGCTTTAAGGAGCTAAAGGAAATGTTGACTTCGGCTCCGGTTCTCGCCTTGCCGATTGCGGGGGAGGGCTTTGTGGTGTATAGTGATGCATCACGGCGTGGTCTTGGGTGTGTGCTTATGCAAAGAGGACAAGTAATAGCATATGCCTCTCGACAGCTAAAGAGCTATGAGCAAAATTATCCCACCCACGACTTAGAGCTTGCGGCGGTGGTCTTTGCACTTAAGTTGTGGAGACACTATTTGTACGGGGAACACTGTGAGGTTTACACGGATCATAAAAGCTTAAAGTATTTATTCACTCAGAAGGAGTTGAATTTGAGGCAGCGGAGATGGTTGGAGTTGATAAAGGATTACGACTTAACCATCTTGTACCACCCCGGTAGAGCCAATGTGGTGGCCGATGCGCTCAGTAGAAAATTCGTGGAGAACTTCGCAATTGAGATGACGGGACAAATGCCGTTAATCAAGGAAATGGGCCGGTTTGACTTGGAAGTCGTGGCCCCGGGCGTCCCCGCTAGACTTATGAATCTCGAGATTTGGCCAACTTTGTTGGAGCAAATAAAAGAAAAGCAATCCGGTGATCCGGAACTCCAAAAGGTGCGGAGTACTATCGAGAGCAGGCGTGCCGGTGATTTTCATGTAGACTCGAAGGGCGCAATTCAATTCCGAAATCGATTGTGCGTGCCAAAAGTCGAGGATATTCGTGGGGAGATCTTGAAAGAAGCTCACACTTCTCCCTATGCGATTCACCCGGGCGGCACCAAAATGTACAAAGATCTTAAATTACATTATTGGTGGCCGGGGATGAAACTTGATGTTGGACGCTTTGTGGCACAATGCTTAGTATGCCAACAGGTGAAGGCCGAGCGTCGCTTTTCGGCGGGAAAATTGCAAGGGTTGCCCATTCCAGTTTGGAAGTGGGAGAACATAGTAATGGACTTCGTTGTGGGTTTACCTCGATCACAAGATGGCCACGACGCGATTTGGGTGGTGGTGGATCGTTTGTCAAAGTCGGCACACTTTTTGCCATTCCACACCACTTGGTCGGGAGACAAGCTAGCACAAGTCTACCTGGACGAGATTATGCGGTTGCACGGGGTCCCGACCTCGATAGTTTCAGATCGAGATCCCCGTTTTACGTCGCATTTTTGGAAAAGCTTGCAAGAAGCTTTGGGTACACGGCTCGATTTCAGTTCAGCATTTCATCCTCAAACTGACGGTCAATCAGAAAGGACAATTCAGATTTTGGAGGATATGTTGCGAGCGTGTGTGTTGGACTTCATGGGTGCATGGCCTACTCATTTGCCGATGGCTGAATTTGCTTACAATAATAGCTATCAATCTAGCATCGGTATGGCACCTTTTGAGGCCTTGTATGAAAGGAAATGCCGTTCTCCTATTCATTGGAGCGAAGTCGGCGAGAGAGGGGTCTTAGGACCGGATGTGTTGCATGAAGCGGAGGAAAAGGTCCGCTTGGCACGCGAACGCTTATCGACGGCTCAATCTAGACAAAAGAGTTATGCGGATCGACGTCGACGAGATTTGGAATTTGCGGTAGGAGACCGCGTCTTCTTGAAAGTGTCACCTATGAGAGGGGTGAAACGATTTGGTGTTTGGGGTAAGTTGAGTCCCCGTTACATTGGACCTTATGAGGGTTTGGAGCGTGTGGGATCCGTGGCATATCAGCTAGCTTTGCCGCCAAAACTTGCGGGGATACACAATGTGTTCCATGTATCGACGCTCCGCAAGTATATGTATGATCCGGCGCACGTCCTCGAGTATGTGCCTATGGAGCTTCATGAGGATATGACATATGAGGAGTTTCCCTTGTGTATCATAGATCACGAGGTGAAAAATTTGAGGAATCGTGAAATTCCTTATGTAAAAGTACAATGGACGAATCACGGTGAGCGCGAAGCTACGTGGGAATTGGAAAGCTCAATGAGGGAGCGATTTTCTTACATCTTCGCTGAGTCCAGCTGAGGTATGATTTAGTTTCGCGGCCGAAACTCTCTTTAAGGAGGGAGGAATGTAGTACACTGAATTTCAGTGCATCGTACCGAACTTCTACAAATTGTGGAGTTCCGATGGAAAAATAGCAAGAGAGGCCATATGTGAGGCTTCAGCCAAGTTTGGGACTTGTGAGAAGTGTTTTCGGCGCAAATGAGGCGCGAAAACGGACTTCGAAAAGTTAAAACTGCTAAACTTGTGAAGTCTGCACTGGATTTCGGTATGTGGACCTCCATACCGGTACTGAAGTGATTAGTACCGGTATGTGATGAGGGGTATACCGGAATGCCATGGTTGAAACCAAGAACCCAGCTCTCGGATTCTGCGGAATCCTCTGGGGTATACCGGAATAGCACCCGTATACCGGTATGCAATGCACATACCGGTATACAGTGTTACGAAATTCCAGTTTTGGCTGGTTGTTTGTGGAGAGAGGCAAAACAATCTTTTCACATGTATTTGGGGTGTATGAAGGGCTGAGACCTTCTCCCCTTCTCATTGTCTTCCTCTCTACTTCTCCTCTCCATCTCCTTCACTTTCTCTCTCTAGAGATCTCTCCAAAACTTGGAGAAAATGGTGGATTGATCTTGGAAAAGGCTTCCAAAGGAGAAAAGAAGCTTCTTGGTGCAAGAAGAAGCTTGGGGAACTCGTGGTTAAGATTAGTTCCTCTCATTTTGGGTTCAAACCTTGGATTTAATCCTTTGAAATGAGGTTTTTGGGAACACTAGGCAATCTAAAACACAAAATGTAGAGATTGGCCAAGAAATTTTGAGGTTCTACATGCATGCATGTGAAACCTAGGTTAAATGAGGGTTTTTGCCATGGGAGGTTCTAAAAATATTTGGACCTTCGGGAATTGCAATTGAGGCATAAGAAATCATGTTAGAACACTTGATTTCAAATATTGAGTTGAATTATGGGTTCGTAACGAGTAACGAACCGTTTTCTTGTAGAAGCTTGGGTTGAAGCAAGAACTCTAGGCTTGGACACTTAGGGGCTTGAAGAATACAAGAATTTGGAAGCTCTTAAGGTGAGTTTGGGTTTACCGAAGTGATTAGGTCACTTCCATGTCTAGGGTAATTATCCATTTAAAGATAAAATGGTATGTATTGTGAACCCTAGAATTTACATGTTGGCAAAGGTAAAATCATGATAGGTAGAGCAATGAGCTCCTATTGCATGATATAGAATTCAAGTATAATTCAATTATCTATACTTGTTGCATGGTTGCATGTATGATTAAACCTAGTGTCATTGAACATAGGTTCGAACATGTGAGAATAGAACCTAGTGTTATTGAACATAGGTTGGAACATGTGAGAATATAACCTAGTGTTATTGAACATAGGTTGGAACATGTGAGAATAGAACCTAGTGTCATTGAACATAGGTTGGAACATGTGAGAATAGAACCTAGTGTTATTGAACTTAGGTTGGAACATGTGAGAATAGAACCTAGTGTTATTGAACATAGGTTGGAACATGTGAGAATGGAACCTAGTGTCATTGAACATAGGTTGGACATGAGGTTAGAACCTAGAGTCATGGAACCTAGGTTGAGAATGAGAAAGTAAACCTAGTGTTATTGAACATAGGTGAGACTTAGTGACTTGAACCTAAGGTCATGAGACTTAGGTTGGCAAGTGAAGAAAATGTGAACAACGGGATGTGCGACGATTTTGCTAACCCGGATAGTCGACGATTTCGCTACCATGCCATGAGTTGGCGGTGTTGAAACGGGATGTGCGACGATTTTGCTATCCCGGGTAGGCGACGATTTCGCTACCATGCCATGAGTTGGCGGTGTTGACACGGGATGTGCGACAATTTTGCTATCCCGGGTAGGCGACGATTTCGCTACCACGCCATGAGTTGGCGGTGTCGAGATGGGATGTGCGACGAGGTTGCTATCCCGGGTATGCGACGAGTTCGCTACCCATGCCATGTGATGGCGGTGTTGAGATGGGGTATGCGACGATTTTGCTATCCCGAGTATGCGACGAGTTCGCTACTCGAACTAGGAGGTGACGCGTTCACTCCTTGAATGTTGGAACCCTTATGGTGAGACGGCGATTCCGAAACCATAAGTAAATGACAAGTAATTGAACTTAGTCAATATGAAATATAGGATGAACCTAGGAGAGAATGATAAGTTACATTTTATTTGGTTGCATCATTTATGTTTATTTACAAGCATGTAAATAATTGTTGCATAGTTATTTGTGATCTAACTTATGCATATGGTGTTTCTTTGGACCTGGTGGGTCGAGCTTCTCTCTTGGGTGGCCTTACCCACTGGGAACTATGTTTATAGTTCTCACCCCATGTTTTTCAGGTCCTTCCGCGAGTGAGGCGGCGGAGCGAGGCAAGGGTTTAGCTCTCTAGATAGCGGCCCTTCCATTTTGGTGATACATAGAGTTGTACCCCTAGTCTTGGACTTTGATAGTATAGGGGATTTCCATTATATGTATGAAACTTATGTATTCCATAGTTTTGAAACATGGTGTATGGAATGAAAAGAAAAATTTGGGCATGTATAAATGTGCAATGTGATGTAATAGAAGTAGAACTTCTTTATGTTGATGCTTTCCTTGTGCAACTCTTGTACTCCGTTCCTAGTTGGAACCTCGTGGATAAGCTTGTGTTGTGACGCCTTGGACGGGTAGAAGGGACTCTATCTGTTTGGCGGGTCTGGGGCATGCGCCCGTGTGGTTAACCTTTCCACCTAGTTGGTGTTAAAGGCCCGACGGGGCGTGACAGTTTCTGACGATCCAAAATAGTAGATTCGATGTCTCGGCAGTGCTGAACGCGATTGTGCCATCTGTTCGCACATGCGATGGACGGATCGAGAGATATCGTGAGTTCTTCGCTGAGGGGTCGTAGTGTACATTTTATTGTTTCGCGAACTGGACCCTGTTTCACGCACCGTTTTGTGTGAGTTCAATTGTGGAGGGGTGTCTGGGCATTTTGTGCATGCTGTGAGGGACTCGGGGGTTATTTCTGTTGTTTTAGGGGGTTTTTTGCTTTTTGGCACTTGTGTATATGTGCTTGTGTGTGTGAGTGGAGAGAGAGAGAGAACTTAGCTACTTCTCTTCTCCCTCAGCCCCCAGCAGAGTGCCACCCTCTGCCTCAGCCCCTCTGCTCTCCCCCTGAGCGCCGCCGACCTCCCCTGGTCGGCAGGGAACTCCGGCAAGCTCCCTCTCTCTTTTCTCTCCTTTTTTCTTCTCCTTCTTCCTTCTTCTTCTTCCCTGCAGTGTGCACCCAGAGTAAACCCACGCCTCGGGTCCTCCTGAGGTGGCACAACTGCCGGCGACCTGCCCCGCCGCCGGGAGCCGCCGTCGAGCTGCTGCAGGCTACTGCTAGGGCAGCTGCGGGCCGAGGGAGTTGGCCCCGAGCCACCGCCGCCTCCCGCCGGCGCAGCACCCTCCGGCCAGCTCCGGGAGGACCTCCGGCGCCGTCGCCTTCCTCCCCGGCCGCCCCGGTGCCGCCGGTGCGCCGCCGCAGCCGCCGCGGGCTCAGCCTGGGCCGCTAGGGCAGCCGCGGCCGAGCACCCACCGCCGCCGATTTTTATTGTCGCGGTCACCGGCCATCCGACGTCCGGCGGGCCCCTCTTGCCGGTGCTCGCCGTCCCGACCGCCGGCGCCGCCGTTCGTTGCCGGCGCCGCCGTTCGTTGCCGGCGCCGCCGTGCCTAGCAACCCGAGAGCAGGAGCTCTCCCCGCGCCGCCGCCGCCGCTTCCTGCCGCCGGTTGAGGTGAGCATCCTCTTCCTCACCTCCCCCGCATCCAACCCTGGCCGCCGCGCGGCTTGCATGTCGGCCGGCAGCCGGCCGGAGCTAGTTGCTCCGGCCAGGGTGAAGTTTTGGCTGTTTTGGGCCAAATGCATGGTTCTGGCCTCCATGTTGCCTCCCGAAGCTCGGGAAGGTGAGCACGATGATCGCGGCGACGCGCTGATCACCATGCTCACCTTAGTTTTCTGTTTTGGTGAGCCATTTCGCTGTTCGGCCTTTGTCGAGCAATATTATCGCATGTAGAGGCTATTTTTATGGATTTTATGTGCTTTCGACTGTCCCTGTCGCAGTGGGGCTATGAGCACTGCCTCCGTTACGTCGTTACCTATCCGCTGGTGCTTGCGAAAGGTCGTGCGGACGAACGGAGTGCTCGAACGGCTTTAATTATGCTTACTTTATGTATAAGTGTTGCTTGTTTAGGGTTCTTTGTGATTGTGGCAGCGTTGCGACGCTGCGGGCAGCAAGGGCATGATTCCTGAGGCCCTGTGGACTGGTTGTCCAACCCCTTCGCCCTTCGCAGAGATCCGGATTTATTTCCAATGCGTTTTCAGACGAAATAGTCGATGAAACACGTGTTTTAGTCGTGCGACTCACTTGCTGGTTTCGCGAGTGACTTGGCTTCGTCGTTTAGCCTCGTTGGCTGTTCCTCATCGCTGTTCCGAAGTTTTGAGGACAGCGGATGAGTGACAAAGGGTTCCGGTGCCAAATCGGCATTTTTCGGGAACCCGGAAAGCCGTTTTGGGTGCGTTTGTGTTCGTGGCACCCCGAGCTTGTGCTCGCTGTCTTGTCACCTTATTTTGGTGTGTTTGGGGACAGCGGAGGACCTGGTTTGTTTGTTGGTACCCCTGTGGAGCTTAGTGTGGTTTCAGGATCGTCCCGGTGGGTTTTTCCGGACGATCCGTCGGTTTCGGGTTGTGAGCGCTTTGTGTTTAGTACCGACTTGGTGGACCTTGACCCTGTGAGTCTTTCGTAGGTCCTGTCGTGGTTCTCGAGAGCCGTCGGTGTTAGGCTCTATCGTTTCGACAGGTGGGTACTTCTATCCGGAGTCGGTTCAGTGGACTACGGTGATACCTTTCTATCCCTTCTCTTACATTTCGTTATTAGTTCACTTGACTCCTGTTGACTCTACTTATGTGTGCTTACCTTAGTAGAGTAGTTGTTGGTTGCATGGTTATTGAGACGACCTCGTTGGTCCGTGTTGATCGCCTGTTGTTCCGAGAGATCCTCGTATATTGGCTTATCAGTTGCTTCACGGCTCGTTGTCGTTCTGTGGATTGAGCATTCGCATCGATCGTCACAGCTCTTCTAGAACTTAACGTACGCCAACGGTCTGATCCACCGCCTGGGCGTGTTCTTTTTCGGAAAAGGGTCGTGTGTGTGACCGACCCGTGAGCCTCGACGCAGTGCGTCCGGTAGGTTTTTGTGCCGAGAGTTGAGCAGGTTGTGACAGTGCCAGGGATTCGTCCCGGTGGCTATGGATTGGGTATACTTTGTGGTTATCTCCGTTGATGCATATACTATTTGCTTACAGTAGCATAGTTGTTCAGTTGTATGTCAGCCTCATACTTATTTGTGCTACTGTTTATCTTATCTATCTATTTGTTGACCCTCGTGCCGGTGTGTACACCTCGCCTTCGTCGGCTTGCGGTACCCACTGGGAGGGGAGACATGTTTACATGTTCTCACCCCCCGCCATCGTTGTTGTTTTCAGGTGAGCAGGGTGGTGGGAGTCGGGACGCAGCGAGGCATGCCTAGTTAGTGGTACTAGAGGTCCTGACTTGTGAGGCTCCTCCCTCTAGATTTTGGTTATCACCCTTATCCTATTATCAGTTAGTTGTGGATGTGGTTCAGTTACACTTTGCTTGTTTTGTCTAGCATGTTTTGGATTTGGTACAGTTTTTATGTGTTGATTGCATGCTTAGGCATTATGGATGACGTTGCTTACTAGACTTCTATTTATGGCTCATTATGGTGTATCTTGGATTTCTACCCCTCGTGGTAGCGGTTTTCAAATAAAGGTTTCCGTGTGGGAAACAGTTTTCAGATCATTTTCGATTGATCGGCTTTTGGGATTTCAAAAGAGAGTTCTCGTGTGGAGAACGGTTTTCAAAGGATCTTTAAATGTTTGAGATTAGGGTTTCAAAATAAAGCTTCTGGGTAAGGAGCAATTTTATAGAATGATCTGTTGTTTGTGCATCGCATTATCCTTCGCCTAAGTACTTGCTTAGATTCATACAGGTTTAAGGACTGTTAGCTGTATGAATCTTCTTGTGTTGTTGTGGTTTGTTTGATGAATGAATGGTGGTTGTGATCCTGTTTGTATGTTGTGTACGCCGTGCAAATACAGGGGAGGCTCTGTCCGTGTGTACAGTGGACCCTGTATTTGTGGCGGGTCTGTACGTGGTGCGGGCTAGGCTTTCAAAATAAAAAAATAAAAATTGGCACGTATTTCTGCTTCTAAAACTAGCTCGGGGTGTGACACTGTCCATGATGATTAACACCAACGAAAGGAGCAAACAGCATATCGTACTTATTCGTTAAATATGTCGAGTCAAAAGTAATTACATCTCCGAAACATTCATAGGCTGCTCTACTCTGAGCATCTGCCCAAAATACATTGTGAAGCCGAGAATCATCATCTAGATCTATGGCATAAAAATTTTTTGCATTTCTCTCTTGCATTCCTCTAAAATAATTACAAATTGCTTCGCCATCACCTTCACCAAGTCGTAATCGACCGACTTTTTCAATATAATTATGAGCGTCCTTCTCTCCAAATGTTAAGTTTTTATACCCACCAGCCTCAATAGCAAAAGAATTAAAACTTTTATTCAATCTGATTCCTGCACGATCATTAAGATCAAGCCGCCTCTTGACGCTTCGATCTATAACTCGATTGGAGGAAAAAAATCGAGACATATAAGGACTTAGGGCATGATTATGCTCAAGTTTAATTTTGCTTATTACACAAGATGAATCCGAATTTATTACCACATTTATCCTTGCAGGACAGTCCGTCTTCGCTACCGATGGACGAGAACGAAGATTAGTCACAGTACGATGCACTTTTCCATGACCAGAGCATGCGATTATTACATACGTAGCCTTACCATCAGTCATTTTAGTTGACCTCTTTACAATTCCAAATCCTAGTTGTTGTGCATAATGCTTATAGAAATTTAAACCTGCTTCGAAATTATTGAAAGCCATTCCAATTTCTGGTGCCGAAATATTTACGTCTCTGACCTCATAGTTTCTTTCTTCATCCATCTTAAAAAGCATCAATTAAAATTATCAGTGTGCCTCGACATTTAAGAAAATTGGTAGCTTGTAACACATCATATTTAGTCGGAATACAAAATTGGAATAATGGTGAGGGGGCAAAATATTTATCAAAATCAATACTTCTAAACTTATAATGTATAGGCACCATTCTACTAAGCCCTAAAAATGTATCATTGCGGCGAAATAAAATAATATAAGCATTTCATTATAACATTTCAAGCAGAAAAAATAATCACAAAATCAATATTTACTTTACCAAATTTTACTCTCATACACTGTTAAATCACTAAAAAAATAAAAACTATAACATAGAAAACTTCATATCACTGTAACAGAGTGAAATATTAATAAAATTGCTTTAGATGAAAGAAAATTAAATTTAAGAAAATTAAGAAAAACAGTAATCCATAACCTATACATCCACCTATTCAAGAAAGGAAAATCTTATTAATACACAAAAAATTTTAAGAATAATTTTTTTTTAATAAAACAGAATTATAATAAAAATGCGTCATCTGTTAACTAGTTGATTATAGTCCAAATCAGTGAGAAAATACTGAAATAATTCACCATAATTAAAAGATACTAATTTACTCAAAATGCTACAAAATAATGGAAAGAAAAGTAAAGCAATGAGTTCAAATGAAGCAATGAGTTCAAATTAAAGAAAAAAATTACAATTTACTCACGACTGCCTGGGGACGCGGCTACTGTGAGCGACGTACGCATGGATGGGGCTAAGGATTGCAGCTTGAGAACTCCAGCCGAAAATGGAGGAAGAGAACGTGTGGATGGCCGCAGGACACGAGTTCGCCGAAGAATCGGCGAAGGATGAAGGAAGAGAGAGAGGAAGTAAAGATGGAGAAAAAGAGGAGGGAGCGGAAGGAAACCCTGAAGGAAAAAAAAGAAAGAGAAAAAAAAAAAGAGGGAGTGAAGTTAGGAAAAGAGAGAAAGAGAAGAAAAAAAAGAGGGAGTGAAGTTATCAACACTTTTTTATTAAAAAAATCCCATTACTCTCAGCCGTTGGATTTGGCAATTGTAGGATGTACAGCCCCTATAGGGGTGTACCTATAGCACTATTCTAAAAGAAACTTTTTTTCAGTAAAAGTGTATGTAGACCCCTCAACAGTAGACTGTTTCGAAGTGGTCCCTTAATTTTTTTTTTAATTTGGCGCTTCACTAATTTTTAATTTTCTTAAGTTATAAATTTTAGTAAATAAATGAAAAAATCTTATCAAATTCACTTATGATTTCATCAAATGCTAGATCTCTGTCCGAGTGGATAGCCACGCCTTCTACCTCTCGCATGTTGAGGTCTGGTGGAAGATTTAATTGAACGAAACAAAGACCTTTGATGTAGAAGAAATATGATTGAATTGTGGAAAAACAAATTCTTGGATCAAAAGATCATAATCCCTCGTCCTTTCTTCTCTGCAATATATGTATTGTTGTTCCCACTAACAACTATCACTATAGCTACGTACCTTATAACTAACTAATACAATCCGCTAATAAAAGCACAATACTACCTGGCACCACCTAAGAGGACTACGTAACCTAACTGATTTACACGCATGGCTTGCATCGCAAACCGACGTAGCATAAATCCTCCTCCCTTTTAATGGTCTTTGCCCTCAAAGACTTACTTCATAGGAGTTCATTTATATACTATTAGTGTTGGAAAAAATCTTTCTAAATCTTTAGTAAAATTTTCTTTTAAACAATTGTGAACGAAAATAATAAGACTTATGTTTTAAAAACCACAAATAAGAATTAAATCGCACACACTATAGGGATGAAGAGATCAGATGAGGCCTGTGAGTCGAGGTGTGCAAAGCACTGTCCTAGAAGCGAGATTGCCTCTCCATGTGCGAGGCTCCGGTAATCACTCCTAGCTATACAACGATCACTGTCCACCTCGTCGGAACGTCTTCAGAGTGGCGCAACATGAACCCAAGTAGCTTTCAGAGATCCAGCAAAGTAAAAAGGGAGGTAAAACTCAGTGTAAAGAGGGGGAGAAAGAAGAAGCACTTTGCAAATTTTCAGGTAAGCCCCAGGATCACCACCAGTATACCCTTTCCTCTCTTTTATATACAGGTAAGGGCCCAACGGTAGGGTCCAACGGCTTTGTCTCGGATAAGCCGTTGGCCCTTACTAAGGCAAGCCAAGATCTGGGCAAAAGATATGGTCTGAACCCTTACCAAGGTAAGGTAATCATATGAGGGGTATAATTGCTTATATACCCCTCAAAACTTCAAAAATATTTCATTTACCCCTCTTTTTTTTTCCTTTCCAATATACCCCTCATATGTTTTCCCGTTATTCAAAAATACCCCTGCAGTTAGCACCCGTTAAGTTAACTTGGGTTAAACGTGAGTTAAATATATACCAGAGTTAAAAAAAATCAAAATACCTCTTTTGCCATTAACTAATTAGGGGCAAATAAGAAATGATGGTGATGGTAGAAGGGTATATTTGAAAAGATCAAAATCAAAATATTTCTTGTGCCCCTAACATAAGGGCAAATAAGAAAAGTTGGTGATGATAGAAGGGTATATTTGAAAGGGCAAAATAGTAATTTTACAGAGATAACAGTTATTGCTAACCATTCACTAACAAATTTAACTGTAGGGGTATATTTGAAATAGGTTGGAACGTAAAAAAGGTATTTTTAATATTAGCCTTCTAAGAGGGGTAAATCAGAAAGTCAGGAACTATTCAAGGGTATATAAGCAATTGCCCCTAAAATTAAAACGAAAGGTTAAGTGTGCCGGGTAGCCTGGACCGCACGCGCCGCTCGCCCGCCCGACCCGGCTCTTGTCGTGCGTGCGTTTAGTCAAGAGCTTTACTCTCATATTCTCCCAAATAACTAACTTGAGAATAAGTGAGTATATATATAGCATCAACATGTCTTTAGTTTTTAATATGGGACTAATTCTCACATGTAAGAACTTTAGCACGGACTCCTAGGCAAGGTCCATAGGATATTGGGCTACCTAGGAAGTCCGTGAAGTTTTAAATCACAAGAATCCAAATAATACTAACAATTAGTTGTTGGCAGAACAGATTCACTTTGAACTTGAAAAACTAATTCAACTGCCGCTTAAGAGATGATTCGTGCAAGATAGGGTAAATACACTCCAGGAGGTATAGAGCTCGAGGTGATAAGTGTTAGAAATAATGCTAATGATAATTAGAATTAGATTATTTATTTTATCTGATAATTAGAATCGGTAGTTTAAAATTTGAATGAGTTGAAGTCTAAATGGAGTAGGACTCTTATGTAATTAGTTATAAATATAGAGGCCGGGCCTATTGTAGCTAATGAAGCCCGTGGTAATTAATTGAAGTTGAAGCTGAGAAGTAGCAGTAAAGTAGCAGTAATCAAGTTTGCTCCAGACTCTGCCGTAGGCGAGGTGTGCTTCTTTGTTTTCTTCAATACAGCTAGTTTAGTTTGCTTCCGCCAAAACTTACCAGATTTTTTTTAATTTCTCTTCTCTTTTCTATTTTATTTTTTTAGTAGAGATCTTTTTATACCATAACAAGTATGTAAAGTGGTATTTACGTTGGTGGGCTATAAACTATACTAAAACTAGAACAACCAAATTTATTTAAATATGACTGAACTTAAGTACACAAGAACTTAGTGCAATTACAATACAATTTTGATCCATACAAACAACAAATCACACCTCTTATATAGAGCACGAAACGACATTACACTTCACGAAAATAAACATTCCTTTACTAAAAGACATATCTCTAAACAAAAAGATTTATCCCTAAACTAAAAGACACAACCGTACAAAGGGACATATCCTTTCATAAGGTACACATCCTTTCAACTAAACAAAAGAAATAATAAAATAGTAAACAAGCTAACAATCTAGCATTCCCCCTTAAGCTTATTTATGCATAACTATCGTTGTCTTCTTTGATTTGATCTTCATAATCTTGAAGTGTTTCCTATAATGCTATCTTGTCTGAAATTAAACTTCTAATCTTCGAGGCATGCTCGTTGATTGCATTCTGCAGGGATTTGTTTGTTAGATGTATGCCCTAGAAGCCAATCGGGCTGACACATGTATTCTTTTTAGGACATAAATTTGTATTTGACTTTAAATATTATGAATAAATATGGGTTCCTATTTCCATTCATGTTGTGTATGTGTCCATGAATCGTCCAAGGAATTAATAAGATGATGACATGCATTCTCAAGAGTTGAGAATTTGAGACATGTGTCATTGATGGTTAATTCCTAAATGCTCCCGATCGATGGATCATCGCGGGGACGGTGATTGATCCGTTGAGATTGGTGCACAGGTCGCTTCCCTTTTGGGTAGAAGAGTCTCGAGTCAACAGTGTGGAGACACTGGAGCGAATGTGCAGGTGGTTGTTAGAGAACAAGGGTACCGAGCGTGACCAATGCGAGAAGTCACTTGGATGTCTACTCACTCGTCAGTGACTTACTCAATGTTGCAGTAGTGTGACTGGTCCTTTGACCTGCGGTCCCTCGGCTATTCACAATGAGGTTACTGTAGTTTGACTGTACATACACTTGGTCCCTAGCCATTCGGGTCCTTGCGGTGCATGTTGGCTGCAGTAGGTTCGTAGTAGGAATAGGGTGTGCACCTATATGGAATCTATCTCCCTTGGTAGATAGGGGCGTTAGTCCTATGTGATTTATGAGACCGAGTTTAGAAGACCTTGGCCAAGGCAGGATAAATAGCGGAAAGAGTTTTCGATATTAGAAACTCGAGTCGAATAAATTTGACATATGACAGATGATGGGGTTTGACGAGTTGTTCCATGATCTCCGTCTAGTCGGGACTTATGATAGAAGGACTGTATCACACGGTAACTGCACCAAGAGGTTCAGTATTCCATTCTACTGGAATGCCACTACATGCTGCTAGGCGTCACTGGTGGATTGTGAGACTCATGAGAATTATTTGGATGATCGATAATTCTCATTGGGCTGAGTTGGAATTGTTCCGACCCACTGAAAGGAGTTTCAGTGATATTATTGATAGTGATCAGAATATATCTCACTACCAGATAGAATAGAACCTATGGGGTCACACACATAAGAGGTTGTGACTGATCGGATAGCTAGATTGCGATTTTTGAATCGCCGGAGGACTTAATTGTCAATATGTTGATAATTGGACTAATTTGTAATTATTACAAATTAGTGGTATTAAAGTGTAAATGTTACAAAAGAGGACTTACTAATAGTTAGTAATTTATGAGAGGGCTTATGTGTAAATATTGCATTATTAATTTGATATGATCAAATTAGGATAAAGTTCAAGTCGAATCAAATTAGGATTTGATCGATCTAACCAATTAAGGAAAGGATAAATTTAAATATAGATTTATTCTTATCCTTAATGGTTATTATATTATTAAAAGAGGATTATATCCCTTTATATAATATATGGGAGTTTTTAAAAAACCCTAGCCGTCATCTCTCTCAATTTCTCTCTTCTTCCTCTAGCAAAAAGACGTTCTTTGCAAGGGAGCTAGTACCCCGGTGAGGACATCGATTGGATCGTCAATCTCGTGTGGATACCTATAGAGGTCGGACGCGTGTGCGGCTTCAAAAGAACCTAATTCCACGATCATCGGATTGCGGTGAAGAACAACCCGCGCAAAGGTGAAGATTAGATCTTTCTGTCTCGTTTTAATCTTGAATAACATGAGGGATCCTAATTGCGTGGTTTAGAGATTGGATCTCGAAAGTTTTCTAAAATCAAATTTGTTTGATTTTGTTCCGCTGCGTTTTTACCGTACGCAATTTTCTTACAGTGGTATCAGAGCCACCCTCATGGTTTTCAAGATTAAATTATAGATTTTGGTATTTTAAATTGTTCTTCGCCGGTTGAACGATAGATCGTTTTAACTTTATTCGAAAAATCATAAATTGTTTTAATCAATTTAATCCGCAGTTTCTACAAGCAAAAAAAAAAAAAAAAACTGTAGCAGTCCGTACGGACGCTACTGTAGCAGACCATACGGGACGCTACTGTAGCTGACCCGTACGGGATGCACTGTAGCAGTCAGTACGGGGATGTGAAAAAAATTTTATTTTTTTATTTTTTTATTTTTTATTTTTATTTTGATTAGATCAATTTAAAAATTAAAAGGGCTAATTTGATGTGATCAAATTTAAATCTTGATGAGATCAAGTTGTAGTGTTTGCGGATAAATTTTTGATCAAAATAATAAACAATCAATAAGATTGATCGATTTTAGTGATTTGATCATTGTTATTTTTCGAATCATTGGTAAACGGTTAATTAGAATACCCAAAATTAATTTTTATGTATATGATGTATGAGATACATATCGGTCATGATCATGGATAGCGACTTATTTATTTTCGACATGTGATGTATGATGTGTATGCGGAATCCTGTAATTTTAAATTTGTTTATAATTAAGGACTCTATATTAGAGATGGCTTTTTGGGTGCCTGCGTGCATGAGCCGTTTTATTTGGAGACCTGCGTGTCTCAATAGATTAGAGATAAATGTTATCAAATGTAATTAATTATATTTTATCTTTATTGTTGGGTTGTATGTTGTATGGTTGCACGTCATTGGTTGATCGGTTGCAAGCCGAGAAGCACGCAAAGACCAGATCGAGATGAGCACTTGATGGTGGTCGGATCAAGATATTGATAGGGATCGGATCAAGTAGTTGAAGACGATCAAACCAATGACGTGTATGTGCTTGTAATTTATGACCCAAAGACCCTGATTCCGGCTCAGTGGCTCGAGCCCGAATCCTCTTTTAGATTCATGATCATCACCAGTAATATTATTTTTATGCGCGGTTTATTTTTATTTGCATTAGATGTAAATAAATAAAATAAAATATGAGACCTAAATTTTAATCTCCTCACAAATATTAAGTCGAGCGGTCTTCCGCCGTTGTAGAAGTGCGGGTGTTTTTCTGGTGTTGATTGGCACGGCTGGATACAGTGGTCAGTTGCATCGGGAAGGCGCAACCACTCTATTAGCATGAGATGCTGCAAAGTAAAGATGGGGTTGGGCCCAATAACTGTCAGGTGAGGGACCCAATGACGGCTTTGCTTACGCGTTTGAACGGTGGGTCTGACTTAACTAAGGAATGAGGCCAATATCTGTCAGGTGAGGCCTACAGGACTTAGAAACCGATCACTGCAATTTGCTTGAGAAGCATTGGACAAGAGTTGTCCACTCATCGGTTTGCGTGTCTCCAATAACTGTCAGGTGAGGTGATGCGTTAAACTGGTGGGACCGCAGTACCTACTTGAAACCTTTGTCGCGTTGGGTTTCCGTTTCTCTACCCGAGGAGTGTAAGAGACTCGAGAAAGTAGTGGGAGGCTAAATTTATTTTTAAAATCCCTAAAACAAAATTTTTCAAAACAAATACAAATATCTAATTTGAATCTTTACTCTCTGCAGAACAAAATGTCCGCTTCCAATCCTCTCTCTCGTATTCTCGAAACAAACCGCTTAACCGGAACTAATTATAAAGACTGGCTTAGAAACTTAAAAATTGTTTTGAGTTCCGAAAAGCTCACTTATGTTCTCGACCAGAACCCTCCCACGTTGCCAAATCATCCTACAGCTGTTCAAAGGGCAGCTCAAGAAAAATGGACGGATGACGATAACAAAGTAAGGTGCTATATTTTGGCGTCGATGTCAAATGAACTTCAACGCCAACATGAGGATATGAAGATTGCTAAAGAAATGATAGCTCACCTCAAGGAGTTGTATGGTGAGCAAAGCCGATCAGCTCGTTTTGAAGTGTCCAGAAGACTCTTCAAAGCTAAGATGCTAGAAGGGCAGTCTGTTCATGATCATTGTTTGACAATGATCAAAGACCTCGAGGAGCTTGAGAAGCTCGGCGTAAAAATGGATAAGGAACTGCAAGTTGATCTGATCCTGCAATCCCTTCCTGTATCATATGGACAGTTTATTGTAAACTATCATATGAATAAAATTGACTGCACCAATGCGGAGTTATTAAACATGTTGGTAACAACGGAGGGGACTTTGAAAAGTTCAAAGGGCTCGGTTTTCGCTGTGGAGCGGGCTTCCTCTTCCAAAAGAAAGTCTAATTGGAAGAAGAAACCTGCGAAGAAACAAAAGACGGAGAACAAGCCAAAGAGGGAAGCTCCTAAGATAAAGACCACTGACAAAGGAAAATGTTTCCACTGCAATGTTGATGGTCATTGGAAAAGGAACTGTCCCGTATACCTGGAGAGCCTGAAGAATAAGAAGAAGGACACACCTTCGGAAGGTATGTCAGACTTGCTCATAATAGAAACTAACATTACGGTTTCCTCTACTTCCAGTTGGGTCATAGACTCTGGTTCTAGTTCTCATTTGTGTACTTCAATGCAGGGTCTAAGGGAAAGTAGAGAGCTCAGGGAAGGTGAAGTGACCTTACGGGTAGGCAACGGGGCAAGAGTTGCTGCCATGGCTGCTGGCACCTATCCTTTGCGACTACTGTCAGGACATGTTTTATTACTTAAAGACTGTTATTATTGTCACGCCCCGGGTTACCTCTTCCCAGGCGCATGACCAGATCCGCCGCATACACAGTATCTCTACCATGTATACGAAGCGAAACAACATCCACAATCAAACACATCGAGCTAAAGGTATCAACAGAGCTGCTATATAAATATATCAAAAGATCACTGTACATACATCATCCATAACTCTCACATATAACTCTCATATACAGACTGATATCAACATCATATAGTATGTACAGACTCAATCATCTATCCAAAATGGGTATACCTCTAGCCAAATATCCGGGGAATGCTCTACCCGACGGTCTCCTTTCCACGCTCAGTATGCACGACTGGGGAAGAAGACTCTGCAAAAAGATGTCACCAATGGGTGTGAGAACTACTATCAATCAAGTAGTCCTCAGTGGGTACCGCCACCAGCCTCAGCGATCTGCCCACTAAGTCCTCAATCTCAAGAGATATATATAGAGCAATAAACAAAGTAGGAGATATACTACCACTACTATGCACAAAGCTCAACTGTCAGTATGAATACCAAAGAACTGAATATACCGAATGAGGACTATCATACATAATACAATACCTGCGAACCAGCTAGTACAGGAACTCCATCTGTACCTAGCTCTCGCCATACAATACCTCTCAATACAATACCATACCTGCGGCCTGATCACGCTCAACCCTACAGGGAGCTGCTCAACCCTCCAGGGAGCCGACTAGTACAGGAAGCCCGTCTGTAACTAGCCCCTCGTACACCTCTTTGTACGGAACATGCCAACTCTAGAGTGGTACTCGTGGGAGCGACCCAACCGAGCAAAGTAAACCCAAGTAACCGCCAAGCACCCGCAGGTATATGATCGACACGACTGGATCAACAAAGGATCAAGTGCCCTCGGCACCTCAAAGGATAGTCAACGAGTAAGACCCAATCCACTGTGCCCTTGGCACCACAAAGGATAATCAACAAGTATGACCCAATCCATGCTCTCACAAAGAACCACGTGCCCACGGCACAATCAATGCTCCAGTGCTCACAATCAATCTCAACTCTATCACACAAGAGGAGGCTCTCGACTCTACCACAAAGAGGAGGTACAACAACATAGCACGAGCCACAACATGATCACCTACACTACATGCACAACAACTGGTACAAGGAATCAACAGAATATGTGTAGGTCCAATCATGCAACAATATGATACAAAGAAATGCATGCTCATATACATATCATTAGCACATCTAAGATCATAACATGCCCATGCAGTCTATAGATCAGTCTCACCCTAACATGGCATCTCTAACATAATCTTAGCATGGCATACTATCATAATCCCAATATCATAATTCAATATCCACATATCATAATCCAATCATGCTAACATAATCCAAACAACATCATATCATATTATGCTAACATGAGATAAAACACGTAGGAGGAAGTCCACTGAATCTGGCAAACATCAACCCACCTCAAATGCTAATCCAACCACGGTGGGGAAAGAACAAGCCTCAGATCCAACCCTCCAAGATAAGGAACTCCGGCAGCACTCCGATCTGAGTAAACCTCCAAGGAACTGCTATCTCCAGCAGAATAACAGCTCGACACCAGATCAGATCAGCAGGATAGAGGAGAACAAGCTAGATCATAAACTAATGCCAACACATGGCCCTTACTCTAGCTTTCTCTCTCTAGAATCCGAAATCACGAAGTAGAAATTACATCAAAACTCAACAGGTACACGCCTATTTATAGGCTGCCAAAACTCCCACTTTCGGGCGCCCACTTCTCAATTTCCGGGCGTCCGGAAATGCACCGTACAGGTGTCGTCGCGCGGCCAAGCGGCCGGTCCATAGTCATCAGGCGGTGGGGCGGCGTGTCTCCGGCGATCGACACGTGTCCTCTGTCGCGACACGTGGCCCTCCACGTCAACAGCTCAAACCGGATCCTCGTCCGGGCGTCCGAATCATGCATCCGGATCCACAACTCGTCAGCCCCAAACCGGATCGTCCACAAAATGCAAAGGGGTCCGGAACATTCGGGCGTCCACTTCGCCACTTCCGGGCGCCCGAATCCCGCCGAGTCCAGAAACCCTAAAATCTCAAGTATTACAATTATGTACCTGCTGCTAGCAGGAATTTGATTTCTGGTTCTTCTTTAGCACAGGACAGTTATGTTTTTAATTTTGATAAAGACTACTGCATAATTTATTTTAGAAATAAAATTATTGGTCGTTGTTTTATGATTGACAGTCTTTATCATTTACATATGGATGTATCTATGAATATTTCTGAGCAAGTAGTGAGTGCCGTTGGGTCTAAGAGACCTAGAGATGAGATGAACTTAAAGTATATGTGGCATCTTAGGCTTGGTCATATTGGAGAAGAAATGATTAACAAATTGGATAAAGATGGGCTCCTTGGCTCATTGACTTCAGAGTCTTATCCGGTTTGTGAGTCTTGTCTTCAAGGAAAAATGACCAAATTACCTTTTGTAGGACAAGGGGAAAGAGCCACTGAGATACTTGCCCTGATACATACTGATGTGTGTGGCCCATTTGATGTGCAAGCTAGGGGTGGTTATCTCTACTTCATAACATTTACTGATGATTATTCACGGTATGGGTATGTGTATCTTATGAGACACAAATCTGAAGCTTTTGAAAAGTTCAAAGAATTCAGATATGAAGTAGAAAAGCAAACTGAAAAATCCATCAAGGTTCTTCGATCAGATCGAGGAGGAGAATACCTTAGTGGCGAGTTTCTTAACTATCTCAAACAAAACGGTATAGTCTCACAATGGACTCCTCCGGGAACACCACAACTCAACGGGGTGTCGGAACGGAGAAACCGAACCTTATTGGATATGGTTCGATCCATGATGAGCTTCACTGATCTTCCTTTATTTCTTTGGGGACATGCTTTGCTTACTGCAGCTTACTTGTTAAATAGGGTACCTTCTAAATCCGTTCCTACTACGCCGTATGAGATGTGGCATGGTAAGAAACCAAGTCTTGGTCATATCAGGATTTGGGGATGTCATGTCCATGTAAAGCGATTACAGGCAGACAAGTTAGAGGTTAGGTCTGAAAGGGCTCGTTTTATTGGGTATCCTAAAGAAACTTTGGGTTACTATTTTTATATCCCAGAGGATCACAATGTAGTTGTGAGCCGACATGCTACTTTTTTTGGAAAAATAGTTTATTCAAGAAGCGGCTAGTGGGAGAAAAATTGAGCTTGAAGAGAGAGTCTCTGAAGAGCAACGAGTCATCGAACCTATAGAACCCATTCAAGCTGAGCCAGTACATATAGTACCTCATCCACCTCGTAGGTCGAGTAGAATCTCCCATCCTACCAAAAGATACTTAGGTATTCTTACAGAGGATGTAAAGGAAATGTTCCTCATGGGAGATAGGGAACATGGAGATGATCCCAAAACATACAACGAGGCGATGTCTGACATCGACTATGAGAAATGGTTGGAAGCCATGAAGTCAGAAATTGACTCAATGTACTCCAACGAGGTCTGGACTTTGATAGATCCACCAGAAGGTATAGTACCTATTGGATGTAAATGGATCTACAAAAGAAAGATAGGTTCGGATGGAAAGGTGGAGACCTATAAAGCAAGGCTGGTAGCGAAAGGCTATAGTCAACGTGAAGGCGTTGACTATCAAGAGACTTTTTCGCCTGTGGCCATGCTTAAATCCATTCGAACATTGCTTGCCCTTGCAGCATAGCATGATTATGAGATCTGGCAAATGGATGTGAAAACTGCCTTCTTAAATGGATATCTTGAGGAAGATATTTATATGGAGCAGCCTCTGGGTTTCACTTCCGATGACGAACGTCATAAGGTATGCAAGCTGCAACGGTCCATATATGGACTTAAGCAAGCATCTCGGAGTTGGAATACTTGTTTTAATGACGTGATCAAATCGTTTGATTTCATTAAGAACGAGAAGGAACCATGTGTTTATAAGAAGGTTAGTGGGAGTGCTGTCACATTCCTCGTATTGTACGTGGACGACATTCTCCTAATTGGAAACGATGTTCCAATGCTAACTTCGGTTAAAGTGTGGTTATCTAAAGAATTCTCCATGAAAGATCTAGGGGAAGCATCCTATATTTTGGGGATTAAGGTCTATAGAGATAGATCTAAGCGGATGCTTGGCCTTTCACAGAAAATGTACATAGAAGAGGTGCTGAAAAGGTTCGGCATGGAAAACTCAAAAAAGGGACTCTTATCCCTTAGGCATGGGATTTATCTCTCCAAGAAAATGTGCCCCAATACATTTAAAGAGATTCAACGTATGAGTAAGATCCCTTATGCCTCGGCTATAGGGAGTCTTATGTACGCCATGCTATGTACACGACCTAATATCGCGCTTGCTGTGAGTGTCACAAGCAGATATCAGTCTAATCCAGGCGAGGAGCACTGGACTGCTGTGAAGAACATACTTAAGTACTTGAGAAGAACTAAGGATATGTTCTTGGTCTTTGGAGGAAGAGAGTTGAAAATAAAAGGATATACTGATTCGGACTTTATGTCTGATGTTGACGATAGAAAGTCTACGTCAGGATGCGTGTTCTTGTGCAATGGTGGCTCGGTCGTTTGGAAGAGTTCCAAACAACCAATTATTGCTGATTCTACCATGGAAGCAGAATATATCGCCGCATCTGAAGCTGCAAAGGAAGCCTTCTGGTTTAAGAAGTTTGTCGCAGAACTAGGTGTGATGCCATCAGATGCCATACCACTTTATTGCGACAACAATGGCGCCATAGCCCTAGCTAAGGAGCCTAGGTCTCATCAGAAGTCCAAGCACATAGAGCGGCGATTTCATATTATACGTGACTATCTCGACAAGAAGTACATCGAGGTGCAGAGAGTAGACTCCGCGGATAACGTGGCAGACCCATTGACTAAACCGCTTAGCCAGCAGAAGACTGTAGCCCACCTTGAGAAGATGGGACTTAGGTATATGGCTAATTGGCTTTAGTGCAAGTGGGAGATTGTTAGATGTATGCCCTAGAAGCCAATCGGGCTGACACATGTATTCTTTTTAGGACATAAATTTGTATTTGACTTTAAATATTATGAATAAATATGGGTTCCTATTTCCATTCATGTTGTGTATGTGTCCATGAATCGTCCAAGGAATTAATAAGATGATGACATGCATTCTCAAGAATTGAGAATTTGAGACATGTGTCATTGATGGTTAATTCCTAAATGCTCCCGATCGATGGATCATCGCGGGGACGGTGATTGATCCGATGAGATTGGTGCACAGGTCGCTTCCCTTTTGGGTAGATGAGTCTTGAGTCAACAGTGTGGAGACATTGGAGCGAATGTGCAGGTGGTTGTTAGAGAACAAGGGTACCGAGCGTGACCAATGCGAGAAGTCACTTGGATGTCTACTCACTCGTCAGTGACTTACTCAATGTTGCAGTAGTGTGACTGGTCCTTTGACCTGCGGTGCCTCGGCTATTCACAATGAGGTTACTGTAGTTTGACTGTACATACACTTGGTCCCTAGCCATTCGGGTCCTTGCGGTGCATGTTGGCTGCAGTAGGTTCGTAGTAGGAATAGGGTGTGCACCTATATGGAATCTATCTCCCTTGGTAGATAGGGGCGTTAGTCCTACGTGATTTATGAGACCGAGTTTAGAAGACCTTGGCCAAGGAAGGATAAATAGCGGAAAGGGTTTCCGATATTAGAAACTCGAGTCGAATAAATTTGACATATGACAGATGATGGGGTTTGACGAGTTGTTCCATGATCTCCGTCTAGTCGGGACTCACGATAGAAGGACTGTATCACACGGTAACTGCACCAAGAGGTTCAGTATTCCATTCTACTGGAATGCCACTACATGCTGCTAGGCGTCACTGGTGGATTGTGAGACTCATGAGAATTATTTGGATGATCGATAATTCTCATTGGGCTGAGTTGGAATTATTCCGACCCACTAAAAGGAGTTTCAATGATATTATTGATAGTGATCAGAATATATCTCACTACCAGATAGAATAGAACCTATGGGGTCACACACATAAGAGATTGTGACTGATCGGATAGCTAGATTGCGATTTTTGAATCGCCGGAGGACTTAATTGTCAATATGTTGATAATTGGACTAATTTGTAATTATTACAAATTAGTGGTATTAAAGTGTAAATGTTACAAAAGAGGACTTACTAATAGTTAGTAAGGCTTATGTGCAAATGTTGCATTATTAATTTGATATGATCAAATTAGGATAAAGTTCAAGTCGAATCAAATTAGGATTTGATCGATCTAACCAATTAAGGAAAGGATAAATTTAAATATAGATTTATTCTTATCCTTAATGGTTATTATATAATTAAAAGAGGATTATATCCCTTTATATAATATATGGGAGTTTTTAGAAAATCCTAGCCGTCATCTCTCTCAATTTCTCTCTTCTTCCTCTAGCAAAAAGACGTTCTTTGCAAGGGAGCTAGCACCCCGGTGAGGACATCGATTGGATCGTCAACCTCGTGTGGATACCTATAGAGGTCGGACGCGTGTGCGGCTTCAAAAGAACCTAATTCCACGATCATCGGATTGCGGTGAAGAACAACCCGCGCAAAGGTGAAGATTAGATCTTTCTATCTCGTTTTAATCTTGTATAACATGAGGGACCTAATTGCGTGGTTTAGAGATTGGATCTCGAAAGTTTTCTAAAATCAAATTTGTTTGATTTTGTTCCGCTGCATTTTTACCATACACAATTTTCTAAAGTCTTCTTTGATTTGACTTTCATAATCTTGAAGTGTTTCCTATAATGCTATCTTGTCTGAAATTAAACTTCTAATCTTCGAGGCATGCTCGTTGATTGCATTCTGCAGGGATTTGTTCTCCATAATCAGTACCATATTTTCCTTCTCTAAGAAAATATTTGCTTTCTCCAAATTCTTTGCAAGTTTCTCTAAATAAATATTCTTTTGATCAAAAGAAAGCATACCCTTAGTACTCATGAAAGAAAGGTGCGCCACATCCTGTTCCGCTTCCTTCTTAGTCTTTTTTTTTCTCTTCCATATAGTTTGAATTTTTGAATTCCATTGTAGTGTCTCGGAGAAATATTAAAATATTATTTTTTTGGAATGCTTACAGTTCGTGATTTAATCGACATGTCAGAAAAGTGTTGGAACGAGTCGGATTAAGGTCGTAAAATTGGCACCGCAAACAATTCCGAAGTATTATTAATTTCAGCTGGAACACTCTATCTAAGTAGTGCCAAAAGCACAACCTACTCCTCCCAACTACCTCTAATTAGATTTTTGGATGTTTGTGCTCAGCTAAGAATATCCCCTTCACTTCATCTCTTCTTTCTTCTCCTCCATTCTCTTCTCTTTTCCTTCCTCCCTCCTTGTTGGTTCCTCCCTGTGTAGGATTCCACAACAGCAGCAATAACTTCAGCCACAGCAGTAGGGATTTGGCATTAGCAACTGCAAGAGAAGGGCACCTACAATAGTAGAGGGCCCAGGTCTTCATCAGCATCTCCATCCCCTTCTTTCCTCTTTGCTGGCTGGACCTCATCAAGCAACAGCAGCATCTCATTTCCCTCCTCCCTCCTCCGTGCGCGTAGCTGCCAGCAGCAACCCCAATTGTGGCCAGCACCAATGTAGTAGCTGCTTCTGCAATTACGGCAGCAGCATTGTGGCATCAAGAGGTTAGTAGCAATACTGGGAAGTTCTGCATCATTTCCTCTTTTTAATTCCCCTCCTCTGTGGGCTACAGCTGTGGCATTGCAGCATCCCCAACAGCAGCCAGCATTGGAAGCAGCAGCTGCAGCCTGCCAGCACCAACATTGGCAGTAGCAGCAGGGGCAATGGCATTAGCAGAAGTTGTATCAAACCTTCTATTTTTTCCTTCTTCTTCTCCATCTCTTGCACTTGTAACTGGCGCAGCTATTGAGGATTAAATAGCAGCAGCAGCAACCAGCCTCAGCTGCAGCAGCTGGCAGCGCTAGTAGTAGTAGCAGTCAGCAGTATCATCAATAGCTGGGCCAACATTGGAGGATTAAACTTTGGAATTCAACTTTGGGTGTGGTCGAGGGAAGTGTAGAGCTCAACTAGAACCTCCTACCAGCTAGAATTTAAGGTTAGTTGATTGAAAATTTTTGTAATTTTAAAATCGAGCTGATGTTGTAGGAATTGATGGATTTTATTAAAATTTTGATTTCCAATGCTCCTAGCTGAAGAATTAATTGGGGTATCCTCGCTGGTTATTCTTTAATCCCTCAGAATTTGGAACCATTCCCAGCTAGAGATTAGGTTAGATGAGGTGAATTTGAGTTTTTTGAACCAAATGGGACATTGTTGGATTTTTGATTGAAATTGGAGTTATATGTTCATATAGTAGTTAATCTGCTAATTTGTGGAGTTGTTGGAGCAGATTCATATTAGAATTAGTTGGGTCATTTTCCTTGGAAGCTGTAGGTACTTCATTGTTGGTTTAGTGAGGTAAGTTATTCCAATTTGAGGCTTAAGTCAACATTTGTTAGATTTTAACTACAAATCTGGCTACAGCAGCGTTGTTGATTGGATTATCGTTAATTTCTTCATCCTCCCTTCTAGCTGAGTCAATGTCACGCCCGCAGTCCCTTCCCCAAATAGGTGGAAGGAGTCCCGCCCGGGCGCGTGCGCCAGACCCGCCGAACGGACAGAATTTTTCCTGTCCGCCCAAGGCGTTACAATCGGTACAATTCAAAACATTCCAAACAGGAATAGAATTCATACACAGATTGTATAAGGAAAGCATCATAAATATAAATAACTATGCTATTACAAGCATTCGTCTCATTCAAATTACATTTACATTTTTCTTTCCAAATACAATCAAATTGTTATTACAATTTTCACTTTTCTTTTCTATACCATTAACCTACGCTGATCCAGGGTACATCTATCTCTGGTCACAATGGCAGGACGCTAACTATCGAGTTACGCCCTTTCCTCGCGCCGCCGCGCCGCTCACGTGTGGACCTGTAAATCATGGGGGTGAGAACTATAAACATAGTTTCCAGTGGGTACGGCCACCCAAGGGAAGAGCTCGACCCACCAGGTCCAAAGGAGGCAACATAAGCAAGTTAGTACACAACATATAACCATGTAAGCATATAAACTCTACTATATGCAAATAACAATAATAATCATGCTTATGCCTCAAGTAAATGCGATAATAAAAATCATGCAAGTAGATTACCTTTTCTACTTTCTATTTCATTACCCATATCTCATCCAATCCGCTCCTAAGGTTTCTCTTACCTTAGCCAAGCTATACTACCCGACTCGGTCTCGAGTCAATCATCAACGGAGCACTGCCATCCTTTTCTTTGTGAAGTCGCTCCATTCCTTTGTATTAGGTGCCATTCCGTCCACCCCCGACCGTTGGAATTGATGTAGCGAGTTCAATCATCAGCGGAGCACCGCCATCCTTTTAGCATAGAGCGGAGCACCGCCATCCTCTTGGCATCGGGTGACGAGATTGTCGACCACCCCCGGCCGTTTGGTTGTTAGGAGTTCCGGAATTCCTTTTCTCATGGTCACAAGGGTCCAATGTCTTTACCCTATGTTGTCAACCTTTCTAGGTTCAAATCATTCATGTCCACGTGGTCAACCTACCACTATATTTCACAACCTAGGTTCAACAACACTAGGTCCTATGTCTTTCCCACCTAGGTTCACTCGACTCTAGGTTTAATGATATTCCAATCAAAGTGGTCTTCCCACCACTATGCTTTCCAACCTATGTTCAATGACACTAGATTCAATACTCAATCATGTTCTTTCTTATCCTAGTTGTCCACACCTAGGATTCATGATTCATGTGACATATAGTCCTTGATTCCTCACTTGTCGAATTCTCTAATTTTTCTAGAGTTCATCGACCTATGTTCAATGTCCACACCTAGGCATACATATATAAATACATACTATATGTTTTCACATGCCTATTGTTCTTGTCCAACGGTAGGTAATCCCATCTAGTAAAATATGATTCATATGTCCATATTTACCAATTAACCTACCATTACATGCATCAAGAAAAACAAATATTAAATTTTACTCTTTCGACGTGGAAGTGACCTAATCACTTCGGTGAAGCACAACCCACCTTGTGGTACCCCCAATTGCTTGTAGACACTTGCAATTGGGCCCTTTTCCTTGGCCTCAAGCTTAATCTTCAAGCTTCTTGTCCTAAAATCCAAGAAGGATTCGTTACTTCTAGTAGAACTCAAAATAATTTTATCTCTTGGAGTCACTCGAAATCGAGTTGTCCCACTTGATTTCCTAACCCTCAATTAGGGTTCAAAAGGGTTAAAATATTTTTAAAACCCTCCACAAGAGAACTCCTCTTTCAACCTAGGGTTTTCTCAAAACTAGAGGAAAACCTCAAATCTCATGGTAAATCCCACTATTTGTGGTCTAGATTTACCTAGGGTTTGCTAAAATCCAAAAACAAAGGATTAAACTCAAAACCCTAACCTCAAACCCCAATATATCTCACCTTTGCCCAAAGCTTTCCACTTCTTCTTGCTCAAGAAGATAGCCTTCTACCTCCAAATCCTCCCTCCAAGCTTGATCCTTCAAGCTCCATGGGTTGGAGAAGAAGAAGATGAAGAAGAAGTGACAGAGAGGAGTTTCTCTCTCTTCTTCTCTCCTTGTGTGCGTGTGTGTGTTTTCAGCATAGAAAAGGGAAAGGGCTCCCCTTTATATAAGCCCCCTACTGAAATTACCACTTTACCCCTCAAAACCTGCATTCTACATAACTGCGTACCGGTAGTCGGGTTCGCGTACCGGTACTCGGTTTATCAGTACCGGTACTAAACAGATTAGTTCCGGTACTCAACTTGAGTTCCTCAAAACCCGAGAGCTTATTTCTCCCATTTTGTATTGCGTACCTGTACCTAGTTTTCGGTACCGGTACTCAATACAAATTCTACAGCTTTTAACATGTTTGACTTTTCGGAGTCCATTTTCGCGTCCGGTTTGTGCCGAAAACACTCGAATACTCTCCAAACTTCGCCGGAACTACTTTACTAGCTTTTTAAGCTAGTTCCCACCAAAACTTCATAATTGTAGAAGTTCGATATATTACATTCCTCCCCCCTTAAAAAAAGTTTCGTCTGCGAAACTAAGATTACACCTCAATTCGACTTATCGAGTAGATGAGGGTATCTTCGAGTTCTCCCACTCCTTAGCGGCTTCATGATCTTCGTGATTGCTCAAGTGGCTCATAATCAAGGACGTGGGTCCGATCACGAACATGCTTGCGGAATGTGATACACGAAACACATTATGAACTCCCGCAAGTCTCGATGGCAGCGTAAGTCGATATGTGATCTTAAACGCTCCAACACCTCTCACGGTCCGACATATCGATGACTTTTCTTGCCCCGTATCTCAATCCAACTTCACCCCTCTCCCAGGTGGCACATCAAGGAATTGCGGTCATCTACCGCACACCTTCCTACTCAACTGACGGTCGCCCACATAACTTTCTTTATCAGGACTCGCTGTCAATAACCGCCATTAATAGACGACAGACTTTATTAATCCAGTGGATACTACTTTCCTCCGAGGCCAGGACTACCCCTCATTCTCATGATGTGGATCGAACAAGAATGAACTGACGAGTCGAATGATCCACCACCACTATGTATTGCATATGGGTAGACCTCCTCGATTCTCACAAGGGTCCACAGGGTGTCACTCTATTACCCTGTCCCAATACTTTCCATCGTCAGCGCATTCCGCCAACGACCTAAGTTGGCGATATCCACCCTCTTTCACTTAGTAGGCCCAGTATCTTGGCCATTCCAGAGTCCATGTCATCACATGCGACCCTCCCTCACATTTATCGTCCTATTGCGGAGCTCACCCTGATTCGATCACCGGCATTGCTTAAAAGCAATATCATTGGTGCATCGCCCATCATGAGTGGTCCTACCATACGTGGACTTACTAGTTCTACAGCGAGATGGCACATTCGGCACATCCACTAGTTCCATTTCACTCGAGAGCATAGTCCTCAAACCCCACGTGGCTTTTACTATTCCAATGTGTCATAAAGAGCACGTCACTTTGCTTTCATCAGCCACGGAACAACATCACGTCGTTCTCGCGACGAGTCCACACGAACACTCCGTTCGTAAATCTAATTTTATCTCATCGATAATGCCAGACTCGGCGGTTCCAATTAGGCGAGCGGTATGACCGAGCCTCCGCTCTTCTGGTCACTACCCATAACTCTCCTGTACACAACCAACGCTCTCATACTACCAGAGCCATCGGCTAAACCGCTTACTTCGGTTTATCACGGATAGTCCACAGACCAAAATTCTTACGTAGGCCTACAGCCAAAAATCTGTCTCATCATTGCGTAATGTCTCTCGTTCGCATGCGCAGACCCAAACATCACTTGGCGGAGTCCACACTTGAGACTTCGCACACATACTCCAACCAGGAGCAACCAAGACCCCCCAAACCACTACAAGTCCCCGGGTTGGGTCATATCTACACCCTCGGTGTACTATCGATCACATTGTCTCACGCGTGGCATCCCACGTTCTCGGGTCATAGCTTGGACTATCATCCCGACCATAAATCTCCATCCTACCCTCAGGTCTCGGGCTGCTGTCACACACAGCTGACTGCGCCTGTCCATACGGCCCCAGGCTCTATAGTTCACACATGGTCCGGGCACGGATCGTCCCCAAGCAATACCCGATACCGTCGTCACACACGACTAACACGCTCTACCAAGCGACACATATCTCTTTCGGCTCCTAAGCACCTAGTGCGAGCCACCAGCCCTTCGAGTAGTCTTTGGCCTCCTTCACACTTAATAATACTCAAGTGCTACTGCCAACAAACCCTCTCGGCTGAGCAAAACCTGCACTCCGCGAGTACGTATACTCGAGCGTTCTACGCTTCTATGCTTTTCTATGCTAACCACAAGCACTAGGCAATCTTGCCTAAGTGCACAAGTACACAAGCACAATTCCTCCACCTCGGGTTGAGGTACTACAAGACCCACTCGCCAAAGCTTGGCGACTGTCTTACTATTTCCATAACAGTGATTCCATTTTCACCATTCGGTCCGCCGGATCGACATTCGAAACTCTTGGACTACTACGATGTCCTCGAGTGTTATGACTCCGCTCTCGCAATTGGCTACTCACATTGCCTTGATAGTCAGTCCACTCATTATCGTCACTATCTTGAGCCCTACCCTCAGCTCATCACCAGCAATTCACTGGTACAATCTAATTCCCTACCTGCTCTAGCAGGCAATACACCTTCATGACACGAGCATGCCTGGGTATCTATACTTACCCATACGTTTGGTCCCTGCTATGTTTATCCGTGAATAGCAGCAATTGACTAAATGATAAATGGATACAATGCTCCAATGTCAAATCATGCTCTACGTATGATTTCTTCAATTAAATAATACCTGCCATGACGTCGTCGGTAGCAGTAGGCTCCTCAACCTGGGTCGCATACTTATGGCCACTTGGCGCCCGTCGCGAACCCCACGGTTGTCTTAACATCGGCGCACGCTCTCCAGACCTTATCGTAGGTGGCATGCCCGCAACTATCGCGGAGAGGAAAATGCTGTTGCAGTTGGTAGGGCCCGGCCATCACCCAAAGGGCAGTCATATTTTATCTGACCCAGTTGCTCACATTGAGTGCATTTTTTCGCCCGCAGCGCACACCGCGGCGCCTGGTGAGAACCACCACAAATAGCACACCCCGTGGAAGATTGAATAGAAGACATCTCCGGGGTTTGGGATTGCGATTGCAAATGTCTCGAGGGTCGCCTAAAGCTTGATTGACCACTCGAACTGCCCATCAATCGCCTCATCCCCTTCTCTTAGTCACAAGATTCGCGCTCCTCCCGCGCCAATGCATTGCCTTGCTCCACCCACAAGGCCCGGTCCAATACCTCGGCAAAAGTTTGCAACTTGAGCGAGTGGACCACCATAAAGATTTCTGGCCGAAGTCCCTTCTCGAAGCAATCGGCCATGTCCTTGTCATCCCGAACCACATACGGGATACAATTCACAATGTGAGAAAATTCCCTTTCATATTCCCTCACCGTGTGGTCTCTCCTTGCCACAACTTCCTAAACCTTTCCTGAATCTCCTCTTTTTTTGCTGTCGGGAAAATAAGCAGAGAACACCAATCCTCGAAACTCCTCCCAAGTGACCAGAGGAAGAATGGGGGATCGGTCCCGCTTGACCCCTTTCCACCACACCTTCGCTGACTTTTCCATACAATGTACGGCTAGGTGCGCCTTGTCCCGCTCAAGGGTGTACAAATCCTCAAACAGAGCTTCCATGGGATTGATCCATGTTTCCATGATCCATGGATCCACGACTTCCCCGACCAACGCAGCCATCTGGTCGCGTAGTCCCTGATTCATGCCCGCTTTGGGCAGCACAAGTACATCGGTTGGCACATCCGGCACAGACCTCATAGGAGGTCGGCCGTGCAATGCGATCACCTCCCGAAACACAACAACCCTGGTCAAATCCTCGACCTTCAAGGTCAATACAAGATGACATTCAAAAATCAAACTCAATTAGGCGGAAGTTATGCAAGGGCGCCTATTCTAATCACTCAGTTTCATGTTGTCGCGCGCCAACATAAACACACTTGGCTGAGAATAAACCACACCTTGAATCTACCTCTAACATCCGATTAGAGGCATACAACACTTGACCCAATCGATTCATCTTTCGCCACATGTCACAAGTACTCGTCTCTCACGAGCTTAGGTCTTTATGGTTTACCACCCTAGGGTCTCCTAGGTCCATCTAGACCGTTTCTACTCTCTGATACCACCTTAATCTGTCACGCCCCGCCGTCCCTTCCCCAAATAGGTGGAAGGAGCCCCGCACGGGCGCGTGCACCAGACCCGCCGAACGGACCGAGTTTCTCCTGTCCGCCCAAGGCGTCACAATCGGTACAATTCAAAACATTCCAAACAGGAATAGAATTCATACACAGATTGTATAAGAAAAGCATCATAAATATAAATAACTATGCTATTACAAGCATTCGTCTCATTCAAATTACATTTACATTTTTCTTTCCAAATACAATCAAATTGTTATTACAATTTTCACTTTTCTTTTCTATACCCTTAAGCTACGCTGATCCAGGGTACATCTATCTCTGGTCACAATGGCAGGACGCTAACTATCGAGCCCTTTCCTCGCGCCACCGCGCCGCTCACGTGTGGACCTGTAAATCATGGGGGTGAGAACTATAAACATAGTTTCCAGTAGGTACGGCCACCCAAGGGAAGAGCTCGACCCATCAAGTCCAAAGGAGGCAACATAAGTAAGTTAGTACACAACATATAATCATGTAAGCATATAAACTCTACTATATGCAAATAACAATAATAATCATGCTTATGCCTCAAGTAAATGCGATAATGAAAATCATGCAAGTAGATTACCTTTTCTACTTTCTATTTCATTACCCATATCTCATCCAATCCACTCCTAAGGTTTCTCTTACCTTAGCCAAGCTATACCACCTGACTCGGTCTCGAGTCAATCATCAACGGAGCACCGCCATCCTTTTTTTTGTGAAGTCGCTCCATTCCTTGGTATTAGGTGCCATTCCGTGCACCCCCGACCGTTGGAATTGATGGTAGCGAGTTTAATCATCAGCGGAGCACCGCCATCCTTTTAGCATAGAGCGGAGCACCGCCATCCTCTTGGCATCGGGTGACGAGATTGTCGACCATACCCGGCTGTTTGGTTGTTAAGAGTTCCGGAATTCCTTTTCTCATGGTCACAGGGGTCCAATGTCTTTACCCTATGTTGTCAACCTTTCTAGGTTCAAATCATTCATGTCCACGTGGTCAACCTACCACTGTATTTCACAACCTAGGTTCAACAACACTAGGTCCTATGTCTTTTCCACCTAGGTTCACTCGACTCTAGGTTTAATGACATTCCAATCAAAGTGGTCTTCCTACCACTATGCTTTCCAACCTATGTTCAATGACACTAGGTTCAATACCCAATCATGTTCTTTCTTATCCTAGTTGTCCAATGGCTACAGTTATTCATGCTTCTGGACGTCGTGAGCTTTTACCATTTCCTATTCTGATCACACGTCTTTTGGAAGCACATGGAGTAGATACATCTTGTAACAAGTATGACTATGGCTTAGAACCTATTGATGGAGTTACCTTGGCTAAGTCGGTCAGCACTTTGAAGACGTATCAACATGTTAAAGGCTACTCTACTACTACTCCTAGTACCGCGCCCCGTCCTGTTGAGCGTGGTGGGTCCTCTAGCTCAGGGGGAGCAGCTACCGAGGTCTCTCTTCGTCATGAATTACGATCTTTCAAGAAGAGAGTTGAGAGGGGCTTCCGAGCACTGGAGGACAGAATTAAGAATGTTGAGGACGGTGTGAAGAAAATTTTAGAGATTCTTACTTGTCGTCATGATGACGTTGCCGGTGGTGCAGGTCCTAGTACTTCACATCCACCTGCTCCTTCCTCTTTTGAGCAGCACCTTCCGGGCACTGAAGGTGAAGAAGACAACGATAGTGACGACGGAGAGTGACGTGTTCTATCTCTTATCTTGTTTTCACTTTTCCACTATTTCGTATTTGTCTTAGTTATATGCTTGATATTTCCTCTCTATTTTTGGACTTGTTTCTCTGGACTAACTCTACTTGCTTAGTTGTTGTTATTGTTATCTCTTTCTGTGTTTGTTTGGCAATTTTTGACAAAAAGGGGGAGAGGATCATACTAAGGGAGAGAGAGTTATAGTGACCTATAGTTAGGGGGAAAGAACTATATTGTGGGGGAGAGATGACAAAAAGGGGAAGAGATGATGACATAACATTTGACATAACATTTTACTAACTTAACTTGTTCAACTTGTCTCTACCTGTGTGTGTCTGAAGTTGTTTTTGCAGGATTTGTTTTAAGACTTCAAGACTCCAAGTCCTAAGTCATAGAGTTTGTCTTAGGAGGTTGAACCATTTGTAATTTTGGAGTTTGTCTTAGGAGGTTGAACCATTTGTAATTTTGGTTTTATGTTTTGGATCATACACGCGTGAAGTTCATTGTTGTGGTGATGGCAATGAATTTCTTCTTTTATTATGGTTCGGGTAGAACTTGTATTTTAGGTTTTGTCACGAAATTGCCAAAGGGGGAGATTGTTACGGATTTTGTATTGGCATATTTCGTGAGTTATTGAGTCGGAGTCTTGAAGGTCGAGTGCTTCGTGAACGTGTTGAAGATTCCGAGACTTCAAGCATTGACAACCATCGACTCATGTTTGAATCACGACGTGAAGGTAAGTTTTATTGGTTATATGGTGATTCATAGTTAATTATGGTATTGGAATCATGTGTATGTTTAAAATCGGATTAAATGAGTTTTTAGAAACTTTTGATTCTTTGATAAACCTTTTTTATTGAAATTCCGGAGTCACATACCGGTATGCCTAATCTGATACCGGTATGCAAGTGAATTCCGGAATACAATCTGGTGTTCCTCAAAACCGGTGTTGAAAAACTGTTTCCGGAATTGTATACCGGTATGTTCATTCTAGTACCGGTACTGAAGTTGTAGTATACCGGTACTGAAGTTGTAGTACCGGAATGCGTCTGCGTGAGAAACTGTTTCCGTCATCGCATTCCGGTATCTGCATACGTATACCGGTATACAGATCCAGTTTTGGTATGTTTTGATTTAATCCGACTCTATTTGATTCCAACACCTATAAATAACCTATGGGGGTTCTCTTAACCTTTGAACAACTCAGAATTCGTACAAGAGAAACCCTAGAGGCTAGGATTTTCGTTCTAAACCTTTTTCCTCAAAATAGCCTCCGAGATCGATTCGAGATAGTTTTAATTTCTATTTCATATGTCGAATTGATCTCCGTCTTGCTTAGAACTTTTCCCTTTGGTTCTTAATGAAATTCTAAGCAAGGAATCACCAGTGTAAACCTGAGTTTCTGTTCCTATTTGCGTCGTGGATTCGGCGTGTTCGAGGCGTCGTGGATTCGGCGTATTCGAGGCGATTCGTGGATTCGGATCGTGAAGGCTTCGTGGATTCGAGGCGTGGCGTCTGTGGATTCAGACGTGTGGCGTGGACTGCCGTGGTGTGCGCGAGATCCAGAGAAGATAAAGGAGAGGTTAAGTCCGTGGAGTCGGTAATCACCTTGTAATCTTTTATTCTTAGTGGATTGTTTTTCGCGTGTTGGTCCCGTGGGTTTTTCTCCAAAGTGGAGTTTCCCACGTAAATCTCTGTGTGCTGATTTTATTTTCCGCATTATTTTACAGCATTGAGATTTGTGTTTTTTTTGTTGTTACACCTATTCACCCCCCTCTAGGTGATAGATATACTCTAGATAGATCCTAGGGCACCCCCTATCTTACATCCACACCTAGGATTCATGATTCATGTGACATATAGTCCTTGATTCCTCACTTGTCGAATTCTCTAATTTTTCTAGAGTTCATCGACCTATGTTCAATGTCCACACTTAGGCATACATATATAAATACATACTATATGTTTTCACACGCCTATTGTTCTTGTCCAACGGTAGGTAATCCCATCTAGTAACATATGATTCATATGTCCATATTTACCAATTAACCTACCATTACATGCATCAAGTAAAACAAATATTAAATTTTACTCTTTCGACGTGGAAGTGACCTAATCACTTCGGTGAAGCACAACCCACCTTGTGGTACCCCCAATTGCTTGTAGACACTTGCAATTGGGCCCTTTTCTTTGGCCTCAAGCTTAATCTTCAAGCTTCTTATCCTAAAATCCAAGAAGGATTCGTTACTTCTAGTCGAACTTAAAATAATTTTATCTCTTGAAGTCACTCGAAATCGAGTTGTCCCACTTGATTTCCTAACCCTAAATTAGGATTCCAAAGAGTTAAAATATTTTTAAAACCCTCCACAAGAGAACCCCTCTTTCAACCTAGGGTTTTCTCAAAACTAGAGGAAAACCTCAAATCTCATGGTAAATCCCACTATTTGTGGTCTAGATTTACCTAGGGTTTGCTAAAATCCAAAAACAAAGGATTAAACTCAAAACCCTAACCTCAAACCCCAAGATATCTCACCTTTGCCCAAAGCTTTCCACTTCTTCTTGCTCAAGAAGATAGCCTTCTACCTCCAAATCCTCGCTCCAAGCTCCATGGGTTGGAGAAGAAGAAGATGAAGAAGAAGTGAGAGAGAGGAGCTTCTCTCTCTTCCTCTCTCCCTGTGTGCGTGTGTGTGTTTTCAATAGAGAAAAGGGGAAGGGCTCCCCTTTATATAAGCCCCCTACTGAAATTACCAATTTACCCGCAAAAATCTGCATTCTGCAAAACTGCGTACCGGTACTCAGGCTCGCGTACCGGTACTCGGTTTATCAGTACCGATACTAAACATATCAGTTCCGGTACTCAACTTGGGTGTCTCAAAACCCAAGAGCTTATTTCTTCCATTTTGTATTGCGTACCGGTACTCAATACAAATTCTGCAGTTTTTAACATGTTTGACTTTTCGGAGTCCGTTTTCGCGTCCGGTTTGCGCCGAAAACACTCGAATACTCCCCAAGCTTCGCCGGAACTACTTTACTAGCTTTTTAAGCTAGTTCCCACCAAAACTTCATAATTGTAGAAGTTCGGTATATTACAGTCAAGGTGGGTTCTTGGCTTGTTGCCTTGCATCTCCTACTGATTTGGAACTACTCCTAACTGATTTAGGAGGTAGGTAAATGAATTGGGAGTTAAATCTGAATCTTCTTCTCGATTTGGTCATTTCATTGGATTTTTTACTATGATTTCTGTAGCAGTGTTGTTGGGGGAGTTTGGCCAGATTTTTCTTCATTTTGTAGTGAATTGGAGCTATAGAGAGATGCTGGTGAAGTTTCACCTCTTTCTATTGTTGAATTAGCACTCAAGGTGGGTTGATGTTTACCGAGTCCAATACAATTTATCCTAAGTCTATTCACAAAATTTCAGCGTGTATATGTCTTGTTCATCATGATAACTCGAGTTTTAGATTTGCATATATAGTAATGAAATCTGATTTGGAGCATGTTAAACTTGTTTTTAGTTATTTAATTAATGCTGATTTGGGACTTGACTTAGCAGAAAACCTGTACTTTAACATGTTAATTGGTGTCGATAGGAATTAAATTCGTTAATGGTTTTTACTGCTTTCTCGCTCCTATTAGTGGATTGCGAGTGCACAGATTAGTGTAAATTGGATTTACGCTCGTGTTGAGGAGCCGATTAGATTTTTACAGCAGAGTTTAGACTGATTCGCATAGTCGGGTGCCGTCCGGATTGACGGCGGACCCAGATCTTTGATATTTGCATCAGATTGTGCTGAGGGAACGGTCATTTGTATTGATTACAACCTGCATGAGGTAGATTTGAGCTCGACAGAGTATGCAGATTTCCTCGGTGGGGTCGCGCCCCTCGAGTGCCGCTTCGGAGTTTGGCCTTTAGTGCGTTAATATCTCAGCAGCCCTTTTTGGGCATCCTACCTTGGTTCGGCCACCCCTGAGGGTGGTGGATAGTAGTAAGTTGGCACAGGCTGGACCAGCCTGGTGGCGGTCCCTTTGGATTGAGTTAGTAGTTGTTAGTTCAATAGATAGTTGATGCATACATTATAGTACTATGGTGACCTAAGTATTAGTAGTGTAGTAGCATTGTAGCTGTAGATTTATTTCTAGCTTTACTACTTGTGCTCCTTTACTTATCCCGCTCTTCTTTCAGTTTTCTAGACTTAGTGGGAAGACCGTTTGTCACGCCCCGCCGGCCCTTTAACACCAACTAGGTGGAAAGGATAACCACACGGGCGCATGCCCCAGACCCGCCGAACAGATAGAGTCCTTTCTACCCGCCCAAGGCGTCACAACACAAGCTTATCCACAATGTTCCAACTAGGAACGGAGTACAAGAGTTGCACAAGAAAAGCATCAACATAAAGAAGTTCTACTTCTATTACATCACATGGCACAATATACATGTCCAAATTTTTTTTTCTTTCACTTTCATTCCATACATCATGTTCCAAAACTATGGAATATACAACATTCATACAAGAATTAAAATCCCCTATGCCATCATAGTCCAAAAATAGGGGTACAACTCTATGCATCACCAAAATGGAAGGGCCGCTATCTAAAGAGCCAAACCCTTGTCTCGCTCCGCCGCCTCACTCGCGGAAGAACCTAGAAAATGTGGGGTGAGAACTATAAACATAGTTCCCAGTGGGTAAGGCCACCCAAGAGAGAAGCTCGACCCACCAGGTCCAAAGAAACACCATATGCATAAGTTAGATCATATATAACTATGCAACAATTATTTACATGCTTAGTAAATAAACATAAAGGATGCAACCAAATGAAATACAATTTATCATTCTCTCCTAGGTTCATCCTATGTTCCACATTGACTAAGTTCTTTTACTTGTCATTTACTTATGATTTCGGAATCGCCGTCTCACCATATTTGTTCCAACATTCAAGGAGTGAGCTTGTCACCTCCTAGTTCGAGTAGCGAAATCGTCGCATACTCGGGATAGCGAAATCGTCGCATACCCCGTCTCAACACCGCCATCACATGGCATGGTAGCGAAATCGTCGCATACCCGGGATGGCGACCTTGTCGCACAACTCCCCCTCGACACCGCCAATACGTGGCGCGGTAGCGAAATCGTCGCATACCCGGGATCGCGAAATCGTCGCCTATCCCATGTCGGCACCGCCAACTCGTGGCATGGTAGCGAAATCGTCGCATACCCGGGATAGCAAAATCGTCGCACATCCCATTCTTCACATTACTTGCCAACCTAAATCTCATGATCTTAGGTTCAAGTCACTAAGTCTCGCCTATGTTTGATAACACTAGGCTTACTTTCTCATTGCCAACCTAGGTTCCATGACTCTAGGTTCCAATCACATGTCCAACCTATGTTCAATGACACTAGGTTTAAATCTCACATGTTCCAATCTATGCTCAATAACACTAGGTTTAAATCTCACATGTTCCAACCTATGTTCAATAACACTAGGTTTAAATCTCACATGTTCCAACCTATGTTCAATAACACTAGGTTTAAATCTCACATGCAACCATGCAACAAGTATCAATAATTGAATTGTACTTGAAATATCCATCATGCAATAGGAGTTCATTGTTCTACCTATCATGATTTTACCTTTGCCAACATGCAAAATGCTAGGGTTCTCAACTCATACCATTTTATTTTTAAATGGATAATTACCCTAGACATGGAAGTGACCTAATCACTTCGGTAAACACAAACCCACCTCAAGAGCTTTCAAATCTTGGTATTCTTCAAGCTTCTAAGTGTCCAAGCCTAGAGTTCTTGCTTCAACCCAAGCTTCTACAAGAAAACGGTTCGTTACTCGTTACGAACCCTAAAATCAACTCAATATATGAAATCAAGTGCTCCAACATGATTTCCTAAGCCTCAATTGCAATTATCGAAGGTCCAAATATTTTTAGAACCTCACATTGCAAAAGCCCTCATTCTACCTAGGGTTTGCATGCATGCAAGCCAAACCCTAGATTTCATGGCCAAACACCCACCATTTGTGGTTTAGATTGCCAAGGGTTCCCAAAAACCTCATTTCAAAGGATTAAATCCAAGGTTTGAACCCAAAACGTGAGGTACTAACCTTAATCACGAAATCCCCAAGCTCCTTCTTGCACCAAGAAGCTTCTTTTCTCCTTTGGAAGCTTTTTCCAAGATCAATCCACCTTTTCTCCAAGTTTTGGAGAGATCTCTAGAGAGAGAAAGTGGGAGGGATGGAGAGGAGAAGTGGAGAAGATGATCTCCGTGAAAGGGGAGTATTCCCAGCCTTTCAAATACCCCCACGCATGTGAAAGGACCAAAATGCCCCTCTCCACAAACAACACAACCAACCAGCCAAATCTGGACATTGTATACCGGTATGCGCATATGCATACCGGTATACCTCAGGAATCCTGCAGAATCCCGAGAGCTGGTCTCACTGTTTCGCACGTTGTATACCGGTATACCATTTCTCATACCGGTATACCTCAGAAAATTCCGCAAACCCGAGAGCTGGGTTTCTCGGTTTCAACATGGCATTCCGGTATACCATTTCACATACCGGTATACCAAGCTCCAATTCCGGTATTGGAGTTCACATACCGGAATCCAGTGTAGACTTCCCAAGTTCGCAGTTTTTAACTTCTCGAAGTCCATTTTCGCGCCTCAATTGCGCCGAAAACACTTCGCACAGTCCCGAACTTGGCCAAAGCCTCATATATAGCCTCTTATGCCATTTTCTCACTAGAACTCTACAATTTGTAGAAGTTCAGTACGATGCACTGAAATTCAGTGTACTACATTCCACCCCCCTTAAAGAGAGTTTCGGCCGTGAAACTAAAATCATACCTCAGCTGGACTCAGCGAAGAGGTAAGGAAACCGCTCTTTCATCAAGCTTTCCAATTCCCATGTAGCCTCGCGCTCACCGTGATTCGTCCATTGTACCTTTACATAAGGAATTTCACGGTTCCTCAAACTTTTCACCTCGCGATCCATGATACACAAGGGAAACTCCTCATAAGTCATATCCTCATGAAGCTCCATAGGCACATACTCGAGGACGTGCGCCGGATCATACACATACTTGCGGAGGGTCGATACATGAAACACATTGTGTATCCCCGCAAGTTTCGGCGGCAAGGCTAGCCGATATGCCACGGATCCCACACGTTCCAAAACCTCATAAGGTCCAATGTAACGGGGACTCAACTTACCCCGAATACCAAATCGCTTCACCCCTATCATGGGTGATACTTTCAAGAAGACGCGGTCTCCTACCGCGAACTCCAAATCTCGTCGACGCCGATCCGCATAACTCTTTTGTCTAGATTGCGCCGTCGATAAGCGTTCGCGTGCCAAGCGGACCTTTTCCTCCGCTTCACGCAACACGTCCGGTCCTAAGACCCTTCTCTCGCCGACTTCACTCCAATGAATAGGAGAGCGGCATTTTCTTCCATACAAAACCTCAAAAGGTGCCATACCGATGCTAGCTTGATAGCTATTATTGTAAGCAAATTCAGCCATCGGCAAATGAGTAGGCCACGCACCTTTGAAGTCCAACACACACGCTCGTAGCATATCCTCCAAAATCTGAATTGTCCTTTCCGATTGACCGTCAGTTTGAGGATGAAATGCTGAACTGAAATCGAGCCGTGTACCCAAAGCTTCTTGCAAGCTTTTCCAAAAATGCGATGTGAAACGGGGATCTCGATCTGAAACTATCGAGGTCGGAACCCCGTGCAACCGCACAATCTCGTCCAGGTAGACTTGGGCTAACTTGTCTCCCGACCAAGTGGTGTGGATTGGCAAAAAGTGTGCCGACTTTGACAAACGATCCACCACCACCCATATCGCATCGTGGCCACCTAGCGATCGAGGTAAGCCCACAACAAAATCCATCGCGATATTCTCCCACTTCCAAATTGGAATGGGCAATCCTTGTAATTTTCCCGCCGGAAAGCGACGCTCGGCCTTTACTTGTTGGCATACTGTCACGCCCCGGGGCCCCAGCGGAAGCCCAACCGGGCGCATGCACAGACCCGCCGTGTACACAAATAACCAACATGCACACAAGGCGTCTAATAATCAACATGAATGAAAGGAATAAACAAGTAAACCTATCATGATAATCAGAGCATACATACTACACAAGTAAGGCCTCAAGGTAAAAGCATGTTATACTAAACAAGTAAAGCTACTACAAGGGTTTAGTACAACATAAACCCAAAAGGACAAGGGGTAGTCTCTACAGAAGTGGTCGATACAAAAACACCTCTCTAATAAAAACATAAAGAAAGGTGCGCCACCTAGTCGCTAGCACCCTCGCGATCTAGCTACTCGCTATGCCCTTGCCGCGATCCCTAGCCTCTCCCGCAGTGGATGGCTCTGAAATAAAACAACAAACCCCAGGGGGATGAGAACTATTATTCAATAGTTCCCAGTGGGTAAGCCGCCGAGAGGAGCGGAGTACACCACTAGGCCAACTGAGGCAAAGTAGGGTTAGACAATAAAAGCATGTTTTATAATAAAACTTCAATACTACAATGCCTCAAGATATAATTATATTAACATGAACTACACTACTCATGCACATGAATAAGCATGCAACCTTTCACAAGATGAATGTTTACTTTGCATATAACATTAAATATGTAATCACAAAGGGGTATATCGAAAGAATGTCCACTTGTGCCGTGCCTAATGGCTCCGTGGTAGTCACCACCCTCACGCTAAGGGTGAGCCTAGCCCACGGCGGTTCCATTTCGGCGCTCTCTCAAACACAGGGGCGACACGACTGTCGCTAGCCATCTCCGGAGCGCTGGGCTTGTAGGGAGCGACCCTCACAAGCATGTGTAAACGAGCATATTGGCGAACAAGTAACAATCAATCACATAGTATATGTCGTCATGTCTAAAAACATGGAATGCCAACAAATATCCAAGTCTAGGTCACAATGTCCTTCTAGATGTTCTTCTAGATGAAATGTCATAAGTTCAACTTTGTCCTATGGTTCAACATGTCATGTGTCATATCTACCTTATGACTAGTCTAATGAAATTAAGTGTCATGAGCATTAACTAAGTTCATGTTCTCTATTGTCACATATAATCTACACTAGTCCAACAAGCTAGGTTTCAAGAATGTTTTCTAGTCCAATGTCCATCGACCATCACACATGCTTCTAATCCTTCAAGTAAGCACTTAAACCAATACTTGAATGAATATATATAATTCCCATAGCCAACCACGATGCGCTATGATCAAACATTATGCAATTCTCCTACTACATAGGGCATATATGTTTTGCATATAATAGTACATGAATGCCATGCATTCTACCATTCTACCATGTCATAACAAGTATGAAAATACATTAAATTAAGCTCTTAAGCTACATGGATGACATAGAGGGAATCCACCCATTTCGGTGAGGTCAAACCCACCCGAAACCCTTCGGAAGCTCGCAGTTTCCGAAAACCAAGTTGTCCCCTCGATTTCTAGCGCCCTAAAGGAAATTCCTATGGGGTTAGAACATCGAACGACGCAAATCGAAAAGTGACATACATAAAAGAGGAAAAAGGGTGAAATTACCTTAGACTAAGAAATTCTCGTCCAAAGCCCAAATTGAAGTTAGGAGGCCTCAAATCCAACCTAACACAACATTCTACACCCATCAATTCCCTCTCAAAATCCCGAAATTGAGAAACCCTAGAAATAAACCCTAGGTTTCCCACAATGGGATTTCTACCACAAAAACCTAAATAAACACCAATAGAGGGTTCAAGAGAGAAGAACTCACCTCTATTGAGCTCCAAACAAGATCTCCGGAGGCTAGGTTGGAGAGAAACCGCAACCAAGCCCTTCTCTTTCTCCACCAAGTCCACCAAGAACAAGCTAGAAGGCTTGTATGCAAAAGGGGAAGGAGAAAAGAGATCAAATCTAGGTTTAATCACCAAAACCCTAGAAATCTAGAGAGAGAAAGAGAGAGGAAGCCTACCTCTTTTCCTCCAAGTCCTCAGCCAAATGGCTGAGGAGAGGCTGTGTTGGGGTTAAGTGTTATGTGGTAACAATTGCCCAAACACCCCTCCAAAAGCCAACAATTGCAAACTGCTCAAAACAGAAATTCTGGTTCTGTATACCGGTATGCGTATGGGCATACCGGTATCCGGCCAGAAATCCCGCAAACCGAGCCTCGGCCAAGCGACCACGCGAAGGGATTCCGGTATGCGCTTAAGCCAATACCGGTATCCCTACTCCAATACCGGTATGCGATAGCACATACCGGTATACAATGCCAAAACCTGCAGTTTTGCAGATTTCGACTCCCGGAGTCCGTTTTCGCACTTCTCAAGTCCCGAAAACGCTCCCAAGGCCTCGAAACAAAACCAAAACCTCCAGATGAGTACAGAGTACTAATCTCACACTAGAACCTTGCAATTCGCTAAAGTTCAGTGCACTACATACACCCCTCCTAAAAAGGAGTTTCGTCCGCGAAACTAGAAGTCAAGTACCTTAGGATTCCATCTGAAAAAGATGGGGGTACCGCTCCAACAGCGAGCTCTCCAACTCCCAAGTTGCTTCGCGCTCGTCGTGGTTGCTCCAAAGCACCTTCACATAGGGGATTTCTCGATTCCGGAGTTTCTTCACCTCACGAGCAAGAATCTTCGTCGGGTACTCCTCGAAGCTCAAATCTTCATGCAATTCCAACGGAGTGGAGTCCAACACGTGAGTCGGGTCAAAAACATACTTCCGGAGCAAAGATACGTGGAACACGTTGTGCACTCCCGATAGATTCGGCGGTAAAGCAAGCCGATATGCTACCGGGCCTACTCGTTCCAACACTTCGAAAGGTCCAATGAAACGAGGACTAAGCTTTCCTCGAATACCAAATCTCTTAATCCCCTTTGTCGGCGATACCTTTAGGAAGACATGGTCTCCTACTTGGAACTCCAAATCCCGCCGACGCTTATCAGCATAGCTCTTTTGGCGACTTTGAGCTGAAATCAATCTTTGTCGAGCAATGCGAACTTTGTCCTCGGCTTCCTGTAGCACGTCGGGACCCAAAACTAGTTTCTCGCCCACTTCACTCCAATGAAGTGGTGATCGACACTTCCTCCCGTAGAGAGCTTCGAAAGGTGCCATCTTTATGCTTGCTTGATAACTATTGTTATAAGCAAACTCTGCCATAGGTAGGTGTTGATGCCAACCTCCTTGATAATCCATGATACAAGCTCGAAGCATGTCCTCCAAGATCTGAATGGTACGCTCCGATTGACCATCGCTTTGGGGATGAAACGCCGTGCTGAAATCCAGACGAGTGCCCAAAGCGTCATGTAAACTCTTCCAAAAGTGCGACACAAATCTAGTGTCTCTATCAGATACAATCGATGTAGGTACTCCATGGAGTCGCACCACCTCGTCAAGATAGACTTGAGCAAGTCTCTCCCCTGCCCAAGTAGTATGTATAGGTATAAAGTGTGCCGATTTGGTCAATCGATCCACTATCACCCACACCGCATCATGCCCGGCCTGAGAGCGAGGCAATCCAGAAACAAAATCCATAGTAATTCGCTCCCACTTCCAAACCGGTATCGGTAAACTCTGAAGTTTTCCCGCGGGGAGTCTATGTTCAGCTTTTACTTGTTGGCAAGTTAGACATCTAGCTACAAACTCGCCAACGTCCTTCTTCATTCCGGGCCACCAATAGTGCACTTTCAAATCCTTGTACATCTTTGTGCCACCCGGATGCACGGTATAGGGTGCTCGGTGAGCTTCGGTCAAAATCCTTTCCTTGATCTCCGCTTCTGCCGGTACACATAGACGACTTAGGAATCGTAGCATTCCTTGATCGTCTACAAGAAATCCATTAGCATGGCCTTCGCTGATTTTGGACCGAATCCTTTGCAATTCTGGGTCAAGAACTTGCTTCTCTTTAATCAAATCGAGCAAAGTAGGTTGCACTACCAAAGCCATTAACCTCGCGGGTGTGTCGGGGGCTACAACCTCCAAATCCAATCGTCGCAATTCCGCCAATAGCGGGGGTTGAGTAACAAGTAGCATCGCTAAATTTTCCATCGATTTGCGACTTAAAGCATCCGCCACCACATTTGCTTTCCCCGGGTGGTAGAGAATAGTCAAATCATAATCTTTAAGTAACTCCAACCACCTTCGTTGCCTCAAATTCAAATCCTTCTGTGTGAACAGATACTTTAGGCTCTTATGGTCGGTGTAGACTTCACAACGCTCGCCATAAAGGTAATGACGCCAAAGTTTCAAAGCGAACACCACGGCCGCTAACTCCAAATCGTGGGTTGGGTAATTCTTTTCATAATCCTTAAGTTGACGGGAAGCATAAGCTATCACTTTTCCGTCCTGCATCAAAACACAACCCAAACCATTAAGTGAAGCATCACTATAAATCACATACCCTGCTCCAGAAACCGGCAAGGTCAAGATCGGGGCGGTAGTCAAGCGCTCCTTCAGCTCCAAGAAGCTTCTATCACATAAGTCATTCCAAATGAACTTAGTCCCTTTGTGGGTGAGTCGAGTGAGAGGCATAGATAACTTAGCAAATCCCTCGACAAACCTCCGGTAGTAGCCGGCTAAACCAATAAAACTCCGAATCTCGGTCACATTTGTTGGTCTAGGCCAATCCTTGATCGCCTCAATCTTCTTGGGGTCCACGGCCACACCGTCACCCGAGATCACATGTCCCAAAAAGGATACTTCGCGGAGCCAAAATTCACACTTCTTCAACTTAGCAAAAAGTTTCTTCTCCCGAAGTACTTGCAATACTTGCCTCAAATGATCTCTATGTTCCTCGTCGCTTCGAGAATACACCAAAATGTCGTCGATGAACACGACTACAAACCTGTCTAAATAAGGCTTAAAGACACGGTTCATCAAATCCATAAAAGCTGCCGGGGCATTAGTAAGCCCAAACGGCATAACAGTAAACTCATAATGTCCATACCGTGTTCGAAAAGCCGTCAAAGGTACGTCCTCAGCTTTGATCTTGAGTTGGTGATAGCCAGATTGTAAATCTATCTTGGAATACACCAAAGATCCTTGAAGTTGATCGAACAAATCGTCAATCCTCGGTAGTGGATACCTATTCTTGATCGTAACCTTGTTGAGCTCACGATAATCCACGCAAAGACGAAGAGATCCGTCCTTCTTCTTCACAAATAAAACCGGTGCTCCCCAAGGTGAAACGCTCGGTCTAATGAAGCCTTTATCCAACAAGTCTTGCAACTGTGCTTTCAATTCCTTCAACTCGGCAGGTGCCATCCTATAGGGTGCTTTTGAAATCGGGGTAGTCCCGGGAACGAGATCCACCACGAATTCAATCTCCCTATCCGGTGGCATACCCGGAAGATCCGCCGGAAAAACATCAACAAACTCCCGCACAACGGGTATGTCCTCAATCCGCGGGGTGTCTCTATCCTTCACCACCACGCTAGCAAGATAAGCTATGCAACCACTCCGAATCAAATGCTTAGCTCGAGCAGAAGAGATAGTCATTGCAAACAGCGAACTCTTGCACGCTCGAAACACAACTTCATCCTTTCCGGGCTCCCGAAAAGTCACAATCCGATCCTTACAATCGATTGTGGCGTAGTATTTTGTGAGCCAATCCATGCCCAATACCACGTCAAACTCACCAAGCTTTCGCAAAACTAGCAAGTCAATCGGCATAACCCAATCCCCTACCCTAACAGGGCAACTAGGGCAAAACTCCCGAATGTCCAAAATGTGGTCGGGGATGACAACACGTCCCGGATGCAAGGTAGGTACAATCTCAATGCCATGCAACTCGGCAAACAGCCGATCAATAAAAGAATGAGATGCACCAGTGTCAAATAAAGCTCTAACTCTGATTCCATTAATTAAAATGATACCTGCGACGACCTCCTCAGCTGCTGTCGCCTCCACGGCCTGAGCCGCATACATACGCCCACTAGGCGCCTGACGGGATCCCTCGATCTGCTGCTGCTGCTGCTGCTGCTGATAGGGTGGTCGCCCCGCCGAGTAGTGAGTAGATGGGGTCCCACGACCCTGCCCTGGTGGTGCCGGTGCCGAGGCCGATGAAGGCGTCGGGGAAGAACCCCTCTGGCACTGCGATCGAACGTGACCCGCCTGGCCACACCTAAAACACTTGCCACTACGTTGCGGGCATTGCGGTGCAAAATGAGGACCACCACAAATGACGCAACGCGGCGGCCTCTGGGAATCCGGTGCTCCGCGCGGTGGAGCCGAGCCTCGCCCACCCGACTGGCCCCTCGGGTGCTTCGGGGGTTTCTTGGAGTAACTCTTGCTGCCTCCCTCGCCCGCCGGCCTCTTACCCTTCAATCGGTCCCAAGCTTCGATCTCCTCTCTCGCAATCTCCGCGCCCTTTTCCACAACTAAGGCGCGATTCACCACCTCCCGGTAGGTCTGCAACCCTGCCGCCTGTACCAATCTATATATCGACGGTCGAAGGCCCGCCTCAAAGATACGAGCCTTATCCTCGTCATCCCTCACCACATAGGGTACGCAGTGTAAAAGACGAGAAAACTCCCGTTCATACTCCGTCACCGTCATATCCCGCTGCCGCAAGCTGCGCAGATCCCTTTCCATTTGCCTCCTGACACTTGGAGGAAAATAGTTTGCCAACAGAAGGTCCTTGAATCTGCTCCAAGTGATAGCCGCCAAAACAGTGTTCGGGTCATCCCGAATATCCGCCCACCAACGATAAGCCGCGCCATCCAGATGATACGTGGCCAACCATACCTTGTACTGCTCCTCCACAAAGGTGTCGTGAAAGAGCTTTTCCATGTGGAGAACCCACTTCTCCACCATCCAATGGTCCACCTTCTCGCCGTCGAAGACTTGAGGGTTACATCTTCGAAACTCATTCAGACGCTCCATCAACCTGTCTCGCTCAGTACCGACGACCATCATAGGTAAAACCGTCCTCGTCGGTGATGTCCGCGTCGGGGGTGTCATAGTCGTCTCCTCTCTCAGCTCAGAACTGGGCACCACAGGTGTCGGCCCAGGGATAGGTACCGATGTACCAACCGTCGCACCTCCAACTCGCGCAGGTGGCGGAGGATCCTGAACAGCCCTGGTAGAAGCCTGCTGAAGTAATAACTCCTCCATCCGCTTCATCCTCGCCTCCTGGCGACGTGCGGCATCGGCTTGCTGTTGAGCCGCAGTCGCTTGCTGTGCCACTAGACCTGTCAATGACGTCAATTGGTCTCTCAACTCGCGGACCTCACTAGATCCGGAAGTTGCAGAGGTCTCCACATCCTCTGTGTCGGCTGCCGCTGCCATCTCGGTCGATTGAGAACGAGTAGTCGGCATAACAAGCTACAATAACATAGAATGCGCAAGTTAGAAACTTACGCCAACGAAACCCCGCTCAGATAAATAAAATTCCCAATCATGCGAAAGTAAATGAAGTGAGCTCCTAACTAACTCCCGATGTCACGTTGTCGGCCGCCAACGTGACCTCCTAAGAGTTAGGCATCACACACTTCGATCAAACTCCAACTACTTGGAGAATAAGGACACAACCCAATTGTGTTACTTTCGCTAAAAACAATCTCGTCTCTCACGAGTCTAAGTCCTATAGTCCAACCGGCCTAAGGTTTTCTAGGTCCACAATGACTTAACCCTAGGCTCTGATACCACTATAATCTGTCACGCCCCGGGGCCCCAGCGGAAGCCCAACCGGGCGCATGCACAGACCCGCCGTGTACACAAATAACCAACATGCACACAAGGCGTCTAATAATCAACATGAATGAAAGGAATAAACAAGTAAACCTATCATGATAATCAGAGCATACATACTACACAAGTAAGGCCTCAAGGTAAAAGCATGTTATACTAAACAAGTAAAGCTACTACAAGGGTTTAGTACAACATAAACCCAAAAGGACAAGGGGTAGTCTCTACAGAAGTGGTCGATACAAAAACACCTCTCTAATAAAAACATAAAGAAAGGTGCGCCACCTAGTCGCTAGCACCCTCGCGATCTAGCTACTCGCTATGCCCTTGCCGCGATCCCTAGCCTCTCCCGCAGTGGATGGCTCTGAAATAAAACAACAAACCCCAGGGGGATGAGAACTATTATTCAATAGTTCCCAGTGGGTAAGCCGCCGAGAGGAGCGGAGTACACCACTAGGCCAACTGAGGCAAAGTAGGGTTAGACAATAAAAGCATGTTTTATAATAAAACTTCAATACTACAATGCCTCAAGATATAATTATATTAACATGAACTACACTACTCATGCACATGAATAAGCATGCAACCTTTCACAAGATGAATGTTTACTTTGCATATAACATTAAATATGTAATCACAAAGGGGTATATCGAAAGAATGTCCACTTGTGCCGTGCCTAATGGCTCCGTGGTAGTCACCACCCTCACGCTAAGGGTGAGCCTAGCCCACGGCGGTTCCATTTCGGCGCTCTCTCAAACACAGGGGCGACACGACTGTCGCTAGCCATCTCCGGAGCGCTGGGCTTGTAGGGAGCGACCCTCACAAGCATGTGTAAACGAGCATATTGGCGAACAAGTAACAATCAATCACATAGTATATGTCGTCATGTCTAAAAACATGGAATGCCAACAAAAATATCCAAGTCTAGGTCACAATGTCCTTCTAGATGTTCTTCTAGATGAAATGTCATAAGTTCAACTTTGTCCTATGGTTCAACATGTCATGTGTCATATCTACCTTATGACTAGTCTAATGAAATTAAGTGTCATGAGCATTAACTAAGTTCATGTTCTCTATTGTCACATATAATCTACACTAGTCCAACAAGCTAGGTTTCAAGAATGTTTTCTAGTCCAATGTCCATCGACCATCACACATGCTCTAATCCTTCAAGTAAGCACTTAAACCAATACTTGAATGAATATATATAATTCCCATAGCCAACCACGATGCGCTATGATCAAACATTATGCAATTCTCCTACTACATAGGGCATATATGTTTTGCATATAATAGTACATGAATGCCATGCATTCTACCATTCTACCATGTCATAACAAGTATGAAAATACATTAAATTAAGCTCTTAAGCTACATGGATGACATAGAGGGAATCCACCCATTTCGGTGAGGTCAAACCCACCCGAAACCCTTCGGAAGCTCGCAGTTTCCGAAAACCAAGTTGTCCCCTCGATTTCTAGCGCCCTAAAGGAAATTCCTATGGGGTTAGAACATCGAACGACGCAAATCGAAAAGTGACATACATAAAAGAGGAAAAAGGGTGAAATTACCTTAGACTAAGAAATTCTCGTCCAAAGCCCAAATTGAAGTTAGGAGGCCTCAAATCCAACCTAACACAACATTCTACACCCATCAATTCCCTCTCAAAATCCTGAAATTGAGAAACCCTAGAAATAAACCCTAGGTTTCCCACAATGGGATTTCTACCACAAAAACCTAAATAAACACCAATAGAGGGTTCAAGAGAGAAGAACTCACCTCTATTGAGCTCCAAACAAGATCTCCGGAGGCTAGGTTGGAGAGAAACCGCAACCAAGCCCTTCTCTTTCTCCACCAAGTCCACCAAGAACAAGCTAGAAGGCTTGTATGCAAAAGGGGAAGGAGAAAAGAGATCAAATCTAGGTTTAATCACCAAAACCCTAGAAATCTAGAGAGAGAAAGAGAGAGGAAGCCTACCTCTTTTCCTCCAAGTCCTCAGCCAAATGGCTGAGGAGAGGCTGTGTTGGGGTTAAGTGTTATGTGGTAACAATTGCCCAAACACCCCTCCAAAAGCCAACAATTGCAAACTGCTCAAAACAGAAATTCTGGTTCTGTATACCGGTATGCGTATGGGCATACCGGTATCCGGCCAGAAATCCCGCAAACCGAGCCTCGGCCAAGCGACCACGCGAAGGGATTCCGGTATGCGCTTAAGCCAATACCGGTATCCCTACTCCAATACCGGTATGCGATAGCACATACCGGTATACAATGCCAAAACCTGCAGTTTTGCAGATTTCGACTCCCGGAGTCCGTTTTCGCACTTCTCAAGTCCCGAAAACGCTCCCAAGGCCTCGAAACAAAACCAAAACCTCCAGATGAGTACAGAGTACTAATCTCACACTAGAACCTTGCAATTCGCTAAAGTTCAGTGCACTACACATACTAAGCATTGTGCCACAAAGCGTCCCACATCAAGTTTCATCCCCGGCCACCAATAATGCACTTTGAGGTCCTTATACATTTTGGTGCCGCCCGGGTGAATCGCATAGGGAGAAGTGTGAGCTTCTTTCAAGATCTCCCTACGAATGTCCTCAACTTTCGGCACGCACAAATGATTTCGAAATCGAATTGCGCCCATCGAATCTACATGATAATCACCGGCACACCCGCTCTCGATAGTACCCCGCACCTTTTGGAGCTCCGGATCACCGGATTGCTTTTCCTTTATTTGCTCCAACAAGGTCGGCCACACCTCGAGACTCATAAGTTTAGCAGGGACGTCCGGGGCCACGACCTCCAAGTCAAACCGGCCCATTTCTTTGATTAACGGCATTTGTCCCGTCATCTCAATCGCGAAGTTCTCCACGGATTTCCTACTGAGCGCATCGGCCACCACATTGGCTCTACCGGGGTGGTACAAGATGGTCAAGTCGTAATCTTTTATCAACTCCAACCACCTCCGCTGCCTCAAGTTCAACTCCTTCTGAGTGAATAAATACTTTAAGCTTTTGTGATCCGTGTAAACCTCATAATGTTCCCCGTACAAGTAGTGTCACCACAACTTAAGTGCGAAGACCACCGCCGCAAGTTCTAAGTCGTGGGTGGGGTAATTTTGCTCATAGCTCTTTAGCTGTCGAGAGGCATATGCTATTACTTGTCCTCTTTGCATAAGCACACACCCAAGACCACGACGTGATGCATCACTATACACCACATAACCCTCCCCCGCAATCGGCAAGGCGAGTACCGGAGCCGAAGTCAACCTTTCCTTTAGCTCCTTAAAGCTTTGGTCGCATTCCTCGCTCCAAATATATTTGGCTCCCTTGCGCGTAAGACGCGTTAGTGGACCGGAGATTTTTGAAAATCCCTCCACGAACCGCCGATAGTACCCCGCAAGACCCAAAAAGCTTCGTACTTCCGTGACATTGGTCGGGCGAGGCCAATCCTTGACTGCCTCAACTTTCATAGGGTCCACAGATACTCCTCCTGCGGAAATTACGTGACCCAAGAAAGCGACCTCACGGATCCAGAATTCGCACTTTTTCAATTTGGCGAATAACTTGTTCTCTCGAAGAACTTGAAGCACAATCCTCAGGTGCTCCCTATGTTCCTCTTCACTCCGAGAGTAGACAAGAATATCATCTATGAATACAACCACAAATTGATCCAATAGTGGTTTGAACACACGGTTCATTAAGTCCATGAACGCTGCCGGGGCATTAGTAAGCCCAAAAGGCATAACCGTGAATTCATAATGTCCATACCGCGTTCTAAACGCGGTCTTATGCACATCCTCCGGTTTGATCTTCAATTGGTGATAACCGAATTGCAAATCAACCTTTGAGTACACCCGAGACCCTTGCAACTGATCGAACAAGTCATCAATTCGGGGTAACGGGTACTTATTCTTGACGGTCACTTTGTTCAACTCGCGGTAATCCACACACAACCGCAGCGAACCGTCCTTTTTCCTCACAAATAGAACATGGGCTCCCCAAGGTGACACACTTGGCTTCACGAAACCCTTGTCCATTAAATCTTGTAATTGTGCTTTTAATTCCTTCAACTCCGCGGGTGCCATCCTGTACGGGGCCTTAGAGATCGGCGCCGTACCCGGGAGCAAATCAATCACGAATTCTATTTCCCGATCCGGTGGCATTCCGGGCAACTCCGTCGGAAACACATCCGGGAACTCTTGGACTATAGGAATGTCCTCGAGCCCCAACACTTCCTTACGGTCGTCCACTACCGTCGCCAAGTAGGCAATGCAACCACTAGCAATGAGCTTTCTTGCTTGCGACGTGGACACCATTGAAGCAAAGAGCGAACTCTTACACCCACGGTACACAAACTCTTTGTGCCCGGGTTCTTTAAACTTCACTATCCGGCTCTCACAATCGATAGTAGCATGATACTTAGAGAGCCAATCCATTCCTAGGATCTAATCATATTCACTCATTCGATTTAATACCAGCAAATCAGCTGGCATGATCCAGTTTTCAACCCTCACGGGGCAATCTACACACGCGTGATGTACGCAAAAAGTGTGTTCAGGTACTTGCACCGTTCTTGCATGTGTGGCATCTATGATTTCTATTCCATGTGCAATAGCAAATGATCGAGCAATGAATGAATGCGATGCACCAGTATCAAACAAAGCTCTACATCGAATGCCTTTAATTAACACAATACCTGCCACGACGTCTTCCTGGGTAGCAGGCTCCTCCACCTGAGAGGCGAATACTCGTCCGCTGGGTGCTGGCCGCTGGCCCTCCAATGATCTCGGCGGCTGCGCACGGCCCACTGACATCGTCGCGGGTGGAATGCCCGCAAGCTGCCTCGTGGCGCAAACGCCGACGCCGACGACGGTGCTCGGCTATCGTCCGTCAGGCAATTGTACCGCATATGCCCTTGCTGTCCGTATTTGTAGCACCGGCCCTCACGATAGTCACATTGCTGAGGGCCGTGGGGGCCGCTACAAATCGGGCATTGGGTCGCGGATCGATTCCGTCGGGACCCTCGGGACTGATTCTGCGGCTGCGAGTGCTTCGGGGGCCGAGCTAGATTGCCCCCCCGAGCTACCCGCCGGTCGCTTCTTTCCTTTCTCTTTATCTTTTTCTTTCTCCCACGATTCGCGCTCCTCGCGCGCACATGCATTCCCGTGCTCCACCCAAAGAGCATGGTCCAAGACCTCCGCAAAGGTCCTAAGTTTGAGGGCGTGCATCGCCCGAAAGATATCCGGTCGAAGTCCGCGCACGAAACAATCGACCTTGTCCAATTCTCCGCGGACAACGTGCGGCACGCAATTAATGATGTACGAGAACTCCCTCTCGTACTCGCGCACCGAGCGGTTCCCCTGCTTCAACTTGCGGAACCTTTCTTGAAGCTTCCTTTTCTCGCTATCGGGGAAATAGGTGGCGGACACCATACCCCGAAACTCTTCCCACGATGGTGGCGGAAGGCTAGAGAGTCGATCACGTCGGACCCCCTTCCACCACACCTTCGCCGACCGCTCTAAACAATGAACGGTGAGGTGCACCTTGTCCCTCTCCAAGGTATAAAGGTCCTCGAAGAGCGTCTCGATAGCGTCGATCCATGTCTCTACGTCCCACGGATCCACGTTCTACCCGCTAAAGATAGGCGAGTTGAACTTTTTAAACCTCATTAGAGCCGCAAGCGCGCGCTCTCGCTCCGTATCCTCCATCTCGGAGTCGGGCATAGGGGCACCCGACCCCTCGGCCACAACCGGTGGCGCGGGTGGCACCACGGCCGGTGCCGGTGTCGCCTCCTCGGCCGGTGCCGAAGCAGAGGCCGGAGGTACTCCCGACCTCTCCTCCCTAGTCGCAGCCGTCTGCCGCGCCATCTCGTCTTGGAGCCTTTTAATTTGCTCCTCCTGTCGCTGCATGGCTTCGGCCTGTTGCCGAACCACGCCCATTAGCTCGGTCAACTCATTGCGAAGAGCCGAGTTCTCGCCCTCCCCGAGTTGTTCGGGAGCCGCGCCCGATCCTCCGAGCCCGGTCTTCGCAGGAGGCCGACCACGTACCATTATCTCCTGAAAACACAATGACTTTGGTCATTTCATGACATTCAAAGTCATTTGCGACATAACATTTTACGAAAATAAACGTGAACCCAATCTAGGCGAAAGTCACACCAGGGTCCTTATTCCCCTCACTTGGTTTTCATGTTGTCGGCCGCCAACATGAACACACTTGGTGAAGAATAAGACACACCTCGAATCTACCTCTATTTCCAACTAGAGGCATAAGGACATAACCCAATCACTTATCTTTCGCCACATCAAAGATCTCGTCACTCACGAGCCTATACTCCTAGGGTCTTTTCCATCCTAGGGTTTCTTAGGTCAACCTAGACCGTTTCTATGCTCTGATACCACCTCAGTCTGTCACGCCCCGCCGGCCCTTTAACACCAACTAGGTGGAAAGGATAACCACACGGGCGCATGCCCCAGACCCGCCGAACGGATAGAGTCCTTTCTACCCGCCCAAGGCGTCACAACACAAGCTTATCCACAATGTTCCAACTAGGAACGGAGTACAAGAGTTGCACAAGGAAAGTATCAACATAAAGAAGTTCTACTTCTATTACATCACATGGCACAATATACATGTCCAAATTTTCTTTTCTTTCACTTTCATTCCATACATCATGTTCCAAAACTATGGAATATACAACATTCATACAAGAATGAAAATCCCCTATGCCATCATAGTCCAAAATGGAAGGGCCGCTATCTAAAGAGCCAAACCCTTGCCTCGCTCCGCCGCCTCACTCGCGGAAGGACCTGGAAAATGTGGGGTGAGAACTATAAACATAGTTCCCAGTGCGTAAGGCCACCCAAGAGAGAAGCTCGACCCACCAGGTCTAAAGAAACACCATATGCATAAGTTAGATCATATATAACTATGCAATAATTATTTACATGCTTAGTAAATAAACATAAAGGATGCAACCAAATGAAATACAATTTATCATTCTCTCCTAGGTTCATCCTATGTTCCACATTGACTAAGTTCTTTTACTTGTCATTTACTTATGGTTTCGGAATCGCCGTCTCACCATATTTGTTCCAACATTCAAGGAGTGAGCTTGTCACCTCCTAGTTCGAGTAGCGAAATCGTCGCATACTCGGGATAGCGAAATCGTCGCATACCCCGTCTCAACACCGCCATCACATGGCATGGTAGCGAAATCGTCGCATACCCGGGATGGCGACCTTGTCGCACAACTCCCCCTCGACACCGCCAATACGTGGCGCGGTAGCGAAATCGTCGCATACCCGGGATCGCGAAATCGTCGCCTATCCCATGTCGGCACCGCCAACTCGTGGCATGGTAGCGAAATCGTCGCATACCCGGGATAGCAAAATCGTCGCACATCCCATTCTTCACATTACTTGCCAACCTAAATCTCATTATCTTAGGTTCAAGTCACTAAGTCTCGCCTATGTTTGATAACACTAGGCTTACTTTCTCATTGCCAACCTAGGTTCCATGACTCTAGGTTCCAATCACATGTCCAACCTATATTCAATGACACTAGGTTTAAATCTCACATGTTCCAACCTATGCTCAATAACACTAGGTTTAAATCTCACATGTTCCAACCTATGTTCAATAACACTAGGTTTAAATCTCACATGTTCCAACCTATGTTCAATAACACTAGGTTTAAATCTCACATGCAACCATGCAACAAGTATCAATAATTGAATTGTACTTGAAATATCCATCATGCAATAGGAGTTCATTGTTCTACCTATCATGATTTTACCTTTGCCAACATGCAAAATGCTAGGGTTCTCAACTCATACCATTTTATTTTTAAATGGATAATTACCCTAGACATGAAAGTGACCTAATCACTTCGGTAAACACAAACCCACCTCAAGAGCTTTCAAATCTTGGTATTCTTCAAGCTCCTAAGTATCCAAGCCTAGAGTTCTTGCTTCAACCCAAGCTTCTACAAGAAAACGGTTCGTTACTCGTTACGAACCCTAAAATCAACTCAATATATGAAATCAAGTGCTCCAACATGATTTCCTAAGCCTCAATTGCAATTATCGAAGGTCCAAATATTTTTAGAACCTCACATTGCAAAAGCCCTCATTCTACCTAGGGTTGCATGCATGCAAGCCAAACCCTAGATTTCATGGCCAAACACCCACCATTTGTGGTTTAGATTGCCAAGGGTTCCCAAAAACCTCATTTCAAAGGATTAAATCCAAGGTTTGAACCCAAAACGTGAGGTACTAACCTTAATCACGAAATCCCCAAGCTCCTTCTTGCACCAAGAAGCTTCTTTTCTCCTTTGGAAGCTTTTTCCAAGATCAATCCACCTTTTCTCCAAGTTTTGGAGAGATCTCTAGTGAGAGAAAGTGGGAGGGATGGAGAGGAGAAGTGGAGAAGATGATCTCTGTGAAAGGGGAGTGTTCCCAGCCTTTCAAATACCCCCACGCATGTGAAAGGACCAAAATGCCCCTCTCCACAAACAACACAACCAACCAGCCAAATCTGGACATTGTATACCGGTATGCGCATATGCATACCGGTATACCTCAGGAATCCTGCAGAATCTCGAGAGCTGGTCTCACTGTTTCGCACGTTGTATACCGGTATACCATTTCTCATACCGGTATACCTCAGAAAATTCCGCAAACCCGAGAGCTGGGTTTCTCGGTTTCAACATGGCATTCCGGTATACCATTTCACATACCGGTATACCAAGCTCCAATTCCGATATTGGAGTTCACATACCGGAATCCAGTGCAGACTTCCCAAGTTCGCAGTTTTTAACTTCTCGAAGTCCATTTTCGCGCCTCAATTGCGCCGAAAACACTTCGCACAGTCCCGAACTTGGCCAAAGCCTCACATATAGCCTCTTATGCCATTTTCTCACTAGAACTCTACAATTTGTAGAAGTTCAGTACGATGCACTGAAATTTAGTGTACTACACCGTTGGCATCGGTGACGGTATCCACTGAGGATTACTTGTTTATAGTAGTTCTCACGCCCGTTGTTTCTCCTTTCTCTTGCAGGCCCTTCTGTTCCTATCACCGCAACTAATCGAGGTAAGGGAATTGCGAGTTAGATCCCTACCTACTCTGGTTTATGAGCTAGTGGAGTACCCTTTTGTTGTGTATAGTCATTATACATATAGATGTATATGTTTCTATTTTTCGAAGTTGGGTGAGGTGTTTATGTACTCATTGAATCTTATGTACGTACAGTGGACTATGTTTAGTTTTAGCAGTTTCTTTACAACTCTGTTATCTGTTTGTAGTTTCTCTTGTATGCTTTACAGGTGCTACTATCGCTTCGTGTACACAGGACTTCCTATGTATGTAGCGGATCTGTTGGCGAGCCCGGGTTGAGCTGACACCCGGGGCGTGACATCAACAAATGAATAAAATTTCGGATCATGAATGGTTCCTCTTCATAAGTGCGATATTGTGGAAGAGGTAATTTCATCTTTTGATAGTATTCCTGAAGAAGAATTTTGTAGGACACCCTCACCGTTACCTTATTCTCCATTTTTCTCTTTCTCCTTTTTATTATCAATTTGTTAATACAAATTTAATTCTCCATACAATGTAGACGTATATAGGCATGAAGAGACACCCTTAACCAAGAGAACACCCTTTCAAATTTAAAGTGTTCCAATTTTTATCAAGAGACATATGTAACTACTTGCAACTGTTAAAAAATCCACCAATAAGCAACCTTCATGGATGCACTGTACAATACTTCTAAGTATGCACTAACTATTCAACCGCACTAATTAACTACTTCCACTTGCACACCGGTCAACACTTCCAAAGATGTACCGGTCAACACCTCCAAGGAGACACTGTTTATTTTGCACTAACTACTTTAACTTGCACTGGTCAACACCAATTTACGTCGGTCAATACCATAAGAATACTAATTAATGCATCTTTTGGCCATTTTATTTATTTTTTTGGACCATTTTAATTTTTACCATTTTGAGTTTTTCTCTAATTTTTTTAAAGACTTTTGACTGTAATGGCTAAGTAAAAACTATCCGATTCTCGAAGTTGCAATGAATTAATTCATTTTGCCCTTTCTTTACTTCTTCACGAATAAAATAATATCTTCTGTCTATATGTTTGCTTCTCCTATGTTTCATTGGATTTTTAGATAACTCGATTGTTGATTTATTATCAACAAATATCGGGATAGGAGTGTAGTGTTCGGGAAAAAAAAAATCTATCTGTCTGAGTGATTATAGTTTCGACAACTCGTCGACATTTTTGAGGGTTGTTAGGATGAGTTGGAGTTGTTTGGACGCAAAATGGACGTCACAAATAATTCTGAACCAGAGGATTATTCTCAGCTGGAATACATTAATTAGATGGAGCTTGGGGTACATTGCACCAAAGCCAACCACCCTTAATGGAGAGTTTAGACTGTTGCATTCAGCTGATAGTGGGCCTCCCAATTCCCTCCCAATTCCCTCATTCTTCTTCCTCCTCTTTTCCTCCTACTCCTCCTCCTTCTTCTCTCCCCCTCCCTGCTAAGATTTTTCCTGCGCAGGCTGCAACTTCCTTTCTACAATGGGGACTAGAGCTCTCAGCAGCAAGTGAAGAAGTGGGATAGCAGCAAGGAAGTGAAGTGTAGTAATCACTGCTAGGTTAGGTACTTTTCCTTCTTCCCTCTTTGTACTTTATCTCTCTATCTCTCCCTGCGCATGAACCAGATGCTGCTGCCAGCAGCATCAATGCAGCCAGCAGCAGCAGCAGGTTCAGTTTCAGACTGCAGTAGGGGAAATCTGAGCTTGTGAGAGATTCAAGCTTGCCCTGGATCACACTTCCTGATTTCTTCACTTTTCCAGCTTTGCTATTATCAATGGTGAGAGATGTAATTGCAGCTGGAGCTAGAATTAGCTCCACCAGCAGCAAGCTGTAGTCAAGGCTGCAGCAGCAGTAGTTGGAAGCTGCCAGCTGTAATGCTAGCTGAATTCTAACCTCTTGGATTTCTCATCTCAAAATTTATGAGTGTTAGGATTAGGGAGGAAGTGTTGGAGCCTTTCCTTCAACCTATTCTAGCTGAAATCTCTGTTGGTGGTGCTGATTTTGGATGGTAATAGATGCTTTGACTGAAATTCCAGCATTTTGTGAGTTTTGGAGACTCACTTAGACCCCACTCTTTGAACTATACAGTAGAATGGAGTTGTAGAGGTATTTTCTTGAGGAAGAGGACTTAGAGGACTACTTCCATCACCTAAATTCCAGGCATGAGTTACATAATTGCTAAATTTGCATTTAGTTGTGGTTGTTGGATTTTATTTGGGCTTTGGTGTGATTTAAAACTTATTTGTCTCTTGAGGAGCCCAATCCGTAATGGGCCTCACTTGGGAGCCCACACTTTGGTTTTCACATATGAGGTTTAGTCCCACATTGGAAACCAATGACTTGTTGTTGCCATTTATATTCCTTCTTTCTCATGTTGTTTGCTTAGGAGAAAGTGAGAGTTATACTCTCGATTAAACACACGCAAGCACGGCACGAGCCGAGCCGAGCCTGGCCGGGCGGGCGCGTGGTCCTTTCTCCCGGTTCATTTTCTTTTATTTTTATTTTTTATTTCTTTTATTTAACCTTACCTTGCGGAGCAAGAAATCGTGCCGTTGGAGCATGATCTCTTCCTTACCTTGCGGAGCTGGGAATTGTGCCGTTGGAGCACGATCTTTCCCGAGATCCCTTTAAAGGGAGGTTTTGGCCCTTGCAGATTGGGTGTGTGCTTTGAGTCTGAATCGCCTCTCCTCTCCCCTTCCTCTCTGTATTACTCTTCTTCTCCCCGTCGTTCTATTTCTGAGTTATACTGGATCATTGAAAGCTTGCCGGGTTCATCTTGCGCCACCTTGAAAGCGTGTCGACGGGGTGGAACGTGGACGTTGTATCGCTGGAAGTGATTGCCGGGAAGCCTCGCACGTAGAGGGGCAATCTCGCTTCTAGGACAGTGCTTTGCACGCCTCAATCCACAGGCCTTTTCTAATCCTTTTTATTTACTGTTTTTATCATTTAATTCCTATTCGGATTTCTACAAAACTGCAACTGCAACTTTTCAAATTATTTAAAAAAATCAAATTTGCTAAAAGATTCGAAAGATTTTTCCAACAATCTAGAAGCGAGAATTCGTTTAATCGTTTTTTTTTTTTTAGTACAGTATATACATATTGCTTTGCTACAGATTAACATATATCTGCGATCATATATATTTGCTGTTATTATCTCTGCACTGATAATTTAGATTATAATATCTTGTTGCTAGCATTTATTTAGCTTTCAAAACTTATATATAATTATGTCGTTAACATTGCTATAAACCTGAACTTTAGAATAGTTTGTGACATTGTAGCATAATTGTTTGTAAACAGATTTTCCATTATGGACAATTCGGCGAAACCTTTCACGTTTGATGGTCGTAATTTTAGAAGGTGGCAGAACCAAATGAGGTTCTGACTCACCACGCTTGGGCTGATTTCTGCTATTTCGGATTCTACCGAGAATAGTAATGGATCTGCACCTGAAGGTGCAATTCAGACTGCGGTCACTAGACCATTTACTCGGAGTCAAGCCCAAGCTGGATCCACTCCTCCCTCTGCTGATGCTGATACTGCTACTACTTCTGCACCTAGATCTGTACCTCCTATTAACCCTGATATGATTAATTATCACTGTTTGAACCGGATTCTTAGCACCCTTTCAGATAAACTTTGTAGATAATAAGTCTATGTCTGACCAGCTTCATGATTTTGAGCACATAGTTGAGAAACTTAGATCTTGCGGTGTAGATCTTGATGAGAGTTTCTTAGTTGCTGCCCTTATAGATAAGTTGCCACCCTCTTGGACGAACCATGCAAACGATCTTAACCACAATCAGAGAGAGCTATCCCTGAATATTGTCCTAAGATCCATTAGGATAGAAGAGTCGAACCGAGCTAGGGACAAGAAGCCTAATGAGCCTACTACCCAAGCCAACCTAGTAGAGCATCCTAAAAATAAGGGTAGAAACTTTCAGCCTTATAGAAACTTTAAGAAGAAGCCGTTCCATCATAGAAAGTTTAACCCAAACTTTAAGAAGCCTAAACCTGAGGGAAGTGGAGGCAACTCTGGTTGTTTTGTGTGCGGAAAGACGAACCACTTTGCGAAGGATTGCTACTTTCGCAAGACTCGACCTTCCGCTCCATTGAAGAAGAAGGGAGCTCCACCTGAGCGCCAGACGAATATGCTGACTGCTAGTTCTAACCCTTCTGACCCCACTATCAGGTTAGAATCTAGTTTACCTGAGGTTAACCTTGCCCTTAGTTCTTCTGATTGGTGGACAGATACTGGAGCTAATGTCCATGCTTGTTCTGATCGTTCGTAGTTTTCCACTTATCAGGACGCATGTTGTAGTACCCCTGGGGCCTAACTGACGGAATGACTGCAGTATCCTAGACTGTTCGACACTTCTGGAGAAGGTCGAGACAAGTCGGAGTTGTTTCGGCGTCAAATAGACGCGAAAACAGACTCAGAGCACCGAAGTAAGCCAAAACTGAAGTTTTGGGCGTTTGGAGCTTTAGGGCGCCCGGAAGTTGTGTTTTCGGCGCCCAGATGTTGAGTGCTCGTTTTCTGAAACTGCTAAGTCATTTCGGATCCAGGATCGGGCGCTCGGAAAGTGAGTCCGGAAATCTACCTCGTGAGTATCGATCCATTTGACACGTGTGGGCTAGTAGGTGAGTTCCGCCGGACCAGGATAGGGTGCACCGGACCGCGGGCGGAGAGTCCGAAGTTTTGGACATGTGCAGGCTGAAGAACCGGGCGCCCACTTCTTGGGTTTCGGGCGCCCGAATGTGGGTTTTCCTGCTGAGGATCAGGTTAGCAGCATGTTGTTCTTGAGGTCCATTTTACCCTAACCTTTGGTCTATAAAAGTTGTGGACGACCTCCCCTGAGGCTTCTTCTCCCTTCTTCATGGTGAACCTTGGATTTTGCTTGGAATCCCTCCAATTCCTCCCAAATTCCACCTTTCTCCATTGAAGACCTTGGATTCCTGCAGAACTGCAACGTCGACCTGTGGTGTTCTTGCTCGTGTGCAGTGTGGGAGTGTCCAAATCCCACGAAACGTAGTTTGTTAGATAGAGGACTCGTAGCGGAAGACGTGGAATCCTTCCAATCGCAATTTGGGCAGGTATGTATGCTATAGTTGCTGTTTTACTGGACCCCTTATGTTCTTGAGCTGAAACTTGGGTTTTCCTTTGATCTTTTGGATCCAAATCTCTTGGGAGCTGGAATTTCGAAGTGAAGATTGGTCCTTCCTCATTCCTTGCTGGTTTGGAGATTCCTTCCACCTGATTTGAGGATTTAAAGGTGAGTTATAGCTCAGATTATGAGTAATTAGCTTAAGTGCTGAATTTTTGGACCTTTGATGGATTTCTTGGATTTTTGAATCCAGATTTTTGTGAGGAACCTTGGAGAGGATTTGGAATGTTCCATCACTGTATTTGAGAGGTTTGTGACCCTTTTCTATGGGCTAGATTCGTTGGAATTCCATAATTCATGCTAGAAGTGTTATTTCCTTAGTTGCTGGAATTTCTGGATGCATGTGCATGAGGGTCCAGAAGTGGGTCCGAATCAGTGTGAGGACTTTTTGGATATCGAGTCGAGCTCCGTTTTGGCTGAAATTTGGAGGGTTTGTTCTTGAACCCCTGCTGGTGAGTTGAGCAAAGTTTCACTGCATTTGGACTTAAGATTTAGATTTTATCGCATGTTGAATCCATATTGGTCGTGCTGCCAGGCTGCAGTTCTGGGCTGATGTTCTGGGCGCCCAGAACTTGAGCAGGTGGGTCCGAATCTCGAGTTTGCAGTTTTGAGCCCGATTTCAGCCGGTGTTATTTGGAGGCCTTCCTCTCGACTCCTAGCCTTTGTTGGATAGCTTTCGAGGTGGGTTAATGTTACCGAAATCGCCGGATTTTCTCCTAAGTTGTAGAGAGTACAATATGCTGTTTTATTATCTATTTAATCATGTTAGTAGATCGAATTCATAAATTTGTATGTATTTATATGAAATCTGAATTTGGAGCATAAATTGATAATTTATAGACATGACTTTACATGCTGAACTGGGAATTGACTTAGGAGAAAACTCGTGAACCTTCAACCGTCACTTTTCGAACTATTATCAGATTTAGCTCTAGGAGCCGTTTCTGTTCTTGTATCACCGCTGTTAGTGCGAGGTGGATACTTAGTTTGTTGTAGGACGAGTTTACGCTCGTGCTGGGATGCCGAGCTTGTATTTACAGTAGGGTTAGGCTGTTTTGTATTACCGGGTGCCGTCAGGGTTGACGGTGGACCCAGACACTTGTTTTAGCTTCTGTTTGTGCTGAGGGCACGTGAGCTTGGAGTCTTTGACCCATTTGACCCATTTTTCATTTGATTATAGCCTGCCGGAGCCTGATTGTGCTCGACAGAGATATGCGTACTAACTCGGTTGGGTAGCTCCCCCGAGTGCCGCTCCGGAGTGAGGCCTCTCTTGCGTTGATGTCGCTGCAGATTAGTTGGATCTGATTTTGGACCGGCTACCCTTTTTGGTAGTGTGCGGTGTGGCTAGGCAGTTGGCTGGACGAGCCTGTTTGGGCAGTTCCGTTAGATTGGGTCAGGGGTGAATTTTCACTTTGGTGATGCTTACTTAAGAGTTTGACTTGGATAGTGGTAGGGTAGTGGCATTACAGCTGTAGAGTTTTTTCCAGCTTACTTTGTTGTTCTTTTCCTACCAGCTATACTGATAGTCTCGTAGACTTAGTGGGTGGACCGTTGAGGTCGGTATTGGTACCCACTGAGGACTACTTCTTTTGATAGTAGTTCTCACACCCATTGTTGCCACCTTTTTCTTGCAGAGCCTTCGTCTGTTGCGGTTGCTGCTCTTGTTCCTGCGGATCGAGGTAAGGGAGTCGCGAGCTAGATCCCTACCTGTCCCTGTTGTTCCTAGAGGTGGACCCTACTGGAGATAGTCTCTTTTGGAGTTGAGCCATCTACATATACAGTGGACTTGTTCCTATTTTGGTTTTGGAGGGACCGTTGTATTTTGGACTTTATATGTACAGGTGGCTTTGGTTCTATTAGTATATTTTATTTCAGCTCTATATCTCTTGTAGTTGCTTGTATGTTTGTTTACAAGTTAGCTATCGCTTCGTATACATAAAAAAATCTATGTATACGGCGGATCTGTTGGCGAGCCCGGGAAAACGGGTAATCCGGGGCGTGACAGATTATGTTGGTATCAGAGCTTAGGAATAGGTCGTTGGGACTTAGTAAACTCTAGGCTTTGGCAGACCCTAGGAATGCAAGACGTGAGAGACGTGACTTGCTGCGAAAGTCATCGATTTGACTGTTGAACTCATCCTTAAGTGGAGGGAGTGATCGAAGGCGTGTCTCCTTTCCTGTCGTGAACTTGCGTTGGCTGCAGACGACGTCAAGCAGCGAGGGAAAAGAGGCGACCTTCTAGACTTTCGCTCGATTGGGTCTTGAGTTGTTTGTGTTTGCTGACTGATCTGTGTGTTGCGCAGGTGAGCATGACGCCTCCCCGACACCGAGGTCGACCCCCGACGCGGGCTACCCCCGTATTTTTATTGAGGTGCCAGAGCAGGCGAGACCTAGTGTACCCCTTGATCTGAGTGAGTAGTTGCTGCGCTAGCCGAGTCAGCTAGGCAGCAGGGTGCACCATTTGCTGGAGGGATGTGTGATTATTTTTTTACTCACGTACACAGTGCAGAAACCTAGAGCGACGAGAATATGCAGAAGCCACCTCCTTTGGCTCCTGTAAATGTTCCAGCTGCATTCCGTACCCCAGCAGCGGCAATTCCGGCCGACAACTGGTTGGTGATACTTCTAGGTCAGGTGGACAGATGTCGGAGGCCAAAAAAGGAGCGGATAACGAGAGACTGATGCTCGTTTTTGCCATTTTGATCCACCTCGTTTTGATGGTGGGCCAAATAGAGCCATGGGTGGTGGAGGCCTGGGTAGGCGAGATGGAGAAGTTATTCGAGGATCTCTTCATACCAGAGCGGGAGCAGGTTCATTTGGCGGTTCACTGCTTGACGGGTGATGCACGCATCTGGTGGACGAGGACGAGATCGAGCATGTCACTGGATGCGCTACGGTTGAGTTGGGCCGAGTTCTGCGGGATGTTGTATGGGTCCTACTTCCCTAACAGTGTGAAGCAGAAACTCGAGGAGGATCTGAAGAATTTACTCCAGGGTGATCGCACAGTGCAAGAGTATACCCGAGAGTTTACCAGACTCCTGAACTGTGTTCCTTCTGCAGCGAGAGATGAGGCTCACAGGATTTACTTGTTCGAGCGAGGATTGAGACAGGAGATCTTTGTCCTAGTTTAGGCGCAGAGGTTGCCGACCTTGGATGCGTCGATCGAGCAGCCGCTATGGGTGGAGCGAGGAGCTTTGACGTCGAGTAAGCGGGCGGCCACACTAAGTCAAGGTTTGGATAGAAAATGCCCGGCTCCGGAGGACGGAGGACAGACTAGCGGCAGACGCCCGCCGAGACCTCCACGATCACGTTCCCTGGGTCGTGGGTTTTTAGGGCGATAGAGGTCTGGTGGATCCCGTCAGCAGGGACGGCAGCAGAAGGGAGCACCGAGATGTGTCATCTGCGTAGGACCACTTTGGCCTAGGCAGTGCGAGCAGCGAGAGGGCCGGTGTTTTGGGTGTGGTCAGTCCGGACATCTGCGGGCAGCTTGTCCCTGAGCAGCGTCGCATGTACCATCGATCGCATCGGCACCCCCAGTTCATCAGCAGACCTATGGAGCTCCACCGACTCATAGCCAGATGATAGGACTTCTGTACCACGCCCAGGTGAGCGGCGACAGCAGGCGCAGAGCGGCAGAGTCTTTGCGGATCAACTGGAGGACTCCATGGCAGCTGATCATGTGGTGGCAGGTATCATTTTAATTTCTGGCATTAGAGCTCGTGCATTATTTGATACCGGTGCATCACATTCTTTTGTTAGTCGAGCATTCGCATCATTGCATGGGCTAGTGTTAGGGCCGTTACCTTGTGCACGAGTGGTGCAGATTCCCGAGCACGTTTTGCTTGTGGAGGAGTGTTGTCGAGCTTGCCCAGTGCAGCTTGGACCTTGGCTGATGCCCACAGACCTGTTGGTCTTGGGGCGATTGCAGGACTTTGATGTGGTGCTCGGCATGGATTGGCTGGCCCGCTATTTCGCGACGATCGACTGCGGCGAGAGGACCGTGACGTTTCGCGAGCCAGGCCAAGAGGAGTACGTGTATCGAGGCTGCAGGAGCACTTTGTTCGCGACGTGGATTTCGTCGGCACGAGCGAGACAGATGATGAGTCGAGGATGTACTGCATTTCTGAGGACTGTTGTTGAGGTATCTGCGGTGGCACCGGAACTCGAGGACATCTCTGTAGTTCGCGAGTTCCCGGACGTGTTTCCCCCGGAGTTGACTACGATGCCACCAGACAGGGAGGTCGAGTTTGTGATTGACGTAGTCTCAGAAACTGCGCCAATCTCAAAGACACCCTACCGAATGGCACCGGCTGAGCTGAGAGAGCTTAAGGCGCAGCTTCAGGATTTGATGGATAAGGGGTTTGTGAGACCCAGTGTATCGCCTTGGGGAGCGCCGGTGTTATTCGTGAAGAAGAAGGATGGTTCACTTAGACTTTGTGTGGATTATCGAGAGTTGAATAAAGTGACCATCAAGAACAGGTATCCTTTGCCGCGCATTGATGATCTGTTTGATCAGCTGCAAGGATCTTGTGTCTTCTCGAAGATTGATTTGCAGTCCGGTTACCACCAATTGAAGGTAAAGGCCGAGGTTATTCCCAAGACGGCTTTTAGGACCCGCTACGGGCATTATGAGTTTACGGTGAAGTCGTTTGGTTTAACTAATCCCCCTGCCGCGTTTATGGATTTGATGAATCGAGTGTTTAAGCCGTTCTTGGACCGATTTGTGGTGGTGTTTATTGATGATATCCTGATCTACTCTCGGAGTGATGCTGAGCATGATGAGCACTTGAGGATAGTGCTGCAACTTCTGAGGGAGAAGAAGTTGTATGCCAAGTTGAAGAAGTGCGAGTTTTGGCTTCGAGAGGTAGCTTTCTTGGGCCATGTGATTTCAGCCACTGGAGTGGCGGTGGACCCAAAGAAGATTGAGACTGTGCGGGATTGGCCCAGACCGACGACGGTTACCGAGGTGAGGAGTTTTCTCGGGTTGGCTGGCTATTACCGTCGATTTGTGGAAGGCTTTGCGAAGCTCTCCACACCCCTCACTCGTCTGACGAGGAAGGGGATTAGATTTGTTTGGAGTGCTGAGTGCCAGCGTAGCTTTGAGGAGCTGAAGGAGAGGCTGATGTCTGCTCCCATCCTTACCCTTCCAGTTATGAGGGAAGGATTCGTGATTTATAGTGATGCATCACACAGTGGCTTAGGATGTGTGCTGATGCAGCATGGTAGGGTAATTGCCTATGCCTCTCGGCAATTGAAGGATTACGAGAAGAATTACCCTACGCATGATTTGGAGCTGGCAGCTGTAGTGTTTGCACTGAAGTTGTGGCGGCACAATTTGTATGGTGAGCACTGTGAGATTTTCACGGATCATAAAAGTCTCAAGTATCTGTTCACTCAGAAGGAATTGAACTTGAGGCAACGCCGGTGGTTAGAGTTGTTGAAGGATTATGATACTACCATCCAGTATCACCCCGGCAAGGCGAATGTAGTGGCAGATGCGTTGAGCAGGAGATCAGTGCAGAGCCTTAGTATGACGATCACTCAGCAAGCGCCACTACTTGAGGAGTTGAGGCGGCTTGAGCTTGAGGTGGTGTCCCCTGGGGTTACTGCAAAACTTATGTCTTTGATTTTGCAACCCACACTGTTGGATAGGATCCGAGAGAAACAGAGTGTGGACCCCTATTTGATGAGGATTCGAGATCAAATTGCCAGTGGGCAAACGGGAGACTTTTGTGTTGACAGTTCGGGAGTACTACAGGGACCGACTGTGTGTGCCTACGGATTCAGAGATCCGAGAGGAGATCTTGAGAGAGGCTCATTACTCACCTTATACGGTTCACCCCGGTGGAACCAAGATGTATAAGGACTTGAAGGCACACTACTGGTGGAATGGAATGAAGCGGCATATTGGGAGATTTGTGGCTCAGTGTTTGACTTGTTAACAGGTAAAGCCGGAGCACCGAGTACCTGCTGGCAAGCTTCAGAGTCTCCCAATACCCGAGTGGAAGTGGGACCAAATCGCCATGGACTTTGTCGTGGGATTACCGAGGACGCAGGCTGGTTTCGACGCTATTTGAGTGATAGTGGACAGACTGACCAAGTCTGCCCATTTCTTACCAGTGCAGACTTCTTGGTCCAGGAACAGACTTGCTCAGTTATATTTGGACGAGATAGTGAGGTTGCATGGAGTGCCTACCTCGATTGTGTCGGATCGAGACACACGGTTCGTTTCGCAGCTTTGGAGGAGTCTTCAGACAGCACTGGGTACCCAGCTGCGGTTTAGCACGGCTTTTCATCCACAGACCGATGGTCAGTCTGAGCGGACCATTCAGACTTTGGAGGACATGTTGAGGGCATGTGTCCTAGACTTTGGTGGAGGGTGGCATCGACACTTAGGACTGGTTGAGTTTGCGTACAACAATAGCTATCAAGCGAGCATTCAGATGGCTCCGTTTGAGGCATTGTATGGACGCAAGTGTCGTTCGCCCTTGCATTGGAGCGATGTGGGTGAGAGGAAGACTTTGGGTCCCGATATCCTGTTGGAAGCAGAAGAGAAGGTCAAGATGGTTCGACGACGTCTTGAGACCGCCCAGAGTCGACAGAGGAGCTATGCGGATACTAGGAGACGAGACTTGGAGTTCCAGATTGGAGATCATGTATTTCTGAAAGTCTCGCCGTCCAGAGGAATTCGCCGTTTTGGAGTTCGTGGGAAGCTCAGTCCACGGTTTGTTGGCCCGTTCGAGGTGTTAGAGCGAATGTGTCACGCCCCGGGTTACCTCTTCCCAGGCACATGACAAGATCCGCCGCATACACAGTATCTCTACCATGTATACGAAGCGAAAACAACATCAACAATAATCATACAGAGCTAAAGGTATCAACAGAGCTGCTATATAAATATATCAAAAGATCACTGTACATACATCATCCATAACTCTCATGTATAACTCTCATCCATAACAACACATGTATAACTCTCATATCACTGATATCTCAATCACACTGTATGTACAGACTCAACCATCTATCAAAATGGGTATACCTCTAGCCAAGTATCCGGGGAATAGCTCTACCCGACGGTCTCCTTTCCGCGCTCAGTATGCACAACTGGGGAAGAAGACTCTGCAAAAAGATGTCACCAATAGGTGTGAGAACTACTATCAAAGAAGTAGTCCTCAGTGGGTACCGCCACCAGCCTCAGCGGTCTGCCCACTAAGTTCTCAATCTCAAGAGATATATAGAGCAATAAAGAAAGTAGGAGATACACTACCACTATTATGCACAAAGCTCAACTGTCAGTATGAATACCAATGAACTGAATATACCAAATGAGGACTATCATGAATACAATACCTGCGAAACAGCTAGTACAGGAAACCCCGTCTGTACCTAGCTCAATCCATAATACCATACCATATCATATCATACCATACGATACAATAACATAGGATACCTGCGGCCTGATCAAGCTCAACACAAAAGGGAGCCCAACTAGTACAGGAAGCCCGTCTGTTACTAGTTCCTTGTACAATCCTCTGTACGGAATATGCCAACTCTAGAGTGGTACTCGTGGGAGCTACCCAACCGAGTAAAGTAAACCCAAGTATACGCCAAGCACCCGCAGGTATATGATCGACACGACTGGGTCAACAAAGAATCACATGCCCTCGGCATCTCAAAGGATAATCAACAAGTATGACCCAATCCATGATCTCACAAAGAATCACGTGCCCTTGGCACAATCAATGCTCCAGTGCTCACAATCTATCTCAACTCTATCACAAGAGGAGGCTGTCAACTCTACCACAAAGAGGAGGTACAATAACATAGCACGAGCCACAACATGATCACCTACACTACATGTACAACAACTGGTACAAGGGATATCAACAGAATAGGTGTAGGCCAAATCATGCAACAAGGATACAAGGAAATCATGTATGCTCACATATATATCATTAGCATATTACACACATGCAAATCTCAACCTAACAGGTCATATCTAATATAATCACAGCATGTCATGCTATCATAATCCCAATAATATCACACTATCATAATCCAATATCATCATATCATAATCCAATATCATCATATCATGCTAATATAATCCAACACTATCATGCTAACATGAGAGTAAACACATAGGAGGAAGTCCACTGAATGTGGCAAACATCAACCCACCTCAAGAGCTAATCCAACCACGGTGGGGAAAACAGTATCCTCAGATCCAACCCTCCAAGCTAATCAAGTTCCAGCAGCACTCCGATCTGAATATCACCAAAAAGGCTGCTAACTTCGACAGAATAACAGCTCAGCACCAGATCAGATCAACAGAGTAGAGGAGAACAAGCTAGGTTACAACTAATGCCAGCACATGGCCCTTAACCTAACTTTCTCTCTCTAGAAATGGATCATACGAAGTGGAAATAAGCCCAAAAACCATCAGGGCTCACCTATTTATAGGCTGCCAAAAGTCCACATTCGGGCGCCCGAATTCAACTTCCGGGCGTCCGGAAATCCTCAACGCCAAATGTCAGCTGGCGGGCAAACGGTCGGTCGGCGGTCGCAGGCGGTGGGGCGGCGTGTCTCCGGCGGTCGACACGTGTCCTGCGTCGCGACACGTGGCTCTCCACGTCACAAGTGTAATCCGGATCCACCATCCGGACGTCCGGTTCCTGCATCCAGATTCGAATTCCTGTCAGCCATTTCCGGATCATCCGAAACATACACTGGCTCCGGTACATTCGGGCGTCCATTTCACAAGTTCCGGGCGCCCGAAATGTCTCAAGCCCGAAACCCTCAAAGTCCACAAAAATCGGAGTGCTACAGAATGGGGCCGGTAGCATACAGGATTGCCCTTCCACCGTGACTTTCTGGAGTCCACGATGTGTTTCATGTCTCGGCCCTGAGGAGATATGTGTTCGATCCCTCCCACGTGATTGACTTCACCCCACTTGAGTTGGCTGAGGACCTGCGATACGAGGAGCGACCGGTGCGGATTCTTGCTCGTGAGACGAAAGAATTGAGCAACCGAGTCATACCGTACGTGAAAGTGCAGTGGAGTAATCACGAGGAGCATGAGGAGACTTGGGAGCCGGAGACGGTGATGCGGGAATCCTATCCCTACCTTTTCGAGCTGCCTTCTTGAGGTATGAGTTTAAGTTTCGAGGAGGAAATTTTTCGTAGGGGGGAAGGATGTAGTACTTCTGGGGCCTAACTGACGGAATGACTACAGTATCCTAGACTGTTCGACACTTCTGGAGAAGGTCGAGATAAGTCGGAGTTGTTTCGGCGCCAAATAGACGCGAAAACGGACTCAGAGCACCGAAGTAAGCCAAAACTGAAGTTTTGGGCGTTTGGAGCTTTAGGGCGCCCGGAAGTTGTGTTTTGGGCGCCCAGATGTTGAGTGCTCGTTTTCTGAAACTGCTAAGTCATTTCAGATCCAGGATCGGGCGCCCGGAAAGTGAGTCCGGAAATCTACCTCGCGAGTATCGATCCATTTGACACGTGTGGGCTGGTAGGTGAGTTCCGCCGGACCAGGATAGGGTGCACCGGACCGCGGGCGGAGAGTCCGAAGTTCTGGACTTGTGCAGGCTGAAGAACCGGGCGCCCACTTCTTGGGTTTCGGGCGCCCGAATGTAGTTTTCCTGCTGAGGATCAGGTTAGCAGCATGTTGTTCTTGAGATCCATTTTACCCTACCTTTGGTCTATAAAAGTTGTGGACGACCTCCCCTGATGCTTTTTCTCCCCTCTTCATGGTGAACCTTGGATTTTGCTTGGAATCCCTCCAATTCCTCCCAAATTCCACCTTTCTCCATTGAAGACCTTGGATTCTTGCAGAACTACAACGTCAACCTGTGGTGTTCTTGCTCGTGTGCAGTGTGGGAGTGTCCAAATCCCACGAAACTTGGTTTGTTAAATAGAAGACTCGTAGAGGAAGACGTGGAATCCTTCCATTCGCAATGTGGATAGGTATGTATGCTATAGTTACTGTTTTACTGGACCCCTTGTGTTCTTGAGCTGAAACTTGGATTTTCCTTTGATCTTTTGGATCCAAATCTCTTGGGAGCTGGAATTTCGAAGTGAAGATTGGTCCTTCCTCATTCCTTGCTGGTTTGGAGATTCCTTCCACCTGATTTGAGGATTTAAAGGTGAGTTATAGCTCAGATTATGAGTAATTAGCTTAAGTGCTGAATTTTTGGACCTTTGATGGATTTCTTGGATTTTTGAATCCAGATTTTTGTGAGGAACCTTGGAGAGGATTTGGAATGTTCCATCACTGTATTTGAGAGGTTTGTGACCCTTTTCCATGGGCTAGATTCGTTGGAATTCCAGAATTCATGCTAGAAGTGTTATTTCCTTAGTTGCTGAAATTTCTGGATGCATGTGCATGAGGGTCTAGAAGTGGGTCCGAATCAGTGTGAGGACTTTTTGGACATCGAGTCGAGCTCCGTTTTGGCTGAAATTTGGAGGCTTTGTTCTTGAACCCTGTCACGCCCTGGGCTAGTTTAGATGCGGAAAATGGGTCAATTTTTTTTTGAAAGTCTAGCCCGCGCAGTGAACAGACCCGCCACAAATACAGGCACCTCTGTCTACACGGACAGAGTCTCCCCTGTATTTGCACGGCGTACCAACAACATACAACAGGATCACAATCACACTTACATTCACGATAATCCACACAATACAACCATAGAGTATATTTGCATACAACTATCCTTACATGCCTCTAGGCACTCCTTAAGCGAAGGATGATGCAATGCACATTACAATAAACATCCTATTAAAAATTGCTTCCCACACGAAAGCTTTGTTTTCAAATTCTAATAAGCGTTAAAAGAAATCCATAAAAACCTTTTAAAACTATTTCCACACGGAACTTCATTTTGAAAACCAGCTACCACGATGGGTAGACACCCACACGATAAAACACAAGTCAAATGCTGATAATCCAAATTATGCATAGGGAATTCATCATCTTATACAATTTATAAGCATTCAAATTGATCATCTAACTGAACCATTTATATATCTATCTGACTACTAATGCGGATAAGGAAAACATAACCAAGGTGATGACCGCTAATGCAGTCTACCTAGATCGTCCTCACGTCGAACCACGAACTGAACTCCTCGCTCCAGGTACCTGGGAAAATGGGGAGTGAGAAACCACAGCGAGGTTTCTCAGTGGGTACAACCGAGCCACAGGGGCATGTCGTAATCACTAAGAAACAAAGGAGATATGATAACAATATAATCAGAGATCTACAGTAGCTGTGTCAGTATGAACAGAATAAATAATCAAAACGCTATTGTACAGGAAAAACTAAGCTGCATATGCATCAATGGAATGAAAACTCAAAATACCCAATCTGAGTTGCTTGCCAGTTGGTCCGAGACCCCAGGCTTGCTTGTCACATTACTTGCACCCGATCTAACTCATGCGCCCGCAGGTCGACTCATCCGGATAGTACACCCTTGATCGGTGGCCAAATCGATCTGGTGTCATGAATTCACGCTGTGCAGTGACTAATCATGCGATATGCTCAATAAAAAGCCGGCAAGAAGCCGATACCTGGCCGAAGCCACATCTCAGGCGAAAGGAACGCCGCATCCTGATCAAGCAGATCGAATCAAAGCCGGCAAGAGGCCGATACCTGGCCGAAGCCACATCTCAGGCGAAAGGAACGCCGCATCCTGATCAAACAAATCGAAACACACGACAAGAGAGTCGATGTGTTGCCTGGACAAGAAGTCCACATATCATCAATGCATAATCCTGCTCTACATGTCCATGACCACAAATATACTATGCAAGTAAGGTAAGTATAAACGAACGGATGCTGTAAAGAAGGAATCGACATGTAGAGATATATCAAAGGAGAGCAGGGAACAGTGATATCGACTACTCCGAAGGCTCACCCACCTGTCGTACTCGCGTCGGGAACCTGGACGCGAAGCAGACCAACCGGACCTACGATAGGTCCACCGAGTCAGATATAAATCTCAAATAACTTAATGTACGTATCTCACACAAACCCCCAAAACCTGAGACTCGGTTTCCTCGAAACCTCTCCGAACAACACCGGAAGTCCCAAAAATCGCACCGGGACGTCCCCGGGACACACGAACAGTCCTGAAAGATACAGACTCGCTCCACGGGTCAACCGCTGCCCCAAAACACATCCCTTTGGGTGTTTGGGCAGCAAGCACAAGATCGAACATCGGAACGATTATTCTCGGATGATCGCTCCGATCCGGGTTCCCGGAAGCGTCAATTTTCGACACCGGAACCCACTGCCGCTCATCAGGCATCTCAGAATGCTCGAGACGGCCGAGACAACCAGCCAACTAGGCTCAGCGGCAGTCCCCAATTCATGCAAGTCGTGACAGTCGATCCCGAACCGTAATCCGCGTTTTGCCGACGAATTTCGTCGAAAAACGCACTAGAAATCGATCTTCGATTTCCGCGAAAGACATCGGACCTTGGACAATCAGTCCAGAGGTCACACACCGTCTATACCTACTGCCCACAGGACCCACGCGGTGTACAATTGCATAAAAGCCCACAATCTTTTACGAAATCACATCATTTTATGTGACTTTTCGGACTTAATGGGTCGTTACGACAAACCGAGGGTCTTCGGGGTCCGCCGAGGCACATGTTGAAAGGTCTCGACGTGCCAGAGGCCGTGCTCATGATTCAGAGCACATCCGGGCACTGTGGAGAGCGCGGGTACGATGCGAACTTCAGCGAACTATGCACACTGTACGATGATCGTGCTTATTTCGCAGATCCGGGAGGCGTTGACCACAATGGAGGTGAGCATCTCGTTCGGCACTGACCGACGATCACCGTGCTCACCTCCGGAGGCATCAAAACAGCCTCCAGATCACGAAAATAATGACCCAAACTCAGATCCATGCACAGAATGCAGTAAATAGGGCTTACCGGGCAGAGGGAGCTAGGGCACGGCCGGCGGCGGTTCTCCGGCGGGCTCACCGGCGGCAGGGGGTTTCTACCGGTCAGGGGAGGTCGGCGCGTGCGGTGGCCGACGGCGGGAGGCGGCCAGAGGCGGCGGCGGTGATGCCCTAGCTCGGTGATTCTCTAGGCCGAGCCTTCGTCTCCTGGCGATCGGCGGCTCCGGCGGCGGTCCCGTCGGCAGACGATGTATGCGGGAGGGCCAGGGAGGCCGGCGCTCCGGTTGGTCGACGGCGGAGGGCGGCGGTGGCGGCGCTGGCACAAACCGAGCCCGCACGGGTTAGGGCTCGGGTTCCAGGGGTCCAGCGGCCACGGCGGCGGCCGGGGCACTCCGAGGCGGCGGCGGCGGGTTGCCTGAGGCTGGAGGAGAGCGACCCGACGGATCTTGAACAGCGGCGACGCGGGGAGAGGGAACCCACGCGGGTCCGGCCAGATCTGCACAAAAACTTGGTGCAGTCTACTCACAGCGGCCGCGGCGGCGCGCAGGGACGGCGGCGGCGGCCGTGGAAGATCGTCGGAGGGTTGGGGGCGCCGGAGAGAGAGAGAACCCTCGGGTTAGGGTCACTCAAGTTGATCCCCACAGAGGAAAAGACAGATGGAGGGTGGTGGTGATGTGAGGAAGGATGGTGGTGCTGGGGTTGCACCCTCTACCGGCCGGAAACAAAGTCGCCGGCGGCGGCAACCACGCGCAGAGGAAGGAGCAGGAGGTAGGGGTGTCGGCTGGGGTGGCTGTGGAGGGTGTAGAAGGCTAGGGTTAGGGTTTCACATGAGAAAACCCTAGGTGGTGTTTATATCCAAGTTGGTCACTTTGCAACTTAGCCCACCAAAGCTGATAATTATCAGCTAAGTCCCTCACAGCGCGTGTATTTTGCGCGTAGGTACCTCCCAGTCCAATTTTGTGTAATTTGATACACAAAATATTGGCACTTTTCTCGAAATACAGAAAAATAACATTTGACCCTTCCCTCGGGAAACGTGTTATATCTTGCGATCCGTCCGTCGAATTTCCGAACGGATTGCACTAGTGCGATCAGCACTACCGAGACATCGAACTCATGATTTTGTTTCATTCGATTTGATTGATGATTCGCCGATCAATAATCTCCTTTACGGTTCACATGTATAATCACCATTTGGTCCCTCAACCATAAAGTAGGCTTTTCTCAGAAACCGTTCGTCAAATCCGAAATCCGTTAGTGCCATCGAGTCCAGAATAATCGGACGGTTGAAAACAATCTATTGGATTACTATGTACGGAGTCCGATACACTCCGAAAGCCAACACTAATCATCGGTCTCTCCGGAAAACCGGAGTTACTATTCACTTAAGGGAATATTGTAAATCGCGTAACTCTTTCATTTTAACTCGTTTTCACCCGGAACTTGACGAGCGATTATGTAATTAAAATACACATAAAAACATCATCAACGGAGAGTTAAATTATATAATAAAATCTCGGTCTTTACAAACCCCTGCTGGTGAGTTGAGCAAAGTTTCACGGCATTTGGACTGGGAATTGACTTAGGAGAAAACTCGTGAACCTTCAACCGTCACTTTTCGAACTATTATCAGATTTAGCTCTAGGAGCCGTTTCTGTTCTTGTATCACCGCTGTTAGTGCGAGGTGGATACTTAGTTTGTTGTAGGACGAGTTTACGCTCGTGCTGGGATGCCGAGCTTGTATTTATAGCAGGGTTAGGCTGTTTTGTATTACCGGATACCGTCGGGGTTGACGGTGGACCCAGACTTTTGTTTTAGCTTCTGTTTGTGCTGAGGGCACGTGAGCTTGGAGTCTTTGACCCATTTGACCCCTTTCCATTTGATTATAGCCTGCCGGAGCCTGATTGTGCTCGACAAAGATACGCATACTAACTCGATTGGGTAGCTCCCCCGAGTGCCGCTCCGGAGTGAGGCCTCTCTTGCGTTGATGTCGCTGCATATTAGTTGGATCTAATTTTGGACCGGCTACCCTTTTTGGTAGTGTGCGGTGTGGCTAGGCAGTTGGCTGGACGAGCCTGTTTGGGCGGTTCCGTTAAATTGGGTCAGGGGTGATTTTTCACTTTGGTGATGCTTACTTGAGAGTTTGACATGGATAGTGGTAGGGTAGTGGCATTACAGCTGTAGAGTTTTTTTCAGCTTACTTTGTTGTTCTATACCTACCAGCTATACTGATAGTCTCGTAGACTTAGTGGGTGGACTGTTGAGGTCGGTATTGGTACCCACTGAGGACTACTTCTTTTGATAGTAGTTCTCACACCCATTGTTGCCACATTTTTCTTGCAGAGCCTTCGTCTGTTGCGGCTGCTGCTCTTGTTCCTGCGGATCGAGGTAAGGGAGTCGCGAGCTAGATCCCTACCTGTCCCTGTTGTTCCTAGAAGTGGACCCTACTGGAGATAGTCTCTTTTGAAGTTGAGCCATGTACATATACAGTGGACTTGTTCCTATTTTGGTTTTGGAGGGACTGTTGTATTTTGGACTCTATATGTCACGCCCCGGGCTAGTTCTAGATGCGGAAAATACGTGCCAATTTTTTTTTTTTTTGAAAGCCTAGCCCGCGCCACGTACAGACCCGCCACAAATACAGGGTCCACTGTACACACGGACAGAACCTCCCCTGTATTTGCACGGCGTCCACAACTTACAACAGGATCACAACCACCATTCATTCATCACAACAACAACACAAGAGATTCATACAGCTAGCAGTCCTTAAACTTGTATGAATCTAAGCAGATCCTTAAGCGAAGGATGATGCGATGCACAAGCAACAAACATTCTAGAAAGCTGTTCCTTACCCAGAAGCTTTATTTGAAACCCTAATTTCAATCATCCAAGAATCATTTGAAAACTGTCCTCCACACGAGAACTCTCTTTTGAAATCACAAAAACCGAACAATCAAAAATCTATTTGAAAACTGTTTCCCACACGGAAACCTTTATTTCACGACGCTACCACGAGGGGTAGAAAGCCAAAATACTCGATAAATGAAACGATCGAAAAACATGGATACAACCAACTAGTCCAAGCATGCAATCATCACATAATGATAATGAATGATCAACAACACATAAGCATGCTAGAGTAAGCCCAAGGATAACTGAACCACAAATCACATCTAGTAGGCGAAGGTAGGGTGATAACCAAATCTGGGGAAGTAGCCTCACGAGTCGGAACCTCTAGAGCTACTATCTAGGCGTGCCTCGCAGCGTCCCGACACTCACCACCCTGCTCACCTGAAAACTGCAATGAGGGCGGGGGGTGAGAACATGTACACATGTCTCCCCTCCCAGTGGGTACCGCAAGCCGACGAAGGCGAGGTGTACACACCGGCACGATGGTCAACAAAAGCTAGATATGGTATACAGTAGCACAAGTAAGTATGAGGCTAACATATAACTGAAACAACTATGCTACTGTAAGCAACTGGTATATGCATCAAAGGAGATAACCACAAAGTAAACCCAATCTGTAACCACCGGGACGCACCCCGGGCACTGTCACAACCTGCTCAACCAACGGCACAAACCTTCTGCACGCAACGCAGCAAGGCTCACGGGTCGGAACCAAACTCAACGACCCTTTTCCGGAAAAGAAGCCCAAACGGTGGATCAGACCGTTGGCATACGTGAGGTGCTAGGGAGCTGTGACGATCGATGCAAATGCTCAATCCACAGAACGACAACGAGCCGAGAAGCAACCGATAAACCACAACGAGGATCGCTCGGAACAACAGGCGATCACCACCGACCAACTGGGTCGTCTCAAGAACCATGCAAACCACAACTACTCTACTATCCAAGCACGCATATAAGTAGAGTCAACGGGAGTCAAGTGAACTAATAACTGAAATGCAAGAGAAGGGATAGAAAGGTATCACCGTAGTCCACTGAACCGACTCCGGATCGAAGTACCCACCTGTCGAAAGATCAAGTCTAACACCGACGGCTCTCGGGAACCGCGACAGGACCTACGAAAGACTCACAGGGTCAAGGTCCACCAAGTCGACGCTAAACACAAAGCTCTCACATCCCGAAACCGACGGATCGCCCGGGAAACCCACCGGGACGATCCCGAAACCACACAAAGCCCCAGAGGGGTACCAAACAGCCAACAAGGTCCCTCGCTGTCCCCGAACACACAAAACCAAGTGACAGGACAGCGAGCACAAGCTCGGGGTGCCATGAACATCAAACGCACCCGAAAAGGCTTCCCAGGTTCCCGAAAAATGCCGAATTGGCACCGGAACCCCACATCACTCATCCGCTGTCCTCGGAACTTCGGGACAGCGATGAGGAACAGCCAACGAGGCTACACGACGAAGCCAAGTCGCTCGCGAAAATAGCGAGTGAGTCGCACAACTAGAAACGTGCGTTTCGCCGATTATTTCATCGAAAAACGCGTCGGACACAAATCCGAAACTCCACGAAGGGCGAGGGGGTTGGACAACCAGTCCACAGGGTCCCGAGGACCAAACCCTTGCTGCCCACAGCGTCGCAACGCTGCCACAAACGCCAAAGTCCCAAAACAAGCACAATTCCATACATACAAGCAATAAATGCGACGGATTTATTGCATATGAATATTTAGGGTATAATTTATTAATTTCCGCTAATTCATATTTCATGATGTTATGGCCGGATATTATCGATATTTTTGTTTGTGCGATACGATGGTTTTGTCTATTTTTCCCGGGTATGCAGTGGATTTGTATTCGCTACCCGTGCCCATGGGTGATGGCCGTGTTGCTGAGATGGGGGTTACGCGACGATTTTGCTATCCCCGGAGTATGCGCCGAGTTCGCAAATCGACGTGCACGCGGTTAGGGAGGGATGCTGGGATTACGCGAGATTCACTGCCCGGTGCCCAAACATGCGCGAATTTTCCGCTTTGGTATGAGAACATATAATGGTGATGCGGCGACTCCGGAGAACACCGTATAAATAAATGACAATTAGTTGAACTTGGTCAATGTGAAAATATATGGATGAACCTAGGAGAAAATGAAAGTTGACATTTTATTGGTTGCATCCTTTATGTTTATTTTACAAGCAATGTAAATATATTGTTGTGCCCATTAGTTCATCTTCGTCGAGCTGACTTACGTGGCAATTGGGTTTGGTGTTTTTCTTGACCTCGGGTGCGGGTCCTCGATGCTTTTTCTCTTGGCGTGCCCGACCTTACACCCTCGGGCAACTATGTTTCGATAGTTTATACCCTCGTTTTTCACGTCAATCTCTACGAGCTGCTCCCACGTTTTTCAGTCGCGCACCCCGAGTGAAGCCGCAAGCGAGTACAAGGGTTTAGCTCTCTAGAGTAGCGGCGACCCTTCCATTTTGGTGTATACATAGAGTTTTGTAACCCTAGTCTTGTACTTTGATTAGTATAGGGGAATTTCATTTACATGTATGCAAACTTATGTATCTATCCATAGTTTTGGAACATGATGTTTTAGATATGAAAATAAAGAAAAAAATTTGGGGCATGTATAAATGTGCAATTTGTGATGTAATAGAAGTAGAACTTCTTTAATGTTGATTGCTTTCCTTTGCAACAAGTCTTGTACTACCGCTTCCGCTATCCTATATGGAACATTGTTGACTATTGCATTGTTGTTGTGACGCGCCTTGGGCGGGTGATAGAATAAAGTAGACTCTATCCTGTTCGGAGGGTGGGTCTGGGGCTATCGCGCCCAACGTTGCGGAGTTATCCTATTCACCACCTATTGGTGTTAAAGGCCTCTGCCCGGCGGTCCATGACAGACTAAGTATAGGTATCACGAAGCGATACGAAAACTGGTTCTCACTGTGGACCCTACCGACACCGCCCTCGGCGAACCATCCCCCTACGGCGCTGTAGGAACCCTACGTGAACGTGCACGAGAGCTATGAGCTTATTGGCGAATGCTCCGAGATTGGTTTTATTGTATCCCATTATCACCTCTATCGTAGGACATCGCGGCTCAATTCACTTGCGGTGTGTCGATAATCATATACACTCAAAGATGTCGTGTTCGTGTTGGCGGCCGACCCCCTGCCAAACCAAGTTGCGGGCATCATATGGACCTATGTGAAGAACCGTTCCGCCTAGATTCGGGATTCACGTTTATGTTCGTGATTGAAACGTTATTGTCGTTACAAATGACTTGGATATTGTCACAAAATGTCCCATATAGGTCGTTTGTCGTTTGTTCCTAAGGTGCATATGGTACAGTGGACGTGTCACCTCCTACGTGATTAGCTGGGCTCTGGAGAGGATCGAGCGCGCTCGACTCTGAACAACGCGGGAGGGCAGTGAGAACTCGGGGGTCTCTTCGATGAATCGGACATTTGATCCGATAGTTGTTGATGGCGTGGTTCGGCGACAAGCCGAAACCATGCAGCACAGATGGTGTGAGCAAATTAAAAAGCTCCAAGACGATTACTTTGGGCGCAGGCTGAGCGGGCAGTCTTGAGCCGGAATAGTGAGAGCGGAAAGATTGGGGGTGAGAGCTCCTCACCGCCTACTGCTTCACAGATCCGGCCAGGAAGTTACACCTCGCGCTGATCCAACGGGAGCCAACGACTGTGCCTGATGGGTCGAGGTGCCCCTATACCCGACTCCGCGCGGAGGAAGATCGACGAGCCCACGAATCTCTCTCCATATTCAATATTAATAAACCCCCGATCTACGAATTGGAACATGGATCCAGTGGGACGTAACCGTGATCCAGATCGCAGGAGACGCTCTTCGAAGGCATATACCTCAGATGACAAAGCACCTTGGCAGCTCTTTTGTTTATGCTTCGGGATAAGATTAGAGTATGTTTAAGGATCTGGAGAGTGATCGACTCTCTAGCCTCCGCCCCTATCTACTGGAGTTACATATTACGGTATCTTCCACGCCTACTATCCCCGTTTAGACGTGGGAGACGAAGAACGTCCAAAAAATAAAAGTTACAAAAAGAGTAAAGTCAAGTGAGGAATCGATACCACATGCGTATACGCTAGGATTTCGCGGTACATCAATTAATTTGGACCCACTTCCCAGCAAGTGTGACCAATCATTGCTTCTGCCGTCGTGACCGACAGAGCTTTCAGCTGCATAACCTCAACTACAGACTTTCGAAGACGGACCGTCTCTGTTTAAAAGCAAAATACCCCGAATCTATGTCGCCGAGGAGCCAGTCTTTGAAAAAAAAAAAAAAAAAAGAAAAAAAACACCCTATCGTGGCATCAAGCTTTAAAGCGCCAGCCGAAACACTCCCAATGTCTCATAATCTTCGCGTGGTCCAACGAATCGAGCAGAAATGGATTGGCTCTCGAGATATCAGGCTACTATAGATTGTGAGAGCCGGATAGTGAGGTTTAGATAACCCGGGCACAAGGAGTTTGTGTACCGTGGGTGCAAGAGTTTGCTCTTTGCATCGATGGTGTCCACGTCGCAAGCAAGAAAGCTCATTGCTAGTGGTTGCATTGCTTACTTAGCGACGGTCGTGGATGACCGAAAGGAGGTGTTGGAACTCGAGGACATTCCTGTAGTCCAAGAGTTCCCGGATGTATTTCCGGGGGAGTTACCCGGAATGCCACCCGATCGGGAAATAGAATTCGTGAGCGATTTGCTCCCGGGTACGGCACCGATTTCTAAGGCCCCGTACAGGATGGCACCCGCGGAGCTAAAGGAATTGAAAGCACAATTACAAGACTTGATGGACAAGGGTTTCGTAAAGCCAAGTGTGTCGCCTTGGGGAGCCCCTGTCCTATTTGTGCGAAAGAAGGACGGTTCACTGCGGTTATGTGTGGATTACCGTGAGTTGAATAAGGTGACCGTCAAGAACAAGTACCAGTTGCCCCGTATCGATGACTTATTTGATCAGTTGCAAGGGTCACGGGTGTATTCAAAGATTGACTTGCAATCCGGTTATCACCAATTGAAGATTAAACCGGAGGATGTGCATAAGACTGCATTAAGGACGCGGTATGGACACTATGAATTCACGGTTATGCCTTTCAGGCTTACCAATGCCCCGGCAGCGTTCATGGATTTAATGAACCGTGTATTCAAACCACTACTAGATCGATTTGTGGTGGTGTTCATAGATGACATCCTTGTGTACTCTCGGAGTGAAGAGGAACATAAAGAGCATCTAAGGATTGTGCTCCAGGTTCTTCGAGAGAACAAGTTGTTCGCCAAGTTAAAGAAGTGCGAATTTTGGATTCGTTAGGTCGCTTTCTTGGGTCATGTGATTTCCGCGGGAGGAGTATCGGTGGACCCTATGAAAGTTGAGGCAATCCAGGATTGGCCTCGTCCGACCAATGTCACGAAAGTACGAAGCTTTTTGGGTCTTGCGGGGTACTATCGGCGGTTCGTGGAGGGATTTTCAAAAATCTCCGGTCCACTTACGCGTCTTACCCGCAAGGGAGCCAAATATGTTTGGAGCGAGGAATGCGACCAAAGCTTTAAGGAGCTAAAGGAAAGGTTAACTTCGGCTCCGGTTCTCGCCTTGCCGGTTGCGGGGGAGAGCTTTGTGGTGTATAGTGATCATCACGGCGAGGTCTTGGGTGTGTGCTTATGCAAAGAGGACAAGTGATAGCATACGCCTCTCGTCAGCTGAAGAGCTATGAGCAGAATTATCCCACCCACGACCTAGAGCTTGCAGCGGTGGTCTTCGCGCTTAAGTTGTGGAGACACTACTTGTACGGGGAACATTGTGAGGTGTACATGGATCATAAAAGCTTAAAGTACTTATTAACTCAAAAGGAGTTGAACTTGAGGCAACGGAGATGGTTGGAGTTGATAAAAGATTACGACTTAACCATCTTGTACCACCCCGGTAGAGCCAATGTGGTGGCCGATGCGCTCAGTCGGAAATCCGTGGAGAACTTCGCAATTGAGATGACGGGACAAAAGCCGTTGATCAAGAAAATGGGCCGGTTCGACTTGGAAGTCATGGCCCCGGGCGTCCCCGCTACCCTCATGAATCTCGAGGTGTGGCCGACCATGTTGGAGCAAATAAAGGAAAAGCAATCCGGAGATCTGGAACTCCAAAAGGTGCGGAGTGCCATCGAGAGTGGACGCGCCGGAGATTATCATGTGGATTCGAAGGGCGCCATTCGATTCCGAAATCGATTGTGCGTGCCTAAAGTCGAGGACATTCGTAGGGAGATCTTGAAAGAAGCTCATACTTCTCCCTATGCGATTCACCCGGGTGGCACCAAAATGTATAAGGATCTTAAATTGCATTATTGGTGGCCGAGGATGAAGCTTGATGTTGGACGCTTCGTGGCACAATGTTTGGTATGCCAACAGGTGAAGGCCGAGCGTCGCTTTCCAGCAGGGAAATTGCAAGGGTTGCCCATTCCAGTTTGGAAGTGGGAGAACATAGCAATGGACTTCGTTGTGGGCTTACCTCGATCGTATGGTGGCCACGACGCGATTTGGGTGGTGGTGGATCGTTTGACAAAGTCGGCACACTGTTTGCCAATCCACACCACTTGGTCGGGTGACAAATTAGCACAAGTCTACCTGGACGAGATTATGCGGTTGCACGGGGTCCCGACCTCGATAGTTTCAGATCGAGATCCCCGTTTTACATCACATTTTTGGAAAAGCTTGCAAGAGGCTTTGGGTACACGGCTCGATTTTAGTTCGGCATTCCATCCTCAAACTGACGGTCAATCGGAGAGGACAATTCAGATTTTGGAGGATATGCTGCGAGTGTGTGTGTTGGACTTCAAAGGTGCATGGCCTACTCATTTACCGATGGCTGAGTTCGCTTATAACAATAGCTATCAATCTAGCATCGGTATGGCACCGTTTGAGGCCTTGTATGGAAGAAAATGCCGTTCTCCTATTCATTGGAGCGAGGTCGGTGAAAGAAGGGTCTTAGGACCGGATGTGTTGCGTGAAGCGGAGGAAAAGGTCCGCTTAGCACGTGAACGCTTATCGACGGCGCAATCCAGGCAAAAGAGCTATGCGGATAGGCGTCGACGAGATTTGGAATTCGCGGTAGGAGACCGCGTCTTCTTGAAAGTATCGCCCATGAGAGGGGTAAAGCGATTTGGTGTTCGGGGTAAGTTGAGTCCCCGTTAAATTGGACCCTATGAAGTTTTGGAGCGCGTGGGATCTTTGGCATATCGGCTAGCCTTGCCGCCAAAACTTGCGGGGATACACAATGTGTTTCATGTATCGACGCTCCGCAAGTACGTGTATGATCCAGCGCACGTCCTCGAGTATGTGCCTATGGAGCTTCATGAGGATATGATTTACGAGGAATTTCCCTTGTGTATCATGGAACGCGAGGTGAAAAATTTGAGGAACCGTAAAATCCCTTATGTAAAGGTACAATGGACGAATCACGAAGAGCGTGAAGCTACTTGGGAATTGGAAAGCTCAATGAATGAGCGGTTTCCTTACCTCTTCGCTTAGTCCAGCTGAGGTATGATTTAGTTTCGCGGCCGAAACTCTCTTTAAGGGGGGAGGAATGTAGCACTATGAATTTCGGTGCGCTGTATCGAACTTTACCAAATTTGATGAAGTTCGGAGAAAGTCGATGATGGCTGGTGTGGAATTGGGTTCCGAGGGTTTCGGAACGTTTTGGGTGCGAGTGGGAACCCAGAAATCAAAAATTTGAATTTTTGGAAAAGGACCAACTGGAGCAAAATTGCTCACGGGGTCCGGACCCGGGATCTGGGGTCCGGACAATGAAGTCCGTGGAGCAGCTAAGGTCCAGACCCGGACGCAACGGTCCGGACCCGACCTGTTACCACGCGGAGATGCGCGTACGGGTTCCGGACCCGGAGGCCAAGGTCCGGACCCAGCCTGCGCGGTGGGCTGTTGCGCGTACGGGGTCCGGACCCCACTTGCAAGGTCCGGACCCGGCTGAAGCAAAATGCCCAAAGAGGGGCAGTTTGGTAATTTCATGGAGGATGGGCTATGTATAGGGGCTGAAATCTCTCCCCTCATTACTCCTCCACTCTCCTCACATTCCCTAACCTTCTCCCTCACTTTCTCTGTCACGCCCCGTCGGGCCTTTAACACCAACTAGGTGGAAAGGATAACCGCATGGGCGCATGCCCCAGACCCGCCGAACGGATAGAGTCTCTTCTACCCACCCAAGGCGTCACAACACAAGTATGTCCACAAGGTTCCAACTAGGAACGGAGTACAAGAGTTGCACAAGGAAAGCATCAACATAAAGAAGTTCTACTTCTATTACATCACATTAGCACATTTATACATGTCCAAAATTTTCTTTTCTTTCAATTCATTCCATACATCATGTTCCAAAATTATGGAATATACAAGTTTCATATAATCAATGAAAATACCCTATACTATCAAAATCCAAGACTAGGGGTACAACTCTATGTATCACCAAAATGGAAGGGCCGCTATCTATAGAGCCAAACCCTTGCCTCGCTCCGCTGCCTCACTCGCGGAAGGACCTGAAAAACGTGGGGTGAGAACTATAAACATAGTTCCCAGTGGGTAAGGCCACCCAAGAGAGAAGCTCGACCCACCAGGTCCAAAGAAACACCATATGCATAAATTAGATCACAAATAACTATGCAAGAAATATTTACATGCTTGTAAATAAACATAAAGGATGCAACCAAATGAATTGTAAATCATCATTCTCTACTAGGTTCATCCTATATTTCACATTGACCAAGTTCAACTACTTGTCATTTACTTATGGTTTCAGAATCGCCGTCTCACCATAATTATTCCAACATCTAAGGAGTGACATTGTCGCCTCCGAGTTCGGGTAACGAAATCGTTGCATACCCGGGATAGCAAAATCGTCGCATACCCCATCTCAACACCGCCATCACATGGCATAGGTAGCGAACTCGTCGCATACCCGGGATAGCAACCTTGTTGCACATCCCATTTCAACACCGCCATCACATGGCACAGGTAGCGAACTCGTCACATACCCGGGATAGCAACCTCGTCGCACATCCCGTCTCATCACCGCCAACTCATGGCACGGGTAGCAAAATCGTCGCATACCCGGGATAGCAACCTTGTTGCACATCCCATCTCAATACCGCCAACTCATGGCATGGGTAGCGAAATCGTCGCATACCCGGGATAGCAAACTCGTCGCACATCCCATTCCAACATCGCCATCATATGGCATGGGTAGCGAAATCGTCGCATACCCGGGATAGCAAAATCGTCGCACATCTCCTTGTTCATATTTTACACTTGCCAACCTAAGTCTCATGATCTTAGGTTCAAGTCTCTAAGTCTCACCTATGTTCAATGACACTAGGTTTACTTTCATTCTCAACCTAGGTTCCATGACGCTAGGTTCCAATCATACATGTTCCAACCTATGTTCAATAACACTAGGTTCTATTCTCACATGTTCCAACCTATGTTCAATGACACTAGGTTATATTCTCACATGTTCCAACCTATGTTCAATAACACTAGGTTCCAATCATACATGCAACCATACAACAAGTATAGATAATTGAATTATACTTGAATTCTATATCATGCAATAGGAGCTCATTGGTCTACCTATCATGATTTTTACCTTTGCCAACATGCAAGTTCTAGGGTTCACAACACATACCATTTTATCTTTAAATGGATATTTACCCTAGACATGGAAGTGACCTAATCACTTCGGTAAACACAAACCCACCTCAAGAGCTTCCGAATTCTTATATTCTTCAAGCCCCTAAGTGTCCAAGCCTTGAGTTCTTGCTTCAACCCAAGCTTCTACAAGAAAACGGTTCGTTACTCGTTACGAACCCTTAATTCAACTCAATACATGAAATCAAGTGTTCTAACATGATTTCCTATACCTCAATTGCAATTCCCGAAGGTTCAAATATTTTTAGAACCTCCCAAGATAAAAACCCTCATTTCACCTAGGTTTCACATGCATGCATGTAGAACCTCAAAATTTCTTGGCTAACCTCCATATTTTGTGGTTTAGATTGCCTAGGGTTCCCAAAAACCTCATAACAAAGGATTAACTCGAAGGTTTGAACCCAAAACGTGAGAAACTAACCTTAACCACGAGTTCCCCAAGCTTCTTCTTGCACCAAGAAGCTTCTTTTCTCCTTTGGAAGCCTTTTCCAAGCTCCAATCCACCACTTCTCCAAGCTTTGGAGAGTTCTCTAGAGAAAGAAAGTGAGAGAAATGGAGAGGAGAAGTAGAGAAGGAAGACAATGAGAAGGGGAGAGGGTCTCAGCCCTTCATACACCCCAACACATGTGAAAAGACCCTTTTGCCCCCCCTCACACTTCACTACACACAACCAGCCAAAACTGAAATTTCGCAACACTGTATACCGGTATGTGCATTTGCATACCGGTATACGGCTGTTAGTTCCGGTATTCCCCGAAGAATTTCGCAAAACCCGAGAGCTGGGTTTTCGGTTTCGACCATCGCATTCCGGTATACCTCGTCACATACCGGTACTAATCACTTCAGTATCGGTATGGAGATCGACATACCGGAATCAGCTGCAGACTTCACAAGTTCAGCAGTTTTAATTTTTCTAAGTCCGTTTTTGCGCCTCATTTGCGCCGAAAACACTTCGCACAAGTCCCAAACTTGGCCGAAGTCTCACATATAGCCTCACACGCTACTTTTTCCACCGGAACTCCACAATTTGTAGAAGTTCGGTATGGTGCACTGAAATTCAGTGTACTACATTCCTCCCCCCTTAAAGAGAGTTTCGGCCGCGAAACTAAATCATACCTCAGCTGGACTCAGCGAAGAGGTAAGGAAACCGCTCCCTCATCGAGCTTTCCAATTCCCACGTAGCTTCGCACTCACCCTGATTCGTCCACTGTACCTTTACATAAGGGATTTCACGGTTCCTCAAATTTTTCACCTCGCGATCCACGATACACAAGGGAAATTCCTCATAAGTCATATCCTCATGAAGCTCCATAGGTACATACTCGAGGACGTGCGCCGGATCATACATGTACTTGCGGAGCGTCGATACATGGAACACATTGTGTATCCCCGCAAGTTTTGGCGGCAAAGCTAGCCGATATGCCACGGATCCCACGCGCTCCAAAACCTCATAAGGTCCAATGTAACGGGGACTCAACTTACCCCGAACACCAAATCGCTTCACCCCTCTCATGGGTGATACTTTCAAAAAGACGCGGTCTCCTGCCGCGAATTTCAAATCTCGTCGACGTCTATCCGCATAGCTCTTTTGCCTGGATTGCGCCGACGATAAGCGTTCTCGTGCCAAGCGGACTTTTTCCTCTGCTTCACGCAACACATCCGGTCCTAAGACCCTCCTTTCGCCGACCTCGCTCCAATGAATAGGAGAGCGGCATTTCCTTCCATACAAGGCCTCAAACGGTGCCATACCGATGCTAGATTGATAGCTATTATTGTAAGCAAATTCAGCCATCGGCAAATGAGTAGGCCATGCACCCTTGAAGTCCAACACGCACGCTCGCAGCATATCCTCCAAAATCTGAATTGTCCTTTCCGATTGACCGTCAGTTTGAGGATGAAATGCTGAACTGAAATCGAGCCGTGTACCCAAAGCTTCTTGCAAGCTTTTCCAAAAATGCGATGTAAAACGGGGATCTCGATCTGAAACTATCGAGGTCGGGACCCGTGCAACCGCATAATCTCGTCCAGGTAGACTTGTGCCAACTTGTCTCCCAACCAAGTGGTGTGGATTGACAAAAAGTGTGCCGACTTTGACAAACGATCAACCACCACCCAAATCGCGTCGTGGCCACCTTGCGATCGCGGTAGGCCCACAACGAAGTCCATTGCTATGTTCTCCCACTTCCAAACTGGAATGGGCAACCCTTGCAATTTCCCTGCTGGAAAGCGACGCTTGGCCTTCACCTGTTGGCATACCAAACATTGTGCCACAAAGCGTCCAACATCAAGTTTCATCCCCGGCCACCAATAATGCAATTTAAGATCCTTATACATTTTGGTGCCGCCCGGGTGAATCGCATAGGGAGAAGTGTGAGCTTCCTTCAAGATCTCCCTACGAATGTCCTCGACTTTAGGCACGCACAATCGATTTCGAAATCGAATGGCGCCTTTCGAGTCCACATGAAAATCACCGGCGCGCCCACTCTCGATAGCACTCCGCACCTTTTGGAGTTCCGGATCACCGGATTGCTTTTCTTTTATTTGCTCCAACAAGGTTGGCCAAATCTCGAGATTCATAAGTTTAGCGGGGACGCCCGGGGCCACGACTTCTAAGTCAAACCGGCCCATTTCCTTGATTAACGGCATTTGTCCCGTCATCTCAATTGCGAAGTTCTCCACGGATTTTCTACTGAGCGCATCGGCCACCACATTGGCTCTACCGGGGTGGTACAAGTGGTTAAGTCGTAATCCTTTATCAACACCAACCACCTCCGCTGCCTCAAGTTCAACTCCTTCTGAGTGAATAAATACTTTAAGCTTTTGTGATCCGTGTACACCTCACAATGTTCCCCGTACAAATAGTGTCTTCACAACTTAAGTGCGAAGACCACTGCTGCAAGCTCTAGGTCGTGGGTGGGGTAATTCTGCTCATAGCTCTTCAGCTGTCGAGAGGCATATGCTAACACTTGTCCTCTTTGCATAAGCACACACCCAAGACCACGCCGTGATGCATCACTATACACCACAAAGCCCTCCCCCGCAATCGGCAAGGCGAGAACCGGAGCCGAAGTCAACCTTTCCTTTAGCTCCTTAAAGCTTTGGTCGCATTCCTCGCTACAAACATATTTGGCCCCCTTGCGGGTAAGACGTGTTAGTGGACCGGAGATTTTTGAAAATCCCTCCACGAACCGCCGATAGTACCCCGCAAGACCCAAAAAGCTTCGTATTTTCGTGACATTGGTCGGGCGAGGCCAATCCTTGATTGCCTCAACTATCATAGGGTCCACCGATACTCCTCATGCGGAGATCACATGACCCAAGAAAGCGAACTCACGAATCCAAAATTCGCACATCTTCAACTTGGCGAATAGCTTGTTCTCTCGAAGAACTTGAAGCACAATCCTTAGGTGCTCGTTATGTTCCTCTTCACTCCGAGAGTAGACAAGAATATCATCTATGAACACAACCACAAATTGATCCAACAGTAGTTTGAACACACGGTTCATTAAATCCATGAACGCTGCCGGGGCATTGGTAAGCCCGAAAGGCATAACCGTGAATTCATAATGTCCATACCGCGTCCTAAACGCGGTCTTATGCACATCCTCCGGTTTAATCTTCAATTGGTGATAACCGGATTGCAAATCGATCTTTGAATACACCCGAGACCCTTGCAACTGATCAAACAAGTCATCAATTCGGGGTAACGGGTACTTATGCTTGACGGTCACTTTGTTCAACTCGCGGTAATCCACATACAACCGCAGCGAACCGTCCTTTTTCCGCACAAATAGAACAGGGGCTCCCCAAGGTGACACACTTGGCTTTACGAAACCCTTGTCCATCAAATCTTGTAATTGTGCTTTCAATTCTTTTAGCTCCGCGGGTGCCATCCTGTACGGGGCCTTAGAAATCGGCGCCGTACCCGGGAGCAAATCGATCACGAATTCTATTTCCCGGTCCGGTGGCATTCCGGGTAGTTCCGTCGGAAATACATCCTGGAACTCTTGGACCACAGGAATGTCCTCGAGTCTCAACACTTCCTTTCGGTCATCCATTACCGTCGCTAAGTAAGCGATGCAACCACTAGCAATAAGCTTTCTTGCTTGCGACGTGGACACTATTGACGCAAAGAGCGAACTCTTGCACCCACGGTACACAAACTCTTTGTGCCAGGGTTCTTTAAACCTCACTATCCGGCTCTCACAATCAATAGTAGCGTGATATCTCGAGAGCCAATCCATTCCTAGGATCAAATCATACTCGTTCATTCGATTTAACACCAGCAAATCAGCCGGCATGATCCAGTTTTCAACCCTCACTGGGCAATCTACACACGCGTGATGTACGCAAAAGGTGTGTTCAGGTACTTGCACAGTTCTTGCATGCGTGGCTTCTACAATTTCTATTCCATGTGCAATAGCAAATGATCGAGCAATGAATGAATGCGATGCACCAGTATCAAACAAAGCTCTACATCGAATGCCTTTAATTAACACAATACCTGCCACGACATCCTCCTGGGCAGAAGGCTCCTCCACCTGCGAGGCGAATACCCGTCCACTGGGCGCTGGCCGCTGGCCCTCAACTGGTCTCGGCGGCTGTGTATGGCCTGCCGACATCACCGCGGGTGGGATGCCCGCAAACTGTCTCGGTGGTGCAAATGCCGATGCCGACGACGGTGCTCGGCCATCATCCATCGGGCAATTGAACCGCATGTGTCCCGGCTGTCCGCACTTGCAGCACCGACCCTCACGATAATCACATTGATGAGGGTTGTGGGGGCCGCTACAAATCGGGCACTGGGTCGAGGATCGATTCCGCCGGGACCCTCGCGATTGATTCTGCGACTGCGAGTGCTTCGGGGGCCGCTAAGAGCTGGATTGCCCACCCGAGCCACCCGCCGGTCGCTTCTTTCTCTTTTCTTTATCCTTTTCCTTCTCTCTTTCCCAAGACTCGCGCTCCTCGCGCGCACATGCATTTTCGTGCTCCACCCAAAGAGCACGGTCCAAGACCTCCGCAAAGGTCTGTAGCTTGAGGGCGTGCACCGCCCGAAAGATCTCCGGTCGAAGTCCGCGCACGGTGCGGTTCCCTTGCTTTAATTTACGGAACCTTTCTTGCAGTTTCCTTTTCTCGCTATCGGGGAAGTAGGCGGCGAACACCATACCACGAAATTCCTCCCATGTCGGTGGCGGAAGGCTAGAGAGTCGATCACGTCGGACTCCCTTCCACCACACCTTCGCCGATCGCTCTAAACAATGAGCGGCGAGATGTACCTTGTCCCTCTCCAAGGTATATAGATCCTCGAAGAGTGTTTCAATAGCATCGATCCACGTTTCTACGTCCCATGGATCCACGTTCTCCCCGTTGAAGATAGGCGGGTTGAACTTTTTAAACCTCATGAGAGCCGCAAGTGCGCGCTCTCGCTCCGCGTCCTCCATCGCGGAGTCAGGCATAGGAGTACCCGACCCACCGGCTACAACCGGTGATGCCGGTGGTGCCACAGCCGACGCCGGTGTCACCTCCTCGGCCGGTGCCGAAGCAGAGGCCGGAGGTACTCCCGTTCTCTCCTCCCTAACCGCAGCCGCTTGCTGCGCCATCGCATCCTGGAGCTTCTTAATTTGCTCCTCCTATCGCTGCATGGCTTCGGCCTGTCGCCGAACCACGCCCATCAACTCGGTCAACTCATTACGAAGACCCGAGTTCTCGCCCTCCCCGAGTTGTTCAAGAGCCGCGCTCGATCCTCCGAGCCCAGCCCTCGTAGGAGGCCGTCCACGTACCATTATCTCCTGAAAACAGAATGACTTTGGTCATTTCGTGACATTCAAAGTCATTTGCGACATAATATTTCACGAAAATAAGCGTGAACCCAATCTAGGCGAAAGTCACACAAGGGTCCTTATTCCCCTCACTTGGTTTCATGTTGCCGGCCGCCAACACGAACACACTTGGTGAAGAATAAGAAACACCTCGAATCTACCTCTATTTCCAACTAGAGGTATAAGAACATAACCCAATCACTTATCTTTCGCCACAATCAAAGATCTCGTCACTCACGAGCCTACACTCCTAGGGTCTTTTCCATCCTAGGGTTTCTTAGGTCCACTTAGACCGTTTCTATGCTCTAATACCACCTCAGTCTGTCACGCCCCGTCGGGCCTTTAACACCAACTAGGTGGAAAGGATAACCGCACGGGCGCATGCCCCAGACCCGCCGAACGGATAGAGTCTCTTCTACCCGCCCAAGGCGTCACAACACAAGCATGTCCACAAGGTTCCAACTAGGAACGGAGTACAAGAGTTGCACAAGGAAAGCATCAACATAAAGAAGTTCTACTTCTATTACATCACATTAGCACATTTATACATGTCCAAAATTTTCTTTTCTTTCAATTCATTCCATACATCATGTTCCAAAATTATGGAATATACAAGTTTCATATAATCAATGAAAATCCTCTATACTATCAAAGTCCAAGACTAGGGGTACAACTTTATGTATCACCAAAATGGAAGGGCCGTTATCTATAGAGCCAAACCCTTGCCTCGCTCTGCTGCCTCACTCGCGGAAGGACCTGAAAAACGTGTGGTGAGAACTATAAACATAGTTCCCAGTGGGTAAGGCCACCCAAGAGAGAAGCTCGACCCACCAGGTCCAAAGAAACACCATATGCATAAGTTAGATCACAAATAACTATGCAAGAAATATTTACATGCTTGTAAATAAACATAAAGGATGCAACCAAATGAATTGTAAATCATCATTCTCTCCTAGGTTCATCCTATATTTCACATTGACCAAGTTCAACTACTTGTCATTTACTTATGGTTTCGGTATCGCCGTCTCACCATAATTATTCCAACATCTAAGGAGTGACATTGTCGCCTCCGAGTTCGGGTAGCGAAATCGTCGCATACCCGGGATAGCAAAATCGTCGCATACCCCATCTCAACACCGCCATCATATGGATATAGGTAGCAAACTCGTCGCATACCCGGGATAGCAACCTTGTTGCACATCCCATTTCAACACCGCCATCACATGGCACAGGTAGCGAACTCGTCACATACCCGGGATAGCAACCTCGTCGCACATCCCGTCTCATCACCGCCAACTCATGGTACGGGTAGCGAAATCGTCGCATATCCGGGATAGCAACCTTGTTGCACATCCCATCTCAATACCGCCAACTCATGGCATGGGTAGCAAAATCATCGCATACCCGGGATAGCAAACTCGTCGCACATCCCATTCCAACATCGCCATCATATGGCATGGGTAGCGAAATCGTCGCATACCCGGGATAGCAAAATCGTCGCACATCCCCTTGTTCACATTTTACACTTGCCAACCTAAGTCTCATGATCTTAGGTTCAAGTCTCTAAGTCTCACCTATGTTCAATGACACTAGGTTTACTTTCTCATTCTCAACCTAGGTTCCATGACGCTAGGTTCCAATCATACATGTTCCAACCTATGTTCAATAACACTAGGTTCTATTCTCACATGTTCCAACCTATGTTCAATGACACTAGGTTATATTCTCACATGTTCCAACCTATGTTCAATAACCCTAGGTTCCAATCATACATGCAACCATACAACAAGTATAGATAATTGAATTATACTTGAATTCTATATCATGCAATAGGAGCTCATTGGTCTACCTATCATGATTTTTACCTTTGCCAACATGCAAGTTCTAGGGTTCACAACACATACCATTTTATCTTTAAATGGATATTTACCATAGACATGGAAGTGACCTAATCACTTCGGTAAACACAAACCCACCTCAAGAGCTTCCGAATTCTTGTATTCTTCAAGCCCCTAAGTGTCCAAGCCTTGAGTTCTTGCTTCAACCCAAGCTTCTACAAGAAAACGGTTCGTTACTCGTTACGAACCTTTAATTCAACTCAATACATGAAATCAAGTGTTCTAACATGATTTCCTATGCCTCAATTACAATTCCCGAAGGTTCAAATATTTTTAGAACCTCCCAAGGCAAAAACCCTCATTTCACCTAGGTTTCACATGCATGCATGTAGAACCTCAAAATTTCTTAGCTAACCTCCACATTTTGTGGTTTAGATTGCCTAGGGTTCCCAAAAACCTCATAACAAAGGATTTACTCCAAGGTTTGAACCCAAAACGTAAGGAACTAACCTTAACCACGAGTTCCCCAAGCTTCTTCTTGCACCAAGAAGCTTCTTTTCTCCTTTGGAAGCCTTTTCCAAGCTCCAATCCACCACTTCTCCAAGCTTTGGAGAGTTCTCTAGAGAGAGAAAGTGAGAGAAATGGAGATGGGAAGCAGAGGAGGAAGATAATGAGAAGGGGAGAGGGTCTTAGCCCTTCATACACCCCAACACATGTGAAAAGACCCTTTTGCCCCCCCTCACACTTCACTACACACAACCAGCCAAAACTGAAATTTCGCAACACTGTATACCGGTATGTGCATTTGCATACCGGTATACGGGTGTTAGTTTCGGTATTCCCCGAAGAATTCCGCAAAACCCGAGAGCTGGGTTTTCGGTTTCGACCATCGCATTCCGGTATACCTCGTCACATACCGGTACTATTCACTTCAGTACCGGTATGGAGATCGACATACCGGAATCAGCTGCAGACTTCACAAGTTCAGCAGTTTTAACTTTTCTAAGTCCATTTTCGCGCCTCATTTGCGCTGAAAACACTTCGCACAAGTCCCAAACTTGGCCGAAGTCTCACATATAGCCTCACACGCTACTTTTTCCACCGGAACTCCACAATTTGTAGAAGTTCGGTATGGTGCACTGAATTTCAGTGTACTACATTCTCTCTCTAGAGATCTCTCCAAAGCTTGGAGAAGTGAAGGATTTGACCTTGGGAAAAGCTTCTAAGGTGGATTTGAAGCTTCTTGGTGCAAGAAGAGGCTAGGAAACTTGGGTGTAGAGGTGAGTTCTTTTGATTTAGGGTTTAAACCTTGGATTTAATCCTTTGATATGAGGTTTTTGAAAACCCTAGGCAATCTTGACCACAAATAGTGGAAGATTGGCCATGAAATCTAGGGTTTGGCTTGCATGCATGCAAACCCTAGGTAGATTTAGGGCTTTTGTCATGGGAGGTTCTAAAAATATTTGGACCTTCGGGAATTACAATTGAGGCATAGGAAATCATGTTAGAACCATTGGTTTCTAGCATCGAGTTGATTTATGGGCTCGTAATGAGTAACAAACCATTTTCTTGTAGAACCTTGGGTTGAAGCAAGAACTCAAGGCTTGGCGACTTAGGAGCTCAAAGAATTCAAGAAATTGGAAGCTCTTGAGGTGGGTTTGTGTTTACCGAAGTGATTAGGTCACTTCCATGTCTAGGGTAAATAACCATTTGAAAATAAATAGTGTGAAAGTGAGTAACCCTAGAATTTGCATGTTGGCAAAATGAGAATCTTGATAGATAGAGCCATGGGCTCATCTTGCATGTTAGTGAATTCAAGTATATTCTTATTATCTATACTTGTTATGTGATTGCATGTATGAATTAGAACCTAGTATTGAGGAACATAGGTTGAAAAGTGCAAATGGAACCTAGTGTCATCGAACATAGGTTGGAACATGAGATTGGAACCTAGTGTCATGGAACCTAGGTTGAGAATGTAAACTAAACCTAGTGTCATTGAACATAGGTGAGACTTGGTGACTTGAACCTAGAGCCATTGGACTTAGGTTGGCAAGTGTGAAATGTGAACATTGGGATATGCGACGATTTCGCTATCCCGGGTACGCGATGATTTCGCTATCCGTGCCACGTGTTGGCGGTGACGGATTGGGATATGCGATGATTTCGCTATCCTGGGTACGCGACGATTTCGCTACCCGTGCCACGTGTTGGCGGTGACGGATTGGGATACGCGACGATTTTGCTATCCCGGGTACGCGACGATTTCGCTACCCGTGCCATGTGATGGCGGTGATGGAATGGGATACGCGACGATTTCGCTATCCCGGGTACGCGACGATTTCGCTACCCGTGCCATGTGTTGGCGGTGATGGAATGGGGTACGCGACGATTTCGCTATCCCGGGTACGCGACGATTTCGCTACCCGAACAAGGAGATGACGATTTCATTCCTTGGAGGTCGGGACCATGATGAGGATGGCGATTCCATTGCCCGGTGCCCAACACTAGCGGCGATTCCGCTTTGGTTGAGAACCATTATGGTGATGCGGTGACTCCGATACCATAAATAAATGACAAGTAGTTGAACTTGGTCAATGTGAGATATATGATGAAGCTAGGAGAAAATGAAAGTTGACATTTTAATTGGTTGCATCTTTTATGTTTATTTACAAGCATGTAAATATTTGTATGCATAGTTATTTGTGATCTAACTTATGCTTATGGTGTTTCTTTGGACCTGGTGGGTCGAGCTTCTCTCTTGGGTGGCCTTACCCACTGGGAACTATGTTTATAGTTCTCACCCCATATTTTTCAGGTCCTTCCGCGAGTGAGGCGGCGGAGCGAGGCAAGGGTTTGGCTCTGTAGAAGCGGCCCTTCCATTTTGGTGTTACATAGAGTTGTACCCCTAGTCTTGGACTATGATAGTATAGGGGTTTTCATTAAATGTATGCACTTGTATATTCCATAGTTTTGGAACATGATGTATGGAATAGGAATGAAAGAAAAGAAAAAGTTTGGACATGTATAAATGTGCAAATGTGATGTAATAGAAGTAGAACTTCTTTATGTTGATGCTTTCCTTGTGCAACTCTTGTACTCCGTTCCTAGTTGGAACCTTGTGAATATGCTTGTGTTGTGACGCCTTGGGCGGGTAGAAAAGACTCTATCCGTTCGGCGGGTATGGGGCATGCGCCCGTGCAGTTATCCTTTCCACCTAGTTGGTGTGAAAGGCCCGACGGAGCGTGACATTTTATTTGCAATTTTGATTCGGGGTCCGAAAAAATCCCCTTTTTAAAATTGCAATTTTAATTTTGGGGTCCGAAGAAATTCACTTTTTAAAATTTTATTTGCAATTTTGATTCGGGGTCCGAAGAATGTCACGCCCCGCCGGGCCTTTACCACCAACTAGGTGGAAAGAATAACCGCACGGGCGCATGCCCCAAACCCACCGAACGGATAGAGCCTCTTCTACCCGCCCAAGGCGTCACAACAAAAGCTTATCCACGAGGTTCCAACTAGGAACGGAGTACAAGAGCTGCACAAGGAAAGCATCATCATAAAGAAGTTCTACTTCTATTACATCACATTGCACATTTATACATGCCCAAATTTTTCTTTTCATTCCATACACCATGTTCCAAAACTATGGAATACATAAGTTTCATACATGTAATGGAAATCCCCTATACTATCAAAGTCCAAGACTAGGGGTACAACTCTATGTATCACCAAAATGGAAGGGCCGCTATCTAGAGAGCCAAACCCTTGCCTCGCTCCGCCGCCTCACTCGCGGAAGGACCTGGAAAACGTGGGGTGAGAACTATAAACATAGTTCCCAGTAGGTAAGGCCACCCAAGAGAGAAGCTCGACCCACCAGGTCCAAAGAAACACCATATGCATAAGTTAGATAACAAATAACTATGCAACACTTATTTACATGCTTGTAAATAAACATAAAGGATGCAACCAAATGAAATGTAAATTATCATTCTCTCCTAGGTTCATCCTATATTTCACATTGACTAAGTTCAATTACTTGTCATTTACTTATGGTTTCGGAATCGCCGTCTTACCATAAGGGTTCCAACATTCAAGGAGTGAACTCGTCACCTCCTAGTTCGAGTAGCGAACTCGTTGCATACTCGGGATAGCAAAATCGTCGCATACCCCATCTCAACACCGCCATCACATGGCATGGGTAGCGAACTCATCGCATACCCGGGATAGCAACCTCGTCGCACATCCCATCTCGATACCGCCAACTCATGGCGTGGTAGCAAAATCGTCGCATACCCGGGATAGCAAAATCGTCGCACATCCCGTGTCAACACCGCCAATTCAGGGCATGGTAGCGAAATCGTCGCCTACCCGGGATAGCAAAATCGTCGCACATCCCGTTTCAACACCGCCAACTCGTGGCATGGTAGCGAAATCGTCGCCTACCCGGGATAGCAAAATCGTCGCACATCCCGTTGTTCACATTTTTCACTTGCCAACCTAAGTCTCATGACCTTAGGTTCAAGTCACTAAATCTCACCTATGTTCAATAACACTAGGTTTACTTTCTCATTCTCAACCTAGGTTCAATGACACTAGGTTTCATTCTCACATGTTCCAACCTATGTTCAATAACACTAGGTTCTATTCTCACATGTTCCAACCTATGTTCAATGACACTAGGTTCTATTCTCACATGTTCCAACCTATGTTCAATGACACTAGGTTCTATTCTCACATGTTCCAACCTATGTTCAATAACACTAGGTTCTATTCTCACATGTTCCAACCTATGTTCAATAACACTAGGTTCAATCATACATGCAACCATGCAACAAGTATAGATAATTGAATTATACTTGAATTCTATATCATGCAATAGGAGCTCATTGCTCTACCTATCATGATTTTACCTTTGCCAATATGCAAGTTCTAGGGTTCACAACACATACCATTTATTTTTAAATAGATATTTACCCTAGACATGGAAGTGACCTAATCACTTCGGTAAACACAAACCCACCTTAAGAGCTTCCAAATTCTTGTATTCTTCAAGCCCCTAAGAGTCCAAGCCTTGAGTTCTTGCTTCAACCCAAGCTTCTACAAAAAAAACGGTTCGTTACTCGTTACGAACCCATAATTCAACTCAATACTCGAAATCAAGAATTCTAACATGATTTCCTATGCCACAATTGCAATTCCCGAAGGTCTAAATATTTTTAGAACCTCCCAAGGCAAAAACCCTCATTTAACCTAGGTTTCACATGCATGCATGTAGAACCATAAAATTTCTTGGCCAATCTCTATATTTTGTGTTTTAGATTGCCTAGGGTTTCCAAAAATCTCATTTCAAAGGATTAAATCCAAGATTTGAACCCAAAACGTGAGGAACTAACCTTAATCACGAGTTCCCCAAGCTTCTTCTTGCACGAAGAAGCTTCTTTTCTCCTTTGGAAGCCTTTTCCAAGATCAATCCACCATTTTCTCCAAGTTTTGGAGAGATCTCTAGAGAGAGAAAGTGAAGGAGATGGAGAGGAGAAGTGGAGAGGAAGACAATGAGAAGGGAAGAAGGTCTCAGCCCTTCTTACACCCCCAATACATATGAAAAGACTGTTTTGCCCCTCTCCACAATCAACACAAACAACCAGCCAAAACTGGAATTTCATAACACTGTATACCGGTATGTGCATTGCATACCGGTATACGGGTGCTATTCTGGTATACCCCGGAGGATTCCGCAGAACCCGAGAGCTGGGTTCTCGGTTTCAACCATGGCATTTCGGTATACCCATCATCACATACCGGTACTAATCACTTCAGTACCGGTATGGAGGTCCACATACCGGAATCCAGTGCAGACTTCACAAGTTTAGCAGTTTTAACTTCTCAAAGTCCGTTTTCGCGCCTCATTTGCGCCGAAAACACTTCTCACAAGTCCCAAACTTGGCTGAAGCCTCACATATAGCCTCTCTTGCTATTTTTCCATCGAAACTCCACAATTTGTAGAAGTTCGGTACGATGCACTGAAATTCAGTGTACTACAAAGAAATTCCCTTTTTTTAAATTACAATTTTGATTCTGGGGTCCGAAGATATCCCCTTTTTAAATTTTATTTCAATTTTGATTGAACCAAAATTCAGATGTCCGAAGAAATCATCTGAACCGGCTTAGGTCGAAATGAATGGGATTTTTGTGGTTTTCTCTCTCTCTCTTTTTGACGGGCTTGATTCGGCGTTCTCGAAAGGAGTTGAAGGGTCCGTAGAAACGGAGAATCGTTGATTCCCCTCCACTCTTCCTTCGAAACCTTCAGACCGAGGTTAAAGGCGATTGCGGCAATGTGATATGTGAACCACCCGTCCCATTAATTAACGGCTTCGAATGGGGTATAGAGAGGTCCGAAGAAACGGAGGATCATCGATCCTCCTCCCCTCTCCCATCGAAGATGTCTAGATGGGATTTGGCGACGACGGCGTAGATAACAATGGCGGCAGGACCTATGCGGGGTAAAAGAGAAAAAAAGAAAAAAGGAGAAAAGAGATTTTTTTTTTATTTTGTTATGTATTTTTTTTTAGGGAAGAAGAGAGAGAGACCTCCCTCCCCGCCTAGCCGTACGGCTAAGAGGAGAGGGAGGAAGAAGATTTTTTTTTTTTACCTGATGATCAGACAGGGGAAGTCGAATGACGGACTGGATGAAGCAACGCTGCGGCGCGGCCAAAAAATCTCTCCTTCTTTGGATTTTTCTTTGTACGTAGAAATGTGTATAGTAGGGGTGGAATTGCTATTATCTCTCCTCTATGTGTCACCTTCTTTTTTTTATCCCCTATTTATAGTAAAATGGGAAAGTCTAAGGAATCGTATCAGTGGGTTGAGATTTTTTTTTTTTTTTGTGAAAGCGGAGCGCTTTGTGGGGTTGGGAGAGAGCTAAATTTTGAATCAGGTTATTGAGGGGAGAGATATTTTCTAGTTGGTTGGGAGTTCAAAATTTGAAATTTGAATGTTTTGAAATTCAAGCTTGAATTTTGGGATGTGGATGTGATTGGCTGAGAAAAGGATATTTTTGGAGTTGGAAAAATGATATTTATGAGATCGTTAGGATAAGAGATATTTTCTAGTTGGTTGGGGATTTAAAAGTTCGAAATTGAATTTGAACATAATATTTTAAAATTTAAAATTAAATTTTCGAATGTGGATGTAGATGTGGGCTGTCATCCCATAGATTGGAGATTGGGCCCATTTTGATGAAGCCTATTGAGCACAAATAACATTCGTTGGGCTGAGATGAGGCCCGAATTATTAGATAGGCTCAAAAATTCAACGGGCTTTCATGAAGCCCACATGTGGCCTAGTAAGAGAGCCTGAATCTGTTGGGCCCAAATTACGCCTAGGCTCATATGATGCCTATTAAAAATATGCATAGCATAATTTATCTCATATAGCATCCAAAAAAATTTGAATAAGCCCAAATATTATGGGCCAACCATAATCTTTCCTTTTTTTTTTTATTATATATTTTTTTTTACCCCAACAATTATATTAGCATATATTATGCTAGTAGCGTATATTATACTAGGATATATTATACTTTTGTAATATATGCTACTACCAATATAAGGATTTATTACAACTATCGATATCAGAACAGTAAATAAAACTAATATATAGATAGTCATATTATACATACATCAACCTCTCCAAAATAACTATAACATCCGCCTCCCAAAAAGCAAAGAGAGAGAATCAAACTGGCACCGCCAGTTATCTATATACAGTATGTCCTAAAACTAAAGCCTGCCAGGTACACCACTAGCACAGCCCACCAGGTAAGAGATGTTATTTATCCGACGATCCCCTTACCTCAATAAGAAGCGATAGCAATATGTGTGGAGAGCTCTAAGAAAAAGAAATATCAACAAGATTGAGAACTATTGTAAAAATAATCTCTAGTGGTTATCGTTATCGGCGACACTGACCTACTCCCAGAGGTATAAATATTATATTGCTGAATAAACATAATAAGTAAGTAACTGTAGAAATAAAACTACCATTATACCTCTACACTAACAACGGTAGAAAAAAGAACCAGTTGACTAGTAGCATATATTATATTAGCATTTATTATATTTTTGTAATTTATACTATTAGCATATATTTTAGTTTTTAAATTTTAGCATATATTATACTACTAGCATATATTACAAAAGTATAGACTCGGATTATAAAAGTATACGGAGAAAACACTGACAAATTTAATTTTTTATATTTTTTATATTTTTTGGGAAGGAGAATTTTACCTGCTTTATAATTGCGTTTGGAAAGAGAAAAGACAATCACAGGTGAGATTACCTTCTCGCATGTGTTACAACTATATAGTTATATACCATGCATAACCTCGGTTGGTTCCCCACCAAAAAAAAGAAAAAAGTGTTTGTTTGGTTGAGAGGGAGGTAGGCCCACAGCAACCTGGTTGGCAATCCCAGGTGAGATTACCTTCTCGTATATACCATGCATAACATCGGTAGGTTCCCACCAAAAAAAAAAAAAAAGAAAAAAAAAGTGAAAAAGTGATTTTTTTTGGTTGAGAGGGAGATGGGCCCTACAACAACCTCCTCGCTCCTCCTCACTGCGCATAAAACCTTCCTCCTCTCCCTCACTTTCTGCTTCTCCTCTTCATCTCCCTCACTTTCTCCTCCTCCCTCTCCCTCTCCCTCTACTAATGGTGTTCGCACAGCTCATCACCCCCTCTCCCTCTTTTTATGGCCTTCGCACTTCTCCTCACTGCCGCATCTCACTGTCCGCGCATGTGCCGATCACGGCGCACCGCCCGATCGCCTCCTTCAGGACTCCGTTGCCAGAGCCTATGCTCAAACTTCGCCACCAAACAGTCAAAGCTTCTACGGTGGGCAAGTGTGCTTCCTGGTTTTTTTTATCTATCTAATAAAAATTTTATTAGGCCTTTTTGCATAAAAAATCCACAAGTTTTGGGCTTTTGCAAAATTGGGTCGCTATTTTCGATTTTGCAGATTCGGTCCGAATTTTCAGTAAACTGACCAAAATACCCTTGTTACTTTTTCTCTCTCCTCTTTTTTTTCTCTCGCTTTTTTTTTCTCTCCAAAGAAGGCGGCGGAGGCGGAGGCGGAAACGGCCCGCCTCGCCTCTGCCCCTCACGTCCTTGCCCTCGCCCGCGCACCCCCGCCCTCCTCGCCTCCGACCCCGCCGAGGCCGCGCCACGCCGCAACTCTTTTTTTTTTTCCTCTCCGACCCTCCTCCACCTGCCGTCCCCACCGCCGCCGCCAGCGACGAAGAAGAAGTGCTTCTTGGGGCCGAGAAGCACGCCGGCGAGGGAGGGGAAAAAACATAGTTACACCCCGGCAAGGGCGATGGGTTGCGACAAAAAAAAAAAGTAGAGAAAAGAAAATAAGAATAATAAAAAATAATAAATAATAAATAATATTTTTTCCTACAGTAAAGACCAAAAATCATACAAGAAGGAAGAAGAAAATGAAATTGCACTGTTTTAAAAAAATTTGCACTGTTTTAAATAAAAGTTGCACTATTTGAGACAGAAATTACACTCTTTGAGAGTTGCACTCTTTGGGAAGAGAGTTGCACTCTTTAGGCCAACGTTGCACTATTTGGATAAATTTACACCATTTCTTTTTCTCTCTTCTTCCTCGTTGCACTCTTTCTCCGCGTTGCACCATTTTGGATTTGGCCTCGTTGCACTCTTTCTCTGACGCGGACGATGACGACGACGACGACGTCCCCGCCGCCGCGCCCGGAGCCGTGGCAGCGCCCATGCGCCGCACTGTAAGAATTCGAATTTTGAATTTGATTTTTATTTTCCTTTCTCTCTCTCTCTCTCTCTCTCTCTTTATACAGGTATTTATATGTATATATATATATAGGTATATATGTATATATATATATATATGTATTTTGTATTTGTTTTGTTGTGTTTGTTGATTGGAGGGAGAGGGGATGGCTTGTGTCGCGAATCGGCGACCGTTTCCGAAGATCCAAAATCGTAGGTTCGATGTCTCGGTAGTGCTGATCGCGATGGCGTGATCTGTTCGTACATGCGACCGTCGGATCGTGAGATAGCGCGAGATCATCGCCGAGAGGTCGTAATTCGTGTTTCGATCTCTTCACGAAATGGGTCCTTTTTTATGCACCGTTTTGCGTGAAATCGTGTGTGGAGGGGTGTCTGTGTATTTTACGCGTGCTGTGAGGGACTCGGATTGAAATTCCTCGGTTTCAGGGGTTTAATTGCATTTTGTACTTAGGTATATATATGTGAGTTGTGGGGTAAACACACTAAACTTAGTTGTTTAGCTCCCTAGCCCCCTCAGCTGACCCCCTTCTCCTCCTCTTCTTCCAGCTCCTCCCCGTGCGCCGCCGCCGCCGGCCTGTCCTCGGCCGGCCGGAGTTTCCCTCCTCCCTCTTTTTTTTTCTTCTTCTTCTCCTTCTCCTTGCCCGAGAGCAACCTCGGGTGGGCAGCACCTTGTGTTTCTCTCTCTCGGGTGGTGACCTGATGTCCGCCGAGCGCCGCCGCCGCCGCCCCGAGCTGACTGCTCTCCATGCGGGCAAGCTCGTGCCGAGGAGGAGCCCTCTTCCTCTCCTTGCGTCGCCGCCGCATGAGGTTGCCTCCGTCGACCTCTTCCGACCCCGGCGATCTCCCCCGGCTGGCCACCGACGCCCCCGTGCCGCCTGGTGGCCGCCGCAGCCACCGCGGGCCGCCGCTGCTGCTGCTGTTGGAGGAGTGCGGGCAGGAGATCCTGGATCCGAGCCACCGCCGCCTCCCGCCGTCGCAGTGGTCTCCCGCCGGCCTCGGGAGGACCGCCGCTGTCGTCGCCTCCTTTCCCCGGCCGCCCCCGCCCCCGTGCTGCCGGTGCGCCGCCGCAGCTGCCGCTGTCGCCGCTAGGGCTGCTAGGGCAGCCGCGGCCGAGGGCCTCGAGCCGCCGCCGTCGCTGCCTTTTTCTGTCGCGGTCACCCCCCTTCCGGTGCCCGGCGACCCCCTCTTGCCGGTGCTCGCCTCTCCGGCCGCCGCCGCTGCCGTTCGTTGCCGGAGCAGGCGTGCCCTAGCCGCCCGAGAGCTGTGGCTCTCCCCGCACCGCCGCCGCCGCTTCCTGCCGCCGGTTGAGGTGAGCACCCTCTTCTCCACCTCCCCGCATCCGACCTGAGCCGCCGCGCGCGCTACATGTCAGCCAGCAGCCGGCCGGAGCATGCTTGCTCCGGCTGGGCTTGGTCCTTGCTTGGTTGGGGTTGCATGCATGGCCCCGGGCCTCCGGCTACTTCCCGAACCTCGGGAAGATGAGCACGATAATCGTGGCGATGCGCTGATCACCGTGCTCACCTCGAATAGCTGTTTTGGCACACCGCTTTGCGGTTTATCCTTGCCGAGCTTTTATCGCATATTTTTGCTATTTTCTTGGGTTGTTTGTGCCCGCGACTATTCCTGTCGTAGTGGGGCTGTGAGCACGGCCTCCGTTGCATCGTTCCCTGTCCGCTGGTGCTCGCGGAGGGTCGCGCGGACAAACGGAGTGCTCTATCGGCCTTCCTTTTGCTTGAAATCGTGTGCATGTTGCTTGTTTTGGGCTTTTGTGAGTTGTGGCAGCGCGGAGACGCTGCGGGCAGCAAGGACTTGATCCTTGAGGCCCTGTGGACTGGTTGTCCATGCTTGTATTGCCCTCGCGGAAATCCAGTTTGATTTCCGGTGCGCTTTCCGATGAATTAGTCGGCGAAACGCACGTTGTGGTCGTGCAACCCACTAGTTGGTTCCGAAGATGACCGGGCTTTGTCGCACAGCCTTGTTGGCTGTTATTCATCGCTGTCCCGAAGTTTCGAGGGCAGCGGATGAGTGACGGAGGGTTCCGGTGCCAAATCGGCATTTTTTCGGGAACCCGGAAAGCCATTTCGGATGCGTTGGTGTTCGTAGCATCCCGGCCTTGTGCCCGCTGTCCAACCAACTTTTTTGGTGTGGTTGTGGACAGCGGAGCACTCGGATGGTTTGTTGGTACCCCTCTGGGGCTTGGTTTGAGTTCGGGATCGTCCCGGCGGGTTTTCCGGACGATCCGACGGTTTCGGGTTGTGTGCTTGTATGTTAGTGTCGACTCGGTGGGTCTTGACCCTGTTGGTACCTCGTAGGTCTTGTCGACGTTCCTGTGAGCCGTCGGTGTTAGACTCTCCCATTTCTGCAGGTGGGTACTTCAATCCGGAGTCGGTTCAGTGGACTAGCGGTGATACCTTTCTATCTCTTTCTCTTGCATGTTGATTATTTGTTCACTAGACTCCCTTTCCTCTACTTTTGTGAGCTTGCCATTAGTAGAGTAGTGTGATTGCATGGTTATTGAGACGACCTAGTTGGTCAGTGGTGATCGCCTGTCGTTCCGAGCGATCCTTGGACTTGGTCCCGTTGCTATTCTCGGCTTGTTGTCGTTCTGTGGTTTGAGCATATTGCATTGATCGTCACAGCTCATCTAGCACTTCACGTACACCAGCGGTCTGATCCACCGCTTAGGGTGTTCTTTTTCAGAAAAGGGTTGTGTGTTTCCAACCCGTGAGCCTCTCGACATGTGCATCTGCGGAGGTTATGTGCCTGTGAGTGAGCAGTTGTGACAGTGCCAGGGATCCGTCCCTGTGGCCTGGTGGTGATTGGGTTTCATTATCTATCTACAGTTGATGCATATACTATCTGCTTACAGTAGCGTAGTCGTTCATGTATGGTTCATACTCATGCTTACTTATGCTACTGTTTTACCTATCTATCTATCTGTTGACCCTCGCGCCGGTGTGTACACCTCGCCTTCGTCGGCTTGCGGTACCCACTGGGAGGGGAGACATGTTTATCATGTTCTCACACCCCCGCCATCGTTGTTTTTTTCAGGTGAGCCGGGTGGTGGGAGTCGGGACGTTGTGAGACGCGACTAGATAGCTGTATTAGAGGTCCCGACCTGTGTTACCACCGTTTTGGTTGCTACCCTGACACTCTCTTTTTACCTAGTAGACTTATGGATATAGTTCAGTATTTTGTGTTGATTACATGCGTAGATATTGTGGATGACTATGCTTAGTATATCGTTCTTATGGTTTAGTTATTGCCGAGTTATGTGATCTTCTGTGAATCTTGGATTTTTTACCCCTCGTGGTAGCGGTTTTCAAATAAGGTTTCCATGTGGGAAACGGTTTTTAAACGGCTTTCGTTCGATCGGCTTTTGGTTTTCAAAAGAGAGTTCTCGTGTGGAGAACAGTTTTAAAATGATCTTTAAATGATTGAGATTAGGGTTTCAAAGTAAGGCTTCTGGGTAAGGAGAATTTTTATAGAATGATATGTTGTATTGTGTATCGCATCATCCTTCGCCTAAGGACTTGTTTAGATACATGCAAGTGCTAAGGACGGTTAGCTGTATGTATTGGATATTGTGCTTGTTGTTTGTGTGATGAATGAATGGTGGTTGTGATCCTGTTTGTATCGTGTGTACGCCGTGCAAATACAGGGGAGACTCTGTCCGTGTAGACAGTGGGACCTGTATTTGTGGCGGGTCTGTACGTGGCGCGGGCTAGGCTTTAAAAAAAAATGGCACGTTCTTCTGCTTCTAAAACTAGCCCGGGGCATGACAGATTAAGATGGTATCAGAGCGTAAAGGTTACAAACACGCATTCATTCATAAATTTATAACTGAACCATTAGTTAGGTTGACCCATAGGAAGACCTAAGATGTATAGGTGCGCGAGTTCGGGGGTTTGTTTTCGGCTTGTGTTTTATGGGTGTTGCCGACCCCTTTCTCTTACGCGGTTTCTGTGTTTTACAGATGGCTCGTGGTCGTGGTAGACCTCCCCGTCCTGGTCGTGGTGATGGGCGTGCGCCTGCGGAGCCGTCTGCTGGTGTTCAGACTCGAGCTACTGCGGCTGGTTCGAGCGAGGAGCTGGCAGGAGGCGAGCAGCCTGGAGTTGACCGTACCCTGCAGCTAGAGGCTGAGGTGGCTGAGGTGAGGGGTCAGCTTACGACCCTCTCCGGCTTGTTCCAGCAGTTCTTGCAGCAGCAGGCTATGGCGACTGCCGCTCCAGCCCCTCCTCCTCCTCCGCCGAGTGCCCCGATGACTGCAGACCCTCCTGTAGCACCCACGCCGTTTGTGGCCACGACCGCGACGACGACAGCGACTACGTCGGCTGTTCCGTGTGTGTACGTCGACCCCGTGATTGGGGGTGGTGGCCACATCCGAGCGCGATTGGCGGATTTCCGGAGGTTCGATCCGCCCTTGTTCGCAGGCAAAAAGGATGGTGGACGGACTGTGGAGCGTTGGGTCGCAAAGATTGAGAAGCTCTTTCGCGACCTCTGCATCGACGAGCAGGACAAGGTCCCGTTGGCCACCCACTGTCTGGATGACGAGGCCTACGATTGCTGGTTGCACCTCCTGACGACCCGTTACGTCGCTGCCTACCCTTCGTGGAAGGAGTTTCGGGAGATCATTTTCAGCCACTACTTCCGGGAGAGCACGAAGCAGACTTTGGAGCGAGAGTTGGAGCATCTCAAGCAGGGGAACCGCACCGTGGAGGAGTACGAGCGGGACTTCTCCCGCATCATCGGCTTGATTCCCTTTGCTGCCCGAGATGAGTACCATAAGGCGCGCCTGTTTGCGAGGGGATTGAGGCCGAGCATCCGCCTCTTGATCGCCTCCCATGGGGTGATGACGTACGATGAGTACTACGAGCGCGCCCAGATGGTTCAGTACGAGACGGAGGAGACGCGCGCCGAGCGAGATCAGCCCGAGAGGAATGCTGACCGGAAGCGTTCCTACCCCAGTTCCAGTGGTGGCTCTTTCTCTAGGAAGAGGCCGCCGAAGCATCAGCGGAGCCAGTCAGCCAGGAGCGCTCCATCTGGGAGCCAGTGGCAGGAGAACCCGACGTGTGTTATCTGTGGGCAGGGTCATCGGCCGCACGCCAGCCCCCAGCGCCGAGATCACTGCTTCCGATGCGGCCGGAGGGGACATATGCGACAACATTGCACGATGGGACCAGCGCAGAGTTCTGCTTCCTCTCCAGCCACTCAGAGGCAGAACCGGAGGAACCCGCCACCAGCAGCTGCAGCTTCGTCTGGGCGTCCCTCCACTTCTCGCCAGCAGGAAGGGACACCCCAGGCGTCGGGTGGACGTGTCTTCAACATGTCGCACCCCGAGGGAGACACCGGTGGAGACATCGTGGTTGCAAGTATAACCTCCCTCTTCGGCTCTCGTGCTAGGACGTTGTTTGATACCGGAGCATCGCATTCTTTCATTTCTCGTTCTTTCGCACGCGAGCACGGTCTGGAGTCGAGTCCGCTTCCTGTACCCCTTCGGATCCAGACCCCCAGCAAGGGCCTTGGAGCAGAGAGATGGATCAGGGCTTGTCCGATGTTGCTTGGCGACCAGGTGTTCTCGGCGAACCTGGTCGTGTTGCCGTTGAAGGAGTTCGATGTGGTGCTTGGGATGGACTGGCTCACCAAGCATCACGCCACCATGGACTGTGAGCAGAGGACGATGACTTTCGCGGAGCCGGGCGAGAAGGAATTCATCTACCGTGCTTGTAAGAGTTCTTTCTTCGCCTTGACTATCTCGTCTGCCTGAGCTAGGAGTTTGTTGATCGGTGGATGTACGGCTTACCTGGCTTCGGTAGACGTCATTCATCGAGCTGTACCGGCTCTGGAGGATATTCCGGTGGCTCGAGATTTCCCTGATGTCTTTCCTGTTGAGCTACCCGGGATGCCTCCTGACCGAGAGATTGATTTTTCTTCGTTGATTTGGTTCCGGGCTCTACTCCAATTTCGAAGGCCCCCTATCGTATGGCGTTCGCCGAACTGAAGGAGCTGAAGGCTCAGCTAGAGGATCTTCTGGATTTGGGCTTCATCCGACCGAGTGTTTCTCCTTGGGGAGCACCAGTCCTCTTCGTCAGGAAGAAGGACGGTAGTATGCGCTTGTGCATTAACTACCGAGAGCTCAAAAAGGTGACTGTGAAGAACAAGTACCCTCTACCGCGGATCGACGATCTCTTCGACCAGCTTCAGGGAGCCTCGGTATTCTCGAAGATTGATTTGCAGTCGGGTTACCATCAGCTCAAGATCAAGGCCGGGGATGTTGCGAAGACGGCTTTCCGGACTCGTTACGGGCATTACGAGTTCACGGTGATGCCGTTCGGATTGACTAACGCCCCAGCAACTTTCATGGATTTGATGAACAGGGTCTTCCGGCAGTTCTTGGATCAGTTTGTCGTGGTCTTCATTGACGACATACTGATCTATTCGAGGAGCGACGTGGAGCATGAGGATCATCTTCGACGAGTCCTCCTGACGCTTCGAGAGCATAAGCTTTACGCTAAGCTCAAGAAATGTGAGTTCTGGCTTCGGAAAGTCTCCTTCTTGGATCACATCGTGACGCAGTCTGGTATCGTGGTGGACTCGAAGAAGGTGGACTCAATGGTGGATTGGCCTGTTCCGACTTCTGTGACGGAGATCAGGAGCTTCCTCGGCTTGGCAGGTTATTACCGGCGATTTGTTGAGGGTTTCTCTAAGATCGCCGCCCCTTTGAGCAAGCTGACGAGGAAGGGCGAGAGGTTTCTGTGGACTCCCGCTTGTCATAAGAGCTTCCAGGAGCTGAAGGACAGACTGACTCGTGCCCCTATCCTAGCATTGCCGCAGCCTGGTGAGGACTTTGTGGTCTACTGCGATGCGTCTCGAATAGGATTGGGGTGCGTGCTCATGCAGCAGAAGAAGGTCATCACGTACGCTTCGCGCCAGCTGAAGGACTACGAGAAGAACTATCCGACGCACGATCTCGAGCTAGCAGCGGTGGTGTTCGCTCTCAAGCTTTGGAGACACTACCTGTACGGAGCACATTGCGAGATATTCACGGATCATCAGAGTCTGAAGTACCTCTTCACTCAGAAGGAGCTGAACCTCAGACAGAGACGGTGGCTTGAGCTTTTGAAGGATTACGACATCTCTATCCAGTACCATCCGGGCAAGGCGAACGTTGTGGCGGACGCCTTGAGCCGGAAGCAGCCTTCGGCGGAGCTGTCTCTCATGATCACCGACCAGGAGCGCTTGGTGGAGGAGTTTCGTCGACTAGAGTTGGAGATCCTACCTTCCGGAGCTACCGCACAGCTGTTGACCTTGGTGGTGCAGCCCACCTTGTCAGATCGGATTTCCAGTAGACAGCTGACGGACCCGCACTTGCAGAAAGTGCGAGCAGAAGCCGAGCAGGGTAAAGATGGAGACTTCACGATTCACGCCGATAGTTCCCTTCGATTTCGAGGATGGAGGTGTGTGCTCAGTGATCGGGACTTGAGACGGGAGATCTTGACTGAGGCACATCGGTCGCCATACACCATTCATCCTGGAGGGACGAAGATGTACCGCGACTTGAAGCAGAGTTTTCGGTGGCCTGGCATGATGATGGACGTAGCTCAGCATGTGGCACAGTGTCTGGTTTGTCAGCAGGTGAAGGCCGAGCATCAGCGACCCGCGGGGAAGCTTCAACCGTTACCTGTACCTGTATGGAAGTGGGAGCAGATCACCATGGATTTCGTCACCGAGTTGCCTCGTTCTCAGCGAGGTCATGATGCGATCTGGGTTATTGTGGATCGATTAACGAAAGCAGCTCACTTCCTGCCGGTACACACGACTTGGTCTCGGGATCGACTGGCACAGCTCTATTTGGATGAGATCGTCAGGCTGCATGGAGTGCCAGTGTCGATCATTTCGGATCGGGATACTCGCTTCGTATCTCAGTTTTGGAGGAGCTTGCAGCAGGCTCTGGGAACGAAGCTCAACTTCAGCACTATTTTCCACCCTCAGAGTGATGGGCAATCGGAGCGAGTCATTCAGACTCTCGAGGATATGCTCCGAGCATGCGTTTTGGACTACAGAGAGGGGTGGTTCAAGTACCTTTCTTTGGTGGAGTTCGCCTACAACAGCAGCTTCCAAGCGAGCATTGGGATGGCACCGTACGAGGCTCTGTATGGACGTCGTTGTCGATCTCCGATCTGTTGGGATGAGTGGGTGAGCGTCGAGTGATCGGGCCTGACCTGTTGGAGGACGCAGAGGCCAGGATTCGCAGTGCAAGGCAGCGGCTGTTGACTGCGCAGAGCCGGCAGAAAAGCTACGCGGACCAGCGACGACGTGACCTAGAGTTTCAGGTCGGTGAGCATGTGCTGCTCAAGGTGTCGCCGTCTCGAGGGATCAAGCGGTTCGGATTGCGGAACAAGCTTAGTCCATGATTCGTGGGACCGTTCGAGATCCTTTAGCGTGTGGGTCCAGTGGCTTATCGGTTGTCTCTTCCTCCTAGTCTTGCTCGAGTGAACAACGTCTTCCACGTGTCCATGCTTCGGAAGTACATCCCCGACCCTTCTCACGTGATCAGCCCGACGACGGTTCAGCTGAGGGAGGATCTCAGCTACGACGAGGTGCCTTTGAGGATTTTGGCTTGCGAGGTGAAGCAGTTGCGGAACCGGAGCATTCCTTATGTGTAGGTTCAGTGGGAGAATCACGAGGAGCGTGAGGCTACTTGGGAGCTGGAGTCTGTTATGCGTGAGAGGTTCCCGCAGTTGTTTGCGGATGGTGTGTGAGTAAGTTTCGGGGACGAAACTTCTTGTATGGTGGGAGTGATGTAAGAATTCGAATTTTGAATTTGATTTTTGTTTTTCTTTCTCTCTCTCTCTCTCTCTATACAGGTATTTATATGTATATATATATAGGTATATATGTATATATATATATGTATTTTTGTATTTGTTTTGTTGTGTTTGTTGATTTGAGGGAGAGGGGATGGCTTGTGTCGCGAATCGGCGACCGTTTCCGGAGATCCAAAATTGTAGGTTCGATGTCTCGACAGTGCTGATCGCGATGGCGCGATCCATTCGTACATACGACCGTCGGATCGTGAGATATCGCGAGATCATCGCCGAGAGGTCGTAATTCGTGTTTTGATCTCTTCGCGAAATGGGTCCTTTTTTATGCACCGTTTTGCGTGAAATCGTGTGTGGAGGGGTGTCCGTGCGTTTTACGCGTGCTGTGAGAGACTCGGATTGAAATTCCTCGGTTTCGGGGGTTTAATTGCATTTTGTACTTAGGTATATATATGTGAGTTGTGGGGTAAACACACTAAACTTAGTTGTTTAGCTCCCTAGCCCCCTCAGCTGACCCCCATTCTCCTCCTCTTCCTCCAGCTCCTCCCCGTGCGCCGCCGGCCTATCCTCGGCCGGCTGGAGTTTCCCTCCTCCCTAATTTTTTTTTCTTCTTCTTCTCCTTCTCCTTGCCCGAGAGCAACCCCGGGTGGGCAGCACCTTGTGTTTCTCTCTCTCGGGTGGTGACCTGACGTCCGGCGGCTAGCTCTGGCGCCTGTCACCGCCGAGCACCGCCGCCGCCGCCGCCCCGAGCTGACTGCTCTCCCTGCGGGCAAGCTCGGGCCGAGGAGGAGCCCTCTTCCTCTCCTTGCGTCGCCGCCGCGTGAGGTTGCCTCCGTCGACCTCTTCCGACTCCGGCGATCTCCCCCGGCTGGCCACCGACGCCCCCGTGCTGCCTAGTGGCCGCCGCAGCCACCGCGGGCCGCCGCCGCTGCTGCTGTTGGAGGAGTGCGGGCAGGAGATCCTGGATCCGAGCCGCCGCCGCCTCCCGCCGTCGCAGTGGCCTCCCGCCGGCCTCGGGAGGACCGTCGCCGTCGTCGCCTCCTTCCCCGGCCGCCCCCGTGCCGTCGGTGCACCGCCGCAGCCGCCGCTGTCGCCGCTAAGGCTGCTAGGGCAGTCGCGGCCGAGGGCCTCGAGCCGCCGCCGTCGTCGCCTTTTCCTGTCGCGGTCGCCCCCCTTCCGATGCCCGGCGACCCACTCTTGCCGGTGCTCGCCTCTCCGGCCGCCGCCGCCGCCATTCGTTGCCGGAGCAGGCGTGCCCTAGCCGCCCGAGAGCTGTGGCTCTCCCCGCGCCGCCGCCGCCAATTCCTGCCGCCGATTGAGGTGAGCAGCCTCTTCTCCACCTGCCCCGCGTCCGACCTGAGCCACCGCACGCGCTGCATGTGTCACGCCCCGAGTTACCTCTTTCCAGGCACATGACCAGATCCGCCGCATACCCAGTATTTCTACCGAGTATACGAAGCGAAAATAATCATCTAATAATAGCTAAAGGTATCAAAAGTAACATAGATGCTATATATATCATAGGTCCACTGTACATATATACATCAATCCATAAGTAAAATATACATCACTGACAATCTCCATATCACTGTATGTATAGACTCATAGGATCATCTACCAAAATGGGTATACCTCTAGCCAATGTCCGAAAAAACAGCTCTACCCGACGGTTTCCTTTCCGCGATCAGAATGCACAACCGGAGAAGAAGACTCTGCAAAAAGGTGTCAACAACGGGTGTGAGAACTACTATCAAACAAGTAGTCCTCAGTGGGTACCGCCACCAGCGTCAGCGGTCTGCCCATTAAGTCCTCGATCTCAAGATATAAAGAGCAATAAATAAAGTAGGAGATAAATTACCACTACTATGATCTGAACATAATACAACAAACGAGGACTATCATAAATCCATAATACAATACCATACAATACAATACAATATAATACAATACAGTACAATACAATACAATACAATACAATACAATACAATACAATACAATACAATACAATACAATACAATACAATACAATACAATACAATACAATACAATACAATACAATACAATACAATACCTGCGGCCTGAACATGCTCTGCCCGTAGGGAGCCAACTAGTACAGGCAAACACCCTCTGCACTAGAACTCATACAACCCTTTGTACGAAAAACCAACTCCGGAGCGGTACTCGTGGGAGCGACCCAACCGAGTATAGTATCACAACACGTATCAGCGCCAAGCACCCACAGGTATATGATCGACATACTGGGTCAAACTGATCTCACACAAGGAATCACGTGCCCTCGGTACCTCAAATGTAACAACAACAAGTATGACCCAATCAATACTCCAGTGCTCACAATCAACTCAACTCTACCAAAAAGAGGAGGTACAAACAACATAGCACGAGCCACAACAGATCACCTACACTAGTATGTACAACAACTGGTACAAGGGATATCAACAGGATAGGTGTAGGCTAGATCATGCATCAAGAATATAAGGAAATTATGTATGCAAATCAGGTATCACAACCTCATCTATGATCATATCATACATATGCATCAATCTCAACTAGAGCATGTCACAACTAACATAATCCCAACAATATCATATCATCATATCATAATCCCAACAATATCATATCATCATATCATAATCCCAACAATATCATATCATCATATCATAATCCCAACAATATCATATCATGCTAACATGAGAGTAAGCACATAGGAGGAAATCCACTGAATCTGGCAAACATTAACCCACCTCAAGAACTAATCCAACCACGGTGGGGAACAACAATGACCTCAGATCCAACCCTCCAAGATATACACCAAGCTCAAGCAATACTCCAATCTGAATATACCACCAAAAGGGCTGCTAACTTCAACAGAACAACAGCTCAGAACCAGATCAGAGCAACTCAGTAGAGGAGAACAAGCTAGATCACAACCAGATCGACACGTGGAAGAGTGTAACACGTGGAAATCCAATCCGGGCGCCCGAAATGTCTCGAGTCCAGTAACCCTCAAAATGCCAAGTATTACACTCTTCCCTCCTTTAAATAGTTTCGTCCTCGAAATTGAAGTAAAGTAAGGTACTCACCTCAAAGTGTAAACAAGTAGGGATAAGACCTCTACATCACTGTCTCTAATTCCCACGTTGCTTCTCTTTCATCATGATAATTCCACTGCACCTTGACATAAGGTATGACCCGATTACGCAATTCCCTCGTCTCACGAGAAAGAATTCGTATCGGTCGCTCCTCATAATGTAAATCCTCCGTCAGCTCTAGTGGAGTAAAATCAATCACATGTGAAGGATCATACATGTATCTTCTCAGAACAGATACATGGAAAACATCATGCACACCTTCCAATCGAGGCGGAAGGGCTATCCGATAGGCCACGGGTCCTATTCTTTCCAAGATCTCAAAAGGACCAATAAATCGCGGACTAAGCTTCCCGCGAATCCTAAATCTCCGTATGCCCTTCGATGGTGAAACCTTTAAGAAGACATGGTCTCCAACTTGAAATTCCAGGTCTCGCCTCCGAGTATCGGAATAACTCTTTTGCTTGCTCTGGGCTATCTCTATATGCCGTCGTATTACCTTAACTTTCTCTTCAGCTTCAAGCAATAAGTCTGGACCCAAAGTTTTTCTTTCACCTACATCATCCCAATACAAAGGTGATCGACATTTACGTCCATACAATGCTTCAAACGGGGCCATCTTAATGCTCGCCTGATAGCTATTGTTGTACGCAACTCAATCAATCTCAGATGTCGATCCCATCCTCCACTGAAATCCAGTATGCAAGCCCTCAACATATCCTCAAGCGTCTGAATAGTACGCTCGGACTGACCGTCCGTCTGTGGATGAAAAGCAGTACTAAAATGAAGCTGAGTCCCCAAAGCCGTCTGTAAACTTTTCCAAAAGTGTGAGACAAACCTCGGGTCTCTATCAGATACTATCGAGATTGGCACTCCATGCAATCTCAATATCTCATCCATATAAAGCTGAGCAAGTCGCTCACGGGGCCAAGTAATCTGCATAGGTAGAAAATGAGCAGACTTCGTCAGTCTATCCACAACCACCCATATTGCATCATAGCCGCTAGAAGTCCTCGGCAATCCAACAACAAAATCCATCGTGATATGATCCCACTTCCACTCAGGTATCGGGAGGCTTTGTAGCTTACCAGCTGGTACTCAATGTTCAGCCTTCACTTGCTGACATGTTAAACATTGAGCTACAGCTCTTCCAATGTCCCGCTTCATGCCATTCCACCAGAAGTGAGTCTTCAAATCCTGGTACATCTTTGTCCCACCAGGATGTACAGAATAAGGAGAATAATGCGCTTCCTTCAATATCTCCTCTCGAATCTCCGGATCTGCTGGTACACATAGATGACCTCTATAACGGAGAACTTCAGAATCATCAGAGCTAAAACCTTCAAGATCACCACTCCTCAGTTGATCTCGAATTTTCATCAAGTAAGGATCTACACTCTGTTTCTCTCGAATCCTTTCCAACAGAGTAGGCTGTATGACCATAGTCATTAGTCTCGCAGTCATCCCATGAGTAATCACTTCAAGTGACAATCTCCGCATCTCCTCTACTAGGACAGGCTGTTGAGTGATAATCATACTCAAAGTTGCCACAGCCTTCCTACTCAAAGCATCGGCAACTACATTTGCCTTGCCGGGATGATACTGAATAGATATATCATAATCTTTCAGTAACTCCAACCATCTTCGTTGCCGTAGATTCAACTCCTTCTGTGTAAACAAATACTTGAGACTCTTGTGATCCGTATAGACTTCACAATGCTCTCCATAGAGATAGTGGCGCCATAACTTCAGAGCAAAAACTACCGCTGCTAACTCCAAGTCATGAGTAGGTAGTTTTTCTCATACTCCTTTAATTGTCTCGAATCATACGCAATCACTTTACCATGCTGCATCAGCACGCAGCCCAAACCACTCAGTGAAGCATCACTATAGATTACAAATCCTTCTTCACCCATCACTGGTAGTGCAAGAATAGGGGCTGTCATCAACCTCTGCTTTAGCTCATCAAAGCATTCTTGACACTCATCACTCCAAATATATTTAACCCCTTTTCTGGTTAACCGAGAAAGAGGCGTAGAGAGTTTCGCAAAACTCTCCACAAATCGTCGATAATACTCGGCTAAGCCAAGAAAGCTCCGCACTTCAGAAATCATCGTCGGTCTAGGCCAGTCTCGAATTGCCTCAATCTTCTTAGGATCAACAGATACTCCAGAAGCAGAAATCACATGGCCTAAAAAGGCTACTTCTCTCAACCAGAATTCACATTTCTTCAGCTTAGCATACAACTTCTTTTCTCGCAAGAGTTGTAGCACTAATCTCAGATGCTCCTCATGCTCCTCATCATTACGGGAGTAAATCAAGATATCATCAATAAAGACTACCACAAACTTGTCCAAAAAAGACTTAAAGACTCGGTTCATCATATCTATAAATGCAGCAGGGGCATTCGTCAAACCGAAAGGCATGACTGTAAACTCATAATGCCCATACCGAGTTCTAAAAGCTGTCTTAGAGATATCCTCGGCCTTCACCTTCAACTGGTGGTAACCGGACTGAAGATCAATCTTAGAAAAGACACACGCTCCCTACAATTGATCAAATAAATCATCGATACGTGGGAGGGGATATCTATTCTTGATGGTCACTTTGTTTAATTCCCGATAATCCACACATAGCCTAAGTGAACCATCCTTCTTCTTCACAAACAACACAGGCGCTCCCCAAGGCGACACACTAGGTCGAATAAATCTTTTATCCATAAGATCCTGAAGTTGCGCCTTCAACTCTCGCAATTCAGCTGGTGTCATTCTATAGGGTGTCTTCGAGATTGGCGCGGTTCCTGGTACCACATCAATCACGAATTCAATCTCCCTATCAGGAGGCATCGAAGAAAGCTCAGAAGGAAAAACATCCAGAAACTCGCGGACAATAGGGATATCCTCGAGTTCCGGTATAACAGTAGGCACCTCCGTTACTATTGCAAAATAGGCCATACATCCTCTACTCAACATCTGTCTGGCCTTAGATGAAGATATAGTCATAGCGAACAGTGAACTTCTACATCCATTAAAAGTAAACTCCTTCTGTCCAGGCTCACGAAAGATCACCGTCTTGGTTCCACAATCGATTGTCGCAAAATAACAAGACAACCAATCCATGCCAAGGATCACATCAAAATCTTGCAACTGCTTTAAGACCAATAAGTCGGCAGGCATGATCCAAGGCCCTATCTGCACAGGACATGCCCAACAACCCTCCGTCACCTGCAAGCTATGGTCGGGTACCCGCACCTCCTGTGTCTGGGGTAACGACCCTATCTCTAAACCATGATGCAATGCAAATGCTCTACTAACAAAGAAATGCGATGCACCGGTATCAAATAAAGTGCGTGATCTAATGCCGCAAATCAAAATGATACCTGCCACCACTCGATCAGCTATCGAGGCGTCCTCGATCTGAGCGGCATAGACTCGACCGCTCGCCTGCTGCTGGTGTCGATCTGGCTGACGTGGCATAGAAAATCGATCCGTCGGGGAAGCTCCAGATACTTGCGGTGGGGAGAAAGGAACAGACGCCATAGATGGAGCCGCTACTAATCTGGGACAAGTCCTCCTAATATGTCCCGGCTGTCCACACTCATAACATCGACCCTCACGCCGATCACAGAGACTAACCAAATGAGGTCCTCCACAAATCACACATCTAGGAGATCTCTTCTGCTGTTGTCGCTGCTGGCGAAATCCTCCAGACTGCTGTCGGCTAAATGCTCCACGACCCTGGAAACGCGATCGTGGTGGAGGTCTTGGTGGTCTTCTGCTACTTGACTGCCCTCCATCATCAGGTGCTGGGCGCTTCCTCTCTTGATCCTGAGCTAGGTTCACAAGCTGCCCCTTAGACACAATCGTCCCTCGCTCTACCCACAGAGACTGCTCAATAGTCGCATCCAAAGTCTGAAGTCTCTGCGAGTGGACAAATGGAAATATCTCCGGTCTCAAACCCTTCTCATACAGATAAACCTTCTGTATTTTATCTCTTGCAGCAGTAGGCACGCAATTAAGCAATCTAGTAAACTCCCTAGCATACTCCTGCACCGAGCGATTCCCTTGCTTCAGATTCTTCAAATCCTCTTCTATCTTTACCTTCACGCTACTTGGAAAATATGCTCCATACATAATCCCACGAAACTCGCTCCAAGTCATCTGTAGAGGATTTAAGGACCTATGATCACGGGTCCTCCTCCACCAAACATTGTTACGGCTTTTTATTATTGGCGGATTTCGTAGAGTATTGTGGAGTCTTGAAGGGACGAAAAAGAAGATGTCAAGTTCAAAGGCTCGAGAACTCGTTTATCAAGCTCATGGTCCCCCAGGTATGCTTTATATAGTTGATGGTGATTTATGGTTTTACTTTAAGGGTTTGGAGGCATTAGAATAGGTTTTAAACTATTTTCTATTAAATCGGAAAATTTCATGTCACGGGGTCCGGACCCCAGAAGCTGAGGTCCGGAACCCGTAAGCTGGTTTTGCTGTTTCACAGACCGGGTCCGGACCCTGGGAGCTGAGGTCCGGAACCCGTACGTTGATATTGCTATCTCGCAGACCGGGTCCGGACCCTGGAAGTTGAGGTCCGGAACCCGTACAGAAACGTACGGTCTTACAGTCCGGGTCCGGACCCCAGAAGCTGAGGTCCGGAACCCGTAGGTCTGCAGAGCAGTCACGCAGACCGGGTCCGGACCCTGATGGCTGGGGTCCGGACAATGAAATGCCTAAGGAGTGTCAGGGTCCGGACCCCATACCCGCGGTCCGGACCCCAACCCGTCGAAATTTTCTGATTTCCTAATTTTCAATTCTAATCTGATTCTATGTCTTCTAAATCTATAAATATGATATGGGGGCTTCTCTAAAACGTACCTATGAGAGATTTACCTGTGGAAACCCTAGAAACTTGTCTCGGAGTCGTTCGTTCACTTTTTGATGACAAGTTTCTTTCTCTCTCTTGTCGACTTGGTTCTTAGAGCTTAGATTCTGATTTTATCTGAGAATCGAGTCGATGGTCGCTTAGATATACTACCTCTCATATCTGTTGCTTATCTAAGCATTGAAATCACCATCAAGTATTCTTGTCGAGGCTCCGGATGGAGCGAGTGCGCGTGGATTTCGCGTGAAGCCGAGGATTCGGCGGACGCTCGTGGAAACGGAGCGTTGCTGCTGCGAGGAGTCGCGGTGTGATCAATCGGAGGAGTTCGATTGATTGGGGACCAACGAAGGAGATCTACTTCAAGTCTAGGGTAAAGGTTGAGTTGTGGATTCGGTAAATCACCTTGTACTCTATTTCTCTTAGTGGATTTTTCGTGTGATCGGTCCCGTGGGTTTTTTACTCCTTTAGGAGTTTTCCTACGTAAATTGCTCGGTGTGTTGCTTTAATTTTCCGCGCTTTTATTTTTATTGCATCGAGTTGGTTGTTTTATTGCATACACCTATTCACCCCCCCTCTAGGTGTGTTTACCTATTAGATCCTTGGGGTATCATAACTCACAAACATGAGCATCACCAGAAAGACAACAAACTGCCATATGCACCTATTCCCGTGCTGGCACGAACAGATCCTCAAACAATTTCTCCATCTCACAAATCCAAGCTTCTACCACCCATGGTTCTATACTACTACCATTAAACCGGGGTGGATCAAACCTACAGAAGCGAGCCAATCTATCCGCCATCCGCTCCTGCTCTTCTTTAGAAAGTACTTGACTTGGCTGAGTACTCCCTTCCCTGGGTTGAGATGTAACTGGAGTGGTCGCCGCCTGAGGTTCCATAGTTCGAGGCGTAGTATTCTGCTGCTGTGAAAAGGCGTCGCACATCTTCTGCAATAATGCACTTTGCTGCCTTCCCACTGCAGCTATGTCTGCTAGCTGCTCCTGCAGATCGGGCCGTTCACTAGGTCCCGTCTGCTCGGGCATCTCCGAAGGCGTCGGATGCGCTCGCGTCGATGGTCGTCGAGGAGGCATAGTAATAACCTGCAACAGAATACCCACTTAGACAACAAACAATCGCACGACCCAATCTAGCGAAAGTCTAGAAGGACACTTCTTTTCTTCTCAGATTATTATGTCGTCTGCAGCCAACATAATTCATCTGATAAGAGAATACGTTAATCCCTCAATCACTCTTCCAACACAAGGAAGGATTCAAAAGCCAATCTTTAACTTTCGCGATTAATCACGTCTCTCTCGTCATAACATTCTAAGGTCTGTTATCTTAGGTTTTCCTAGGTCCTCTTGATCTATTTCTAAGCTCTGATACCAACTTAATCTGTCACGCCCCGGGTTACCTCTTCCCAGGCACATGACCAGATCCGCCGCATACCCAGTATTTCTACCGAGTATACGAAGCGAAAACAATCATCTAACAATAGCTAAAGGTATCAAAAGTAACAGAGCTGCTATATATATCATAAGTCCACTGTACATACATACATCGATCCATAAGTAAAATATACATCACTGACAATCTTCATATCACTGTATGTACAGACTCATAGGATCATCTACCAAAATGGGTATACCTCTAGCCAATGTCCGGGGAAATAGCTCTACCCGACGGTCTCCTTTCCGCGATCAGAATGCACAACCGGAGAAGAAGACTCTGCAAAAATATGTCAACAACGGCTGTGAGAACTACTATCAAACAAGTAGTCCTCAGTGGGTACCGCCACCAGCGTCAGCGGTCTGCCCACTAAGTCCTCGATCTCAAGATATAAAGAGCAATAAATAAGTAGGAGATAAACTACCACTACTATGCACAATGCTCAACTGTCAATATGAATATCAATGATCTAAACATAATACAACAAACGAGGACTATCATAAATCCATAATACAATACAATACAATACAATACAATACCTGCGGCCTGAACATGCTCTACCCGTAGGGAGCCAACTAGTACAGGCAAACACCCTCTGCACTAGAACTCGTACAACCCTTTGTACGGAAAACCAACTCTGGAGCGGTACTCGTGGGAGCGACCCAACCGAGTATAGTATCACAACACGTATCAGCGCCAAGCACCCACTGGGTCAAACTGATCTCACAAAAGGAATCACGTGCCCTCGGCACCTCAAATGTAACAACAACAAGTATGACCCAATCAATGCTCCAGTGCTCACAATCAACTCAACTCTACCAAAAAGAGGAGGTACAAACAATATAGCACGAGCCACAACAGATCACCTACACTAGTATGTACAACAACTGGTACAAGGGATATCAACATGATAGGTGTAGGCTAGATCATGCATCAAGAATATAAGAAAATTATGTATGCAAATCAGGTATCACAACCTCATCTATGATCATATCATACATATGCATCAATCTCAACTAGAGCATGTCACAACTAACATAATCCCAACAATATCATATCATCATATCATAATCCCAACAATATCATATCATCATATCATAATCCCAACAATATCATATCATGCTAACATGAGAGTAAGCACATAGGAGGAAATCCACTGAATCTGGCAAACATTAACCCACCTCAAGAGCTAATCCAACCACGGTGGGGAACAACAATGATCTCAGATCCAACCCTCCAAGATATACACCAAGCTCAAGCAATACTCAATCTGAATATACCACCAAAAGGGCTGCTAACTTCAACAAAACAACAGCTCAGAACCAGATCAGAGCAACTCAGTAGAGGAGAACAAGCTAGATCACAACTAATGCCAACACATGGCCCTTACTCTAGCTTTCTCTCTCTAGAAATGGGAATCACGAAGTGGAATTATGCACAAAGAAATCAGGGGGCTCACCTATTTATAGGCTCCAAATCTTCACATTCGGGCGCCCGAATTCCCACTTCCGGGCGTCCGGAAATTCGAAATGCCAGGTGTCAGCTGGCGGCCAAGCGGCTCGGCGGTGGTCGGCAGGCGGTGGGGCGGTGCTCTCCGACGGTCGACACGTGTCCTGCAACACGACACGTGGAAATCCACGTCATAAGCCCAATCCAGATCCACAATTCGGGCGTTCGAATCCTGCACCTAGATCCGAAATCAGGTCAGCCACTTCCGGACCCATCCAAAACGTTCACTGGCTCCGGAAACATTCGGGCGTCCACTTTCCAAGTTTCGGGCGCCCGAAATGTCTCGAGTCCAGTAACCCTCAAAATGCCAAGTATTACAGCATGTCAGCCGGCAGCCGGCCGGAGCATGCTTGCTCCGGCCGGGCTTGGTCCTTGCTTGGTTGGGGTTGCATGCATGGCCCCGGGCCTCCGGCTGCTTCCCGAACCTCGGGAAGGTGAGCACGATGATCGTGGCGATGCGCTGATCACCGTGCTCACCTCGAATAGCTGTTTTGGCGCGCCGCTTTGCGGTTTATCCTTGCCGTGCCCTTTTATCGCATGTTTTTGCTATTTTCTTGGGTTGTTTGTGCCCGCGACTGTTCCTGTCGTAGTGGGGCTGTGAGCACGGCCTCCGTTGCATCGTTCCTTGTCCGCTGGTGCTCGCGGAGGGTCGCGCGGACAAATGGAGTGCTCTATCGGCCTTCCTTTTGCTTGAAATCGTGTGCATGTTGCTTGTTTTGGGCTTTTGTGAGTTGTGGCAGCGCGGAGACGCTGCGGGCAGCAAGGACTTGATCCTTGAGGCCCTGTGGACTGGTTGTCCATGCTTGTATTGCCCTCGCGGAAATCCGGTTTGATTTTCGGTGCGCTTTCCGACGAATTAGTCGGCGAAACGCACGTTGTGGTCGTGCAACCCACTGGTTGGTTCCGTAGACGACCGGGCTTTGTCGCACAGCCTTGTTGGCTGTTATTCATTGCTGTCCCGAAGTTCTGAGGGCAGCGGATGAGTGACGGAGGGTTCCGGTGCCAAATCGGCATTTTTTCGGGAACCCGGAAAGCCGTTTCGGATGCGTTGGTGTTCGTAGCATCCCGGCCTTGTGCCCGCTGTCCAACCACCTTGTTTGGTGTGGTTGTGGACAGCGGAGCACTCGGATGGTTTGTTGGTACCCCTCTGGGGCTTGGTTTGAGTTCGGGATCGTCACGGCGGGTTTTCCGGACGATCCGACGGTTTCAGGTTGTGTGCTTGTATGTTAGTGTCGACTCGGTAGGTCTTGACCCTGTTGGTACCTCGTAGGTCCTGTCGACGTTCCCGTGAGCCGTCGGTGTTAGACTCTCCCGTTTCTGCAGGTGTGTACTTCGATCCGGAGTCGGTTCAGTGGACTAGCGGTGATACCTTTCTATCCCTTTCTCTTGCATGTTGATTATTAGTTCACTAGACTCCTTTTTCTCTACTTTTGTGAGCTTGCCATTAGTAGAGTAGTGTGATTGCATGGTTATTGAGACGACCTAGTTGGTCAGTGGCGATCGCCTATCGTTCCGAGCGATCCTTGGACTTGGTCCCGTTGCTATTCTCGGCTTGTTGTCGTTCTGTGGTTTGAGCATATTGCATCGATCGTCACAGCTCTTCTAGCACTTCACGTACGCCAGCGGTCTGATCCACCACTTAGGGTGTTCTTTTTTGGAAAAGGGTTGTGTGTTTCCAACCCGTGAGCCTCTCGACATGTGCATCTGCGGAGGTTATGTGCTTGTGAGTGAGCAGTTGTGACAGTGCCAGGGATCCGTCCCTGTGGCCTGGTGGTGATTGGGTTTCATTATCTATCTACAGTTGATGCATATACTATATGCTTACAATAGCGTAGTCGTTCATGTATGGTTCATACTCATGCTTACTTATGCTACTGTTTTACCTATCTATCTATCTGTTGACCCTCGCGCCGGTGTGTACACCTCGCCTTCGTCGGCTTGCAGTACCCACTGGGAGGGGAGACATGTTTATCATGTTCTCCCCCCCCCCCCCCCCCCCCCCCCCCCCCCCCCCCCCGCCATCGTTGTTTTTTTCAGGTGAGCCGAGTGGTGGGAGTCGGGACGTTGTGAGACGCGACTAGATAGCTGCATTAGAGGTCCCGACCTGTGTTACCACTGTTTTGGTTGCTACCCTGACACTCTCCCTTTACCTAGTAGACTTATGGATATGGTTCAGTATTTTGTGTTGATTACATGCGTAGATATTGTGGATGACTATGCTTAGTATATCGTTCTTATGGTTTAGTTTTTGCCGAGTTATGTGATCTTCTATGAATCTTGGATTTTCTACCCCTCGTGGTAGCGGTTTTCAAATAAGGTTTCCGTGTGGGAAACGGTTTTCAAACGGCTTTCGTTCGATCGGCTTTTGATTTTCAAAAGAGAGTTCTCGTGTGGAGAACAGTTTTAAAATGATCTTTAAATGATTGAGATTAGGGTTTCAAAGTAAGGCTTCTGGGAAAGGAGCATTTTTATAGAATGATCTGTTGTATTGTGCATCGCATCATCCTTCGCCTAAGGACTTGTTTAGATACATGCAAGTGCTAAGGACGGTTAGCTGTATGTATTGGATATTGTGCTTGTTGTTTGTGTGATGAATGAATGGTGGTTGTGATCATGTTTGTATCCTGTGTACGCCGTGCAAATACAGGGGAGACTCTGTCCGTGTAGACAATGGGACCTGTATTTGTGGCGGGTCTGTACGTGGCGCGGGCTAGGCTTTAAAAAAAAATGGCACGTTCTTCCGCTTCTAAAACTAGCCCGGGGCGTGACACGCACCATCGCCACCGCGCCCGCCACCATCGCCCCCCCCCACCTCTGCACTGCCGCGGGTAGCGGCTGGGGCAGCGAGGGAGGGGTCGAGGAGGCGGAGCAGCGAGCCGAGGCCGCCCTCGTCGAACACGACGCACGGCGCAGGGGGCGCGGGCGGCGAGGCGGCGGTGGTGGGGGGGCGGGCGCAGGGGGCGCGGTGAGCGTAGGGGGGCGCGGGCGCAGGGGGCGCTGGGAGGCGGGCGCAGCGCAGGGGGCGCCTCCTGCGCCCGCCTCCTCGCTCACGCCCCCTGCGCGGGCGGCGCGGGCGCAGGAGGCGTAGGCCCCTGCGCCCGCCTCCTCGTGCTCGCCCCCCCCCTGCGCAGGGGGGCGCGCGGGCGCAGGGGGCGCAGGCCCCCGCGCCCGCCTCCCCGCGCAGGGGGCGCAGGGGGCGCAGGGGGCGCATGGTGCGCAGGGGGCGAGCGCGAGGAGGCGGGCGCGGCGGCGATGGTGTGGCGCATGGGCGCTGCCACGGCTCCGGGCGCGGCGGCGGGGACGTCGTCGTCATCGTCGTCCGCATCGGAGAAAGAGTGCAACGAGGCCGAATCCAAAATGGTGCAACGCGGAGAAAGTGTGCAATGAGGAAGAAGAGAGAAAAAAAAAATACTCTCTTCCCAAAAAGTGTAATTTCTATATCAAATAGTGCAACTTTTATTTAAAACAGTGCAAATTTTTTTTAAAACAGTGTAAATTTATTTTTACAGTTTAATTTCTTCTTCTTCTTCCTTCTTGTATGATTTTTGGTCTTTACTGTAGGAAAAAGTATTATTTTTTATTTTTACTTTTTATTATTCTTATTTTTTTTTCTCTACAATTTTTTTTGTCACAACCCATCGCCCTCGCCGGAGTGTAACTATGTTTTTTTTCCCTCCCTCGCCGGCGTGCTTCTCGGCCCTAAGAAGCACTTCTTCTTCATCGCCGGCGGCGGCGGTCGGGACGGTGGGTAGAGGAGGGACGGAGAGGAAAAAAAAAAAGAGTCGCGGCGCGGCGCGGCCTCGGAAGGAGGCGAGGAGGGCGGGAGTGCGCGGGCGAGGGCGAGGGCGTGAGGGGCAGATGCGAGGCGGGCCATTTCCGCCTCCGCCTCTGCCTCTGCCTCTGCCTCTGCCGCCTTCTTCGGAGAGAAAAAAAAAAGAGCGAGAGAAGAAAAAAGAGGAGACCCATTCAGAAAAAGTAATGAAGAGTATTTTGGTCAGTTTGCTGAAAATTCGGACTGAATTTGAAAAATTGAAAAAGGCGACCCAATTTTGCAAAAGCCCAAAACTAGTGGATTTTTTATGCAAAAAGGCCATTTTATTATTGTATTTTTTAGGATTCGGTGTTATGATCTCAAATTTTTTTGATAATAGCAAAATCAATGACACACCTTTGAAATCACTGGTTCCAATGTGCGGATTTATATTTTAGTTGTTTCTATATATATACTAGAATATATTATATTAGCATATATTATGCTAGTAGCGTATATTATACTAGCATGTATTATACGTTTGTAATATATGCTACTACCAATAGAAGAAGAAGAAGGAACACGGCAAAAAAACAATACTAATCTCTAAAAATACGAAGAAGAAGAAGAAGAAGAAGAAGAAGAAGAAGAAGAAGAAGAAGAAGAAGAAGAAGAAGAAGAAGAAGAAAGAGAAGAAGTCCTAATCTCCAAAAACCCAAAAAATGTAGAAGAATAAAAAGAAGAAACAAAGGAAGCTCCAAAAAAAAAATCCGAAAAAGAAGAAGAA